>CM060948.1:153529350-153704350 GCA_030765055.1 Mantis religiosa | reverse complement strand
CCTCCTCTAAGAAACAGGCTGGTTAGAGCTTCTGTGCCCAGGCAACTGTAAAAGCGATCTCCGAGATTCCCATAGTGCTTGAGAAAGTGACTCTCTTTGACTTCTTTCTAAGTATTTCAATCGCAGAGTTAGGAAAACAGAAATTACTTGACGAAGTTTCAAAGAATGCACAGATTTATTTCTCTTCAAATCATGATCCACTAGCAGCATATTATCGCAATGGAACTTTTAGGAGAGTAACAGATCACGCAGGTAGCAGACTGCCGTAAACTCAGTAGGTAAATGTGTCCTAAACAGGACAATGCTTTCCTTAGTTCTTACTAGTACACTTGTTAGTGTTTCCTTTTCATTTACTCGTTATTGAAATTACTAAACCGTTTACTTTTTGATTAAGTTCAGACCAAAGAAGTTATACGTAATTTAGTCACAATTACAGAGTTATGGCCGCAGTTCCTCGTGAACATGTGTTAACCACAAATTTGTCTCCTAAAACAGGGACCACCAAAAATTCAAAGTAAGTATCGATAAAACATTAGATTAACTTCTCCGCTGGATTAAAAAAGAAATATGAAGTTTTAGTTAATTTTTTGAATATAAAAATCGTTAAAGTTGCAGGTTAATATGCAGCAATAATGTATAAATTAGTTTGGATTTTGTCTTTTTTATTGCTTCTAATGATTAATTTTCATAACTAGGGCTACAATTTGCACTTCTAATACACATCACCAATTCAATCACAATAATGAAAAAAAAATTATAATCTTATTGGGTCTAACACCTTACATAGGTTATTACATTCAAATGATCTGATTATTGTTGAATTACTAAGATTTTCAATGAACCGAGCGGGATAGCTCAGGCAGTTTCGTCTGTGGCCCGCATTAGGGCACCCGGGTCCGATTCCGTGGTCGACCTGACACATGGGTTTTTTCGGGTGTTTGCCCGGGTCGCCAGGCGATTGCTGTATAAATTAATTACATCCCCGAATTTCCTGTCCGTCCATTTCATCTCGATTATCATTTCACATCATCTCTTATCTGGTGGTCTCTTTCAGGATAGAAGTGTCGTCGGGTGTCTCGGCGATGCATGGCAGGATGATATGCTCTGAATAAACCACTTCCTCCTGCGGTAGGCTGGTTGCTGGTCTTTGGAACCCTCTGTGGGACCGTTTCCGAACCACAGTAGAGGGGATGTCCGCTGTCCTGACATGCTGGGCAAGGTTTCTATCTAGGTAAAATGTAGGGACCCTGCCCTCTGCACTGTCGTGGCTTCTTGGGACAACCACCCTCTGTCTCCTCTCGCCTCATCCATCCTCCCAGGGATGCCCTACGTGAAGACATAGGTACAATAGATCACGACTGGCCGCAGTGCCAAATCCCCTCCGTAATAAAAAAGAAACTTTTTGATAACTTATAATTAATATGCAATAGGCAAGTTAATTTGAACCTTGTTTCAGGATTAGAATAATTTATAACAGATATTACCCATGTGAAACAGACACACGTGTTTTCTTGCGTTCTGCAAAGAAAGCACATGACCACCAAAGACTCTATCCTGCGCTCTTATCCGTTTTATCTCACCAAACAGTCTTAAAATTTCATGCTTGCTCTGTGAGCTAGGTGCCTCGGATGGATACAGTAGAGCAGTAGGTTGAGTGGCCTGCGCTATGAGTATGGGCATTATCCTTGGAAGCTGTTATTAGAAATATTGTAGACTAAAGTTTGTGGAAACCTAATCACTTCACTTGCACCCCGTTGTTTTCAATGATTCTTCACCGGTGTCATCATGGAGCATCCATGTACAGAAATTACGTATGTTATAAGTGTTTGAAGAGTGCCTGAAGCATCAGAAGTTTACGCAAATATATTGTAATTAGGCGACTAAACTATTTTTATCATGTATCAGAACGATTGAAAATTTGTACGATATGTGTTTGACAGGAGGACCCTTTGGTTGTAAATATGATAAGAGAAGTCATTGCCACAAAACCTTATAGCAGCTGTTCCGATGTTGTACATGATTAGGACGGATCATATTTTGAACATATTTTATGAGTTGCCTGTATACCCAATAAAAACCCTTGAAGCGACCGGGGAGTAAGTCCTCCAACCTTCAGCTCCGTAGCTATAAAATATGAATAAACTGCTCTTAACTACTGGAATACGTGCATGAATGGTAACTAGTACAACAAAAGTAGGCGTAAAACTGAATACCCATCGAGTACTCTCCCAAATAAAAGATATACATCATTAAGCTGCTCCAAGTACATACACTATCAAGTTTATTGCCAGGTCGTATGTTCTGTTACTCGTATTACGGTGTTTAAAATACTTAAATTCTAAGCTTACTACAGATTCTATAATATCATATTCAATTCCAGGAAACGCAATAAGGTTTAATAGAAGCTAAAGGCAAGGCTTCAAATCTGACTTGGAAAGTGGAATGGCAGAAATAATAGTCTCACTTTTAGCGAAAGTTTACGTAGATGATTTGGAAAATGTTAAAGCCACTTCAGTTTATAATATCTCCCGACATAGAAATTTCTAGAAGCGTTGCTGGTAACTTCAACATTGGAAACCTAGAGCTTCACCGCTGAGTAAATTCAGAGATAAAGAGCAACTCTCACCAGTTGCAGCATCCGGGGAACATCTGTCATGAAAAAAGCTACTATTTCTCACACAGCAGTTTGGATAAGAGGAAATGTTTCCCCTTTCAGAGTTCTTCGGGTTCGTCGAGGAAGAAATCGTTTCTCTTTCAAATGTTAGTTTATTTATCAACATTGTAGGTCTCTGCTCTTAGACATTTAAGGGTCAAGAGGAACTTCTGTTACAGCTGAAATAATTTAAGGTGTGACATCAGCACTTTTAATACATATTTTGTTTTCTGGCTTATAACACACTATCACAGCGTTGATACACTCTATAAACATAGGACTAAAACAAGTATATGGATAATTTTTAATGTCACGAATAGTCTTAATTTGTGTACTTGTACTAAAGCGTGATTGGCCAAACTTTTTTACAAATAGGTCAAATAATCACAATGTAAACATAACGCTTTGGAGGATATGGGAGCTTTTGGTATGTGTATGGTAATCCATAATAATTTTTGTCAAGTCCCATTGTCCAAGTGCACAGTTTTGTTCATTGATTGACCAGCATGCATTTTGGTTACAATTACAAGAGGTTAAAAATAAATAAGTTTGAATAAAAATGTTGAAATAAGGTTAAGGAAATTTTTGCTAACTCTTATTGTATAACTGTGTAATATTTTGAATGTATGGTTTAAACAGTGCATATTTCTACTAAAGGAGTCAGACCTGCAGGAGAGCTTATGATATTCGTTGTGTTATGTTGTATAACAGAACTTCAATTTCCTGTAATAAACCAAAAGGTTATCTTATGTCATGGCTCGAAAATATGGATTGAAGTTAAGGGAATTTCATCCTCTTTGGGATTTAAAAATCAACATGTTACATATTTCGTCAAAATTGTTCCAGAATACTTGATTAAGCTTCAAGGAAATGTACGTAGTTATATGAATGACATACACCCACAGTATCAATTTTAAATTATTTTAGATCCCGTTTTGCACCGTTGTGTTACAAATATTATTTCAAATTCAATATGAAATATAATTTCATAAAGAAAATTTCATAAAAATATGAAATAAGTTTGAAATAATTGTGCTTGAAAAAAATAATCTGCTATATTTCCAATAAAATGTTAAAAAGTAGCCACAATTTGGTTACATTAGTTAAAAAAGGAGTCCCATTCATACTTATTTTTGGAAGCATTGTGACCATGTGAAAGAATAGAGAATTTCAGTGGTAAAAGAATTGGTTGCGTAATTTTTGAGATTCGAAGACCATGATATGTAAAATACCTCCTGTGGGTTGAAATTTCACCACACTGGTGGCGCAATACATTTCTGGCAACTGAGAGCGTTATTGTTTTCAAATCAACACCCACAAACACACACCCACACGTACCCACCATCACGCACACAAATTTTCTCTCTTTATAAATATTGGTATAGAAATTTCATTATACCGTAAGCACGATCAAGGAAATTGAGTACCCCATATTTGTCAGGGTATTACATAAAACACCAACGTACTGAAAGAGCTTAAACATCAAAGAACGTTCTCAAACCAGATCCGATCATTACGCTTGCATAGTCCTTCAAAACTTTCAAATATACTCACATCTGTATAGATTTCCATTAATTTTGGTTGCTTTTCATTCCATTTAAGAGACCCAACAGTATTCAATTGAATTCATACCTCTTGGGGTCATATAGACACAACGTATGTAGGCTGCATTGAGGCTGAAGCGCAGACCTCTCTTCTTTTACGTTTATTCAGTATTTAAAATATTCAGTTTTTAGACTATATTTGTAAATAGCTTTATTTGATATTGTACAGGTGACAAACTCATATAACGAGGCAAACTTTTATTTTCGTTGACAAAATTTACCTGAATTGAGCAAGATGGCTCAGTTAAAAGCTTCTGAGGTTCACAGTTGAGAGATTTTGAGTTCAAAGCAAGGGACAATGAATTCTCCCGACCAAATGTTTTTTCGTGATCGCTGCGTACATAATGAGATAGATAAGCTTTTGTACATGTTTAAAGTGATTTACCATAAGCCTTGGAAGTTAAAGAAAATGCATATTGCAGGTCACCTTTAATGTAATGTATCTCTACTATTTGCGATGGCCTTAAAGATATCATATTAGCCCAAGAGGTAACGCATCGCCAGGAAGCGCGGAATATACGTGGTTTGAGTCCCGGTCGTTGAATTTAATCTTTCAAATCTGATGCAACTTTTGAAATTTGATATTGTTTGCCTGATTAACACACCGCAATCTGTAAATGAAGTACCATAGTTGATTTTCAGGTAATAAAATGTTGTTATTCACAGTACACACACATACACACTCACGCATATATATGTGTGTGAGTGAGTCTGCGTCTATCAAATATAGATAAAAGATAAGGTCTGATTATTAAGATTGAGAAAATGAATAACCTGTTCATTAATTCACTCTTTGTATGTAAGCTTTAACCAGTGCAATAGGCGTATATAGCTGGCAAGAAATGTTTTATACTGAATGTAGTATTGTCAACTAAAGCATATTTAATAATGGTTGGATAAAATTGTTCAGTTAAACATAGTTCCAGTTGTTTATATTTAGCAGCAATTAGTATGCGTGCGTAGAACAGGTATTAACTCTAAACAGATTGCCCCATAAACATTTCCGTTATGAACTGGAAATTCTTGAAAGTGGTGTTTAGAATTCTAGTGGAAGTGAAAGAATGAACAAGGTTTAAAGAGGATAACTGTCTCCTGCAAGAGGAAAAGCTCTTTTATAGAACTCAAAAGGTGTGCCATTCCACCTGAGTAGACTTAGCACTGTAAATATCAGTTCCTGAGCAGATTGGATTTCTCTTACAACTTTGACTGTAACTAGTCACTGCTAACATGTATCAGAATGAAGATTTTGTCTCATAGTATATTATTTCTTGTTAGTGTCTTGCATAGTCTTTTCAAACAGTTCGTTGTATTGTTTTACTGGTCCACTGTGGACCCACTGATTGTCTGAAGTCATCTGCCCGTCTTTTTCTTGGTCTTCCTCGGTTTCTGCTTCCATTGCATTGTCCCACATGGAGGTCGACTGGACTCATTTGTCATGGTGATGTCTTGCGATGTGTCCCTTATACTTCCTAATCTTAGAACCTACTGATTGTGAGTACATTCTTGGAGTCTTTTGTTTAAAATTCTATTCCGTAATGAAATGTACCGGAATTTCCTTTAATCTTTCTATAGCGGATCTCTGGAATGCTCTTTTGTTTGTTAGAGATCAAATCTACTGCATAGAATAGTACAGGAATTAGGCATATGCGATTATGTAAGCTTCAATTCTGAGCTTTCTGTTTCATGCTTGGCTCAGTAATATTAATGTAATTGTAGGATTATTATTTAGTTACACTTGAAATTCTGGAAGAATTATTTACATAGTATATTCTGAAAATAAGCCGATATCCCATAATATTTTAGTATAATATTTTAAGCTACTTTAAACGATTCATCAGTTTTGAAGATTATGAATAGCGTCGACATAGTGCTTTTATGAGAGATAAATACCTTTTTGAATCACGTTGTTATTATCATTTAGAAAGCTTTAAACTAAACAAAGCAAATATTTCGTAAAAATATGCTGATACATTTAAAATGGGATAACATGTTTAGTAAAACACACCATTTTAATCTTAAGTGATTCTGTGTTATAAACGTTATTAGCTATAAAGTTAAGCATATAACTTACCGAAAAAAAACATAAATATTATTCATAGGTAGGAAAAGTATCAGACGAAAATAGTCAATTACTTTACTATAGTGGCCAAGGGTCGCTGTGAATTTCTACGATTTTTTATCACGTAAAAGTTTTGTGACATGGAGATATGTTAATTCCTACAAAACTGTTAATTGGTAAACCTGTTTTCTAATAACACGCGGTCAGTTACTCAATCGGGGAAGGAACATTCCAGTATTGCGCCCTACAATTTTACACTAACTATGGCCTCACAAATAATACTTACGTACCATTAATCTTCGCACTACTGCCATATAAGAAATGTGAAACGTGTGCGAAACTCTTCAATATTATGATAAATTTAGAAATTGTTCCTTCCACCTTTGTCATCAATTTTGGAGTTGCTATTGAATGAGTGTTTATAGAGAGCAAAATACAAGTTTACACTGTTTATTTAGGCCAGGCTTAGTACAGGAAAACGTAACAATCGTGTTTGCCAAATAATATGTTACAGGTGATATCGAACTAGGAAAACAGTTGACGTATATATTTGGGTTGCCATATCTTGAACAAGGTGATGTAAATAAATGCTTTTTTGACGATTTTATGTCTGTGAAACCTCAGATGCAAGCACTAGACGATTTTTTGTGACTATATTCTAAACACATATATCATCGAAGGTAATGCTTTCCCCCCAGAGATGTGGTCTTCTTTCTCTTCACATTAACTTCACACTGCCAATGCCTGTCAGGCTTTTCATGCGCTCTTAAATTAAAATGTTTATCATCATCGCCATATACTCACATTTTATAAGTTTTGGAGACTATGCAAAAAACATATATGTAAAACGTCGTTGTGCAGTAAATAATATCTTGATCAGAGAAAAGAAGGCGTTGAAGAAACGGTATTTATACAAGCAGCCATGCATGAATATTCAAGTCGGTACATCACAAGTTTTCAATACAATAAGAAAGTGTTGTACAGGAAGAAACTATCTATGATTTTTTATTTTTCTTACTTTTCTTATTTTGACGATGGACCAAGATAACATTTTTAGCTACACCACTCAATATCATAGTTGCACAGTCCCAAGTCTCTACAAAGTGGAAGGAAAAATATTATATTGCGAATTTTAAATAATTTTACTCATGCTAATCGCGGCTTTGTAGGAATTCGCTTAACTTCTAGTTTTATAGGAATTCACATATCACTTCGTAGGAATTCACATATCTAAATTCTGTTAATCTCGACTCTGTAGGAATTCCTATTCCCAATTGGCTAAAGGGCTGCATACTAAAACAATCCGAATAAAGCTAATCCGTAAATCATAAAAAATGATATTTCGGACACGGATCAATTTAGACATATCAGATCGCCGTAGTGCAAGAAACGTACTTACCTTACCGGTGTTGCTTTGTCACTCTGTAGATATAAATGAAAAGAGTGTATTTGTATATTTCAAAACATTTTCTTATGCTTCTATTAATTGTATCACACGAAGTATTTAAAAGAAACGAACCGACATTCAATGTCCCCGATTGTGAGCACTATGACTAAATAATCAAACTTAAAATCCTAAATAGCACCCCGCATTTTGTATTAAAATGTATTAGTCATTAAAGAATTATTATTATTATTGAAGACTTTCAATTTCCTTCTACATAGATTTCTTAACTGCAGACCCTAACTTCGGTATTCAAAACTGCCATTTCTAAGAGGCCCGTAATTACCGAATCCTGCTGAATGCATTCACTTAAAACGTAGCAAGATGCTGATGTTATGGAAATCCTTGTAGCAGAAGTTCTCTTGTAATTTGGTTTTTTCGACTATTCTTTAGAGGTTACCACAACTTTCCTAGCCTTAAGGCACGCCCCATCCACCTTCTTCGATTCTCAGTTAAAGAGAGTTTAAGGCGAAAAACTTTGCGGGGATGAAGTTTTTAGTGAGTTAGCTTTAGATATACTAGTTTTACAGTTGGTGAGCTGCAAGAATGGAAGACAGCGTAACTTCTTTATTTCTATTACTGTTCTGCTTGTTACAGAGAACCATCTTTCACTGTTAGACTTTTGAAATGGATTATCCAATGTTTGCTTACCAGAAGTTTCTCATGCGCACGTTTTGCTGTAAAAACGTTGATGAATTGAATACGGATATATGTTGTCTCTATAGACCCAGCTGCTTTAAGGGATGTTAAAATGCACGCGCACAAAAAGCATATAGTGTATTGGGAAATAAAAGTAATGCAAATAAGAGAAGAGAGTAACGTGATACTTTTTATCACTTTAGTAGCCTTTAACACTGTTTTCACTACATAAGTACAACAGAAAATAGAAATTTTGAAAGGAAGCGTCTTAGATACCTTAGTGGCCCCTGTGAAGCATCTCCCAGCTATTAGGAAATGAGGAATTCTTGGCTCAAACTTTGTTTTTTAAACGGTCTTAGTATAAATATAAGAAATTTGACATTTGTGTTATATGATTTAAAAAATTATAAATTCAAGGCGGTTTTCCCTTTTTTATTAAAATGTAGGTATTTAAATTATATAAGTTAAAATGAATAATAAAAGTGTATTTCATTTTAAAATTTGATGTAGTGCAAAAGTTTTGGGTCGCCACGTAGGTTTCCAAAACACAGGCAGATGAATATTTTTATATAAGTTGTTTTTGTTGTTAAGGACATTTTAGTTACTGGTTTTTAAGGCTGTATAAAACTCCGAGAAAGCCAGAAATTTCAAATGACAGAACATTAATCTTTTTGCAACCAAGGCTAGTAATGTAAATTGTGTGACGGATTTGTATGTTATAATCAGCCAAATTACATGGAATTTAGAACTAAATTCCCAAATTTTCTTCGGGGGAGTATTTAGCTTAGGATAACGAATGTCAAGCTTAAAATTTAACTCCGAAATTAAAAGATATATAACACTAAAATTAAAAAGTTTATACTTATATACAAAATCACATTTTCAGTGGTGCACACCCCCTTCGTTCTTCTATTGTGAAAGGCCTTACCTCATACCTGCCCTCAAACTGCGTTGTGCTAACGTTACAGCTGCATTGTGAATGGTCTTACCTCACATTAGCTCTTAAGCTGGGTTATGTTAGCCCTACTTGTTCACTGTAAATTGTCTTCCTTCATTCCTGCCATGTCTGTCCTTCATAGCGGATTGTGTTAACGTTACGTATTCTTTGCTTTATTAACGAAGCCATACTATGGCTCTTGAGTTGCAGATGCACCATTTGGATTCCAATATGGGACAAGCATCTGGCAGTTAAATATAATTTCCGCACTGAAAACAAATGTATGTTGTATGGGTACATCACATGGATACCCACGTGTTTGTTTATGAGGTGGAAACTAACTCAGTGCCACTAGATTACGGTAAGGAGAGCATTTGGCACTGTTACTTGCCAAATTGTATCTATACCCCAAGTGGGGCATCCTCAGGAAGAAGGGCGAGGCTAGAGGAGAGATAGTGAGGCCGATAAAAGGAGTCACGGCAGTGCAGAGGACAGGGTCCGTGCTATTTATCAGTTGGAAACTGCCCCGGCAGACCAGACCCCACACCGTGGACCGAAAACGGTCCGCCAGGTTGGCCCGGAGACCGGCAACCGACCTACCAGAGAAAGAAGTATTTACCAGGAGCATATTGTCACCTAGTTATCGGAAGGCACGGCCAGCTAGCAGCAGGGTAGGGCCAGACGGGAAGCATTGAGGCCACGCCTACCCATTTGTCCGTGTCGCTAACTGAAGGGATCGCAGGCCACTGTGCCGTCTCTTTCCCTCCCACTGAGTTCTGGAACATCCAGGATATTTCATCTAACTCAGAACCTTCTCGATTGGACAGCTGGTCCTATATAAGCGACGCGTCGGGCTGGAGGAAGTTCAGTTCTTGGCGAGCAGCCGTGAGGAGCGCCCAGTGAGTGGACGGACTGGAAGACGGTGTACGTGTATCAGAGGAGTTGCACGTAACTGTGAGCGTGCAATGAGCCTGTGACAGACAAACTGGTGAATTGTAATTGTGTGCGCTAAGTAATTCTATGTAATCGGCAAGTGTTTCAACTGTAATTTGGTGGAAATAAAGAACATTTTGAGTTTGTGCAAGGGGAATTTTAATTTCACGAACCCACAAGGTCACAATATCATCCTGTCATACAACGCTGAGCCACCCGCCGACATTTCTACCCTGAAAGAGACCACCAGAGGAGAGATGATGTGAAATGATATTGGAAATGTAATGGAGGAACAGGAAATTCGGGGGAAGTAATTAACCGATCCAGCAATTGCCTGGTGACCCGGGAAAACCCCCCGAAAAAAACGCATGGGTCTGGTAAGCCGGCCACGAGAAACGAATCTGAGCCTCCGGAATGCGAGCCACACACGCTACCGCTGAGCCATACCACTCGGTCTGTGCCACTGACTTGGTGGTGCAATTACTTTGACGAACACCACTGCACCCCAGTGTTCTACTACTAAAGACTAACTCTATGAAGTACTGAAGCATCAGAAAGGAAGAAATCTTACTAGATATTCACATAAGTAAACGAAAATGCGCAAACATGAAGTGTATTATAGCTATTGGCTTTTGAAAATTGTGTAGATAATGTTAAAATATCGGGTAATAACTTGAATGATTGACGAGGCACGCATTGGCTGGAAGGATCGTGCACTGCGATTGCCCAGCTCACGCCCTTATGGAAGACAATAGCATCAGGCCAAGGTTCCCTCATCATTTAAACCGAACAGAGTTACATGCTCACTGTAAATTTACATGCATACAGAAATTACAAAACAAATATACAACTTAAGGGCTGTTAAAGAAGCTTTAAATAGATTTGGGCTGTCACATAAACAAGTCACAAAATATAACTGCCTCGCATGATAACGTTCTTCAGGGATAGATTAAGGGCCTGGTCAGCTTGCCCTCTTGATATAAATCAATGTTACTATTATATATAGAGAACGCTAAGAGATATCGTTCATGAAACAAAAGTGCATATTTCTATGAACTAAAAGATTATCTTCCAAGACAGTTTTAATATTTCGGCCGAAGCCGTTCATTACGTGTTCATTAAAGTGTTCAGCATATAAAATGACTAGTTTCAAAAGCCTGATGTAAGTAAATGTAATACATTCATAATTTTGGCATGACTAGGGAAGAAACGGCTGGCTGGTCTACAGTTACAGCACAAACGAGTTCGTACAGTACTATGGTAGTGGCACACTGCCAGTCGCATCATTCAAGATAAACGCAGTGTACGGCGAGATGAAGGTGAACAAACGATCTAGAGATTATTTAAAGCCTCTTTATTCTGTACTTTTTATTTTATGCAAAATTCATATTGAAAAAAACGAAAAATAAACTATCCTGAGTTATCAGTGATATATTTAGCGTACCTAACTTTATTTTTATTTCAAGAATTCAAAATACTCGTTACATTGTTCCGTTTATTGTTTGTCCTCAGATACAATTTAGGATTTGCAGGATGCAGTATAAGATAATCCCAAAGAATACTTATTAGAAAAGGGCCCTAACCATTTGGAGATAGACCTGGTTGAACCAATGTATGCTAGGTTTTCCATAACATGTAATATAAATTAATCCATAAATCACTCTCTTCCAGAGTAGTTGTTCCAGATAAGCAAAGATATTTAATTACCAGAATGCTTTTTGCAAGCAGCGTACTCACTTTATTTACATGAACTGTCGATGGGGTTTACTTGACGACCACCTTGATATTTCATTGTTTCTCAAAAAAAAATATCAGCAACGAAAACTTTAAAACAAATACGCAGTTCAATAATAGAAAATGTGATTGACAATATCTATGAACTGCATGCATTTTTTAAAACACACAATTTTAAAAAATTACACAAAATGGACATAAATTACCCCCTATCTTGGTAATGCTAAAGTTGCCGAGCTTAATTAAACATAAGCGCAAAGCAAATAAAACCGAATAAAAATATTTTGACACTGATATCGCATGCCCTTAGTAGTATCAAACGTAATTCGATTATATTTTGTTTAACCACGTCTTCTATTTTCTGAGTTGATACGCCACGACGATCTTTATATATTGGTTGGGATGAAACGGTGGCATTAGTCTTATTTTGCATAAAGTTTCTTATAACTAAGCTCTGAAAATGTTGTGTTATACTTAGAGACTTTAACTGTGTGTGGAAGAAGGGAACACATTTCATAATGTGAGCGTGTGAGTTTTATAGGTGTAATAAAAATCAAGAATTGTATATGCTGAATATGCAACTAGATGAAACGAAAAAACCAAACATTAATAAATTACATGAAAAACCTTTCTGTCGCCAACAGCCAAACTCGTGTTTAACAGGAACTAACGCTTTGGTGTCATATCAAATGGCCGAAGGCAAACAGCCTGCTGACCTCATTTTAAAAATAATTCCATGAACAAACACGCGGTAAACGATTATCAGGTGTATGCATATCTCAATTGTTTCACTGTTTAGTAGTTAGGTGCTATAAATAACGTCGAATCAGAAAATTCGTATATAGTAAATAGCCAATAATACCTATACACTGTCTAATGGTTTTAAGCGACGTAAATTCTTAAGATCACTGGCCCTCAACGTTATAGCACTGAGTGAAACACACACACACACACACACACACACACACACACACACACACACACACACACACACACACACACACACACATGTGGTGTCAGGTGGTACCGGATAGGTGGCGCAGATGCTAAGGAAAGTGTATCCCTTAAACCTCAGGGGGTCGCCTGATTGCACGGATCATTCATCACCGCCATCTGGGTCAGTTGAGCTAGGTAACGTTAAGATCCACTGCGCAACTCTGTGGCATTCTGCTTGATGCCTTTGGCTTTTTTCATTTCATACATTCTTCATATGTAGTGTTTGTTACCTGTAAGCGATCTCACATAGGAAACAGAACCCGTCGCTATTACACTAAATAGAAAGTATATATTCATAAGACAGTGTCAGGTTCAATGCTCGGCGAGGAGAGGTTCGTTCCGAGACTCAATGTTGATCCGACCATCTTGCTTCTGGTCTTTGAATTTTCCGTTTCACTTTTGGCTTAAATGCTCTTCAGTCAAATTTAAGATAATCTGCTTTTCCTCTATTCCAGAACGTGGCATATTCCTTTCACTGCAACTCAACTGTAACTGTAACTCAAACTATATTACACTCACCAATTCAAGAGGTCCCGAGTTCGAATCTCGGTTACGGTGAGTTACCAGGATAAGGTTTTTTCCTGCGTTTTCCCTTATCCTGATAGACGAATGTCAGGTAACTCTAAGCTCCATGGACCTCGGACTCATTTGAGCATCATTTCACCCATCTCATTCATCGTCCGATATGACTTAATGTTGGAGGACCTAAATTGCACCTAAGCACCCACCAAACGTATTTCTTTTTTCTTTCTTTAACTGCTCTCTTATACCACTACGTGGTGTCATGGTATTCTTGTTCCTCTAAATCATTACACTCATAGATAGCGGGTTGCGAACGGAATTTTTGGATCAGTTAGAGAGATAATCCAGGATGGGTGATCAGCCCGATGTCTAGTGTGAGAGTGAGAGAAGTGGGTGATAATATGAGGGCGAGATGAAATGATAGAAAAGATTGAGCTGGAGCAATTGGTGGAATGCTGGTGGGAGAAACCGGAGGATCTGGAGAAAACCCACCCCAGCGCCGTGTTGTCCAACGCCTGGGATCGAGCCCGGGCCGCCTTGGTGAGAGCCAAGCGGACTAACCGCTGGGCCTCGACGCGGCCCCAAACACACTTTTAATAGTTCAAATCCCAAATCTTTCTCCTCTACAATGAGCAGCTGATGGTTTTAGAAAGCTCATCTGATCCGCTTGTGAAGCCTTTTCTTCTTTATATCGAAGTTTGAGAGCTGAATATTAAACGTGGTTTTGAGGTTATTTTATATAATTTTAATTGTACTGATTTAAATGTAATATATTATACAAAGTTTAATTATTGCATAGCTATTTGCTGAAACAGTTATATATATTTACTGATAATTGACTGTAAATAAGTAGTCGTGACATTCATTATCATGTATCAATTCACTACCAAGTCATCGGATGTGATCGGAGTAGCGTTCCCATACAATGCGATCTGACCATCAGGAATAGCGAATGGAGGTATATCTGAGATATTTATGAAAACAATACATATATAATAATACATATTAATAATAATGGAGCAAAACAGTTTGTATTATTAACATCACAATAATTTACAAAATTATTTAAGTATATGTAAATAGCAGGACTTTAAAAACGAAGTTCATGTGGTCATTTTGTATGAGAAGTTTGTTTTAGTAAATTATCAAATCAGAAAATAAGTTTAATACGTAAACAAAAGGCACTGTTACTACCATTTCGCCCTGTGTTAGATGATATGTTATTATACTGTTATTGGAGTAGCACATGGAGAAAGGAGCCACCTACTTTCAGTAGTCGACCTTAGCACCCTGTACTTCACTTATTAAACATTTCACATAAAATACCGTGTTGTGAGAGACCTCATTTCTTCAAACTCATAGAAATTTAAATTTAAATTATTACTGTATAATTGATTAAGTGTGTTAATTAGTAGTTTAATTGAGGTGAAGTATTCAGAAACGTCGAAAAAGCGAGATGCCCCGCAATAAATGGTGAGACTGGCATTTTGAACGATCTGGGTTCAATTTTCGTCGGGTCAGCTACTCCGACCATGACAATTGCATGATTTTTCCGGATCGGTAAACAAATGCTAGTTGGGTCCTGTTCTATTACGAATTATTTTCCTATCCATCATTTGTTGCTGCTATCATTTTCTTTCGTCTGCTTCACTCATTTATTTCGTGGTTGCTGGACCTGGCGTCTGCGTTGGTAGGTTGCGGCAGGGCAATGGAATTTGCGGTTTATAAAGACTACTTCTCGGTTCCTGGCGAAACAGCTGGGCCTCCTTCGCTCCTGACGGTTCACTCTCTCTCTCTCTCTCTCTCTCTCTCTCTCTCTCTCTCTCTCTCTCTCTCTCTCTCTCTCTTATTCCCAAGTCCCGCTTCACGTGTGTCAAGAATAATGAATAAGTACTAAGTTGGAATACTTATAGGCCACGTACTTCCTAGTGCATGTCGTCTGATTGTCCTTGAGTCTTCCCCTTTCCCAGGGTCACGTTGAAAAAACAAATGACCCATTACCACCCACGTGCAGTGTTGTGATCCCGTTAACGAACTCTGCATTTGAGCACTCCTAATCCTTAATTCCTCAGAATGGGCCATAGCTAGCCAACATAAGTTTCTGATTCCAATTCGAAAGCTCATGTAGAGTGCTAACCCTGATTGACGTTAGAGTTGAAGGTGAGATTTTATAGACCAGGAACTATGACTTCACCATTAAAGTGCTTTTCAATTTCTTCCCAAGATCCCTACAGGAATGAGTGCACTCTCTTCCGGGACAGTTTAAGATAGTAAAGTCACACAGCAATATCGAGTCTGAAGTCTCCACTGTCATTTCCGAGACATCAGCGTCACCGCATCACTACGAGGACATCTTTCACTACAGATATCATATTTGCATCCTTCTATAATCAACATGGAGTTTCGGAGATAATTTTCCTTCATCAAGGCTGAGATTTGTTTGCTCACGCCAAGGAGAAAAACAAATAACCCTCTTGAATGATCGGTTGCCTGACCTCTTCTCTACCCGTGTTCAATTTCAAGACGACATGGTTCTTCGCCTACAAGCCACTATCATATTAGAGCTAACAGACAATAATTGTGTAATGAATATTCTGCTCTTGAACAGAAAGAGTAAACAAAATATTTATAGATCAAGCTCTATCCTAATAGAATCACAAGCAATATTTTCAAACCTTATAAATTTTGCCAAAACTACGATTTTAACCTGCATATTTGGTTATTTAGGCATACGTAAATTTCCTAAAAATTGCAGCAATTTCAGTTGGATTCATTTGAAATTTTAATTACAGCAATTAGGGTTTAATGCATGGAATAATTTGAAATTTAATATTTATAAACGATAGAAAATCCGAAAAATCTATATATAGACCCTTATTCGTAATTTTGTGCCCCTCTGCAACTAATGTACTGTTTGAAGATTCCTGAAACCTCACTCAAATGGTTTGTTTACACAAATGCAGTTAATACTTAAACATATATACTACAATTTTGTGGATAGAGCGAATGGTTAGATTCAGTGAGCGCTTACTGTAGTAAGAGGGACCGAGGCCCGGCTTCGATTCCCGTTGCCGACCTACCTGACCCATCGGCTCTTTCGGAGGTTTTCCCGGGTCGCTAGGCGAATGCCGGGTAGGTTATTACATCAAATAAATTTTCTGTCCCTTCATTTCTTCTCCATTATCATTTCATATCATCTGGTCTCTGGTCTCTTTCAGGGTAGAAGTGTCGGCGAATGCCTCGGTGGTACATGGCAGGATGATATGCTCTGAGGAAAACTACTTCCTTCTCCGGTAGGTCGGCTGCCGGTCTCCGCTCCTCTGTGGGATTATTTCGGGACCGCCAGCCAGGGATCTTTGGGGCTTGGATCGCCTGCTTAGGACCATTAGGGCTCGGCTACAGGGCCCGTTGCCGTCCCGCTAAAAGGTGAGTGAGTTCGTTGTCCTGGCCTGTCGAGGAAAGTCTCTATCCAAGTGAACTGTAGGGTACTGACAGTACTGTCTGTACTCTGTACTCTGTACTGTCATGGCTCCTTGGGACGGTCCTCTGTCCCCTTCGCCTCAACCTTCTTCCCCGGGGCACCCCCACTTGGATGTTATAACTGTTCCTCTTGGTCATAAACATAAAGTCGGTTAATATATGTTATATCAAAATAATATTAGGTTAGCATAGATATTTTATACTGATTATTTTGCATCGAAAGGAAATACACAGCTATTATAGAAAAAAACACATTATAGTGGGTCGGTCTGTCGCCCAGTACTCTCTTTCACGCCAATACGTACGTGATCGGTACAATAGAGTTGTAGATTATCCGAATTCCTAAACTTTCGCAGCGTACGTACTTCGGAATTAAATAAGTGGACGTTGTGGGAAACTTTCTACCAACGTTCGGTCATGCGCACATACAAAATTCGTACGATGGTTAAAACTCGAAATTAAAACCAACCAATTACAGTTTAGAGCGTACACACGTGATTCACACAAAAATTCAAAATATAACGATAGAGGGGGGGGGAATCCAGGAGATGATGGATTCGTGAGTTTGATAACAGAGATACTCTCTCTCGGTCGGGGTATAGTGAAGTCACGTCGTACATATAAGTGCGGCAAGAGTACATCCAATACACAACACATGCATTCGTGAGTTTGGTAACAGAAACACTCTCTCTTTTGGTCGGCGTATAGTGAAGTCACATGCAGTAAGAATACACCGAATACACAACACGCATAGAACTCTGTCGTTACCGCCAAACACACCACATGAGTCTGCAAACGGCAACTTTCCAGGTGGCGAGTGAGGCACCTGATTACATGGTACAGTCGAGGTGTTTCCTTCGCTAATCACACCACACCCAGTCAGGACGTATCCCACACTCTGGAACAAAGAAGAGAGTCCATGCAGGGCGAATCCCGAGGAAAACCCCGACCTGTACAGTAAACCTCCTACATCCGTAACCCTCACAGTCACCTTTCCTACTTTATGAGGTGTTGAGTGCTGGGAGGTCTCAACCAGGTAACTCACGGGCAAGAACCACCTCAGTGCATAGGAACAATGGGCCCAGTATGGTGGCCTACGTACCGAATCTCCTCTGTAAAGAAATGCCAATCACAATAGTAAGACCGAGGGGCAGTGGGTTATATGATGTAAACAAGAGTGCGCCCAAGGATAGTAAAGTGGATATAAAAAGTTGAACACAATTAATTATAATTTTACTTTACAAGTTGATATCTATTACATGTTTCGGTGTTCTCTTTGAAGGAATTTCGCTATCGCCAATTTTTTACGAAAACTACAGGCACAGTTTATAGACACAACAGAAGTTACCATCTACCAATAAAAGCACTGACTGCCCTGCGTTCTGTTTGTATGGTGAAGTGACTGCTAGGACACTGTGACGTCATGCTCAATACCGCTTACACATAACTTGAATCTTCGTTCGCTGTATAAATATTGCAAGCCTACTTAGGAACATTTAAATTCCTATAAGACAGGCTTTTAAAGTCCACAGAGGACCAATGTAAATTTGTATTGCTAGAGAGATAAAGCTAGATACCCCTTAGAAATAAATTACTTTTCTGCATACCATCTATATTAAAACATTGTCACCCTTTCGACCCTTTTTAAAGAAGGGTGTCCCCAAAGTGCTATTCAACTGCACTCAGTAAATTTATGGTAGTCTCTAAAATAAAGAAGTAAAGACGTAAACATATAAAATAATGTACGAATGTTTCACTCACAACAGGCTTGTATTTTATAAATTATTTTCACTGTGGGTATTTCCCTTCCAGTTTCCTGGAAGGCAACAGATCGAACAAAGCTTTTATTCCGAGAGAAAATGGATAAAGCTAGAAAGCCTGTACCATGTCATGCCATTTAGGACTTAATTGAGTTTTCTGAAATCCAGGAGGTTTTATTCGGAGCGCAGTAGAAGAGTAACCCAAATAGCACGATTCAGGTGTTACACTCAATGCTCGAAAATAGCTAACGAAGTTAGTGGAAGGGCTGTCAAGGAAACCCAATAACTTGAAACTGAAAGAGAATTAAGGCATTTGATCTCCGTTGGGAAGCCACTTTGTAATAAAATTATCATGTTGCGTTGAAGTTTGCTGCGAGGTGATGATGAAGTTCGCGTTGTCAATCTATGATAAATAATTCTGTCTTTTTAATTCAGTTCTGAAATTTTGTTATTGTTTGCATTGCGGGATGATTCGAATTGAAAATTTTAAAGATGTATTGAATTTATAAAGAATTAAATTTCATTCTCCCAGTTATCCTCCAGTCGGTGTATGAGAAATCTCATCCTTGACTCGCAGTCTCAAATTGATGTAATATTTTAATCTCAATTTACCAAGGTAATGATTCTGAAATTTTCTGTTGATAACCATTTACCTGACGAGCACTAAATACAAAATAATACAACACAATTTTTATACAATAACTATAATCAATCTTCTCCACTCCAGCGTCCCTCGAAGGTTGATCTGTGTGCCTCTAGCAACCGTTCATTTGTTTATACTAGGGTTGCAATATTCATACAGCGAACAGAGATTCATGTTATTTGTAATCGGTACTGAGCATGCCGTCAGAATCCTGGCAGTCACTGGGCAGTTAAGTGCTTTGATCGGTATATGGTAACTTCTGCTGTACCTATAGTTGTGCTTGTTCCTGCAGTTTTCATAGAGAAACTGGCGATAGCGAAATGTCTCCAAAGGTATCACCAAAACATTTAATAACTACCAAATTTGTAAAGTAAAGTTATAATCAATTGTGTTCAGCTTTTTATTTCCTCTTAACTATCCTTGGGCGCACTCTTGTTTACATCACATAACCCACTCCCCCCTCCCTGTTATTATGTAAGTGCTCACTGAATCTAACCATTCCCTGTATGCATATTGCTCGCCTACTTTATACACTCGACACTCGTAACCACCTATATACTTATCTTGTTTGTCTCTTACACACAGTTTCACTCCTACATACCTAATATAAATATTATAACATGTTTAAGCTAAGGGTCCCAAGTTCGATTCTCGGCTCTGGGGTTGGCGATTTCAGGTCGGCGCTATCCTCGCCTTCACCTCTGTCTACTACAATTAAAGTCTCCCCTATGCACAACGTGGTTCGGACTTAACGGTATAAGCTGTAGGTCCTCTCGCCTCACAGTCATCGTCACTATCACCCTATCCTTGGAGGTAATGGACACCACCCTCTGTGTGCCTCCGCCTGAGAAATCGGTCCAGACATCACGTGGTGGAGCAAGGTTACCCCTAATGTGGGGACAAACCAACATATTTAAGCATTCTTCCTTCCTTTTCTAAACCCTTAATAACACTACCAAATAAATAAAATAAATAAACAATATTTATTTTGGAGTCAAGCAAAAACAACTGCTTCAAAATTAAAAACAAAGCACATCTTCCTATGTTAAAAACTAAATTTAAACATTAAATTAAATCGTGGGGAGAGTTAAATCCGGCTAAGAATTATTTCACTTAGTTTATCAAATGTGAGGGAGAGTTTTATTTTTATACTGAAGAGATTCTAAAAACGTGATATACAACAAGTTCCACTACTTATAAAGAAAGTGGGAGATAAAAACCGAGACTCATCAGCTATGTTCAACATCTGCCTTGAATGGACTAATCTGTCATTGGTTTAAATTCAGAACAGACACAAAGTGTCTCAAGAAAGAATATGCATTTCTGCTTGTCGATATCTGAATTAAACAATTCTTTTAAGATAGGTGATGAGCAAATAGATATTACTAGCACACTTTAATCCTGAACCTCATAGATAATATTAGATACATGCTTAGGAAATAGCATAGAATATAGGAACAACTTACTTTAGGATTAGTAAACCAAATTGTTTAGTTGTACTGTATATGGAGTGAATCAAGTTCATACTTAATTAATCCAGAGAGAGATGCTAAAAAGGTATACTAATAACCATTATGAACATATTTTAGCTATTTTTCATATATCTGCAGAAAGAGGAAGTTATTTTAAATCCGTTACATGTGGGTGGGAAAACCACTTTTGACGGTCAAGTCCTGGTCCGTCCTAGGGTACCTGCGTGTTTTTTAAATTGGTGGTAGTACTCACTGCGTTATAGGAATGATACTTTTCTTTTAATGATGTTTAATTCACAAGATGTTTCCTGTGAGTCTTTTATCAAAGGTTTCATTTAAATAGCTAAAATGAGAATGTATTTTGTTTAAGGTTGTATAAAATGGAAAAGAAATAAAACTCTTTAGCGTAAACGTTTTCATAATAACTAACGCTAAATTTGGATACAGTAGCTTACAACTATTAAATTAAAAAATGTTCTGGTGCTTATTGAATATTTTAGTGAGAACAAGTTAAGTAAAATAGGCATTTTCAGTTAATTTAAGATTAAAAATTAAAACAAAGCACTTTATTTTAAGTTGAATTAAAAGGAAATAAAGTAACGTAACTACTCGTTACAATTTTGTACCAAAGAAAAGAGCATGTGTGTATGTGTGAGAGAGAGAGAGGGGGGGGGTAGATGATGGCAGAATACACAGCCACATTGCCCTTATGAAATTCCTTTTGAAATTGTGTTATATTGAGGGTATGGCGAAACATTCCACAGAAGAGGTATGGTTAATTTTAACGTCTCTTTAATTTGATTCATTTTATTTTGATGGCTCAGGAATTTCAGGGGATTTCCAGAAATTACCGAGATACTAAATGAAGAAGGTATTCATGAAAACATCCTTTGGACGCCAGTTTAAATGTATATAGAGGCAGGAAAGTGATTCATACTTCACCAGAAGAAACGCATGTAAAGGTAAATGCAGGTATTTTCATTAAAATAAAACATATACTAGAGGAAGAATAAAGAATTATAAAGCGGGGAAAAGCTCTCAAAGGAAGACACCAATTTAATTCAAACTGGATAAATGTCAAATAATGGAAATAATAATAAAGTTATATTGTAGTTTTAAGAGTGATATCGCAAATTGTTTTTGCATACAAAAGGTTATAGAGGACTATATATTTTAATCTCAACCAAAATAACAAATGAGAAGTACCATAAACATCCTAATTCATTGTTTTTTGCAAAGTAAATAAAATAAACTAAAATAAAAATAATAAAAAATATATAAGAACGCAAGGGTAAACGCTTCTAAGGGTATGTTATTGCTCAGACTTTGTCCTCAGATAATATGTAATCGGAACTAACCCAGATAGGAAAGTTCCGTTGGTGAATAAATCATAGCTAGCGAATCTAGATACCATTTAGAAATTATTTTATATATTCGTAGAAAGTCTTCTAGCGTGTTTGGGAACGCAGAATTTATCCCAAAGCAGAGGTGTCCTTAAAAGCAACCAGAATATATAAAAGGTATAATGAAATTGTATTTTATTATACACTAGCTAATTCAACAGAATAGAGTAAATTTTTATTATGAACACCATGCAACTTTTATTCCAAAACTTAGATATATATTAAACAGGAGATATTAAAAGTTGTGAAATATATAAAGTCTGAAGGAGTGAAACATTGCCAAAAAGCTACACTTGAAAGTGCTTTACGTATTGTGTTAGATTGTAATTTCTTTCCTTAATTTAACTAATACTTATATTTTAAACAAAAATTGTTACAAAACTAAAGATGAATATAAAGAAAATTGTAACTTGATGTTGAAAATATATTTTATGTAAAAGAGAGAATGGCTATTATTTTATGAAAACTGGGTGGTTTTACATTCAAAGCGGTGCGCAAGGGCGCCATCAACAATACTAATATCACGGCTTTTTTGTAACAGATTCAGGCGAACAAGTATTGCAGTTGATGAAAAAACCTCCTGGATGGTCCTCAACTTTAGACAAATACAGTTCGTAGAAATCCTAAGGAAGTTGCAAGAAGCTACTTGCATCCGTTCTTCGCCTGGACCATGAGTATCCAGCCGATGTTTATTGTACTCTGAAGAAGAAAATAGAAGAAATCATGGGATATTTTGGAGACGTTGTGAATGATCAACAAATTTAACTGCTCAAACCAGGTCACATTTCACACCTGTAGTTTTGTGAACCGCACTGCAGTCTTATATTTCCCGACAACAAAACATTTTTAGAAAAGGTCCGTGTGTGTTACTGTGTGTCCGTGCGTATAACTCAAAAATGAAAAGTTAAATATCCAATTTGGCTCCTCCAACAATGTTGCAGAAAGATTTTTAAGAAAACGGCTCACCTGGGTGAGATCTTATGTTAGCTATAAAATAATTTTTAGAGTTTATGTAATCATAAGCATCGTATCATGAATAATTATTAGGTGGTTTCATAAGTTATGTGGTTTTTTGATTTTGGTGTTTTGGAAAATTTATTGGGTTTCTTTGCTTTTGCAATGTTACATATTTACAGGATGCCATGGCTAGTGTTGCGTACATTGCGAGCATATATCAGGCTTCAGTTGTTAATAAACCATCATAAATTGTATGTAACTAAGTTTGAACTTAAGTCCTAAAACACTATTGGAAACAACATTATAAAGCCACTGCCGCAGCTCAAAAAATATGTGAAATGGAATGAGAAGGTATCGTTAGTGAGCGTGTGACGCAACGATGGTTCCCTCATTTCAACAATTCAGATGAAAACAATAAAGATTTAGCACGTTCTGGAAGACTTAAAATGTGCAATATTGCGGAGACATGCCAAATTTTGCGAAAAAATCCGCAACAAAAGCACCCGCAGTCTTTCAGAAAAACTTGGTGCATCAAAAGGTACCATACATCGCCTCATTAAGACACTTCTAAAATCGTACAGAAGCTGTAGATCTGTACCTCGTGAACTGACACCTCAACAGGCTGAACGTAGAGTGAGTATCTGTCATCAGCTTTTTCGTAATCTTTAGGATGATAGATTTGTCATGAGAATTGTCACTTGTGATGAAAAATGGGTATATTACCGAAACTCTGATGCCTCGAAACAATAGTTTGACCCCCACCAACGTGCTAAAGTCATCGTTAAAAGAAAATCAGATCGGTCCCAAAGTAATGCTGTGTGTCTTATGGAATTTTGGAGGTGTGTTTCACTGGGAGTGATTGATGCGAATCTTTATTCTCAACAACTGGAACGAGTTTATGAAATTTTGAGACGGAGATACTCAGCATTAGTTAACCGAAATAGAGTTCTGTTGCTACAGAAAAATGCAGCACTCCATACTGCACGAACAACCACTCAAAAATGATGAAATGGCAGGAATCGAACTGCTATTACACCCAGCATACAGCCCTGATCTGGCACCATCAGAATTTCCTTATCTTTCGATCCATGGCCCATTTTCTACATGGAACAAATGTTTACATTTTTTAAGCAATGCAAGTGGGTGTCCCCAAATTCTTCACAACAAAAACCAGAGACTAGTACAATCGTGGGATAATAAACCTCACTGAACGATGGTTCAGACCACAGAATCGGATTATCTACAATTTGAAAATTAGTTAATCTCTTGCAGGAGACATTTGAAATACTTGTTTTTCTTACAAACGATATTACTTATGAAAGTATCTACATGGATAATTGAATTACTGTAACTAGCAAAACATATATTTATATTTATTCAAATTAAATTGTTCTTTCACAGAAGTCATGTGTAGGCCAAATTTATATTTGTATGTAAGAGTATTTTAGTCCACGCGAAAACGTTCCTTGTTCCAAAGTTTTAGATCGCTTAAAAACTGTCTTTGGGAAGATGTTTACAACATTTGGCAAGGAACTCTTTTGTATTTCGCTGAGAGGTAAAAACCGATTGTCCCATTGTAATATGTTAGCGAACCTGACTATCCGTTATATTCATTCCGGGGAAGATCCCGCGTCACATGATTAAGGGAGTCATGTGACGCAGCAGTAAGACCAATAAAAATAATTTAAAATGGCATCATGTTATACCGATGCTTTCAAAAGCGGGAGTAAATAGCCAATATGGATAAAGGACATTAAACTTGGCTCGAAGTCAATAAGTAAGCTTTGAAAGATGGTAAAGGCAGATAATCCGTAATCGTCAGTGCTCACCAAAAGTTAATAATTGTGCTCCGCGAAAAGTCTGCGTGCCGTAGAGTGATTCCGGCTTCAATGAAGTGATATAATGGAGAAAGAGAATAGTATTGTGTTTAACAAGTCCCAGCACGTTGCTAAAATAAAAGAATAAGTCATGCAATTATAAATTCCACGAACATTTACGCAAACAATAAATCAGGAACAGTTTCAACATATGAGAGTGATGTTTTAAAGTGAAAACAAAAATACAACCAAAGTAAAATAGCGAGATTAGTGTCAGTGTTATTTTCTGCTCCTTCCTTCTCGATCTGAAATCTACGTTCCTTCTTAGTGGTATTATAAGCCGAAATCCTTACCTTACCTCTGAGGGAATTCTAGACAGAATGAAAACTACTTAAGGGGCGCGAGTCTACCGAGACATAATTCCGCACCAGAAGATATGCCCTGAACGGGCTTCGAAACTGAGACTTTGACACAACTAGCCTGCAAGTATCATTATCCACAATCACAGAATCCGATTGGATTGGATTATGCTACGGAGGGGATTCGGCATTACGACCAGAGTTGATCTATTGTACCTATGCCCCTATGTGGGGCATTCTCAGAAGGAAGGATGATAGAAGAGACAGAGGGCGGCCAACCCAAGGAGCCACGACAGTGTATAGGGCAAGGTCCCTACAGTCTATTAGTTTGAAACTCCTCGGTAGGCAGCACAACCGGCCAGCTCACCTGACTGCGGTTCGGAGGAGAAAATTTTACTCGGAGCATATCATCCTGCCATGCATCGCCGAGAAATCCGCCCACAATTCTAGCCTAAATGAGACCAGCAGACGAGAGATGATGTGCATTTATAATGGACATGAAATGGTGGGAAATGTAGTTAACCTACCCAGCATTTGCCTAGCGAACCGGGAAAACGTCTAAAAGCCACGGAAATCCATCCCCCACGGGGGACAGAGGAAACCGCCTGAGTCACCCCGCTCGGTAAATCACAGGTAACTACTGAGAAGCACTGACTAGCCTACCCCGTCTCACACAGTCTTCTTTACAAGGAACATTTTTAGAACATTTTGTCTTTCTCAAAAATGTATAATAATTTCAATTAAAATACCATATATTTGAAGCATAATGGGGGAAATGCTTGATTTTCAGACGAAGATTAAGTTTTGTATATTGCATTTCAAATATTAAGTATACCATTTCGTCCAACAAATAGCACCTTTCTTTGATAATCTGCCATTATATCGGTCAGATTTTAGACATCTATATATCCTCTGTTCAACCACCACGCCTCACTTTTAGATTGCATATTATTGTTGTGACATTTCCTTAGTTATATAACCGAGCGGGATGGCTCAGACGGTTTCGTCTTTGGCCCGTATTCGGGAGGCCCATGTTTGATTCCAGTGGCCGATCTACGTCACATATGGGTGCTTTCGGGCTTTCCCCGGGTCCCTAGGCAAATTCTGGGAGTTTAATTACTTCCCAGAATTTCCTGTCCCTCCATTTCACCTCCATTATCATTTCATATCATCTCTCATCTGTGGTTTCTTTCAGGGTTGAAGTATCGGCGGCAGTCTCGGTGGTGCATAGTGGTAAAATATGCTATGAGTAAACACTTTCTCTTCCGGCGTGACGAACTCCGACCTCCTTGCTGGCCTAGTGGGTCGATTCAAGTACGCGGCTGGCGGGATGCAGGTTGTGCAGGCCTGCTTCCTTGTCTAAGGGGGCGGCCTCCGGTCTCCGAACCATCCTGGTGACTGTTTCGGGGCCACGGTAGGTGGGATGATGACTGTCCTGGTCTGCCGGGGAGCCTCTAGTATCTAGTAACGTGTAGGGACCCGCCTTCTGTACCGTAGAGACTCCTTGTAGTCGGCCACCCTCTGTGTTCTCTCACCTCATCCTTCCTCCCTTCAAAGCAAAACATGCATCTTCTGCTGAAGGTTGTAAAGGCAGCGAAACTGACATAAAATTTTTATGTTTTACATTGCAGAGCAGCTGATATAAGCACGATGACTTTTATAAAGAACTATAAGATATAATCGTAAAGCATATTGGCAACCACTCAGAATGGCTCCCTCCTTCTTTTAATGCATATCATGGGTTACTGCGTTTATGAGTACAAGAAGTAATGTTTCGTTGCAGCAATTGCAGTATAGCGGTAAACATGGGCCGCATCAGAAATTTGTAGACAAAAGGTTTAACAAAAACTGACCGTAAAAGAAATCTGCTACACTACTGTAAATTAAACGAAAACTAAATACCAGCCACCAAGCAACAATGAAGCAGAAAAATAATTCATGAGCCACTTAAAGTCTTAGTTGTGTAATCATTGGGCACGTTAATGCAAATATTGTGGACTATTATGTGAATATTTTGGACGGTGATATAAATATAAACCCTATAGACGGGCGTGCAAATAATAAACCAAAACAAACAGTTCCACAATAAAAGTCGTTTTCAGATTTGATCCCCAGAATTTTGTGAAGTATCTGCTGTGGAAAATGATTGTGTATGTAGAAATAAACAAAGTTCTCTGTTTAAAATTAGGGAAAAAATACACCAAATGACATGTTTTTTTGTTGGGCGAAAGACTTCAGAGATACTCCTTGTTCTGTTTCAGTTTTCTAACAGCCATAATTTTCTAAAATACCAAGTTGCTATTCTTGAGTGTGTGCGTGTGTGTGTCTTGGCCATGGTAACGGAACTCATTGAAATGACAGAGCAATCAGCTCACAAAAGATTTGATTATCGCTTAAATCCCACTGAACCGCCATATTCCCTGACATCTACAAGGAAATTAGATATAAGGTCATTTTTATTCCGATTAACATGAAGTAAATAGAGGAATAAGCGTTTGAAAAATTGTTTGGACATGAGTAGACACAGCCATGTGAGTACAACACATCAGGTTTTTACAAATCCTCCTGCATTTTATATTTTATAAATGGATTCAGCGTCACTTCATAGAAAATAATATCGTAACTCCTTCACCTACTATTTGCATTAGATATTTAGTTCATCCTTCTGGAGAATATGTTAACTAAAATTGCCATTTTGAATATGGCAACTTTTGCAATTCTGAGCAGCACAGGTGTTTCTTTGTACATATATGAGAGACTATTTTCATCACTTCTGCTTTTGACTAATTTTTTTGCTACTAGCATTTTCTAGTACAAATGACTCGATTTCTCAAAAACTATTTTAAACAAATGAATTTTTAGAATGATAAAATATTATTTAATTTAATTGTATTGTTAACCTAATTCGGTGTTGATAAATTGGTTGTTCAAGTACTGATAAATTTCAACAAAAATGTTTAATTTAGAAGCTACCATATCATCGTTTATAAAACAGATTACTCTATAATAGCAGATCGGTGAACAGAAGACATCCACTTATAACTTGTAAAAATTCAATCTGATACACCAAATGCTTTCTGAGATAACGTATCATTAATTTAATAAACGTAAATTGGCGGCATGTGATTACTAACCTCCTCTTAATGAATTTATATTTTCGCTGTCACTTTCTGCTAACTTTCCAAAATGGTATGCCATTTTCAAACATTCTTAATTGTATTCCAATTCGTAAAAAGTAATATTTAGTTCATTTCAACCACGTAACTATTAATATGTGATATTATCTAAAAACATAAATGTACGTACCTTGAGTATAATACTTTAATTTGACTACGTTAATAGAGCATTAATTGCAGCAACTTACCGCCCTTGTTGGAGGGGTAGATGTTGAACTGAGAGTCTTGAACCCAGGATGTGACAGTTATGTACTCTCTCACGAAGTTGGGAATGGTGCATTTCAGAACAGCAGTGTTGCCTCTTATCACATTCTTGTTGTAGTAAACTTGCACCTCGTAATACTGCATCACAACTGTAACAAAAGCATATGGATATTACTGGAGAATTTACTTGCCCTGCGTTTTACATATTACAAATTAGTGTCCAAACTTCATTTAAGACATAACAGCAATGGTTTCTTATTACAATTCATAAAAATTACAATTATACCTATCATTTTAATAGCTTTAAAATTCTAGTGTGGTTACATATACACAACTATCTTACCCTACTACATTTTCTTTAGTATACTTATATAATATATTATTCATATACAGCTCATGTTAATCACTATGCACAGAAAGTCTTTAACAGATAACTAAGAAGTTGAGGAAAAATCCCTTTTTTACCCTGCCTGCAGAAGAAGAGGCCAAATATAATATTTGTTATTATGGGTCAGTATAGGCAAGAAAATGGGGGATTTTAGTTGTCCATTTTTACTTTTTTAGCTATTTTTATGAAAATGTGTCCGGTTTTAGCATTTTATTTGCCTTTTTAGCTATATATTATTTAGCATTTTTGTTTCGTTAAACATTTTTTGTTAAGTTAACTCCTTTTAACTCCTTTTTTTCTATTCAAAAGAGTCTAACTTACATTCCAATTTCTAACATGCACCCCTAAGACTAGCTGCAGCAGCTAACAGGTGAGAGGACCCTTGCTATTTTATTCCAGCCATTAGCACAAGCAGATAACTCAGTAAACCCTCTCTAAATAACCCATTACTTTTGACCAGCATCGTGACAATACCCTCGACCAGGAGTAGCGGTTGGTAGCAGTAGGCTGGTTTCACTGCAGAAATTTGTAAAACAAATCCTGGGCGCAAAGATGCCAAAAACTAAGCCTAGTAAAACGTCTTTACGTCATTTTTCCAATCTTTAGACCTTTTTGGGATATTTTAATATTTTTAAACGTTATTTTTAGGCAACTTATAGGTCCTCAACTTCCTAGCCCTAGTTATGCGTCACTGATAGGCAGTTACTAGAGTGCAAATCGTGGAAGACTGTCGGAAAATATGTGCATGTACTGCGAGTCAGCGTATGTACACTTTGTTCAGATGCAATCATATCCTCTAGGTGGCAATGTGCCATACATCGGAAGATTAGAATTTTATACACAAATAAAAAGAAACTGGGGAGAAGAAGCATACGTAGATTTCTGCATTAGGCAACATAGGGAAGGGCTACCTTGGATGAGAACAGGAACAATATTGCAAAACTGGATAAGAGGTGGGGAAACGGAAAGTTGTGAATTGCGTGGTGGAAAAGAAAGTATAGAACACTATTTAACAGAATGTGAAGAGGTTGCAATATGGAGAAAAAAGGTTTGGGAGGAAAAATGGGAGAAGGTAGAGAAGAGGATAGTACCTATAAAAATCTTAACAGGAAAGGAGGAAAAGAAGCTAAGAAGTATTGGTGAGTTCTTACAGAAAAGAAAAGAAAAAAGTGTAAGAAATGTAAAGAATATAAGAAAGGAAGATGGGGAGAGGAAGAGAGCGGCTAATTAAGTAAAAGGAGGCATGGAGGATAAGAGTTACCTGGCAGAGCAGAAGACCAGGGTGTCATGTAAGCCAAGATAGCAACAAGGTAAATAAATCTAGCCTAGAATTGTAAGCTGTAAAGACTTTAAAATTTTGGAATATGCAGAATAAGTAATTCAATCATAATTCATAATATATAATTTTATTGAACATTGTAACAATGAGAAAGAAGAAATACTCAAAATACCTTTATGTCAAGCAACAAATGGGTAGATGTATAGCAATCTATATGTACGAATAATACTTAATTGGCTATCCTTTCATATCAGACACGCAGCTCCAAAGTACTTTATTTGTGTTTCGTCACTTACTGTACAAGTTAGTAATATTTCGCTATTCTAGTAAACAAGATAACAAGCGAATGCAGCGCTGTCACTAAAGGTTAATACGCCTCAACGCTTTGCGACAGATATAGGAGACATTATCTGATGAGTGCTGTCTACAAACAACAACAGACTGTACGATGATTGATATTGGCAATACGGAATGTTCAGTAACAACCCAAATATATATGTCTTTCATGTTTAGAGATGCCTATGCCTATGGAAAAATGCACACATTCTAAGCAATTATTTAAAATAAAATGGATAATGTGCACGCAGGTAATATATATATATATATATATATATATATATATATATATATATATATATATAAGTTAAAAGGTAAGTGTTTATATTATCATAAGTTAGGTAGAAAAGAACGAAATTACCTGGCAAAATGTAATACTTGATAAAGCAATAATGCTACGTAAAATGTCTTGTCTTGTCTCCTACTTTATTTCATTAACAACAGAAAGCCAGCATACAATTCCTCTCCGTTTTTGTGTCTTTTGTCGTCAAAGGATAGTACCACTATGGAAAACTGTCTTTTTGCTTACTCTTCAGTCCAGAGCACAATTAGCAAAAGAAGTTGTTGTAAACACGTAATATTTCATTCAATACATTAGTAGATGCGAATTTAATCTTGTTCTTGCTTGCGAAAATGAGTAGGAGGCGAGCGGAGGCGGTTAAGTCCTACAGTTCCCTCATTTCTAGATATAACATGGAGTTAGCCCTAGGGTTTGTGTGTCAGCCCATTATTATAATCACAATCACATCACCGTATTTTCCCAGCTCTTCTCTGTACCAACAGAATGCTCCCCAACATTCTAAAACCTGCCATATACAAATAACACGTGGCTGCTCTATTACTCTACTAGAGAAACCTACGATAAATAGGATTATTAGAACAAATGAATTAAGAAAAAATATTTGGAACATGTTTATTAGTAGGGGTTGGAAACTAAAGACCTACAAATGAAATGAAATGTGTAGTGTTTAACGCCCACTTTTACTACATACGGCACCGCAGGCGATGGCACTGATGATACATGAGATGAAGATGGAGCACCGGTGGAATGAGATGGCGGGAGAAACCGGAGATCCCGGAGAAAATCCGCCCCAGCGCCGTATTATCCACCTCAAATCTCACTTTGCGGTCGCCTAGAATCGAACCCGGACCGCCTTGGTGAGAGCCAAACGATCTAACCACTGAGCCACGGCGCGGCCAAAGACCTACAAGATGCCTAAAATTGACCTATAAATATCTAAATATGGCATAAAATTTAGCTAATATCTGGAAGAGCAACACAAAAATGTGATATAAGTATTCATTTTTTAAAAATGTAAGTTTCAATTACATATTTAAAAAATTAACACCATTTTATATTGGTCCTCAAAATCATTAAATTAGTCATTGTTGAAAGAAAATATACTTGTCTCCGAAATAGTGTTACTTGCGCACTTTTGGTATATTTTGTTTCATAAAATTCAGTAAACCATTTTTACTGCCCTAATATATATTGTAAGCAGAGGGAATACTGTATTCGACCTAAAAGCTAGTATAGAGATTGCACCAGAAATGCATGCCTTAAGAGTCCCTGAAAAATAAGTAAATATACAGATAAAATGGTTTTTACAATCAGGTGCCTATGTGTGTGTGTGTGTGTGTGTGTGTGTGTGTGTGTGTGTGTGTGTGTGTGTGTGTGTGTGTGTGTGTGTGTAAACAGTGTAACTCAAACAGGAAACGTGTGTTAAATACCTAACTTTGTATTTAGCTTCACAGTCTTCCAAACGTAGTCCTTCGCCCTGGCGTAGTGGGCTAGAGCATTGTGCTTTGGTTCACTGCAACGGAATGCACCCGGGATCGTTCCCACCCCTAGGGGAGGTGCGGATTTGAAGTCCCGGGTAGTGGACTGGTGCCCACTCACAAGGAAACTATCACTATGCTCATACCTGTATTCGCATGAGAGTGATTGCGTCATCTCTGCTGTATGTGAGGCCTGTGTGGCAAAAATAGGGTGCGGAGTATAGCTGGAAGTACTCGAAAATGAGTCCAGAAAACGTAGGAGCATACAGCAAAACACAGCATTGTACGGTAGGGATTGTTTAGCTCTGTGGGCAGCGGCCTGCATATGTAAGGAATGTGGTCCCCCGCACTCGAGTTAAAGCTGACGAGAGATGTCCAGCAGCTACTTGCAAGTGGTTACATGCGGCACTATCTAGACTTCAGTTTTGGGCGTTCCGACTCTATTCTGTAGCAGGTATTTGGTGCACATGGTTTATATATAGCAGGAATTATACCAATCAAATTTTCAGCTGCGTAGCGATGTAGGTACAGTGATAGTTTCCTTATCAACATCGTGAGGAATTTGGGATGCTACGATTGTTAGCAAAATCCTGATTTTCAAAGCCAACCTCCCGACTGGGGATGCCATGATGCTGACCACATCTCCTCCCCGTATCGGTTGGATGATCACCGACCTCTACCATGCCTATGTGGGCGTGAGGTCAGCAGTCGGATTGGGCGCTTTTACGCAAATGGTTACGTTAGGTTATCTTCCAAGCGTGCGACACCAACGTTTTCAAGAAAATTATGCCAGAGTGATCTGTATATGGAATGTTTCTCGAAAATCTCTGTTTTCTCAAAAATTGATCTAATGATTTTAATAAAACATCATATGTTTATGACATTTTTTATCACAAATGAAATGCATATTTTAAATTTTCTGGGAATATTCTCTGAAGTCCTCTTTACTCTAGATGAATTTGTATAACTCGTAAACTGTAAAGGATAGATAAAAACTTACTCCACACAAAAGGTCGATCTCGTTAAAACCTACAATCTGAAATATATTAATGTGGGGTGAACCTTTTCGGAGATATTCTAGTTATTCGGCTGAACTTTACGCTTTTCTCAATTTGGAAGTCGTTATTCACTTTTTTATGTTTTAGTCATGCCAAGAGAATGAAGTTTCTATGTCATCATGTAACGAGCAGCTGTATTCTTAAAAATAAATGTCATTCTATTAAATTCAACTTTATTCCCATATTCTTCTTGCAATAAAACATTAACAATAACATAATTAATGCAAATGTTTATATCGATTTCCTCCAAGTAGGGCAATAAAAATAATTTGAATAGTAAAAGGTGTAGAGAGAGTCACGCAACTGCAGCATATTAGATATTCTTAGGCACAGGTGTGTTCATGCGTTTGTGTGTGTGTATGCGTGTGTGTGTGTGTGTGTGTGTGTGTGTGTGTATGTGTGTGTGTGAACAGCACATGATGGGATTCGGCACTGCGGCCTGTCTTAATCCGTTGTACCTATTCCCCCAAATGTGAAAGCCCGGGAGGAAGGATGAGGATAGAGGAGACAGAGGGCAGCCGACTCAAGGAGCCACGGCAGTGCAAAGGGGAGGGTCTCTACATTTCACTTAGCTGGAAACCTCCCCAGTTAGGCCAGGACCACAGAAACTCCCCCCCCCTCCCCTACTGTGTTACGGAAGCAGTCCCAGCACGAGAATTGGCTTCTGGAACTTGCAACCCATCTACCGGAGGACGAAGTGGTTTGTAACAGCATATCATCATGCCATGCACCGCCGAGACTCCCACCTACTCTTCTACCCTGAAAGAGACCACCTGATGGGAGATGGCCTGAGCCATCCGCTTGATAGAACAGAATAATTCACAAATGAATGCTATAATACCAGGTATGCTTAAGTACCAAACTTGGTATTATAGTTGGTATTGCTTAAATCAATAGAGACCATAAAATAAAATCTAAACACGTATGTTATAAATATCTTATTCGACATTTCTGGTGCATTCGTTAATCTATGGTGGCCAGAATTGTTCAAAATAATGAGAGATAAAGATTATCCAAGATGCCCTTATAATATGTTAAAGGATTATTGCAAAGATAGAACCGTAACATTAATAGGCGAAAGCAGAAGAATAACCAGAGATGTCACCAAAGGATATCCTCAAGGGTCAACCTGGGGTCCTATTTTCTGGGATATATTAACTGAACCAATTCTGGAGAGACTGAGACAACTAAATTCTACATCTGAAGTAATGGCTTATTCAGACGACCTGATGGTAATTATAGTTGGGAGCAATCAGAAAGAGCTAGAAGAAAAGGCTAAGAACATCACTAAGACCTTGCATGACTGATGTAATGATGTAAAACTAACCATCGCACCCTCAAAATCAGCATACGTAGTCACAAAGGGAAAACTAAAGAGGAATCCAGTAATTAATATTAATAATGCACCTTTACCAAGGAAGCAAAATTTTAAATACTCAGAAAAAAATTATTGATGAGAACTTGACTTTTAATAAGTATATTCACTATATAAGACATAAAACTTTAAGAGCCATGGGAAAGTTAACTTCGCTGATTCAAATGAATTTTAAATTACCTAATGATATCATCAAACTGTACCATACAAGTGTTGCAGCAGGGATTATGGGGTATGGAGGAAGTACGTGGGCGGAAAGGTTAAGCAGCAAAAGAAACAAGATATTAATAAGAAGAACTCAAAGGCAGACGCAACTAAGGCCACCCCCACGATGGCTTTATTCTTAATCCTTGGGATATGGCCGATGGATTTGATTATAAGATATAGAGGTGCAGAATATTGGAGGGAAAAAAACACGGAAAAAGTATGGGAAATAGTAGGAGCAGGGTGTGAAACAAGAATACAAATCAAAAGGACATTATTAAAAGAATGGCAAAACGAATGGGACAGCATAAAGGAAGGACGTCGAGTTTACAAATTACTACCAACAATAGAAGAAAGGCTAAGAACGAGCCATTTAAAACCGTCAAAGGGATTAATTCAATTCATCACCGGACATGGAGCTTATGCCATCTACTTCAAGAGGATAGGCAAACGAGCGTCAAGTTTATGCACAGTCTGCAGCATAGAGGACACACCAGAACACCAAATTGTCGAGTGTCAAGAGCATCGAGGAATAGACTACTTGAGAAAGGAACTACAAGGGAAGACAACATGGGAAATCATAAGGGCCTCAGAGGACTTAAACAAGTTAGACCAGATAACAAATATTATATCAACAAAAGCTTGGAAAGAATATATATCATCCAGGAAATCGACACCAATACAATAGGTTACAACTGCATCAACTGAACAAGTAAGACCAACCGGAATCATCCAAAGACGAAAGATGGAAGAAAATCCGTACATAGGAATGGACCCAATAGAGGAAGAAACACCAGCAGAAAAAGAGGAACAAGGAAATTTTGGATATTGAAACGTTAAAAATACCTACAACGGAGAGGAGATAACCAACAGAAGGAGATTTAGATTTAATTCAAATCGACTAGACAGCGATACAATTCTGCAATATATCACATACTTGAAGATAAGTGGAATATACCTTGGATAGGTCATTAGGTTAGTTGACTGCAGAATTCAACAGTAATATATTAGGCTAATATTTCTGCACAAAATTAAATGTATTCATAAATAATAACATTTATAAAGATTAATAAAGATAATAGTGGAAACGTAGAGTCAGACTGAAAAATTCAATGCCATAGCCGGGATTTGAACCACGGATCTTCTGGTTTCCGTCCAGCCGCACTACCATTGTGCTACTATGGCCAACGTGCCGATATGACATTAAATTCTCCAACTGACTAGTATTTTCCCGGTAAACCACTTAGGAGTTCTCATACACACATGAGACGACTACCTTAATGGCGACTTACATACTGTAAGTACTTTAAGGCCCGGGCTTTATATAGTAAACCACTATCAGGTTAATTAATGGAAATTAATTATTCTTTCACACTGGCCGTGTGTAGGCTAAATTGTGGAAACGTAGAGTCAGACTGAAAAATTCAATGCCATAGCCGGGATTTGAACCACGAGTCAGTTGGAGAATTTAATGTCATATCGGCACGTTGGCCATAGTAGCACAATGGTAGTGCGGCTGGACGGAAACCAGAAGATCCGTGGTTCAAATCCCGGCTATGGCATTGAATTTTTCAGTCTGACTCTACGTTTCCACAATTTAGCCTACACACGGCCAGTGTGAAAGAATAATTAATTTCCAAAGATAATAGTGTAATAGGTTCCGATATAGACACAAGGTGTCGGAATATAAGAATGCAGAGTTAAAAGAAAAGAAAAATAAATAAAATAAGGTTGGTATTGCTACAAAAAATTTAAGGAAAAAATGTCCCCCAAAGCTACCCTTTATATTGAACTGTTTACTTTCTCAAATATAGCTCTAATTGTTTTGATTAAAACACCACGTGTTTAAGACATTTTCATGACAAATGAAACGTATACCCGTCTCGAAATGTTGGTAATGTTCTCATTTTGGATGACCCAAGTGTTAAACCATAAGAGTTGTTTTTACTATTCCAATTGTATCTATAAGGACAATTAATACTTCAATTTTGGCACACTGTAATTCGATCAACATATAGGAGGAGAAAAAGCTTTTCAGAACCGTAAAAAAGTGAGGAAAGAAAGTATGTAAGCACAAATAATATTTTTGATAAATTATAAATGTTGGTGGTATGAAATATTACAGAGGAAGACTTTAGGAATAAAACGCTTCTTTCAGTCAACTATTTTAGAATATATTTGTATGTACCGTGCTGGGTCTCGTCTTCGGACACTCGAAAAGAAAAGGCTTTTTCCCTCAACTGGGGTTTGTTATTAGGAAAAATTTATTGCTACGGTATTCATTTCAATAGAAATGAATAAATAAATACGACAATGAATAGAAAACAAATATTTGTTTACTCTTTATTTTCATCATTTTCATCAGATTTTTTAGTTGGCATACTGCACTATTCGCAGATTAAATAAATAATGGAATTATTCCGTTGACGAAATACTTACTGACATTTCCCTTGTCCAATTGTAAAACGTATGCACGAATTTCACAAAAATAAAAAAAATCTTCCTAGACTAAATATTGATGACGGATCGTTCGCTAACCTTTACTGACATAATGTACGAACCTTATTATGAAAAACCAATTATGTATTAATCGTAAACCATTTAAACTTGTTTTATTTACATTTCAAGAGAGTATATTTCAGTATGTAAAGTGGTAATGCGCTCCAGTGAAATACTTAAGTGAAAGATAAAATCTAACGTAGTGAGTTCCTGCAGCAAGACTAAGCTATGTTCAAAAGAAATCATTAAATTAGGTCATTCTGTCGTACGTGCCTCCACAGAGTAGTGCTTGAAAGTGGTAGAACCTCAGTATCAGACTACATCTGTTAACAGAACAGAGAATTTGCATATATATGGTCATCTCACTGTTCTGTAAGAGCTTGCTACCATGCAAATTCTAATGTGTGTGTCGCTTGAACATAACTAACCTACGTGTAGTACTATTAAAATCTATCACGTTGTCAAATTCCACATTAACAAACTACGGCCATAATTTGAGATGATCATAAATCTAATTCTAACAGAAGCTCGCTTCTCGTAACCAGACAAGGGCTCAGACTGATTAAGATGCTTGAATGTTCGTAGCAAATGCCCCGGAGTTTGCAAAAGGAGTGAAATGGCTGCAAGAGGTTTAGTAACCAGCTTCTTCAGTCTGTGCACTGTGCGGGGAATTAAAAATTCTGCACAAGAGTTCTAATGTTAATTACAACCATTAAACTTGCAATGTGAGGCGTCCTTCTTTGTTATATGTTTTTTTTTGCATATCATTGGCATATTTATCAAAGTCTATTTCATTTTCATGAGATCAAACATTAGAATAGGAATATAAGATACCAAAGGTAGTCTTGTAAATACTGTGATGAAACAAGAACAAAATTTATGGTAAAGTATCTTATAGTAAAAGCAGGTAAGTCCGCATTATGCTTGCATGAAACTGGCGAGAATGTGAGATGTTTATTAGTTGGTAACGTACGAAGCAACTAGTTTTTAATTAGGAAATTGACTAAAATTTTGCAAGATTTTAATTGGAACATTGATTGTTATTAAGCAGAAAATAGTATGTTCTAATAAAAATGTATCAATGAACATGAAGAGATATGCAGTTTATATGGACGTTCTTACCTAAATTAGTTTTGTGTGAAATAGATGGTTTATTTCTCTGTTGCATGCTTAAAACTACATCGAGAGTAATAATTGTTAAAGAAACATTTTGCCACAATCGGTGTAAAAGGAGCAAAGCCAGCCATTTTGTTAAAATGCAAGAGGGGAAAAATTCTTCACTAACTCCTATCTGTCACCGAAACATGATCTTTTTCAGTTAGAAGGATTTCGAGAGCAATCGGAGAATCACCGTAAAAGCATCATGTGATATGAAATTACACAACTAGTTGTTGAGTATGTAGTAAGCATTACGTGATGGATATTAATTCAGGTGGAAAGCTTTGAAGAATGATAGACGGAGCATCAGGGAGTAGTCAAAACTATTTATTTGGAAAGCAAATTGGGATAAGGATACTTCGGCCAGTATTCCGGGCGACACCGCAACTTTGCTGTGATTGTAAAACAAAGTTTGCGTTTCAGTAGAAGTAATAGCAACAAGAGTGCCTTGCGAGTAACAACTTTCTCACGCAATTAAAATAATATATGGTAAAATGTTATAATAATCAGGCTGATGGACGAAACAACAGATATCACCGCAGACTAATTCGCTCAAGAACCAGTGGTTTTACAAACTATGGAAACTGCCATGGTTATCATAAAGAAAAGTAAATAAAATGGGCCATTGCTTTTCTTTATTTTTTCTTTCCTTGTTAACACCTTTTTCTTGTTGAACCGTAAAATCTATGCCGCGATCTCTGACCATCCTTCACGAAGGACATCCATGCTCCGCAACTACAACTGGAGAAGACAGCTGAGTAGCTGGTGTTTATACAAGACAATATAATCGCCTCGCCGCTAGGTCTTACAACATATGAAAACATAAAAGCTAAGATAAAAATATTTTTAGGAATTGTATCTTACTTTATTCTGTAAATATTTTAAAATGTTACAGAATGATATCAACATAACCATATATTTGTTTAAATTCCAGCTCTGATATTGGAAATTTCAATTGATTATATCTTTAAATTTTTCAGTTGATGTTACCCTCAACAACACATACACATGGGCTCTCAATTCTATGAGCATCAGTGATGGTGATCTGTGTGGCGTTTGGCCTCTATCTTACAGAATTTACTCATAACGACTTCAGTGATTCACAACTTCATAAATGCATTAATACATATGTATACGGAATGTTCATATATTTGAATAACAGAAAATTACTGCAGACTGCGCTTCCGTGTACAGTCGTTTCATGATCTTATTTAGCAAATGTCTAACCTAAGCTTTGTTATTCATGTTATTATATAACATATGATTTCGTATTTTCTTGTTTGTTATGGATAGCGTACGTTTGAGTTAGGTTTAAGAAATAAAACAATTTGATAGGAAAAATTATACCACTCGTTTGATTGTTTTAGCCATCTAAACATGAAAATTGGTTTCATAACTGCCGTCCCTAACGCTTCAGGTGCATTTTACCAATATCCTCAGCATGTGTAGGACGTTCTTCTTTGATTCTTCCACCAAGCAGTGGCGTGTGTTAGTGAACTGAGATTTTAGGTGAAGATAATATTATTGGTTTTCCAATTATATCACAGAAATGAATCTATAGACACTCGCCAATAGCTTTGCCAAAGAAGTTACTTACTCTGCCATATTTATAAACCCAGGGACATATTTAAGCTATTCGTGAGCTCCCTTTCAATCCCTGTGCATCCGTCCATTTACCCGATCTCTATGTGGGATATTGTACCTCGGTTTTGCATTACTGTGTGAAATTTATTTTTCATTTTTCAGTTGTACTCAAATTTTTATGTAAATTTGCATGCATAACCTCAAATGTGATATCTAAAGTTTAATACATGGATTTTATGACTTCTTCAATCATGGGCTTACAAAAAATGAATTTAAACTCAAAAAATTGAATTTAACACCAAAAGCTTCATAAAAATTAAAACTTATTTCGCCGAAATATCTGCATCAAATATTTCAATTTATTTGCACTTCACTGAACCAAAATATCACTAAAATGTCACTATCGCACTTCACTAAAAGTGAATATGGAATGCAGTTCTTTTAAAACAAAATATTGATTTTCGATTAATAAAATGGAATAAGTCGTATTCTTGATAAACTATTTGAGCTATAAATATGAGCTTTCCACAACAATTTCTTTGTTTACTCAAATTACGTGTACCAGTTCTCAAATAAATATCTTTAAAACCATAAAAGTTTGGGAAATTCAGTCCCAGTTTTATATAGCTGTAGCAGACGCGAAGGTGAATCGAGAAAGAATGAAATTGTGGATATGTTTGAAGGCCATTGGCCATCTGAAGACATATATTATTATACGAATAATCTATAACTGTATACATAAAGTAGAACACCATTGCATGTTGTGAAAATGTAAACAGATGCACACACCTCCTTCTTGCTGTCATATTCCACCTGTGAAGGCCAGTAAAATGCCTTCCGATCATTTAGTGACGGCATAAATGGAAGCGATTGTACATCTAAAATATAATTTTCAAAGTGTATGAGCCAACAAAGTATTTGAAGTGATTATATTTACTACACTACATAAGCATTTGGATGTAGCATTTTACAACTGTGAAGACTGGACAAGGTTTTTTCCGGGGTTTCCGTTATCCTGAAAGACAAATGTTGGGCGACTCTGATGCTCATTTGAGCATCAATTCACTCATTCCATTCATAGTCCAATATGACTTAACGTTGGTGGAAGTAAATTACACCCCTCTACAAAAAAGACGCTTTAGACTTATATAAGGGAAAACTTTTTAAACGTAGGACGATAATTAGGCGTGGAACATCTGTAAGCTAGCTGTTTTCACAGTATCATTGTTATGAAATCACCATTCCACCTATCGTAAAGATCTAGCAATGAGGCTTCGCGATTAACTGCAAAGTTAAAAAGTAGCAAAAAATAAAAAAATAAAAAAGTGCTGTTGGACACATGCCAACCAAACGTCCAATATATAGATGACAGAATCATTCGCATCAAAAACAGTAAATATTCTAATTTCCGCCAAATGCTAAAAATTAAACCTGTAATTTAAATTTCTTATTTATTTAATAATGTTTGGGAGCATGGTAAGTTTTGGGCACTCATGCACACACCGACATATGCATACGGAAGGGAACGAACTACTTCGCTTCCGATGGGTGCTTTATAGAAGTATTACAAACAAAAATCTCTTTGAATGACCGCTTTGGAAAAGAAAGAACAAAATTTCTTATGTTTAATCCAATGACAGTGTGTGAAGATAATAGTTCGTTACATATAAAATAGTGTCAAATATTTCTAAGATAGCTCAGGTAGTAATGTGTTTTTATCCCCTACCAGATCGTTCAAGTATTTCCAGCGAATATTTTAAGGATTAAATCTGAAAACTGAAACCGGAAGTTATCCGTTTTATATTTCAGAAACAAAAAGGAGGGTGTACTCTTATCTGTGAGTTTAAGGAATTTTAAGACAAGAAAACAGTTTTGTGTAAGAATTTAGTAAACGACTGGCCACTAAAACGGAGTGTCTTCAGAAAGTATTTGAATACCCTTAAAACAGCAGACAACGCTAGAGATAAATTACATTGCAGTTTTAGTTTGCTGGAATTTTCTAGATTTTTTATTTTGTTATGTCTATAATAACATTAAAATATACTGATTGGTAAAAAAATCATTTACGATTATTAAGTTACTTTATATACGTTTAGTAATTATTTGATATAGCCAGTAAGTAAAAATGTAACCATTATGTGATTTAAACCGAAGAGGAAGTATTTTTTTGAATTCGTAAATATGTAGTGTTTAATGTAGAACTTCTGTAAAATTGTTGCTTATTTATAAATTTCATACTTTTCTATTCCTCCCTCAGACCAAAACTAATTTTCACGACATACAACTATCAACGTAATAAAACAAAAAGTCTGAGAAGCTCTAAAGCACGGAAGGTATGACATCAAATGCTCTTTGAAATAAATTATTTTATCTCTGTTAACGTGGCTGCTAATACTTTTTTGTTTGCTGGTTTCCTATTTTAAGTGGAGACGTATAGTTTCTGGAGCTACTGTATCTTACGCTTGAGTAGATATTCAGGAAATAGAAATGGAGTGCAAATATGTCAATGCCTTTTTACCGAATACAAACGCGTGAATAAACGTGGGCGGCGATAACATAGTCCTCTGGGGCGTGTGTATGTGGTCAAACATCCTGCCCGCTTTTGCAACATCGTAACACCAGTGTACGTTCGGGATTAGTACAAAACTAAAATGTGGTGAAACTAAGAGCTTAAGGAACAAAAATAATGAAACTTGCTTTAATCGTTACGAATGGGAATTACAATGTCACAAAAATGTGCGAAACTACTTTATAATATTACTGTACCAGATGCGGACCCTGAGGGAATGTAAGGAAATGCCCTTCATCGTATATAAGAAACAGGATAAAGAGGCATTCATGTTTAGTCCAACTTTATTAGCTGTATTTCTAGAAATATATTTTTATTGGGTCTGTTACAGCACTTCACTAGCGGTCCAACCAGAGATTAATTTTGTCATCTGATGTTTACGCTGTCTGTGCTCTTAATACCTCAAATATGCTTGAAAGCATATAGCTCTTAGTCGGATAAAGCTTTTCGGCGTGTATAATAACAGCAACACCAAGGCCTAGTGCCGCATTAGAGAGAGAGAGAGACAATTGCGAGCAGGAGAAACGGCTTGATTTAAACTTGTACAAGGTAGCAAAATAAATTATCAAAGATGTAGAGCGCGTCTTAAGGTGAAATGAGATAATGAGAAGATTAATTACTAAACAGACAAAATAAAGCGAGCGCAGGGGATAAACCCTTATTAAAGGAGAAAGAATTGTTCATATCGGAATAGAAAGTATACTTGCCTACACCATAATTTAACCGAAGCTGTGTATTGCAACAACAAACTGGTAGGCATTAGGTTTCTTCTTCTTTCCAGCTAACAAAGACATCGTTCCTTAGAAAATAAAATGCCCAATGTTAGTTATACATGAAGTTTCCTGAAGCGAAAATCCTGCACCGCTGTTTATAACAGTTACATAACATAGTATTGAACATCATTTATCTAATAGACGAATAAATATGAAATGCATTTCTTCAAAGCTCCATTTTTGGTCAACGGATGTTTTTCTCATTTATTTCCCACGTTCTTTTCACTTCGTTTTCAACAATAGCATGCCGTGACACCAAGATCTAGTGCACTCTTCATAACAAATGCTCTAGGACCTTCTAGACAATATCTATTCATAATGTAACTTTGTGGGTTTATAGAATTAAAAGGCCGAGTTGCAGAAATTAAAAATCTCGTTTATTTCCGTAGAAATACACTGTTCAATTCTCACGTAACAACATTACATCACATAATAACACAATCTTCCAAGGTCGATGACAATAACAAACCGTGACAGCTGATTACATTAAGCTCTCGTTACAACAACACAACTGTCTTTTCAACAACAACAACACTCTCAGCTGTTCTCTGCTTACTCTGTTTACAACTCACTGGTTTACAACAACTCACTTTGCGAACCGTCACGTCCTTAAATACCTAATTCGTAATTCTAGATTGTTCTACAATAAGCCAGAACTCCAACAATCTCTATCAGTCCAGAAATGTCCGGAAGAATAAAGAAACCAAATATTCTATCACATTCTAGAAGCGTAACTTAATCTATGCCGGCAAGTCCTTTACCTCAGTTATCTTTTGCTTGCCGGCGTTTGTTTACAATAGCCGCGCTATCATTAACTGCTTAGCAAGGCTCATTATTAGCATGAAACTTTATCCGCCGACTGTTTTGTTATTTGCGTCGAAACTTTTATGCCTGTTGCCGTGACAAAACATTACGAACACAATTATATAATCACTGATTAGATTCGATGAAAATGTATGTAGTCATACCTTCCAATAGGATTAGGATTAGATTTTCACTACGGAGGGGATTCGGTACATAGGCCGCCATGCTGGGCCCTTTGTGCCTGTGCTCCAAGTGGGGCATCCCGGGAGGAAGGATGAGGCGAGGAGAGACAGAAGGGCGACGACCCCAGGAGCCACGACCGTGCAGAGGGCAGGGTCCCTATAATTTACTTAGAGACTTCCCCAGACAGGCCAGGACAACGGACACGCTCCTCTACCAAGTAGTTAACCTCAGAGCATATCATCCCGCCATGCACCGCCGAGACACACACCGACACTTGTACTCTGAAAGAGACCATCAGATGGGAGGTTACGTGAAATGATAATGGAGATGAAATGGAGGGACAGAATATTCGGGAGATGTAATTAAACTACACAGCATTCTCCTAGCGACCCGGAAAACCCCAGAAAAACCCATGGTTCAGGTAGGTTAGCCACGGGAATCGAATCCTGGCCTCCCGAATGTGGGCCACAGACACTCGGTCAGCCTTTCGATATACTTAACGTCGCTTATTCTTAAGCTAATATATGCCAAGCACAACGCTGGCCGCTCTAATTTAACGGCTCGAAAATAGCTCTAACAAGGGACACCTTTGAACTTGAACGCTCGGAATCGCAAGAAAACATGCTTAGGATGACAAACGATCATAAATAAAACGTAGTCTGCGTGATTTCTATACAAAACATTGCGTTCTAATTCCAATGACGTGTAAATAGAAACAAAGTGACAAGATATCAATACCTTAGAAGGGAAATGATACGTAATTCAAAGACGCCATTGTATAATTAGTTTCAATCAACAGTGCTATAAGCCCTCTCTTTCTGGTCTACTAATTATAAAACAGTGTCATAAAAAGGTAGGAATGCACCTGAGTTTACTAATAATCTTAAACAGGAGATGTTGGATTATTTGGATAAATAGCAATTATGAACTATAGTTTATATCGAAAACTTGTACTTTTTGCCGTCTCAAAATATGGCTCTAACAATTTTGACTTTTTGCCTATTAAGTGCTCGAAATAAATTCTATACCTACTACCGATCAACCATAAAATATTTGAAAAGAATCTTAGTACACAAAAATGCAGAGCTCACTGAAATACTAATGCAATGAAACTATATTTTTATACCATGATTATTTTGAAGTGATCGCTTTTACTTATTTATCTTTTCAAATATTGCACAGTCATATGGAATTTTTAAGACATCCAATGAAATTATTACTTTTAATCTGCATGTGCTATAACGCTATTATAAAAAGAGGATATTTTTATCTCTTATTATGTGAATGCGTATAGTTAGGTTAGCCCAAAAACCACTCAACAGATAATTTTCAAAATCCTTTCACCTCTGAAAAATCCTAACCCTCCAGATGCTTACTGGCAATATAATCCAAACGTTTTAAAATTAAGTGATTAGAGTTTCTATGAAAACCTACTTTTGATAAGATAACTTTTCTATAATAACTATTTCATTTAGATCATATGAAGACTTCATAAAATTTATAAATTGTAATTAGTGACGTGTAAAAATAACATTTGAATATTTCATGACCTGGAGTAGGAGATATGATCACTACGTGAAATTTGTATGGTATGGAAGAAAGGAAAATACCGAAATTAAAGTTGAAGCTATGCAAAACGTATGCCAGTTAAATATGGCAAGACTTCAGTCTTTAAAGAAGGATTTTGTTTACAATCTGGTTCTTATAATGACTGTTAATTTATTTAAGTGACTGTTAGTTTAGTTTCGGTATGGAGCAACACAGTACAGTAACTAGAAAAACGAAACAGTGTTTAAGGCATTTAAGGCCTTAGCAGGATCCGCGTCATCGATGCAGCCTTTTTTAACCAAGTAAATGCAATGAAATGTGTAGTGTTTAACGCCCGCTTTTGCTACAATCGGCACCGCATGGGGCGACACTAATGATACTTGAGACGAAGATGGTGTAGCGGTGGAACGAGATGGCATGGGAAACCGGATATCCCGGAGAAAAGCCTCCCCAGTGCCGTGTTGTCCAGTACCATTCTCACTTTGCGACCGTCTGGTATCGAACCCGTGCTACTTTGGTTAGAGTGCAGCGGTTAGTAAATGCGAGAATGTACTTCAGGCTTTCTGCGAGTCGCTCATGATTGGCCCATGAACCCTTTAGAACCACATAAGTGCGACTTTTATGGCAAACATAAAGGAAACACTCCCCTCAACTTGTTAGCTTGCGGCAGCAGTTTATTTTTGCAAGCCATCCGTGGCCGTATGACAACTAACAGAAATATGCGGAACACAGCCATGCTTCGACATCCTAGACTAAAATATTAAACATATCGAATTATCTGTTTTGTACTGAGAAGCTGAACAAAATACAGAGCCTTTAGAACATCTTTGAACATTTACGGTACTATTCTGCTCGGTAAATATCAAAATCCGTAGGAGATGCTCGTAGAAGCTTTAAAGTGTACGCTTATTTCCTGAAACGTCGTACCCAAGAGTAATTCCAATAAAGACAGTTTCTCATATAGCTCAATACTACACAACAGTATATGTTTTTTTTTTCTTTTTAATATTCAAATTCAATAGGCAAGAGAGAGAAGGGCTAGCTTGGATGAGAACAGGAACAATATTTCTAAGAGGGAATAAGGTAGGGGAAAGGGACTTTGTGAATTGTGTGGAGGAAAAGAAAGCCTAGAACACTATGCAACAGAATGCGTGAAGGTTGCAATGTTGAGAAAAGGGTTTGGGAGTAAAATGGGAGAAAGTAGAAAATACGATAATAGTTATAAAAGTATTAACGGGAACGGAGGAAACAAAGGTGAAAAGTATTGTGAGTTCTTACAGAAAGTAAAAGAAAAATGGGTAAGAAATGTAAAGAATATAAGAAAAGGAGATGGAGACCCGGGGATGGCGAGAATGGAGCTGATTATGTAACAAGGAGGCATGGATGTTAAGATCTACTTGGCAGAGCAGAAGACCAGGGTGTCATGTAAGCCAAGGTAGCAAAAGATAAAGACAAATAAATATAACCTAAAAGTAATAAATTGTAAAATTTTGGAATATGCACAGTAAATAATTCAATTCAAATACAGCTGCGGCTAAGCTTACATCGGAGAATTTCTTATGCCTAGGCCTCGAACAAAACTGTCATTTGCTCAAGTTAGGCTCGGCCGAAACAGTTTGCGCACAGAAATGATTTCCAAGAGTAGTTTTTCAGGTAGTTCGTCAGAAAATCAAAGAAGCTAGTCCTAACAATCCATGCTATACCTTTAGGCTTAACTGTGGCAGACGAAAAGTTCTAATAGGTTATTTCTTCGAGACAGAGAATATCCTTTCACAAGCTTAAGTAGCTTGATTAAAGACAGAATACTTTGTAGCTAAGGAAACAGATTTTCAAGTGCTCCATTAATCACAGAAAATGAATATAAAAGAGTTTGCAAATATTTATTAATCAATAAACACATTTTATATAAACAGAACAAAGGAACCTATAACAGACCTAGAATTTGAACCATAATATAAGTGGTGAGACAAAGGAATGTGGAGAGAAAGGAAACCCAACGTTCATAAATTAATGGTCAGGCACATTGTTATATATGGCACAGAAACATGCGAGGTGAAAAGAAAAAACAAAACTGCTGGTTGGGAAAAGAATTACATGAAGACGTTCAGATCTTCGGAGAGATATGGTGCGAAAGAGAAAATATGAGATAAATTTTTGATATATGAGAAGTGTCTTTTTAAGTGAGAAGTATACACTCTCAGTAGAAAAACTGTAGTAAAGTGATGTAATGCTGAAAATAGATTTTCAGAGCTACAGAAGGCAGAGTGCTTAAGTAAAGAAACCCAAATCGTTTTATATCCCTTTCTAACAACTTTGAGATTTGAAATTTTTTCACTAAAGCTGGGAATATAGAATGTGATATATTTTTGGTAAGATAATCATGTCTGAAATTCCAAAAAACCTATAGTTTCTTTTCATTGCTTTCATCCATGTTTACACATTCTCAGAACATAGACATAGTTGTTAAGATATTATTTCGGTTACTGATTATTAATCAGTTTCTGATATAGTAATACGAAATACTCTTTGGACCCTAAAGTATACTACAACGCCCCCAACTTTCAGGTTTTATACAAGAATAAAGAAATTATTCTTCAGGTATTTCTTAATTTTAATTAGTTTAACCCCAACTGGTTACCTGGTGTCTGAAAGACAGTCACTCGTTTAATATTCAGAATGGGTAACTGTTACATGTCATGCAGTTTATTGTTACTTTAATTTTAAGAAGGCTGTCTGAAACAAAACTTTAACGTGTTATATAAGTTATTTTCATCCACATTAAGGCTAAACTTTCTTTTAAAGTATGATATTTGCACATTCAAAGACGAAAAATAACTACTTCTGTGAAAAATACTGTATCATCAATTATGTGCATGAGTTAACTTAGAAATTTTCTATAGGATTCTCTATATATTGGTCTAAAGTGGTATTCAATGCTTACTCCAGATGCAGGAAACAGAAGCTTTTGATATATTGGAAATATTTACGCATTTTCCAATTTACATAAATTCAAAGAAAATTATACACACATATTTGAAACTCCTTTAAAGCACTATAGAGATTTTCAGATTAATTTACACTGTCTTAAATCTCCCGTCCTTCTTAAGCACCACATGACAGGGAGCTGTTTATCTAGCTTTCCTCTTTTTATTATTTTATTATCACTAGAAATAAGCGAAAACCGAAGTCAGGATCATCTGGCATAAAGGAACGAGACAGTACGACCAGTCGTTTTTCAAGTTTACATAAAATAAAATTATCACATTTTTCTCTGAATATTTTTATGACAACTGTAAAATACATTTTATAACTGGTTATGTGGTGTCAGTGGAGTCACTACGAAAATACAGATCACTCTTGAAAGATAGTGAGGAAGAACATTTGTGGGTAAAATCCTAATAAAGACAGTAATTTATTGTCTACACAAAGTGTCATTGGAAGTATCTGTTCATGAGCATGTTCTTTCTGTTGAGAGGAATTATAGGATAAGAAAAAATCTAATTTGCATACAAGTTATCAAAATATTAAACTTTTTAATGCGTAAGTTGTAGAAAATAATTGGTTTCATCTGAATTATTTAACATTTTTAATTAATGTAAAAATATTTAAATCCGTAATTCCTGAAACTGTACTGATGCGAACTGACCGAATTCTTCATTGACCGCATTCTTACTACTCTGTTTCTGTTCAGTAGGAGTCGATTCATATATACCTTTAGATGCGTCAGAGTATCTTCCTCGCGTAGAGTAAATCACGTAATAGGAATTGGTTTCACTTTCTGTGAAATCTTGGGATGTCAATCTAATTATAACATGGGCTGCACATAAAGAACTAAAGGTGGTATACACAACGATACATGAAATGAAAGGATCTGTATGAAAACGAACGGTACAAGAAGTCCCAAAGGAAAAGCAAAAGGCGTTAAAAGTGCTATATGTTGTCTAATTGGCACTTCAATTAATTGATTTGAAAAGAACAAACAGTGTATCAGTATATAAGCAACCAAACTAATTTTTAGGGCTCTTGATTGCCCTTGCCAAAATATTATACAGTATCATCTCGATTATTCGGTGAAGTGCGGGGAGAAGATGCACGAAAAATCGCAGAACCTATATAGTTCAGTGCTTTTAAGGTAAAACATGCATACAATATATGCAAATAGAAAATTGATTTAAAACATTATTTTCAAATATTCATTATTTTCTCAAAAGCTTATTCAACTTCTCTGTATATGTAGTGTAGCCCACGATCTTGGCCTGCTTCTAGGAAATGACTTTTTTTGCGCAGATCTTCGAATTTTTCTTGCAGCAATCATATAATTGTACTGAAAACCATTCTGCCACAGATAATCTAGAAGGGTATCAACACAATGCAAGGCAGTGCAATGACTGAAAAGGCCAACTTCCTCATCCCCACTTCCATTTTACTGTACTCTTTATTTGTTTTGTTGTGAAGCAGCGGCTACATTTCGGCGTCACTCATGTACTTTGTTCACTGCGTCGATCTGCAGCCATTCTAATTATTCAACTTTTCTTAATCGACGCATTCAAAGCCATTTAAAGACAATGCCAGTTTCATTAATCGTGGAGTTCACTATTTCTGCAACACAGAAGTTTTATTTCCTATTTCGAAGTATTTTCCTCCATGACCGAACAAGTGTGTGTGGCTTCACATCCAGCTAAGCATTAGAAATCCCATGTATGATATTTAGAATTATCATCTTCCAGAGTGCCACCAAATCATTACCCACTAACATTCTCAGTAAACCAGCCCTAGTGCTGGATGTAATTACCCCTTGGTCCATTGGATGTATAATGGCAGACATGTGAGGGGACAAATATTTATTAATGCCGAGTCCACCATCAGAGATGAAAATGCTCTAATTTGGATACGAAGAGGTGTTATCATCAACAGACTATAGTGACAAACCTCTCCCTTCTATAAACTGCCGAATTTGTGGTACCAATTTGTGGTACAGTTACTTCGGAACCAAGTTTTGAACATTTCACTATCCATGCTCACTTTTGGTTCTAATAATGCACGGCGAGATCCTTAGCTTCGACATCTTTGAATACTCGACGACGTTTAGCTTTTTCAACCACTAGTAGCTTTATTCCATGGTTCCCAGGAACATCCGCTGTGCACAAAATTGTAATTACTTTTTTGGACGACTAAATATATCTAGGACACGAATGACCTGGTGAGATATTTTCTTCTTCCATAAAAGTAACTCTTTCCTGAAGAAATCAGCTGTCGCAACGTTTGAACTAATCTGCTCTACTTGCACAGTAATGTGGCGATTCCCATGACGTTTTCTAATCGTGTTAGCCAACAATATGAAGCATTAAATTCTTTATATGATCCTAAAGATTCACGAAAAAATTAGCCATTTCAGTACACATGGCATCTGACACGACACTTTCTTCTTGTTTTTGGGTCAAGCCATTGTAAAAGTGCAGCATTTAAGTCAATTAGTGATGAGCCCTTCACCCTTTTCGTTGCAAATGGTCAGGATCTAGAATCACAGTTTCCAAACAAATCTTGTATTTTCTGGCTATTCTTCTGAATTTCCTGAAAAGTGTGCATGCCGAAATCATAAGCAGTTCATAGTTTTGCAACAGCTTCTCACATATTAAATTCTTTCAATTACTTCTAATATTTGTTTTGATTCAACCCTTTTTTCGTTTCTGCATCTCTTTTATAAATTTCTTTAGCTTGTTTTGTTGACACACGGCTATTAACATCACAAAAACTGAACTTATTTTCCATGTACACGGATCAGGCTAGCCGATAACGTTGGAAACGGTACACTGTTCACACACGGTAGTCGTTTAAAGAATGGACATGTCACTCATTGTAACGCGGCAGGTCATTTTTTGCTGTTTACCAGAGAAAAATAATGTATGTATGTATGTACAATGTGCTTTTGGCGGGATGTACGGATTATTTGCAAACCGGATAATTCGCACACGGATAATTGGGAGTGTACCGTATTTTGTGCATTAGAGTTTATGCGCCAACCCATTAAATACTATAACAGGTAAGAAAATTACCTGATAATTCTAACTGCGTATCAGTATGTTATAGTTTTGGGGACCACATTTACTAAGAATCTCCTGGACCAAAATTAAATCAGAGATATATCTTTACATTTGAAACAGCAGTGTATTGTTCAAAAGGCCTGCTGGGACTACACCCACAACGGTAAAATTTCCAACCTGTCTTTGTTGAGCGCTTGTGAAGTAAGCTGCTGTCTCCGCTGAAGCGGCAAAAATGTAGGAAGGGTTAGACAGCACGTTAGCTAAATTAAATGCCTTTTTAATTCTATTGCCTTTGCTACATGGTTTTACTGTGCATGCTACTTGCTCGCACATACGTGTCTCATGCTTCTGGAAAGAGAATATTATTCCGCATATTTTACAAAGTAGCATCTGAAATACAAAGGTAATGAGCTCAGTATTGAAACGTTCTGACAAAACCTCAGGTGTACCATTATGCCCCTGGTGATTTATACTTTCACATCGCGAATATCTCTTTCATTCACTTTCATGCTTTACACTTTTTATTACTTTTCAAGAGTGTGGAGATAGAGGAATTATAAAGGAGAGCCTATTGTGCTCTTTGCTCTTGTGCTCTTTGTATTATGTAGCTTTAGGTGTTGATATTTACGCAAGAGCGATTCAATATTGATTTTAGTAACCACAACACTGAAAAATTCTAAATTACTTTTACTAACAAACTGCCGGATTCCCTCCAATTCGTTTACAAACACAAACAGAAAACAGATTTTCCATTGTAATATAGAATGTAACAGTAAGCTACGACGAAAAGGTAAAGTTAAAGGTAAAGATACGGAGAATAGAGCGGCTCCTGTAACTTCGAAGCTTCCTTCTGCTTCTACCGTGATCCTTGGGAAGGATGGATGAGGGGAAATAACCTAAGCATGACCATTTCAGGATGATAATGGGCTCATGGATGAACGAGATCCTTAAAATTTTCAGAACGAATGCATTCGAGGACGCCGTTCCCGCTCCTACAGGCCTCATGCTCAGGCGTACTTGAATCACGGGACTTACAATGGAGGCAACACCCGGCCAATGTAGCCAAGGATGACACCAGGGAAGACATTCGGCCTTCTCCCGCCTGGGCAACACGGAAGTTAGAGACAAGAAAGCCATAGTATGAAGGTGAGCATCCCAGTAGTCAGTTAAGTGACAAGCGGAAGACTACAGAAAAGCCCAAGTGAAAGTGCAAGGTCTGCTGGAATCAAACACATGGTCTTCGGAATGCAAGTTACATGCGTTACTGCCTGCGTCATCTCTCTCGGTAAGGTCCGTCCAAAATTTTAAGACTCTTTCCTCATATTAATTTATGGTTTGACTCAAAGTGTGCAATTCTACGTCTCGTATGTCGGACGTGCAAGGGCATTTAATTTTGCTCAGAAGTTTGCTAATTAGATTTTTCTCACACATAGAAGAACAAAATGTATAGTAGGGGAATGTGCCCGGAAATACTTTATTTCCATGGTAAAATCCGTTGCTTACTACTTCTCATAATATATTTATTATGGGGAACAAGAAGGAACAGAGCACAACAGTATACCACATGAAACACTGATACATGAAATGTTCAGAATGTCCTCAGTTTGGAGTGCTATATTCATTAGCTCTCCATCATATTGAATCCCGGAAGCGCTGATCTATCCCTGGATAGCTTCGTTTTGTTTCTCAGCCTCCCACAATATGGGCACGAACTTTCTCTCCATATTGTAGCGGAGTTCGATATTCACTTTCACACTCCTTCACGTTATCAGTCAGCTTAAGAATTCAATTGAACCAGGCGTGGACAAGAGGACATGTTGAACAATTCATGCAAAATAAGCTTCATGGAGTGCGCAGATCCTCTCTGTTCTTGAGTGTTTTTAAGGATTAATGTACAATCTACTGCATAAAATCGTGCCGCTTTAATGTGCAAAGGAAAATTTAAACCCCCTCTGCCACGCAACGTCCCGTAGCCCTCTGGTTTGATCATTCGATTGAATGTTTGTCTTATTTCCCCCTTTTCCATCGATATTGAAACCGACGTTTGTTCATTGGTTATAATTTCAGTGACAATCATTTGACTTGAAAACAACGAAAGGGACTCCAATGTATAAATTTAGTTAAAATATTCTCCTGTACAGGCCTCATTCGATAATCCTTCAATAGGGCCCCCGTTTGTTTCGCCGTTTTGTGCTTCTGTGCTGTACTGTTGCTCCTGTTTTTTATTTTTATTTTTACACATATACACAATATACCGAAACCTCATTCTGGTGGCGCCACTCGAACACACTACTCTCTTAGTGGTGGAACGCCAGAGTTATACACTCTAGATGCCACGGCACAGAAAGCAGGTAAGCTTAGGTTCAGTTTGGGCTAGGCTTGGCCGAGTATGGCCGAATCTGCAGACCTGCAAGATGTCCTAGTAAACGCTTTCGTTGAACGTACTATAATTTATCGTGACATAACAAAGTTATTTTAGGGTGGGTGGTTTCATCAACTCGGCTATTAGTTAAACCGTCTGTAACTGTCTGTTCTCACCTACCCTTCCCATTTTATAAGGATAGATAACAACTATGTACGTACTTTGTTTTCATGTAATTCAGTTGCTAGACCTCTTAAAACTTAGGAAGTTCAAACCATTCTCTCGGGGGATTATTATATTTCTTGAACTAGCAATATAATTACGTGTAACTACCGTTTATGTATGATGCTACGGATATATCTATAAATGGCACTAGCAGCTATTAACATTGCAGACCATTAAACTGTCCGCCTGATTTCTCCCATTCCTTCGCCCCTGGTGGGTTGATAAGCGCTGTTCCTTTTCAAAAGTAGTTCTGCTATGCGTACGACATTCCTTTTGTCGCATAATACTGCTTTCTCTGAAATACAGAATTTCGTGGCCAACGCCTCATCAGTTATTATCATGCAGTGGTTCTAATAATACTTGGAAATAAGAGAGAGGTTTTAAAGTTGTTTACCTATGACATAGATTACCTTTTAGTTTATATTTCGTTTATTATGTTGTACTGAAGCAATTTACGCTGAAGAAGGCTTGAAAAGAGAATTATTTTGTTACGCATATGATTGTTCTTTAGATTTTATAATGATTATGATGCTTCTAGCACGGCGATGCCAGGCTAGGTCTCAACTGGCAGTAATGTGTTGCGTTTAGGTGCAGTACTGCATATTTAAACAGCAGTACGCTTTTATTTGAATGATGAAACATCCACAGTATTCTACTAGATTAACAAGGGTGCAAATGGTAGGTGCAAGCTCGTGCTGCCGAGATATACCGGGTTCCATTTACTTACAATAACTGTCCTTGGCCTTGTTCAACTGCAGTAGTTCACTACAACCGTCTTTTTTATCATCCATTGATCAGCAAGTATGCTTTACAGATGTTTGTTATTGAGAAACTTAGTAACAGTACACATATAACATTTTAGGTAGCCGTGAACGACTCCTCTAGCTAAATATGGCAAGATGACTGTAACACAAATTGAGGAATTATCTTAACTGGAGAAAATCCCCACCCTACCGCCGGGAATCGAACTCGGAACCTATAGTATGGCAGGCAGGTTGTTTACCGACAGAGTTACGGAGACAGCCATAGTGAATTAGTAATAATTGGAATTGAGAAATATGGGTTCTCCATAATCCTTAGAACAAAAATTTTAAGAATTCAAGATGCCAAAATTGAAGCTTGAAAGTAGCTTACAGAGCCTACTAAAATAACTTTACAAAAATTATTGTGATTATTTTGATTTGTAATATGATATCAACCAACGATAAGAATTGATATGTTTTAGTAATACTTATCCACATCCCACTGCAAACTGCCTGATAGCACAGTAGAGTCGGAACCTCAGTGAAAGCAATGGGATTAAAACAGAGTAAATGGAACCAGAGTGTTTTATTGCCCAAAATATGCATCTTAGTACTACTCAATAAAAGCAGTACATTACTGCTAGTGGGGAGTCCCAACCTCAGAGTCGGGGCCTAATTGGTCTGCTCTCTCTGGGGGCTGAATGCATAGAGACATAAAGAAACTGCCTTTCTCTAATGTAGTTTGTAGCCATTGGTATGCACAAACTGGAACAAACATGAAATATGGTATAATGCTATTAAAATTACTCTAACTCTATAACCTATTAGATCAATTGATAAGACTGATTTCCGAGGAAGTTATAGCGCCGACTCGCTGTTTAGGAACCCGCCAGGACCGTCCTTCCTGAGATTTTTGCCAGGTCAGCAGGTTTTCCTCATTCTCCGTAAATAACTATAAGCTCAGGCACTCCGATTTCTTAAAAAAATTACATTTTATATATTATTAGGATTCTAAAGTTAATTGTCCTGTGCTAAACATACAATAATTAGAATGTAGATGGAAAAACTAAATATGTAATACTATAATATATCTACGAAATGCTGATTTAGTAATGGAAATACATAAATTCCGAAAGTATTTATGGAAATTTTATGTAAATAGCTGAATTTATTGCTCTTATGGAACCATATACAATTTTCAGTCTGATTTTTTTAAAGTAAGCTGAGAAAAGAAGAACATCTCTATAAAAAACGAGAAATTTTGAGTCAATATTATTGTAATTTTAAAATTAAAAACTTTGGAACATTTTAATCACTTTTGCTCTTAAAATTTTCCAAGGGATAGTTTTTTAATGAATCTCCTCTTAAAATTTTCATAAAGGTCAAGAAGTTTTAACTTACATATAAATGACCTTACGTACAATTAATTCACCTACCGCATCTGAAAACGATCAGGTGTATTTGTGAGGCTCTGTGTCCAAGAGGTCTTTAAATTATCGGAATACATTTATCACAATGGCGATTTCTCAAATACCTCCCCAATGTACAGCTATGATACCCATCTATAACATAGGAATAAACTGAAGTTAAACCAAAGACGAGTATCAGTTAAGTAAACTGAAGTTAAGCTAAAGAGTGAAGCCCATAAAACGAAATAAAACTTAAAACTGAAGTTCAAACCTAACCAGAGGCTTAAACCTACCTTAGAACACTGGACTTTAATTGGGTAAAAGGGTGAAACAATAACTGAAATGCTGCTTCTACAATGTTGCAGAATATTTTGTATACATATTTTAGAAAAGTGATTTATCTTTGAATATTTTTTTAATAACTTAGTTTCAAGTTTTGAACTACTATGTGTAGATTTACCTATATACAAAATGTAGGTCATACTACGTTATTCGTCGCTGTACTTTCATAAAGCTGACATAGAATCCACCCTCTTGGTATTATAAAAACGGGATTAGTATTCCAAAGCATGTATTAATATTGCATAAGCTATGGTTGCACTTGGAAATCCATTGAAAACCTACCTTTGATGACTGCTGCCTTTGTTTATTGTGTCATTTCCAATACTATACTGAAATATTAAATGTGTTTATCTATACACGAGGGAAAAAGCAAAGCTGTATATGAAAGGGAAAGAGAAAGGGCGAACACATGCGACCCAGGTGGAACTAGGATAATGAACTTCAGAACCAGCTGACGGAGGGCAATAGAGCCGTTAAGCTGATTAATATAGAAAATCTGCAGTAGTACGTCAATTAATACTATGATCACAGCTGACGTTTAATTATGTAAAAACGACGGCTTTCTGTTAAGTTCTTTCGCGCCATTTGCGTATTATAAGTACTAATAATTATGTAAGAGTAGATTTTATATTTTTGGTTTTTGATTTCCTTCTAGCTGCTTATTAGTGACCTATGGACAAGTGACGAGCGTTGCCATTGAGCTACCGGGTTTTGCAAACTGGACCAAAGGACGTCTTTAAAAATACATGGTGCAGCAGCCTTATTAGAACATAGTAGAAAAAACCGACGTCCACATGCGGACAGCATCCGCAGGGAAATGATAGGGTTAGCATCGTGCCTCCTCCAGCGTTGTGCTAGTTTGGTACCCACGGACATGCATAACCTCAGATTCCTCATAATGCTAAGTAGACACTGGCCCTTTATATGACCTGAAAAATCCGCAACTCTATGCATACATGAACACGAACCAAACGCTCCAACATGAAACAGAACCATGACACAGAACACTGACACAATTATGCGTTTTTTCAGTAACATAAACCACATTGTGCTTCCATAAGTTTTCATATGCAACTGCATACACAATGTAGCATAAACACAGAAAACTCAACAGAAAAAGGAATAGCCATTGATCTGAATACGCCGCAAGGAAGGATATCTCGTTTCAATTATAGGTATAGATAATATTGGTACATACATATAATTTTGATGAAGTACTTTACAATGCACATAGTTTGATAACAGTTCGCTGTCCCTTGCAGGTGCGACTGAAACTCGCATTTTACAGGTACGGTCAGATTCACCGAGAGTAGAAAGCTCGTACTATCTTCGATACCGCTCCTAATTGGTTACTTTATTTCGGAAATTATCGTAATTTTAACTGTGCTGTTAAATTCCTAGGGCATGTCAGTCATTCACACATATTCACTGAAATGTTTAATGCTAGATGAATGACTAAAATTGTTCAGTTTTAACGGAACATGTACAGAGCGTTAATGTTTTTAGGAAAACCCTTACTTATTCACTTAATGCAGAAACAAAGTAATTATACGAGTTTATTGCTATAAGATACAATACAGTCAGACACTTCTTGACGTATTAGTAAAGAAAAATTGAGGCAAAATTATGCCTTGTTTTATTCATTAATTTAAATAGTTTGAAAAAATATTAAAATGGTTTATTAAGAAACTCCACAAAGAGATAGCTACATTACCTTAGTTCTTTCTCAGCCAAACACTTAAAAGAGCAGGCTGCGCCGTGGCTGAGTGGTTATACCGCTCGACTCTCACCAAGGCGGCCCGGGTTCGATCCCAGGCGCTCGCAGATTGAGATTTGTGGTGAACAACACAGCGCTGGGGCGGATTTTCTCCTGGACCACCGATTTCCTCCGCCATCTCATTCCACCAATGCTCCAGCTTCATTTCATGTATCATCAGTGTTACCGCCTGGGATGCCGCATGTTGTAAAAGCGTGAATTAAACACTATACATTACACTTAATGGTGCAGAGGAAGTATGTATTCCACCCAAAAGTTTGGTATCGAGAGTTCTGCCTAAATACATTTCTGAGGTCCCCGAATTCCCCAAAAGCATTTTGCAGTCTCTGCCACCCACTGTTGTAGTTTACGGGTAACACTGTATTCCACTCAAAATTTTCATGCTGACATTTAATCATGAAGTTTTCAGGGTCTCTGATTCTAAAATGGGTTACATTATGTCAATGTATGCGTCGAACGACATACATAAGTGAAAAACGAAAAGTTGTATAAATACTAAACCTGGTACCGAAGTTTAGTATCTTCCAACGATGCAATAAGGATATTGTAAAAACGTGCCACTTTTCAAACTACCTTTGAAGTGAAAAATAGTTTTTAACTTTCTGATCTCAAAATTAGCTCCAACAATTTTCATTAACATACCGTATAGTAAACTAGTTACGTGACAAAATGGAGACCAAACTATACTAAACTGATTATAATATAATAATTAAAATTAATTAGGCGATAAAGTTAAATGGTAGTCTCAGTAACATAAAATAAATATGCTGAAGATTCTTCACCTCAACCCCAGTTGTCTTCGAATTGCGGCCAACCTCATGGTTCTTGACAAAGGTGACGCCTATAGGGATAGGGAATTACAACACTGCCCGTACATGCCGAGAACAGTTGTTACAAACAGCAATTTCCAGCACGCAGCAACACCACACTAGTTCTTTCGCCGACATTTCCTATCCGAAAAACACAAATAAATTAAAGTGAAATTCAATGGATGTACAAGGACGCGGAAAAGAAAATAACTAACTCACCATTCACCTAATGAACAAAGAAAACCGCAAAATAACCTTTGGTCTGATTGGGCAGAAACCCGGGATCGAGCTCAGGACCTTCTGAACGGGAGTTCCAAGCGTCAACGTCTAAGCTAACTAGCTTGGTAAACCATTATTAAAATAAAAATTACTACGAGTATGTGCAATACCCAAATATTTACCTCAGGCAGGTAAAGGCAGTTTAATTGTCTGCAAATACGAAAGACTTTACTGTCCACCCAACAAAAAGGAGACAAGGCAGAGGAATGTGTGACGTAATCACGTTTGCTTTGCGCACGATGTTTATGCTAGCCTCCGGATATGATAGGATGCTAGTTTCATGTAAAGTACACAGTTTTGTCACATAACTCACCATGCATGATACCTAACACCACAGTTACTGAAACGATCATGGGATCTGGCAGCACAGACGACTAATATGAACAGATCCACTAAAAGAGCATATAAACAGTTCAAGCCCCTCTGCCTCTTCAGGCCCCGCTTGCCTTCTTGTGGTGGACAGACAGTACGAGGGATGGTTTATTATTTGTGACCCACATGTTCTACTCAAGTAAAATTTCTTTAATTCCTTTTGTCCTGGCTTTAATATTTAGATATTGTGTCCAGCATACCTGGAAATTAAATTACTTAAATATTTTAAACCATTAGTGGTATACACGATTCTCAGTGATTGTTGCAGTTTTTAGGGATAAAATAATACCTATCTTAGGCTTTGACCTATTACAATTTCTGTTTACTTTAAAATAAAAGAACTAATATAAACATATGTCACAAGACAAATATTGAATTAGGGTAAATTATACTGATAGACAGTATAAAATATGATGTGCTTATTGATTTTCAAAGCGCTGTTTTAGGGAGAAAATTACATGTTTTCAAACATTTTGAGCATATAATTATATAGATCATACGCATAAGCACTCAAAATTTATATAACCGAATTTGGGTCACTGATGGATATATACATTTTGATTAGTTATTTCTCAAATAATTAAGGTCATTTTTCACTCACGTTTTCGACACTTGGTGTGTATAACTTTATGCAAATAATATCTTCTTGGTAGTCAATGCAATTGAGAATATTTCATTACTGATATTAGAGGTGGATCCGAATGAAACCTACAGTAGAGTAGCTCACGGGGAAATCAAGATGCCGTGCGAACAACCATGTCGTGATTTATGGTGCAACCGACAGAGGATTAAAGCACCTATTATCGCTCCGTACTTAGCACCCAACATGATGTAATTACATGACGTCATTAAGTAGCCCACCATATGGGAGAAACTAAAGCACAGCATAACATATAGTACCTTCAATGTGTGCCATTATCTATGAGTTTCCAAGAAATGTGTTAAACATAGTTCTAGATTCTCTGTTAATATAAAATGGAAAAGAATATGAATAGTTGAATAAAGAGGCTTATAGATTCACTTACATTCTGTTTAGTGCCGTTCATTTCCCTTCTAAATTAATGTGATCATAAAGAATGGTGAGTTATTGAGAGAAAATGCGAATTCGGAACTTTTCTGAAGGTAAAGAAATAAAATTGCTGAACGAATTGTGTTCAGCTCTTTTTTAAAATATTAGTTAAGGAATATTCAACTGACATTGTCAAGGACATTATTAAACTAATGATAGTGGTATTTCGCAGTGAATTGCTGCTTTTCCCATAAAGAACTGAGGAAAGCACCAAAGAAGAAAACAAACAACACATAAGCCAGAATTAAAAAATAACTGCTTCAGATGCACCATAATTTCTTAATAAATAACCTCCGAGGTTAAACAATGTTATCCAATGTCATTATTCCAACGCCATCTTCTTTTAAGCAACGCACTCTTTATAATCGATTACTTCAACTTGGATTTGTGTATGCGAAGAGAAATATGTGATGAAGACCCACAGTTTACACCTCTTACCAATCGGGATTCAGCTTCACGTTAAAGTGCTCTTTATTTTAATTATTCTGTATTTAATTATAACCGAGTTTTATTTCGGGGAATGATGATAATAACAATAATAATAATGATAATAATGATAATAATAATGATAATAATGATAATAATAATGATAATAATAATAATGATAATAATAATAATGATAATAATAATAATGATAATAATAATAATGATAATAATAATAATGATAATAATAATGATAATAATAATAATGATAATAATAATAATGATAATAATAATAATGATAATAATAATAATGATAATAATAATAATAATAATAATAATAATAATAATAATAATAATAATAATAATAATAATGATGATGATAATAATGATGATGATAATAATGATGATGATAATAATGATAATGATAATGATGATAATGATAATGATGATAATGATAATGATGATAATGATAATGATGATAATGATAATGATGATAATGATAATGATGATAATGATGATAATAATGATGATAATAATGATGATAATAATGATGATAATAATAATGATAATAATAATGATAATAATAATAATAATAATAATAATAATAATAATAATAATAATAATAATAATAATAATAATAATGATAATAATGATAATAATGATGATGATGATAATGATGATGATGATAATGATGATGATGATAATGATGATGATGATAATGATGATGATGATAATGATGATGATGATAATGATGATGATGATGATAATGATGATGATGATGATAATGATGATGATAATGATGATGATGATAATGATGATGATAATAATCATGATGATAATAATCATGATGATAATAATGATAATGATGATAATAATGATAATGATGATAATGATAATGATGATAATGATAATGATGATAATGATAATAATGATGATAATGATAATAATGATAATAATGATAATAATGATAATAATGATAATAATGATAATAATGATAATAATGATAATAATGATAATAATAATAATAATGATAATAATAATAATAATGATAATAATAATAATAATGATAATAATAATAATAATGATAATAATAATAATAATAATAATAATAATAATAATAATAATAATAATAATAATAATAATAATAATAATAATAATAATAATAATAATAATAATAATAATAATAATAATAATAATAATAATAATAATAATAATAATAATAATAATAATAATAATAATAATAATAATAATAATAATAATAATAATAATAATAATAATAATAATAATAATAATAATAATAATAATAATAATAATAATAATAATAATAATAATAATAATAATAATAATAATAATAATAATAATAATAATAATAATAATAATAATAATAATAATAATAATAATAATAATAATAATAATAATAATAATAATAATAATAATAATAATAATAATAATAATAATAATAATAATAATAATAATAATAATAATAATAATAATAATAATAATAATAATAATAATAATAATAATAATAATAATAATAATAATAATAATAATAATAATAATAATAATAATAATAATAATAATAATAATAATAATAATAATAATAATAATAATAATAATAATAATAATAATAATAATAATAATAATAATAATAATAATAATAATAATAATAATAATAATAATAATAATAATAAAAACTTTCTGTGGCTCAGGCACATCGATTAACTCCAAGAACAGAAGGTGTCGAAAATACTATTTGTTGTCCACTTCACACTTAATTTTACTGACCTGATAAGAAGAAACATTATATAAATATAAAAAACTAAATACACCATTTCGTGGAATGCATTATTATATATTGATGACCATTTTACAAGATCCAAGTGAATCCTTCGTAAAACAGAAGTCCTACAGGGCGACCCACTAAGTCCGGTGCTATTAGAGATGTCACCGAAGCCATAGAAACACCAGGAATAAACCTAAATATGTACGCCGATGATATGGCAGTAGCGTCAACCTGGCAGCAAATGTTACAAGAGGCGTTCGACAAACTTGTAAGATGGGCAGATAATAATGACCTCGGCCTAACCCACAGAATACAGTAAGTGTGACTTTCAGGAATTGAGGTAGGCTACCGGAATCGGAGAAAACCATGTACAGAAATGTGCAGTTAACAAGGGTAAGCTCCAAAAAGCATCTTGGCCTAACACTTCAAACCACTGTACGGAATTTTTCCAAACATGTAAAAGACAGAGCTGCTACCGCGGTCATAGCCGTGAACGAGATAATACTAATAAGAAAACTCTCCATACAGAGTGAAACAGAACTCTTTCACATCAAAATATCACCAATCATTTCATATGCTATAGAATTAATATAGGAGGATCTATCGAAAAGCGACATTGCTCGGATAGAAAGTGTAAAGGTCATATACATGAAAAAGATTCTGTCTCGTAAATAATGCACCGTAGGACGACCTACGAACTAACGAGACAACGATTTTACATAGAAGAATTAGTCTAAGGCGGCTATCGCTATTTACAAAACAATTTCAGTTATTACTGTAAGAACTACAAGAGAAGAAAGCCAACCTCTTCAGGGATTTCTACCAGCACACCATGATGACCTCAGAGTGGAAGAACTCTGTGTATTGTGACTTTGTGGGTTCGTAAAATTAAAAGTCTAGTTTGCAGAAATTCAAAATGCTCTTTATTTCAGTAAAAAAACGTTTTGTACAACCCTGCCAGCAGAAGAATTACGTGACATACACATATGCAACCTTCAAGGTCGTCTGCCACACGTACACACAGCTGCACGCTCAATTAGCAACTGACTAGCAAACTAAAACTTTGCCGGCTTTTTATACCTCCAGTACTTTTCTAGAATTTAGTTGGTCGTTTGGTAAAAATCAGGATAGCAGTGGCAAATTCAAGACTATCTCTGTGTCTTTCTTGTCGCGGCTCCAACACAAAATGCGACCGGTGACAGTATTAACCTCGCCATACCATGACACGATTCGCTGTTCATGGTTTTCACTACAAGCTGTGCAGCAAGAAGTTCTACCATAACCAGACGAGAACTGTGTGTGTACTGTGTGGAAAGACACGCAAAAGTTTGTAATAAGAGAACAGGGACCTTAACAGAAATTGTATAAATGACTTCATTAATCTAATTACACATTGTGCCCAATTTAATTTATTACTATTGTTCCCTATCGAATAAAAATCGCATTGCAAAAGCCTTTTATTTTATACGTAAAGCTTTCACTTAAAAGAGAACAAATGAGCCAACACAGTGATACGTGTTCAAACATGAACTTCTTTTTTTAGAACAGTTGATAATGCAAAGCGTTCTCGGACTCTCATAAGGACCACAGTTCAATAGGTGAGGCAGTCCTAGGGATTGTGTTTCAACAATTGACACCCTGGCTGGAACCTCGAGGACGCTTTGAAGTGATAAGCATCATCAACCTGGTGGATTATTACAAACACTATTGGACATATTTTGAGAGAACTCAAGAAGTCAGTGCAGGCTTGTGTCTAAAGAGAAGCCTAGTACAAATCCAATATACGGAATATACAAGAATGTAGGAGTTTCGACACCAAGTAAGAAGCTCTCTCAACTAATAAAAAGTGCAAGTGATCTCGAAACTTTTCGTAGTACTATAAAGTAGCAAACAATGGTAAAGAACTTCTTATATAAATAAACGTAAGCTGAGGTCAGTGGTTAAATAGCAACATTTACTTAAAGAGCTAAAATAAGCAACTACAATGTACAAATATCGCCAAGTGCTTAAAAGAAAAAATGGAAACTGAAAATTGTACATTATTTTATAAAATACAACACTAGATTAAAATCATCATTTATACATTTCTGAATTCTGAAGGATTTCATAAAATAATATGTAAACATACTTGTACAACAAAACATCAAATTTCTATTTTAAATTTCAAGTTATCACAACTCTAGAAATTGATCATCGAGCTTACCAGATACATTTACAACTTATAACAGTATTTCTAAAATTAATGTTACTTGATTTGAATACAAACAAATTAGAGACTATTAATACAAGCATTTTCCACAGTAAACAAATGTGTAAAACACACTGAGTTGGAGGAATAAATTTAAACGAAAAGCCATAATGGCCACAGAAATTCGTGAAGAATATTTTAGCAAGGATGTATGAAAATACGCATCCGAATCCATTTCTGGGAAAACTAAACTTTGTATTCAAAATCGAATACCACTACATAAGATGAGTGCAACCTAAAGAGAAATAAAATGGAATCTAATTAGCTGTCCTTTGTATACATTCCCAGAATAAATTCAGATTGCACAACTTTTTAAGAGGAACCGCATCTAAAAAAGAAATAAAATCTTCCCCAAAAAGTGTGACCTAATTCAACAGCTGTAGCTGTATCTCTACGACAGTTCAGGTTTGTTATCGCTTCGTGAGCAACTACAGAAAATTAAATCCATCACCTTGTTGACAATTGCAACTTTACTGCTTCTAAAGACGGTGTGAGTGGTGCAAATGAGCAAAGAGATAAGAGATTAAGCTACATGTACGATTGAATATGAGATACATAATCCTGGCAGGATATGAACCCAGCACCTCTCAAATTGGTGGCTTAATGACTTCGGCCTTCATGTCACCGTGACATGTTAAGATTACCCACACTGAAATGGCAAATTTCTGTAAATTACCAATTTAGTTTAATCTTTAAGCATTTCTTAACCACAATTACAGCACATGGATCTTATATGCTACTATATACGGCAAAACATTTGTAAATTATTCCTTACACTGAGAGTTTTTCGGTAGTTTTCTCCTATGAAAATAGAACACCAAGAATTAAACATCTAACGCTTTACATATTCCTAGCAGTAATAAATAAATAAGCAAATAAATAAAAAATAATAAATAGGGAAATAAATAATTTATGTAAACTGTTTCTGAAGTTTCATTCCTCCTGATTTAAATTATAGGAAAAATACTTGGATAAAACATAAATAAAAATTGGTGAAAATTAATTATTTTTTTTTATTTTTCGTGGCTTAGACTTTTTTAAATATATTGTATGATTCCAAAATAAATACGATGAGAGAAAATTCTGTAAGGTTTACAATTATTTTGTCTTGTTGTTTACCTTCAGTACCGCTTGTACTGAAACAATTGCTGTTAAATTAACGTAAAACACCACCACCACCACCACCACCACCACCACCACCACCACCACCACCACCACCACCACCACCACCACCACCACCACCACCACCACCACCACCACCACCACCACCACCACCACCACCTACACCACCTACACCACCACCACCTACACCACCTACACCACCACCGCCACCACCACCACCACCGCCACCACCACCACCACCGCCACCGCCACCACCGCCGCCACCGCCACCGCCACCGCCACCGCCACCGCCACCGCCACCGCCACCGCCACCGCCACCGCCACCGCCACCGCCACCGCCATTACTGTAAATACGTAATTGCGGTTGCTATATTACTAAAATGCTTCTGGATACACGAAAGATGTTCATACAAGGTTGGTGCAGCGAATAGAATAAATATGACAGTCGACCAAACTGACTGCTGTGTAGCTGTGGGCGTGTCTGTCTCTCAGACCTCACGCTACCGGACCTCCGTTCTCCGTGTTGTTAATACGATTTCTCTGTTTTTACTTACTAAAGCCTCTCTCCTTTTTGTTTTTGTAATTTTACGTCCTCTAACGTTAAGTCATATCGGACGATGAATGGAATGGATGAAATGATGCTCAAATGAGCCCAGGGTCCATACAGCTTAGAGTTACCCAACATTCGTTCTTCATGATAAGGGAAACCACGGAAGAAACCTCTTCCAGGTAACTCACCCTGACCGAGATTTGAACTCGAGACCTCTTGAACGTGAGGCAGACACGCTACCATCTACGCTAGCGGGGCGGGCAGTCCCTCTCTCCCTGGTTATGACATAAACATATATAGTGTAAAACAGCTCTAAACAAAATTTGCTAAACATGTCAAACCTATAGAGTTGATTGGCAATGTGATGTATTACTTTGGCTCTAATTTAGGGAAATTTGAGAATATGTTATGTGTGCATTCATATGGTTTGTGTTACCCATTAACCCTCTTTGTACTAAACGCAGACTGAAACAGGGCTTTGCAGAAATAACAAGCAGGGTACAGAGCAACCGAGAATGAGAAAAAAAATTTTCTTTTCAAAAGTTTAAGGTGAAACTTCAAGTTTTATTAGCATCAAACAGTCTTAAAAAGATTCTTCAACTTCGTATTTCACTTTCCAGCTGGCAGCCAAAGCATTAATTTTCAAAGCAAACTATACCTAAAAAGTATCAGTATGCAATGAAATGCATACGTGTGCCTTCTGTAATTAATTTTTTGACTTTTATGTTTCAGGAGAGAATCAAAACATCTCCATAACATTACGTTAAAATTAGATAAATTGGATATTATTTTAAGTCCAATACCCATCCTGCCTTAACTTGAGCTATCCATAAATCAAGATCTTCGCTTGGAGACATTATCCATTCTACAACTACTGGCCATTACTATGGCTTCCCGAAGTAAGCATTACTTCACATATTTCAATATAGATGTCACACATTCTCGGTGATCGAGCATAAGGCCATTGCTGCGTGAACCAATAGTCTTCACCAAGCACTAGAAACGGCGCGAGTGTTTATCAGTCAAGTTCCAGCAGTAACATGGCACCAATTTTCCTGCTTGTTAACAGGAAAATTGTACTTTTTATGACAAATTATTATGATTGAGCATATGTTAAAGGAGCTTGTTTTCCTGTATAATGTACATACAAAATGCTCTTCTGCAAGAAAGGTCGGACAAAATTCCCCTAGTTTAACTGGCTTTTAATCACAATCGTGTTATTAACGGTAGTATGTAGGGTCAATTCTGGACAAGAACGAGTGTAACAGAGTCTTTCGTTCATTTATATGATGGGATAGAACTGTACGAAATAGTCCAGTCAGAAGGATAAGCAGAAAATCCGCAACAACTAGACAACTTAAGCAGAAATATTAGGTCAGTAATTCAGGAAAATAATCAGAGGAACTTTTTGAGCAAACCAAAAGAGATACAAATCATTTACTTGTAATCATATGCCAAAAGTGTGAGGATTTAGTTACGTTATCTGCGACCTGTAGGCTGTTTAAATTACATTAATTCGAACGGAGTGTGCGGCAATACTCGTCCATTCCAAGGCTGTTACGTATACGGTTTAGTGTAACTCTATTCTCATTGTAAAAAAAAAAAAAATATTGATTCCGTGAAACAATTTTTAATAGATAAAGTTAAATTTGAAAACGTTGTGAGATTATATATGCCTACTAAGTTGAAAATGTGTCCTAACTTCAAATTTCACAGTTAGATTTTATCCGTTTAAATGCTGCCGTCGTACCGAACTGCATCTCAAGCCAGAGAAATCACAGGAATCATGTTTATTTAGCGTAGGAGGTTCTACCACCACAAATCTTATCTGCACCATTAAGACTGAGGCAGTGTATCTATAAATAGGCCGACAACTATGTGGGTGATGGAAACATGCAGCAGCTATAGCTATTGCAGTGGTGAAGATATAGAAGACCGAACGTTTTGATGTGTTACTATCCTTGCAAACATTTCTCTTACATATAATATTGTTAATGAAATATTATGGTATTAAGTTTTGCTCTGTAAATTCATTAACCATAGAAAACTTAGCTTTCATCAGAACCTAATCATACCATTATGTTCTAATAATTTTGAGTATTATGGGTACCGAAGAATTAGAAAGGAACTAAATTAAATTCCTCTCTGCATTATATAACATTCTTCGTAAATTTTGTCTTTGAAGTTTTCGCACAAACGTAATTTTTAAGATTCAAACATCTGGTCGCGCAACTAATCTATCTTATAAAGGTCACTCAAAAAGGACAGAATTAAGTGTAGTTGGGCTGTATGAAAGTGAGTCACAAATTTAAATCTAAAAAAGTAATTGCTACATATCCACTAATCACATTTATAATTATTTCAAATTACTGAAATTTTATATGCAATGCTACAGATATAAGATAGAGGGTAGATTGAGTAACGGAAAGGACGCCTAACCCCTCGACCGCAAGAGATCTTTATGTATACGTCTCCGGGTCGAACAGATGAGATGAAGGAACTGCAGGAGACTATGGGCAGCAAGACAGACCGAGTGTGGCTCATATGCTCCCCTCCAGTGGGAACAGGGGAAAGTTTGACCCCGTTGGAGAGACTCGAAGGTCCACATCTGACCGAACCGAGAAGAAGCGCCAAAGTTATGCGCCATCTATCCGTCGTTGACCCAAAACAAGATCCAGAGTCAAACTCTAAGATAAAAGAGGGAGATGAAATGAAATGGGGATCTATGGTATCTATTGTTTGACTTTAAATAGGAGTTACATGAAACAGACATAGCTTTATGTTTGAGTTTGAGGTTTTTTCCTCTAATATTTACAAACCTCAACTTTTGTTAACAATGAGAGCTTTGGAATAGTTCAGCAAACTATGAAGGAAAGCAGTATGAAATGCAGATTTTGAACCCGAGGCTGCTATTGTGTACAATTTGTAACGCAGATAGCGATTAATGGCATGTTAGAAAATTGACCTTTAAAGAAAAATAAAATAAAGTTTGATTCACATTCAATTTTAAGTTTTACTTTCAAAACGTTTAAGTTTGATTATACTATGGCCCGAAGTGGTATTTGTGAAACTTAGAATCGGGAGATCCCAGTTTCGGTTTCCGTGGACCGGCCACTCTGGGCTTGGAATTTTTCCATGTTTTTTGCCAGGACGGTGGGCAAATGTTGTGGTGCTTTCATTATTATCATATCTTAGGTTCGGAGGATAAGGCGAGTGGACGGTGTTGGGAGGCACGTGGTAGTAGAATTTGTTTTGAGTCTGTTTTGACATTGGATATATGACAAACCCTGGCGAAATCCCTCACCAAGCAGGGAGGTTTGTGTGGGTAGTCTCATTGGAGTCGGGATTTCGCATCTACAGACATTCTTCCAGAGACTCAGTAACTGCAGTACAATTCTAATGTACTTCTGTGCGGACACCCTCCTCACCTAATCTACTCTATTGTTGTCCACAATGTGTAAGGAATTTCTATTAAGTTATTCATGACACGCAGGCACTTCGTATGCAGAACCACAAGTGGTGAGTATTTTTCAAAGTCAAGCCGTAAAAAGTTATTTATTTTTCGAGCAGCTGTAACCGCTAAGGAACATGTTCGTCACTTGCAGTGGTGAAACGTTTTCAAATAGGTTACTGCAAAGATTTTTATTTTTACTTAATTGTTTGAAGATGGATTAAAGGTCGCTAAGGGAAATTAGCTGCCGTATACGCCTTCCATAAACAGTTTAGACGTAGCCATCCATACCCCTTTCACTTGTATTTATACTTGGATATGCTCCAGGAAAGTAAGATACGCCACTGACCTAGGGAAGCTAAAAGGGAAGTGAAAAGAACCAATATAAACATTTGCTCTGGGAAAAGAATTAGCTGTGTTACCCACTATATTTTCATGAGGTTTTGGCCCCTGGGCGCAAGCATGCAAGACATTTTCGACATATTGCTTTATTTGTGGTGAATATCAAAGAAAATTAAAGCTGAAGGAAGGCACTGTGTTTTCCGACACTGCGGTGAGGGAAATAAAGGCAGAAATATATTACGATATTATTTTTTTATGCTTCAACACCCCTGGGGTTGGAAGGGCGCCAATATTTTGGCATAAAGTGTCTTCTTTAAAATATGGCATCCTGCGCGCCATCACCGAGGTTGTTTTTCATCCAAACAAAGAAGGATCATGAGACTCGTTCGAAGAGAGCTTTCCCCCGAGCTTGCCACAAAGTGTTCAGACATACAAAAGGGGTAGTCTTTCATCCACCGTGTGAGGCAAATTTACATCGCACAATTACGTGCCAACGCTGCGAGCGAGGCGTTTATTACATTTATTAAAGTTGATTTATCACATTGGAATGTATATTTATCTTCAGGTTTAATAGTGTGACCACAATAATGTCCGAGCCTTACAAGAAAATTGGAATTATCATCGCATTTCTAGTGGCTAGCAGTTACCAAAGAACATACATTAGCACAAATGAAGTAGCTATATAGAGGGAAAGAAACGCTCTAAAACATATTCATCCTTTGCGGTGGAAATGACAAGAAGTACTGTGCTTTACTGAAGAGTGAATGTATCTAGCTGCGACATAAAATGAGGGCTTTAAATCAAACTACTCCCAGTGGATTTAGATAAATGTATTAGTGACACAATTCCCTTAGGCATTGGTTGCCAAACAGTGTAACATGCATCCTCAGGGAACAGTTCGAGAGTAGGCCAAAAATAATCTGTAAAACACGATGTTCAGGACAGAACGGCGATTCTCCAATTGATTTCTGAAGATTACAATAAATCAGATAACGATTATTATTACTATTAATACTATCAACATATTTATTGTTCTGGATGATGATTGGGAGATGATACAATTCAGAAGCGGCGTGTAAGATACTCTCCGCACTAGGGGATAGACTCAGTGGCTATGACCAGAGCTTATCGAAAGATGGTTTTAGATAGTTGGAGACAGTAATTCAGACTACTAGACAAGGTAGTTCTCTCACCCGTCCTAAACACCAGAAATGCCATAAAGATAACCATTCGTTTCTTGAAATTGCCCTTTTGTGTCCAGAATTACTCAGAATAATTTGTGGAAAATTCCACCGGACATATAAGCCAGCTGTTAGTGAATCATTGAGTTGGTGAATGCGTTTATGATGCAGTATCACGTCCAGATCTACAACTGAATTTGTGACTGCGTAAAGTGAATGCTAATGCAGGAGAAATTAGAGACGTTTTATGTTAGATTCCCCGCAGTGAGAGAAGGATGCAAAAAGTGAATGCATCGTGCGCATTTATTTACGATGCCGCGTAGCAAAGAAAGTCAGCCGGCCTCAGTAGCGTAGAAGGCAGCGTGTCTGCCTCACGTTCAAGAGGTTCCGTGTTCGGATCTACATCATGGTGACTTACCTGGATAAGGTGTTCCCGGGGTTTTCTCTTATCCATCAATAAGAATGTCGGATAACTCTAAGCTCTAAGGACCCTGGGCTCATTTGAGCATCATTTCACCCATTCCATTCATCGTCCGATATGACTTAACGTTGGAGGACGTAAAATTACAAAAATAAAAGAAAGAAAGTTAAAGTGCCAAGAAAGAGTTAGCTTGTCACATTAGTGAAGTGACAGTGAGAACTTAATGAAGTGGCGGTGAAAATAATATATTGATCTAAAATCTGTCAATAAGCAATATTTACAACCAGTAAGACTGTCAATACAGCATAACTAAATTATTTGTACTATCTTGCAAAGGGTATCATCTAAAAGAAGGAAAATATGGGTAAAGCACGCTTTAAGAAAAACACTTTTGCAGCAACTCGCGGAGGATGATATGCCCTTTAGTCGACTAAGTGATGGTAATTTACGCTAATAATTCCCAATGATGCCTTCATTGTAAGCTTATTAAGATTAATATCAGAGAAAGGAAGTACAAAAGTGTTGTCCTTCAAGCACTTCAGCACTTTCCTACTTAATGATTCACGTCCAGCGGTGGACTTCAGAACTTCCACAAACAATGAGAATAACAATAACGAGAGCTAGCCGGGTTGAATAAATGTTTATGATTGAAGTCCCTAATTATCTCAAATATCGCAAATCAACATAAATCGTCACTCAATTCCACTTTCAACGAAGGTTCAAGTAGCATTTGGAGCGGTAAAACATACTGAAAGAAAGAGAGAGAGAGAGAGAGAGAGAGAGAGAGAGAGAGAGAGAGAGAGAGAGAGAGAGAGAGAGAGAGAGAGAGAGAGAGAGAGAGAGAGAGAGAGAGAAGGAGTTCAAAGAATTCAATATGTGCTTAAACCGATACTTTATTTAATGGTACAGGATCAATCAAACATTTGTGGTTATAACATCTTCGATATTGTGCATCAAATTCTGTGGCATGCACATTGTATGTACGAGTAAGTACAATAAAACTGAAGGAAAAAATATTCATACGTTTTTCCGAATTTCACAGACAACATGGAGTACCTAACAGCGAGTACCTAACAGGTACACCTTGCCTAAGGGTACCTAACAGAGGAATATATTTCTAAAACCCATTATTAATTCAGATATGGAAGCTATTCAACTTTCAAATTATATAACTGAGATAATAACTTGATTGCAAGTATTAAAATAACAGCATTCACATGGGCCCGAATATACCTATGTAATTAGCTGAAAAACTTTAGGTCGTATTTTACGCATTCTTTCGTGCTATGAATACCTTGGCAATCCATATAATGTGTCTCCGTAGCTGGCACATTGTCCTGTTCAGTTACAGAAAGTGTTTTACGGGAATAAAGGAGCCCTCACCGGCGATATCACAAAATCCCCCATATAATTTGTTTTGAGTTAAATTGGAGAAATAGTTACTATAAATAATGTGCGCAATTCTTATACTGAAAGTCGTGTGTTTATTTTCCATATGTTCTCACAGAAATCGCTGTTGCCGTCGCGATACTATTTGACACCTGTGATTATCTCTGGGAATCATTAAATGATAAACGAATCCGAGCACTTAAGGTAAAGTAGGATAGCAATTAAATCGATTTCTCAAACAAAAAATGCAAAGTAATTTCATAAAAATAAATAAAAAATATGTTGAAAATAAAGAAAAGCAGCTCCAGCTTCTCCCTGACTGATATAAGCAAGTATAAAACTTTTAAAGATTAATTTGGGCACGGCAATTTTACGCAAGGATACTTTTTAAGGGCTCTGCTCCTGTTTTCCGCTGTGTGACAACGGTAGTAGGTCCGCTATCTGTTCCTGGAATATGTGTCCTCTGGCACATCTTTAGGAACACTCTGGAACTGCAAGTCCGTCCTGTGGAGGTCCCGGCCCACGATAAACAAGCAATGGACAGAGTTTTAACTGTTTACCTAATGTAAATTTCCATTTACGAATTTAGTAAATTGATTTCAAGGTTTTGCAACTTTTAGTTCCCTTTCTAATCGCCTTTGACTCTGGATTTGACAATGTTTAGTTGTGTACATTGATTTATATTTGTGTCTTTAGCTAGGAGTTTTGTTTTCTATTCACCTTTATTTTTCTTGACCACACCTCCTCCCCGTATAAGTTGAATAATCGCACATCTCTAACTTGCGTATGTGGGCGTGAGACCGGCGGCGCGGTTGGCAGATTGAGGATCCAGACCTGAGTCGAGTTGTACGTTGAATATAATGTTATAATACTCACCATTATCTCTGGCTTTTACCGCGATTATATTTTTAAAAAGAGCCTGTGTTATACTTAAGTGTGTTCAGATATTTGTTAGACGAGTATAAGGGCGCTGATGATCATGTAGTTGATCGCCCTTAAATATACATAATCATGCTACGTTGCCAAACAACAGGCACTTGTATTTACCGGCAGTTTAGAGGCGAGAAATGATGGCTAATCGGCCGAGCTTTATCGTACTGCGGATACACGTTACGTGGATGAACCTGCACTAGGCTAATACCTACATTTTCAGGTTTGTACAGATTGCCAACGTACATTACAAGAAGTCACTTTTATTAGTTTTACGTATTATGACATAAAATAGGTATACATTTTTCAGGGATATCAGTATACATATAACACTGTTAATTTGGGCATAATTACATAGCTTAAGACCCTTTAACATAAACCGAAAGCATTCTAAGACTTTTTTGGCTATTTACGCTGTTCTTGTCTATTATCACGAACAACACACGCCAGTTCAAACCTGGGAACTGCCTCGCGACCCTCGTTGCAGAACAAAATTTGGTCTAGCCACTGCCGTCCTTTTAACCGGATTTACCCCGTCGCGTTCTCCAACTGTTCTAACGCACCAAGGGATATCAGCTTACCTCAAAGACGAGGCAGTTGGGCCAACTGGTATATGCATAAATTTAGGAGAGCAGGGAAATGAGATATTAGGGAAACTCGCTTAGATTGTGCCCGGAGCATATTACGGCTCTAAAAACTGTCGAGATATCAAATCAAAAAAATGCGCCGTTTCAGACTTTTTTTTTTACAAAAATAACGTTTTATGAAAGGGTTGAGCCAGACTGAAAAATTAAATGCCATAGTCAGGATTTGAACCACGGAGCTTCTGATTTTCGTCCAGCCGCTCTAACCATTTGAGCTGGACGGAAACCGGAAGATCCGTGGTTCAAATCCCGGCTATGACATTTAATTTTTCAGTCTAGCTCCACCCTTTCATAGTGCGTTCTACACACGGCTAATGTGAAAGAACAATTAATTTCCAAAGTAACGTTTGATCAGATGAATGATATGTATGCATTTTAACTTTCAGATGATATTTGCGCTACTATACAGTCAATAGCCTCGTCCCAACTTATTAAATCATTGTCAGTCCATAATAATGATGTCTAGAACAAACTCATTAAGTACTAATTATTTGTCTTTATTGCTTCAGTCTACACATTCTGAATACACAGCATTAAGTTACTAATTAAGGGTGGTTGCAATAGCCGTGTGTAGGTCTGCTGGCGTGATTTATAAATAATTATAAAGAAATGTGGTTGAAATAGACTGTAATATATAACTAAAAACAAAACAAGTAGCATTTTTGGCTAACTGTATTATTAGTCACACATTAACAAGACGGATTATTTACGGATCGATTCCATTGTTACTCCAGTTACGTAAAACACAATGGATTTTAAACAGTTAGGAACGGAGCATTACCACCAGAGTAATGAATTAAATCTCGAGCATAGTAATATACCCTAACATTTTTGTTGGGATTATGTGCATGTTCAAAATAACCTTAAATATGAATTGTATGGTAACGCGTATTCAGATGAAATATATTTGATAGTGTGGAAATATTAGTATATTTGATAGATAAATTATTAAATAACAACACCACAGCTTTTCAATTAAAAAGCACTGAGTAGTTTGACATCTATTAATATTAGGGATGGTTCCTCGGTACTTGCGTGGTATCCATATCAGAAAAATTCGTTCGGTACTTTTTAAATTCTTCGGCGGTTCATTCTGAAATTGTTATATTATTTTAAAATAAAAAAATGTTGCTGTGCAAATATAACATTGCAAATCATGAGAAATTGTCAGAAAAGGGGTGCCTATACAGTAACATTATGTAAGAAAATAATCGTGTGTCAGATTTACTACCAGTTAACTAAGAAGAAATCACTACATCTCAACGGCGATTTGTCACCTCCTATTTCTAGTGCACCGGATTACTTGAAAACAAATTCTAAAATTACAAAAATAAAAAAGGTCGCTAAATATTTGTGTTCCACCTGCAACATTTTTCTCAAAACGATTATTTAGCACAGCAGGACCCATATGTGACAGACAAAGAAGTAGGCTTGACCCAAAAGAGTGAGAATGCTAGTATTTTGAACTAAAACTTATAAAAGTAGACTGTTTCAAAAACGAAGTTTGCTTTAAAATGCCTAAATTAGAGTTTAAAAATAAGTACACTGATGGTTTTAAATTTGGTCTCATTAAATATATGTATGAGCCTAATTAATTTCATTGGCATTACACAGTTCTCCGAACATTATATTTTGTATTGAGACTGGAATTCGAAATGACAATATCGAGTACCGAAGTATCGCATATCATAGAAAAATATCGTGTATCGATATCGAGTATCGAAAAAAAATGTTATTGCCCCATCCCTAATTAATAGTGATTAATAATAGTTAATTAGGGAAGTGCTAGCTAAAAACAAGGCAAGCAATGCAAAATTGCAATAAATGAGGCTGGAAATATTGTCTCAATGAATTAACCTTGTTTACCAGAATAACTCTGCGCATGCGTGAAAACGGCAAAGACATGGTTGGGCGTTAGGAATAGCGAACCGCAGTGAAAGTATGGGATTGTGAGCTCTGTAGATTTAACCAAACCTTAGCGTGGTTTAATGTAGTACGCGCGCGCTCGTTTTACTGCAATTACATACAATAGCTGTCAGCATAACCCTTTTTATGTACAATACGCACTGTTGTACTCGTAGCCATTCCTGCGAAAGTTTGGACGTTGGAGAAGGAAAGTTCAGTGCATTGCTGTATTATAGCTCCTAAATCCGTAACGTGTTCATCATGAATATCGTAGTGTAAACAGTAAAGAACTACCATACGAATTCCATGTTGGCAGTATTCAGGATTTGAAAATGATATAATAATTAAGGTGTTGAAGATGGTACAATTAAAATCTCAGTTACATCTATTGCAAGATCTGTATTAAATTGTATAGGGAAATAAACTGAAACCACATCGAACTACACAGGATACACAAAGAAGCTTCATGAATTCTCTATTTGGAATATTCTCGGAAATTTTAGGTTTTCTTATATTCAATAAATAGGTTAAAGCTCGTTCGTGGACTTGTGGAAACACTATCGCATATACCGGAAGGTAATAGTGTAACTTCCTATGTGGAAAGCTTTGAAAATCTGGACTTCAGAGGTAGAACGCTGGATTTTCATATTCCTACATTTTACCGGAATACGAAAGGTTTCTGAGAATTTTTCTTAAAGATAAACCAAAGCACAGTTCTCTGCTTGTATATTGTATGAGACCCGAGAGGGACGTCATTCCCTTTTTCTGGAATTGATATGCTGCCTTTTCTGTACCGAACATGACTAAAATGTACTTTTATGAGCATTCGTTTATTTTTAGTATTTGTATTAACTTGCGAGTAAAAATTTTACACTCCCGCCACAGATAGTTTCAAGACTACGACATAACAGAAGTATTTAAGCCATGGCTTGTAAGCCATCGTTATAGTATGACAGAAACGAAGAAGGTGGTGGATTGAAATTATTTAATGATTTTGCTCCCTTGTTTTGAAAATAAATTTTCCAAACAGAGAAAGCAATATATGTACTTTATATATAGTAATTCTTTAAGAGCAGTGTGTGAGTTTAGCCCAGCTAATAGGTAGGAAATGAGCAAAACCACAGACTTGTACCACGTAAAGTATTATCACACTATGAGAAAAACACTTTTGTTTGAGCTATTATTAGTCTTTAGCGTTCAGAGGTTTGAATTTTGCACATTTGAACAGAAAACTAAGGAGGCGTAATTAAATTCCATTCTGGTATTTCAACTAATTGTAAGCAGACGGTTTTCATATAAACTTCGTGAAATGAATTACGACTGGAAGATAAGAGGGATTTGGTACAGGAATGAACGTGCCACTTCATTGGCAGATAATAAATCAGTTGCCAGTAAATGCCCTAATTAATCACATATTTCATCACGTGGCTACGCAAACGAGCGGACAAAATCTCTTGACTTTATCACGTTTTAAGCCACATAGCACAAAATGCCTGCTCTATTTATCTTTCCTTAATAAGCTTCATTATTTTAGTTTATAAAATAACGATAAGACGATGAAATAAAGTCACATAGAAAGATGCTCTAGGTAGGAAAAAGCAATTCATAGTTAAATCACGTGATTCCTTAGACTCAACCCGGCAGAGAGCGTTGGATATTTTCTTTTGGGTGTAAACATACTTAGCATGGGTTCCTTTTGAAGGAAAGTAAAGCCAGTGGTCCCGTGTCGTAGATTTACGGCAAGTAAAGGAACCTCCAACATGGTTAAAAGCCTTTGAGCAAAATTAAGCTATATTTCACGTAAACTATAGAATGAGAAGCTGAGTACGTAGGCGTCCATATATATATTTCAATTTCATAATAAAACCAGATTTAGCAAGTTTGAAGTGTCTACCAAAGGAAAGGAATGTCCTAAGTCATAAGTGTAAGAGGAAGAATATACAAATATAATAATGGATTCATTCTGACAATTGCAGATTAAAGGAAATACAAACAAATGTCAGCAAGTATACGTCACAAAACACAATTTGTACTTACTCAATCAGTGAGGAGCTGGAAAGTCACATACTATGTGTTAAGATACGTAGTTCTTGATTAAATCCTCACTAATGTTTATGCTATGATGAACAAAATGGCTTTCTTTTGCAACCGCAGACATCGCACTAATCATACTATACAAATGAAAACAGTATTGTGACTTTGTGGGTTAGCAGAGTTAAAAGTCATGTTCGCAGACATTTAAAATGCTCTTTATTGCAGTAAATAGTAGCTTTGTACACCCCTTTCAGTAATAAAAAGATGTGACATACACAACAGCAGTCTTCAAGGTCGTCTCGTTCTCAGCTGCACGGAAACAAACGAAAGAAATCACTGCGGTACACTTCAAATATCCACTGTCGTAATATCCATCACACAACTCACACAAAAACACAATTAACAACTGACTACGCTCTAACACTTTGCGAGGCACTTATACCTCCACTCATTGTCCTAGAATGCAGTCGATCATTTGATAACAATTGCGACGCAGTGAGAGAAAGACGGAACTACTCAGACATCATCCTGTCTCTTTCTCCTTGTTTCTCTCTCGGCAAGCGTCCAAATTTGCGCGCCACTATATGTCTCTTTCCTACCCACGCGTAGCTCTGGCTTTGCGGCGGCTCCAACGAAACAATGCGATCGGTGACTGTACGGACTGCCGATGGAAATAACGGAGGATGTAAAAGATTCTAAATTTCCTTTTTCCACTGTAGTGTTTTTGATCCATTTCACCTCATGCTGCCATAGTGGCACATTAATATGTTGGATTCATTGTTGCTAGTACAACCTGCCTGCATATTTTGTCCATTTTACTGTTCGTGAACAATATTAAATTTTCTAATGTTAGAAATGTTTGGTATAGCAGACACGGATTGGAATGGTTTTTAAAATTTGAACTTTATAATTTCAGTCTTACCTATACTTTTACTTTTCTTTTACTCAATATTTAATTACCACTGAATTCATGCAATATCTAAGTATGAGCCCCAAATTGACTCATTTTCAACGTCACTGCCAGGTGAGAATGTTTTGTATCGTTACTACTGGAACCACCATATTTACGGGAGCTACTGTGAAACTATTTTCGCGCACGTATCATTGCCTATATTGACTGCCGTCGAAATAAATAATGTGCAATACACATTGGTTAAGGAAATTGTAGACTACGTGTATTTTCTAACTTCTCCTGTTCTCCAATGAGGACTCATATCACACTCATCAATTTGTAAGTTGAGTTCCAGGCATAACGAATATGCGAATGCATTCATCTGTCACGATACGCTTCAGTGCTATAATTTTTTTGCTTTTATGACATGCTGAGACTGCGGTGAATGAGCTACTTTGTACCGGACACACACTCTTTAATTAGATGCTGGCAGGCTCCTCATAGTCCTGACCAATTATCACTATCTTGGAGGGGCGGTTGAAATTGCAGGTGGGCGTGATAAAAAAGCCCTCTGGATGTTCATCATGATGTAATTTTTTACGCTTTACTCTGAGAAAAGCTATAAGGAATAAAGGTACAGAGTACACGTACGATGGTTGAATAAACTACTTTTAATCCTAAATAATATCCTCTGTCTCTTTTAAACTGCTTTATATCTTCTGAGTTCTTTACCTGTTCCTTTATTATTTTGTAATATATTTATCTCATATTTCTATCTACAGATTTTGTCTTACAGAATGTTGCCACATTTATTTTTCTCGTTATTCTACGATGCTTTTAACCATGTTTTATTGCTCATCAATAGCTATTTCTGTTCATTTACCTATTCTACAACATAGTTTTATAATGAAACCGTCTAGTGCTCATTTGCCATCTAGTCCTTTAAGTACAAACGTTATCAAAGTATTTGTCTGTTTTAATTCTAGGCGAACGACATTGAACCTTTGTGTTAGAAATCCAGACAAGAATTATTTTTAAAAAATATAACTGGTTTCATTGTGTTTTAAACTATCTCTTTAATACCATTAAATTTTTGCATTCCGGTAAACTGCCCTTAAAATAATTATACCGGTGCTTCTGGTTCACTTCATACAACAGGTATTTGTAATGTTCGATTGCCACAAAGAAATTCTATGCATTTTACCTTAATATTTGGGAATTGAAAACAAATCACAAAGTGTTAGGTCAAAGCAAAGCTGCTTAATGGAGGATCCGTGGTGCTGACCTTTAGGGAATACAGGCATTCATTTACCTTTTATTATTTATTTGCCTACCTACCTACCTACCTATCTACCTACCTACCTACCTACCTACCTACCTACCTACCTACCTACCTACCTACCTACCTACCTATCTATCTACCTACCCACCTACCCACCTACCCACCTACCCACCTACCCACCTACCCACCCACCCACCTCTCTATCTGTCTGTCCGTCTGTCCGTCCGTCCGTCCGTCCGTCCGTCCGTCCGTCCGTCCGTCCCTCTCCGTCCCTCTCCGTCCCTCTCCGTCCCTCTCCGTCCCTCTCCGTCCCTCTCCGTCCCTCTCCCTCCCTCTCCCTCCCTCTCCCTCCCTCTCCCTCCCTCTCCCTCCCTCTCCCTCCCTCTCCCTCCCTCTCCCTCCCTCTCCCTCCCTCTCCCTCCCTCTCCCTCCCTCTCCCTCCCTCTCCCTCCCTCTCCCTCCCTCTCCCTCCCTCTCCCTCCCTCTCCCTCCCTCTCCCTCCCTCTCCCTCCCTCTCCCTCCCTCTCCCTCCCTCTCCCTCCCTCTCCCTCCCTCTCCCTCCCTCTCCCTCCCTCTCCCTCCCTCTCCCTCCCTCTCCCTCCCTCTCCCTCCCTCTCCCTCCCTCTCCCTCCCTCTCCCTCCCTCTCCCTCCCTCTCCCTCCCTCTCCCTCCCTCTCCCTCCCTCTCCCTCCCTCTCCCTCCCTCTCCCTCCCTCTCCCTCCCTCTCCCTCCCTCTCCCTCCCTCTCCCTCCCTCTCCCTCCCTCTCCCTCCCTCTCCCTCCCTCTCCCTCCCTCTCCCTCCCTCTCCCTCCCTCTCCCTCCCTCTCCCTCCCTCTCCCTCCCTCTCCCTCCCTCTCCCTCCCTCTCCCTCCCTCTCCCTCCCTCTCCCTCCCTCTCCCTCCCTCTCCCTCCCTCTCCCTCCCTCTCCATCCATCCATCCATCCATCCATCCATCCATCCATCCATCCATCCATCCATCCATCCATCCATCCATCCATCCATCCATCCATCCATCCATCCATCCATCCATCCATCCATCCATCCATCCATCCATCCATCCATCCATCCATCCATCCATCCATCCATCCATCCATCCATCCATCCATCCATCCATCCATCCATCCATCCATCCATCCATCCATCCATCCATCCATCCATCCATCCATCCATCCATCCATCCATCCATCCATCCATCCATCCATCCATCCATCCATCCATCCATCCATCCATCCATCCATCCATCCATCCATCCATCCATCCATCCATCCATCCATCCATCCATCCATCCATCCATCCATCCATCCATCCATCCATCCATCCATCCATCCATCCATCCATCCATCCATCCATCCATCCATCCATCCATCCATCCATCCATCCATCCATCCATCCATCCATCCATCCATCCATCCATCCATCCATCCATCCATCCATCCATCCATCCATCCATCCATCCATCCATCCATCCATCCATCCATCCATCCATCCATCCATCCATCCATCCATCCATCCATCCATCCATCCATCCATCCATCCATCCATCCATCCATCCATCCATCCATCCATCCATCCATCCATCCATCCATCCATCCATCCATCCATCCATCCATCCATCCATCCATCCATCCATCCATCCATCCATCCATCCATCCATCCATCCATCTATCTATCTATCTATCTATCTATCTATCTATCTATCTATCTATCTATCTATCTATCTATCTATCTATCTATCTATTTATTTATTTAGTATTTATTTATTTACTAACTTACTCGCTCACTCATTCATTCATTCACTTACTTATTTATTAGAATACGTGGTCACATTGTAATCTTTTTGGGCGTTTAACGAAGTATTTAAAAAATTACTGCAAACACACATTCGTGCACCACTGGACAGTAAAATATGGTATATCGTTTAATGGTATAATAGCAATATGGAACGTTATAGCAACCAAAACAAACAGACCTTCAAAAACTACCACCGCCTTTTTATTGTACTGCTTATTCGTCGGACTACCGAGCGGAATGGCCCAGGCGGTTTCATCTGTGGCCCACATTCGGAGGCCCGGGTTCGATTTCCGTGACAGACCTACATGATCTATGGGTTTTACGGGGGTTTTCCGGGTCGCTAGTCGAACGCTGGGTAGGTTGATCACATACCCCAAATTTCCTGTCCTTCCATTTCACCTTCATGTCATGTCTCATCTGGTGCTTTCTTTACGGGTAAAAGTGTCGATGGAAGTCTCGGCGGTGCATGGCGGGTTGGTATGCTCGGAGGAAAACGCTTTCCCATCCGGCGAGAAGAACTTCGGTCTCCGAGCCGGACTAGTGGGCCGATTCAGCAGCGCGGCTTGCAGGATGCCGCTTGTACAAGACTGCCTGGAGTATCCTGCTCTGGGGAGGCGGCCTCCGGTCTCGGAACCGGCCTCTGACTGCTTCGGGTCCACGGTAGGTGGAATGACGATGGTCCTAAGCCCACCATCGGGGAATTTTATCTGGCAAAGTGTAGGGACGTCGCCCTCTGTACTGTAGTGACTTCTTGGGGTCAGCCGCCCTCTTTCTCCTCTCACCTCATCCTCCCTCCCAGAGACGTCCCACTTGGGGTATAGGTACAATATATCAAGTCTGGTAGACGTGAGGAATCCCCTCCGAATAATCCGCTGCTGCTGCTGCTTCATCGGACTTTTGTAGGCCAAGGTCAGTCAATTTATGAGTTCCATCACGTCTAACTTATCTTAAAATATTTTGGAGTTTGATCCTTATAAATGCCGAAACTCGCTCGAATAGATGCAAGGGATATCCATATATCCTCTTTAAGAATTTCCCGAACAGCGGCAATAATTTCATGAGTAACAGGAGTTTTTGCGTGTCCATCAATAAGAAAATACTGATCTCTTTGGAATTCGTTCTAACAATTATAAATTGTTGGTTTAGATGGGAATTATTCCTCGAATATATTTATAAGCCTATGTTCACTTGTTTAGGCTAAATTTTGTTTTGTAGTTGTAATATATCATAGGCTGGAAATGTTTTCTAATCAAATTCAATTTGGAATGAACTCCAAATTTTTAAATAATAACTAATAATTAAGAAACTATTACGGCAAATCGAGAAAGCTATAGAGCGATCAGCTTCCAAAACATTTAAATCTACTCCGCGTTTCCCTAGTACCACCGTTAGTATTGCTATTGTGAACTTAAAAGCTTTTTGATCCCCCGAAAAACCTCTTTTATTTCTTCTTTTTTGCCAAATTTCAGTACGGTATTCAAACTAAACTGATCTGCTTGTAGTGATTAGAAACAATATCTCCAATTTTGGATGTATTATTTTATTATTGTGTTTTAGTTACAAGGGCTTAAATCAATATTCGATATAGGTCCTGCTCGACTCCCAAACTTGTTGAGATAGTTGGCTGAATTACAATAGTTCAATTTAATTCGACAATAAATTCTTCTAGCACTTGTTCGCTGTCTTCTGTAATGTAATTAAACAACCCATTTGATTAACGTTTGCATCACTGATGTGGATAGCGTCTGTGTTGGAAAATTACTTACATTTATTTAAATGCCATCCAATGTGGTGACAAATTAAAAGTAATGGTTGATTAAAATAAGCCTTCCGCGTACACATGGAACTGCAATAAATACAATTATTATGTAAGTCAATAAATTGTACTATATTCTCCATCTGTATCTAAATTATTATTATTAAAATTACTGTTTTGTTACTATTCTCAACATTATCAGACCTGTATTTGAGTTTCCTCTTTCATTATTCACTCTGGCTTTAGTGTTTACATATGCGACTTTTTCTCTTATTGTGTAGTGTTTCTGAATGCATAAATTGTCTAAATTAAGGTAAGTCATCCGAGACTGTTTTAAAATCTTGCATAGCTAACTTCATATTTTGCGCCTTACACTGTAATAAATTACTTTAGTCTTCGAAATCGTCAATTTGTTCTGGATAATGTACAAATATTTGCTCCCGGTCCCAAATTCTTGTTCTTACAGATAAACTAGGAACGCATATTTATTATTATCTTCTGGTTAGTGATCTTATAGGGTTACGTTTAAAAAGCTGTTTTCTTTCATACTCTTTCCTATTACTGCCCAAATGTTAAATAAATATGCGAATTATATTGCCCTCTTTCTTCTGATTTCCTGTGAGATTGTGTGTTTTGGTTTTCCCTAAAAGGGAATGTTCCAAATTCTGCAACTAGAGGAATGTGTTGTTTCTGTTTTGAGATAGTTCTCTTCGATTAAAGCTAATCGTGTAATAACAAGGGCAACTTCCATTTATATATAAAAAAACTTTATAGCACACATAAGACGAGATTTTGTAAATGCCATTTAAGTCTAAGGCATTCTGTTTTTTTACCGCCTTTCCTATATTTTCATCAATAAATGTTTATGATCTCATAAAGCTTAATTCACCTGTAACTACCAACTGTGTGTGTATGTGTGTGCAGGAATGTAGATGCAATTTGCGATTATAAATCATCGTAGTAATCAAAATGTTGACAGAAACTACTGTTTAGATTGCATCGAACAACAAAGCAAGGCTGTATCGAGATTGCTCATACTGAAACGTTGTAATCGTTACTGGTAATCATTAATGCAATGTAGCTACGAACATGATAAGAGTAACCATGAAAACAAGTACCTTAATTGTACTGGTGACGTTACGTGTAACTGTTAACACACAACTGCGACACCGTCTTTGAAGCATCTGTAACCTGTACCATAGTGTTAGCTCAGTTCCATATTTCAATTCAAAACTATGGATTGCTATTCCAAAGCTTACCTCCTTCATAAATACTCAGAACTTCGTTTATTGTAGTATAATAGTTGAGATAGCTAGATTTCATATTTAGAAATATTTTGTTCCAAAGCCTGTTTACTATCATGATTCCATGGCATTTCCCAGGTTATTCCAAAACTTTCAATTTTCTATATGGAAATATTGTTTTCTGTAGCTAAACTCTGTAATTTGGATTGCAATATTTAGTGGTCGTGTTGATTGTCACGCAATTGTGATTGCCACTTACATAAATTGTGCGTTTCAGAAACGATGGAGGCATTTAATCGATTCGCAACGAATATTTGAAGCTTGTTGAAACAAAGTGACAGAAGAGTACGATACTTTGAACCTATGAAATAAGAACTGGGGAGAAAGTATAGAAAAATGGCGGTTAAAAGTAGAGACGGAGATAGGGGTAAGTTCTACCAGGGCAATTGGATGCTAGAGGTGATCACCTTTCAAGAGAATATACAGGACCTTCGAAGAAGGTTGCAGCAATTTAAAAAAGAAACACACATAGTTCAGGAAGTATTTGTGATATTAAAACGAGTATTCTTTTGTTCACTTCAACTCAGAAAGTATATTTTCTTTCATTAGAATGTTTCTATGTGCGCTTCGCTTGTTGCTTTGAACACATCAAGCCGAAACTCGATTTCGGCCCTACAGCGCACCTCAAGTTTACCTTTGGAAAACCTCTGCCATACTCATGTATCATCAGTGTCATCGCCTGCGGTGCCGTATGTAGTAAAAGCGGGCGTTAAACACTACACATTACATTATTTTTGTAACACATTTTGAATTTTTGACTTAAGTATTCAAATTTGCACACTTCGCTTTTAAATTGATGTTTTTGGACTTTGAACACAACTCTACCTTATACGCTCCACTGTTTCGTCGCTTGTTCTTGGGTGTCCGGTGGACTTCTGCGCGTCTACGTTGCCAATTTCCTGAAACTCTTCATACCATCGATTAATGCTATTAGCATGGGGGGAATCCCACCTAAAAACGTCGGAAAGTGCCCTGAACAGTTTAAACAGATTTAAATTCCACTAACCACAACACGCACTGCACTTTCTGCTGAACTGTCGCCATTGCAATCGGACTCTCTACTAAAACAGTGTGACGTGACTACACTCGTTCTGCATTTTAGCTCAAGGTCATGGGCGGAGTACTGCCATATCCAAAAGAACTTGATAAATTCCCGATTAGTTGGCAGGTCAAATTATTAATTTATCTCAATGACAACGGAAACATGATTTTGTGAAATTGCTGCAACCTTTTTCGCTAAATCTGTACATATCCCTAACAGGACTCCGAGCTCCATGACGCCACAGTAAGCATGCGACTGGCAATCGGAAGGTCGAGTGTTCGATCCCTGTAGACTGTGTAGTCTCACTCGGTGTCTCGTTTATCACTTAGTTTTGTGCTGGGATGCTCATTTTCACGCCATTCCTTTTATATCATTTCCTTTCATTCGATTTCAATTCCATTAAATTTTAAGTTTGCTTTCTGGCTCCTGTTGTAAGGCGGTTTCGGAGAGATCGCGTATTTGTGTGTTAATGGTATTCTCGGTGCTGGGCGGCATTGTGTATTCGTTGTCCTCACTTGCAGGGGGACACTTGTCGACACCGGAACCGTAGTGTAGGTGGCTGCTCAGCACGGAGATGAAGGACTTTCAGTCCCTTGTAAAGGACTTCCTCGTGTCTATTTCCTGTGTGCCTGCAAACCTATGACCTCCTGCGGTTCTTCCACTTCACCTCATGCTTAAAGCATTTAGCTCATCATTCCAGCTAGTAATAAAGAAAGGCTGTCAAACTTAATATTGTTGTAATGTATTTTATTAGTAATGTAATAGTAATTTATTTCTTTTACATCAACAAATGGAAATACAAAATCAAGATTACAATTATAAAATCCATACTGAAAAATGCCATATATTCTTAAATCCTGGAAATCTTATCATGTTGCCCACCATTGAATAGTAATTCGGTCCCCATACACCTAACCCTAGGTTTTTGTGTATTGGAGGCCCTCTACTCCTTTTTACACTTTCTGCCATTTCACCTATCCCACACTAAATTTTTCTCTTAATTGTTCTTAGCCATCTCTCTTTAACTTTCCCTAAATAATTCCCTATATTTCTCCTGTTCTTTTCTCCTTTTACAGACAACATTTTTCTAATTACTACTTCACCCCCCAAATTGTCCCATTTACGTAGCCAAGCCTGCTCTCTCCATATCTTTGTTTGACTACAATTTAATATACATTGGAAATCTGCATTCTCTTCTCTACACAATGGACATTTATCTAGCTCCCTCTCTTGACCTATACCTTTCAAGTTTCTCACTCCTTTTCTCACCCAAGCAAAACCTTATCGTCCTAACTTACTACATATATCTATATATCCTTCCCTCCCCCAGGTTGTTTTTATTTCTCTATATAATCTCAGTGAGCTTTTGTCACTTGTATTGGCAAAAATGTCTTGTCTGTCAATATCTTCTAATCATAGCTTAACTTCTTTCCAGAAGCCTCTATACCCATACTCTGCATTTATCCAAGAATGACCCATACCTATCTGCTTCAACAAGTCATACATTTTATGTGCCCAAGACCCACCCCAGTTACTTCTATGTATTTTATTAAGTACTACAAAATTAGAAAGGGTGATGGTAGATATGCGTATCTCTGTGTAAAATTAATTAAGGTATCAAGAAGTATCACTTGACAAGATTATTTGTATTCCAGACTCATTCTGATAAATTGACTACCTATATCCTGGAGAAAATTGCGACATATCTCGTATTACTACAGAGTGAATTGAAACAACACACACAGTTATAAATCACATAATATAATGCACGTAAGTGGAGACAAAGTCATTACAGCCGTAAAAATATAGATGCGGATAACAAACACCGGATCATACTATTAATAAAATGAATATTCTTTTCTGCAAAAGAGGAAACTTTGAAGGAAGTAATGCTGCTTCCCTCTTTGAAGTACAAGAAAGTTTCTATAATAAATTGAACTTGGGTTATGTAAATTCTTAGTCTGATGCAGCTCCTTTTGGAAATCATTAACATAAAAATCAGGGACTAAAGTAATTAGGAACAGGGTCGGACTGAATACAGACTACGCAAATTAAAGTCCAAATTTGTGTATTTGCAATCTTGAAGCAAAGGAACGCAGCTAACGCTTATGCATTATTTAATGCTCATAAAACCTATCCCTTCCTGAAGATTTTACCAAACTCAAAGATGGTAGAGTAAATTTGGTGCAGATGAAGGTTTTGTCACGCAAGTATATAGGAGACCTATTGTCTAGTAAGATATTTTGTATATCCTTATTTATAATTCAGTAGTTATATAAATCAAGAAGCAAATAAGCTCTAATCTATTTCGACCTGATAGTACGATATTTCATATATTACTATTGAACATCTGGCAGAGGTGAGATCCTGGCACCCGTATACCAGACACACAAGCCTCCCTCACCAAGTTGGGAGGGGCTGCGGACTGCCGGTTACAGCAAAACACTTCTGTACGATCCAAAAGAGAGAAAGACAATACAAGAATTTTAGAACTGTACACCCCTTTATCAACCCAAGTCGTACGTACATTATGATCCCCTACCGAAGTCCCTACAGTATAGGTTGCCATATCTTAATTTTTTACTCGTATCTCAAACCAATTATTACTTTTTGGCTACCTAACTTCTAAGAATTCCACTAACTGTACTTTTCAGAACGTACATTTCTGCAGCGCTATGATACCCAAACATAACTGAGTTCCGAATATCGGACCCGTAAGCTAAGGAATATATTGCCGAAATTCTAACTGCCTTTGGTATACGGCCTGGTTTATTATATGGCACGTGGAAAATATTTATTGCTATTATTTATTTATATTATTAATTTTTACTTATAAACCTATAAGCCTAAAGATATTTTTGAAAAACAGCTTGTAATTTTAAAGGTTTTATTCCCTTCTCTACCATCTACCTAAATGAAGTAACGCTCTGACTGAAAATTTGAGAGCACGATTTCAGTACAAATACAGTTATGACGTTCCAAAATTCAGGAAGTATCACCTTTAGAAACACATACCTTTAGGTGTATGTGAATTATTGCTCGTGATTAAGTAACGTATAGTTTTGGAACAAAAATAAATTCAACAGGTGCGCGGAATATGCATAGGCAAAATCCGCCGGCCAGCATCTACCAGGGAACGCATAGTATGATTAAAATTTTTAAGCCAGTGAAGTCAAATTATAGATTATCATGCAGTATCTTATTTTACATTTTTGTGGCATACGTTTGTGCAAAAGTGAAGAAAATGCTTTCCCTCTCTGATATATAGGAACGGGCAACAAATGTAGCATTACCTATCGGCAGCTTAAATCGTGCATTTCTAAGTAAAACTGGAGCTAAATGCTCTGTGATGTACTAGATATTCTTACTAGCTTCAAATGCCTCTATTTTTCGTGTAATTTTTGTTACTAGAACAAAACACCGGATTCTTTAATTAGCAAAATTTATAGACCAGTCTGAAGCTTATTTGAGACTGTACACTTAGTTTGAGAGGGTTTCAAGCTCTCGATCTTTGACATTTGTCTGGCCAAGATATATTTTCTAATCTAAAGCTGAATAAAGGTGGCCAGCTGGCAGAGCTCTCCCAGAGTTTCATGACCATAGCTAAAACAAAAGCTACAAGGAGACGTAACCCATTTGTAGTTCATCCAGAACAGCAAACCGACCGTCGCCCTTCATTTGTTTCCAAGTTTGTTTACTGCAATTACTGGTGGCTTTTGTTACGCCATTGATCATGAATTTCCTCTCTCTAGCTTTTGCTTCTTGGAACACGAAACGTTACAATAGCCTTTCATAGGATGAAATACCAACGAAGCTTGGGTTTCTCACATTCACAGAACATTGCTTAAAGAGGTTTGGTTTCTGCATACTATGACTATCTGGGATGCTCCGCATCGAGGTTTCTTCATCCAGGCTGGCTTATACAGGTATACTTTCGATTGCTATAAATTATTGAAAATTAAAATCATTCCTTAAACAACAATTACAGTGCTATTGTTCTATCAGCTCAAATTTAGCGAGTTTTTATGTAATTTGTCTGTACTTTACTCTTAATAACAATGTCGACAGAATCATTTTCATTTTATATAATACATGGACTTTAAATTGAAAATATATTGAGTTATTAAATTCATTGTCTTAATATCTTTCCGTGTCCAGAATTTTAAGTGGTGTCTCTTACCAAAATTCAATTAAGCAATTGTCTAAATTATACACATTAAATAGATTCTACAATAACAACATATTTAATTATATTTTCTTAAAGCTTTTTCAAATAAATAAGAATACCTTATATAGAGACTGAAAATTCGATTTTAATAGAATATTCGAGTAGTAGGAGACGTATTTTACTGTCTAAAAGATTAAGGGTTCAAACATAAAGTATAATCGCCACCGCCACCGCCACCGCCACCGCCACCACCACCGCCACCATCATCACCACCAACAACAACATCAACAACAACAAACATTCTGAAAAAATTTATTGCGGAATTTAAATCTATTACAAATAACATAACACTCCCAAAAGAAACCTTCTTTCAGGAAACTATTTTTTAGTTGTTTCTTCTTTTTTCTAGCTTTTATCCAGAATGTGGACGAAAACTGGAATTTACTCAAACGTCTATGGCAATATTTCTGTAAACATTATTCACGGGAAATGAATAATAAAAAGGGATAATTATATAAAATTATCTGAACGTTAAAGGGCCTATGTCTAAGGCATAACTCAAAAATGAAATGCCTGATAAATATAAATTTTGTTATTTAAGTTCACTATCTTCCAGAAAACGAACACGAAGATTTAAATACAATTTCCTTATACAAAGCTACTCATATAAATAATTTTTGGAATGTTTAGTTACAATTTTTTAGCTATTTTTAGAAAATTTCCTGTAGCGTATGTAACATATGGACGTAACAAATAAATTACATACCTTGAATTTGCTAGAAAGAGACTTTAAAGTGCTATGACAAAATTGTGGTTAATTTTGCATAATTGGTAAACTTAAATGCTGGAAAGCAACGTCCGGTAACATATATAAAACAAAATATCCGGTAGTTACAGGAAATCGTTATTATTTGTATAATTAGCTCAAAACACTTGTTCACCTCTTTTAAGACTGTTGATTTTCAGTCTATTCTCGCGGCGCCATGCACCTGGTTTCACGTATTTCATTTGTATCTGCAACGCACTATGTAATTAAACAATTTCTGTAATGGTTCATCTAATCATTGCGGAGATATAAAAACTAAGATGCCGTAGAAATGATTATAAAAGTGCAAAAATTACCACAAAAGGCCATGTTAATGCAACACTTAAGTTGGTTATTTGTACACATTTGAATCTGAAGTTAATTTACAATTTGTCGGGGTGCGGGTTAGTACAACGCTTATTTTGGAAGTATGCTGCTACTTCCATATATTTATTTTGACAACTCTAAATAATAGGTTTACTTATTTTGCGAGAGAGCAAGCTACCTTGTGGCTGTGGCTCACCCAGATGTAGGTATAAGACGTTACATTCACATTACCTACTCTGGCCATTTCTCACAAACTATTCTTATAAAAGCTTATTCGTCTACCTACTTCATTTTAATCGAGAAAATATTTGTATAAACATTTAATTACAGCTTCTCTTGTAGGCACAGAGGTAATAGTGGAATAAAGTAGGCTTATGTAATAGTCAAAATGTATAAGATATGGTATGTGACGGCTTTGAAGTCCCGTTGCCTTTGCATAACCAGCCCAAGAGGGAGGAAAAACAAATAACTACCTCCCAATTGAGAAATATTTGTTGTTTAAAATTCAGACCAATGACAAGTAATATATCGAAAATGGTTTCATCTATAAAATACATTTATTTGACATAAATTGTGCGCTTAAGCGAAATTTACATTTACTCTCTTGTAAGAGATTTTCTATCTTTTACAGTTTACCAACTATGGGAAAGTAATGCAATATGTAGAGAATTTCAGCGGCTATATCTGAAACTTCAGAATATTCAGTTTATTTGTCATGATCACAAAACTATTTTAGCTTCATCAAGTTTTCTTATTGTTATTTCACACAGTTTTCACTTAATAACCCAGTTCCCATTTCAACGAGGTTTAACTTAGCTCACTCTGTTCTCAGTCACTTCACTCATTTTTACATTCAGTTTTCCTTGTTCAACCGACGCAGTGGGCCAACAAATTGCACCTGACACAGCCCCTACTTTCGGACGGTTCTCTCAGAGAGAAGTCGAACACAACATATCGGTATTCACATTCAGTTACACCATTCACTGCATGTCGTCACAGTCCTGATCAAATCGATTTTTGTTGCACCAGAAACTGCTCGCAGCGGGTGTTTTCAACCATCTTGCGGGTGCGCTTCCTTATATAGCCGTAGCTCCAGAACGTTCGAGAAGGCAAAACTTCTACAACATTTATTTAACCACTGATGACACTTGTGTTTATTCTAGGCGAACACTACGCTTAGCTGTTTACTGTTCCAGCTATCCGGTGCCGTGCTCTCGATAACATTGGGTTAGAGCCTCTGTGTCATCATTTGGGATTTTACCACCAATCTTTAAAGCCCTATCGAGAAAATTAAAACTGTTAGAATATGTCTCATATAAAGAATACTTTGGAGAGGGAGATTTTCCAGAATACCACTAACCTTGAAAGATGTTGAACAGAGATACCAAATTTATCATTTGACCTATGTACTTTTCCTTTGTTGGTTATAATCTTCTCGGACAAACACACAAAGACACTCACGGACCTTTTCCTAAAATTACATTTTGGATTCAGGGGGTCGCAGCAAAACATGTTTTCCTAAAATTTTGACGGCAGAATTTTGAGTGGAATATAATATATCCTTTACTGGCCATATGTAGATAAGAAAGTAAAAAATTTATAACCACGACCTACATCACCATATAAGGAAAGTAGAAGATTGCGACAATGTTATTTTGCATAAGAGAAACGCCTCAACTATTTTATAAATATATAAATAATAAAGCTCTAAATGCGAATTTCATCAGAAATAAGCACAGGGTTCCAGAGCACTTCATTGGTACTCAGAAAAATAATGTACTTTTCCTTTGAATACACAACAATTTAGCATTATTTTGTAAGCGGATGCAGATTTTGAGAATATTTTAGTTTATTACTTATTTACTAACTACATTCATATTTTACATACACGCTAAGCATACCCACAGTTCTGCATGTGCTGATAACTTAACTTTGGCGGAGATCACTCTAAGCTTCTCTGCCCCACCAACCCCTCTCTCCCACAAAATATTTTCTTTCAACATCGTTGTATATTTTTCAAGATTTTATACCGTGGTCCAGTGTTTTTCGTCCCCGACGATTCGCCGAAAACTGCATCCGGTATTTTCATGGAGGTCGACGTCAAGAAAGCTGTTCCGAAGTAGAGATAAAGACGGGAGCGCTCTGTCCGCTGGCTCACTATTTACTGCTTCGCGTGGAAGGTGGGATTATGAAGGTGTTATTATGTTTATAACTTTTATGTCGACATTTTTCAACGACCCTGGTGATAGCCCAGATGCTTTGACTATTTGAATATGTGGTCTTAAGTCAGGGGTTGCCAAAACTCATACATGGCACCATACTAGCCATTGGAGACAGAGTGGGATGGCTCTGGTGGTAGCGGATATGGCCTGCATAGGGGAGGTTGTGGGTTCGATTCTCATGAACGATCTTCCTGACTCATTAGTTTTGTCTATGTTTCCCCTGAACGCTGGGTGAATGCTAAGAAAGATAATTACATCACCGAACTCCCTGAGCAAGGCAAAGAATTTGCCTTCTGTAAATCCTCGTCCACCATAACGGTGGAGTTTATGAGTTCCAGAACCTACAGAGTATATATAAGTTTGAAGCAGGATGGGAAGCTGGTTATATGGGAAGCAGACACGCAGTTTAAACTAGTAGGTGGAAAGGACCTTACCCTCTGCTGTCGTCTCTTGTCTGGACCGAACACGCTTAATATCCACCATCTCATTCCTCCTTCTTAGTTTATGTGTGTGATATATAACACTACACATACAGACATACACATCCACACATCCGTATTTGTTTAAACATACATACATCTGTTACGTGAATTAGGGTGAAAACGGACGTTTTTGTGTTGCAATTGCAAGAGTTTTTGGTTCTAATTTAGTGCTGCCTATGATCAAAGTGAAATATAAGTGTTCTTTAGTCACAACAGGTACTCTATTTTGTTTTGATGGAATTAATTTTGGAAAATGTGTTTACACAGATGTACGTGGAGGACCACATCCTTATTAGTCTTCGTCCAAAATCTTTCAGATCAAGAAACTCACATTTCATCAGACAGTTATATAAATCAACCAAACTTTCAGTAGATCATTACAACGTGTTACAATTACAAATCTGAGCACTTAGGTAGTTCTAAGTGGTCTTTCTAATTTGCATGTTTTGAAATTTATGGGGATGGTAAAAAGCAGTTCAGCGTCGTGTTTCGGCCCCGGAATGTAGTTTGGCTGCTTTAGCTTAGATTTAACGCTTATATACCAGGTTTCACAACAATCAGGTAGGCGTTCTTGAGAAGAAAGTATCTCGTATGTTTAGATTTGACGCAAGGACAGAGACATTTTTTCTTTTGTAAACCTGAATATTATACATGTTAATGTAAAGTATTTATTTGACACCTAAAATTGCCATAACGATACGTATGCACAAGGAATGCAGCATTTATTTTACACTAAAGAAAATTGGAGGTTTAAAGTTAATTATTCCAAAACATTTTATTTAACCCCTACGAGCGCGGCTCAATAATCACCTGTGTGTAAAGATAAATGGTGCTGCTAAAGAATGTTGGTGTTAACATTGTGAACTGACTTATGTTACACTTCGTAAAAACAAATTTGTTGTTTGTGCATAGGTTAGTTTGAATTTTCCATGTATCTCAGCTAGTTTCCCAACGTATTTTTGCTAAAATGGAACAAGTGAAGTACTGTTCAGAGATTCCCATTCTGTTTTTGTTGGAAAAATTTACGGGGAAACAAAAATGAAATTGGAAGCTGTTTGTGCGGATTTTTGTCGTTCTTGTCAACAGTTGTATATTGAAAGGGTGGAGCCAGACTGAAAAATTCAATGTCATAGCCGGGATTTGAACCACAGATCCTCTGGGCTCCGTCCAGCCGCTCTAACCCTTGAGCTACTATGGCCAAAGTGCCAACATGACATTAAATTCTCCAACTGACTCCTGTCCCATTTAATGTCATGTTGGCACGCTGGCCATAGTAGCTCAAGGGTTAGAGCGGCTGGACGGAGACCAGAAGATCAATGGTTCAAATTCCGGCTATGGCATTGAATTTTTCAGTCCGGTTCTACCCTTTCATTGTACGTCGTACACACGGCTAGTATGAAAGAACCATTAATTTCCAGTTATATATTGGTTCAAAGACTTAATCCTGCTCAAACAATCCTTTTTAATGATGAGTGTCCAGGACTTGCGGCAGATACAGCTACCGAGGAAGCCATTGAAAAGTTCAAGGAATGATTCTCGTTGATCGTCGAAAGTTCGCAAACTGGCAGAGGCCATAGTTGTGTCGACGTAATGCCAATTCATATTTTTAATTATACGTTGAAGATGAAAATGTTGTCACAAAGTATAGCGCTCTGCTCTGCTCATATACTTCAGGCCGGCGTGACTTTCAACTTAGAAGCTGCATTTTGAGCTCTTTAAGTGAAATCCGACGGATCTGTGCTTGCGTTTTCAGCGTCAATGAGACCTGGATTCATTATTCTGCATAGGAATTGGTGTTCTCATACATTACTTGAGTGCTTATTAAATCGCAATTTTGAGTAGCGCTTGACACCTGCTGTTAATCCCTACGGCAAAACAGTCGCTGAAGTTGGTTATACGGGACATAAAATAACTGGGAAGAAAAATTCCAGTCAAGTTTAGTGTAACTTCACGGCGTTTGGAAGAAATGATGCCCAAGGAATACCTACAGTTGAACAAGTAAAGAGACAAATGTAAAATCTTATTTACATAATATTTGGAATACTTTACTGAACACAGCTTTCAAAAGTCTGTTGTCTACCGATTTAATTCTTTTAGTACCATCTTGATTTCTGCAAAAGCCCCGCACTCCATTTTTACTCATTTCCTCAGATTGCGTAACATAGTGCATCCCTTTAACAAAATAAATCCCTGCTCCTTGAAGGCTTTATGGCAAGGATATAAGTCAAAGAGTTTGCCTATATAACCCGTGTGTCATATGTACTTAAGAATATATGGTACACTCCATGCCGGACAGTCACGGAAACCCCGAAGTAGAACGTACTACCAGGCAACGCTCGGTTTTATTCTCCCTCTGGTAACATAAATCATATATAAAATATAGCAAGAAACTAACTCAAACATCAATGGATAAATTTCACCAGTGAAACTGAAAAAATCTCCACCTACGAGTTTCAGCACAGTAACTGAGTTTCTGTAATACAAATTTCTGAAATATACACCAAACGTTTCGAATTTATTTTTGTTTGTATTATGTAGAACTATATTTCATTAAATTGTCTATTGAAATATGGAATTCCCCAGATGAGAGATGATTTGAAGCAAACTTAGAAGGCATGAAGTTATTTCCTAGCATTTTAAAATCTCCGCACTGTAATAGCTTGCGAGGATAAACCAACGAGAACAGATGCTTGTTTTTCGCAGAAGTAGTACTCACAACAGTTATGAGTCCTGCAACAATAACCATTTACATGTGTACAGCAATTTCATTGTGCAAAAGCTAATGTTTGTTACTGAAGTAACAACCATGTGAGATTGTGGGTCTTAGAGCCTAGATTGTTAGGGGTTCCATGGTCTCTCTCTGACATTCTTGCCTGCGACCTGTAGCCTCTTGTGATTCATTCTCTTCATTCCTTTCTCCTGGGGTTGGTAGCCACAATAGTTCTATGCTCTATGTGTCGTGTTCCTCTTCAACGCAAAAGAGGGCATACTGAAGGTCGTGAGCAACTATTTTTAAACATATTAATCTTTATCTTCTTAAACAAAAAAGTATATTACCTGATTTTTCTGTCACTCTTCAACATAGACCCTCTCGCTCTGCAGACATTTTCCCCAACGTTCTGCAAGTTTGAATGTAACCGTAGGATACTCCTTTCCAGGAGATGTCAATCCAATAAACCAGCGTTTTGGGTTAGGCTTATAGTGATGGAACCAGCCTTCATTGCGTCACAGTACTTATAAAAATCATCTTCTGCATTTGAGATATCCAAAGAAGATTTTCGGTAATCGTATTCTCTGAAATGTGGGGTTTACGGTTAATACATTTTGGACAACGGGAACCCAGTTCTTGATCACCTAAGGTTTCAATCATTTCTTGCACCATGCAATACGTTTAGAAAATTTTGCAGCAAGTTCATCCATACTTGGGAACCTGTATTTTCTAATTCGGAACTTTAAAACGTTACTCTCATCCCCTTACAATGCTGGTTTCCCTGCAGACCTTCCGATAGACATGAAACCTGAGATGAACTTAGAAGCTGACTGTCGCGCCTCGAAGTATGAGGAACGCTGCACTGGCCACTATAACTAGATCGTGCTCAGAATACAGCATCGCGGTCTATTTATTTTATTGGGCACTACTTTCCTGTGAGAATACCTCACACAGCCTCATCTCATTCATACATGGAAGCTGGAATTAGGTGCTGGGTTGTGAAATTCTACGCAAAATATTACAAAATCAAAGACGCTTGAATAGGCGTATTGGAGATTATGACCCCAATAAATGCCAGTTCAGACTACATCCTGTTCCCCAATTGGCTTGCGGGCATATTAGGTAACACCGGGGAAAAAACATACGTTAGCAAAAGCTGAACACCGTATCAAATCAAGCGAGGAGTTGATGGACCACAAAATGTTATCCCAACAATTGGAAACTTAGATTCACTTTTACTACACCCATCCAGTACATGCCTGCCTCTGTAACGTGGGGGAAGTGTGTCTGCCTCACATTTGAGTAGCCCAGAGTTCGAATCTCGTTTAGGGTGAGTTTTCCAAATGTTATTTCTAGAGATTCCACTAATCCTGAAAGAAGAATTCCGTAAAGCTAAGCTGTGTTGGCCCTGTGCTCATTTGAGCATCATTTCACCCTTTTTACTCATCTCCCAGTTTACTTATGTTGAAAACAGTAATTAAAAAGGTAAATCCTCTACATGGACCCAGAGGAGTAAACATGGTACCTCATAAACCTCTTCGCACCTGAAACCGATAACCGTACATAAAATGTCTCGAAACAGAATTATATCTGCGGTTAAACCCTACTGACCACTGGCAAGCAGCAAAAACACTTAGCTTGTATTTCTAAAAGCTACCTATATTTTACGTTCAACCCTTTATATTTATAGCTCTTGGAGTAGGACACTTGGAAATATATGTAGGACTTGGAAAAATTGCAACAAAAGCGAAACGATATATGAATTTCACAGCACACAACTTACATATCGAATAAATAAGATATTATATGGGTGTGTGTGCAGCAAATTCACACCTAAAGGACATTTCCTTTATATGATATAAATTGTGAATCAATGTATCATAGATTTACAATGTTTGCAAAGGCTTCCACTTTCGATGTCCATTACTTTCATTAGGTTTTCCGGTGTAGGCCGTGTCATATAATTGTTGGTAAACAATCATAATTGGGTCACCAACAAAGAGTATATACTACCTTCACTTTACCGGAAATAGTCTATGAGGTCTTTATTCCGAATGATGATCTTATACATTTTAAATAGTAAATAGAAAGATATAGAAAAATGTCAAAACACAAAAATGCAGACCTCTTATTAATAATATATAATCCATGGCGCGACAGCCCATAGAGGGCCAAGGCCTGCCAACCCGACTGCCGGCCTCACGCCCACTTACACAAGGTAGAGGTGGGCAGTCATCCAACCAATACGGAGAGGAGATGTACGTCAGCATCTCGACACCCCCAGCCGGAAAGTTGGCTTTCTTGACCAGCACCTCTTACCTGTCGTAAGCCCCTCACCTTCCTCACGATGCTGAATGGGCACCGGCCCTACACCAGGGACTTAAAATCCGCACCTCCAGGGATGAGACCGAACCCGGGACGCTTTCCGTGATAGGGAACCAAACATGATGTCTTAGCCCACTACACCAAGGCACAAGAAAATACAGACCTCATAAAGGCATATCATTTATATGTGTGTTATTATAACACCCTTTGTGTGTTATTTTTTAATTTACTCCCAAGTTTCTAATAATTCTCTATTTTTAGAACGGTATGATACATTCTTACGCTTCTCAACTACTTTCGTAAAACTCTACCATAAATTTTGAGCACTTAGAAAAATAATTTGATTGTGTATTTGTAGAAGGAAAGGCTGAGGAAGCGACTTGAGTGCAACAAGTTTAGTTTCCGTTTTAAACTTATTTCCTTACACGAGACGACCCTCTTTTATATTTATTGCACTCCAGGGGGAAAACTTTTGATTGTAAGCTGTGAAACAGAGCGTCTAACTGTCCAGAGATGACTTTACCAGTTAGATTTTAAGTGAGGAAGACTGTATATAATTATTCACAAAGTTTTATGGTAGAATGTAATGATATTCATTAGATATTACTTCGATTAAACTGATTTCTACAGTGTATAAGTCAACGGTAAGTACATCAACTGTATACTAAGGTTGTACCGAATGACTGATTAAAATTTAATTTTAATGCATATTTAGGCTTCCCGCTTCCCAGGGTCCAATGAGATCAGCATCACGTACACAAATCCAGAGGAGCGAAAACTACATATCTATTTATTTCTTCCAACTTAGAACAAATAACTCAGTTTAAAAGACACCAAAAGAAAACTCTATCAGTCATTAAAACCTATCGACGGTCGGCACTCAGGCTGTATTTCTAAACACTAATCATTATTTAAGTTCAAGCACTTATTATTTATAATTATTGCTCTTAGACAAATAGGAGAAGTATATTCACTTAGAATATATGTAGAAATAGGCGAAATTATAGCACCAAACCATACAGCGTGCGCACGTAATAGCATGCAACTTTCATATTCAATATATAAGATATTGTAGCAGCATCAGCATATATATTATATGGAATGCCTATTTGCACCTCTGCAATCATTCCTTTATATGAGGTAAATTGTGAAAATATGATGTGATATTAGGAAAGTATCTCCAAGAATATGATCAAAGTACCACATATTTTATATATTTGCATGACCAACAAACCTTGAGTATACGGAAATGAAATATGAAGCCTTTATTCCCAATGATTGCTGTAGAAGTTTGTGGAATAGTAAATAATAAGATATACGCAAAAATGTAAATTTTGTTCAAAAATGATTTATGTCAACCTAAAATATCACTAACCATACTCATATAACTCTGCCTTATCCACAAGTTTCCAATAGTTTTTATTTTTTATTTTTAAAATGCTATGCTCCAATCTTATGCCAAGAGGCTGCCCACGTCTCCTCCTCGTATCGGTTGGGTGATCGCCCACCTCTGCCGTGTATAAGTGGGCGTAAGTGGGCGTGAGACCAAGAGATTATAATTATAAATTTATAACATTTGTAAATCCTTCTGTCTTTACAAGTCACATGAGCCATACCATTTCAAAGCAGTGTGGAAACTGTGAGAAGAGCTTAAATTCACTCACACGACTTTCTCTATACTGAAATATACTTTATTCTCTCATTAATTTAGATTAGTGAATTGGTTCATTCTGATTAGTGAGCAACTTTATGCAACTACTCGTGAGTGCTAAGTCCAGAGCTCCAAGCACAACCCTATTTGGGGATTAAACTCAGTTGTCAACTTTCAGCCTGTCATGTGCTGAACAATTATTTCGCTCTTTACTATTGCAAGTTTTTCTGCAGTTTGACTGAGTAGAACCTGCAGTTTTACCTCGGCTTAAGATTCAGAAATTATAGCCTTGCTTTACTGGGTAGCATTTCTTTCTCATAGTAGGATAAATATCAGCGGGACGAGCATATTTACCGGCATGAATTAAATTGTGTATTTAATCAACTTTTTCAACTTTGCTTCTACATAGAGGGCCAAAGTCTCATCATTAGAGCAGGATATTGGTAGAATTATAACTTTCTGAAAATAGTTTTTAACTTCTGTCGACCTTTCTGCAGAAAAACTGGATACTTGTTAAACAATGCTTGCAGTATCCCTTCTTCCTGACAATTGCAAACTTAATTTGTGTAGGAGATGGTAATTCATTTGTACCTGTCTCCAAAAGTGGTTGTGCTCTGCTCATCTTTCTATTTGAACTACATTCACCAAACAACTTTCTTGGGCTAAACGCTCCAGTGCTATTGCCTTGTGAACTTTCTTATAGTTTGTCAGTAACTAACACAGAATAACTTAGATCTGCCTCAAATAAATTGACATTATTTAACACCAAATTTTGTAGTACCCTTGACTTTAAGACCACCTAGTCGAAGCACTATTAGAAAAATCTGCTGTTTTCATAACACGTTTATCTACATCATTATTACAACCTTTGAGCACAAATTTCGAGATTACATAAGAGAAAACACCGTTATTTATTTTATCAGCTTCATTTTCTGCCAAATAATTTCTGTGATTCACACTGCATGCATCTATAAAAAGTAAAGTTACAAAATTGCAGGTTATTCCAGCTAATTTTTACTTGATTCCTTTCTTCGGTTCTAACTGATACATAACAGTGCACAGTTTGTTGGGAAATTGCGGGAACATTTTATAAGCTTATTTAAGTGTAAATTGATATATTTTTATCTCAAAATTCACTCGTAAGAACGCAGGTTAATGCAAATCTCATTATATTGCTACCTTAAAGAAGCACTGTTTAATGGAACGGCTTGCGACCAGAAACGATAATGAAATTTATGAATAAGGTATCTCTGTAATCATATTGCCAAGTAAAACACAATGGCGATAAATGAATGCATAACTGCATGTTCATTAATCTAAGAAAGAAAAAAATTATAACGTCATTTTTCGGGTTTTATCCAAATGAATTTGAGATGTTACCATTGTGCCCAGCTGGACAAGATAGGTCAAGTGACAATTTGTAAGTGCCAATTGATTTGTGAGTTAAAGAGTTAGTCTCTTAGTGAAAAGTTGAGAATGAGGGTTTAGAGGACAGAGCCAAGTGGAGCTGAGTTGCGAACTGCAACTCAGCAGATGAGCAGTTAATTCATTAGAGAGATCAATCGTGTTTTGTTTTGAGCTTGTGAAACAGTGCTCAAATGCTGCTTAAGAGAGAAATAGAATGTGCTTCACTGGTACTCGTATTTGTTATAGTATTCTGAAAAACGTAAATCATTTTCTGCTACTTTTCATAAGAGTAATGTATCTAAGATATTTGCTTAGGATACTCCCTTAACAAAAGCATCACACGTTTCAGTTCCAAAAATGTTTGTTTTGAAACCTGATCTCTTGTGTTATACTAGTCAAGAGGCAATGATAACAATGATACTTTTGAAGTAAACGTGCTTTTGGTCGGTGGACACCTGACATTTACCTCTTGCTTTATTCCCTACAGAGAGAATTTCACTCCCTCAAAAGAGCTCTTTAGGCATCTTTCTCTTGATGTGGTCTTATTGGTACCTGAGATTACTTCCTCTCGGACATCTTACTTCGCTATTTTTGTATACAGTCATAGTACATTAGTTGAGAAAGTTCATTAGTAACATATAATAACTCCAGAGTATTTATTGTACTTCTTTGTAATCTGAAAAAACCGTCATGGTGCTCCGTCAGGTTAAATACATATAGGTACGAACTATAGCTAGAAATATAAACATAACGTAAAAGAGGGAAGCTCTCATTGAAAGCTGGCCTAAGAAGCAAACAATACGAGCCCATAAAATATGTAATTATTCTTTAATGGAGATGGTAGTAACCTCTAACAAGCATGTTAGAGAATTATTATGCTGTCGACGTTTCTGATTTATGCCATATAACTGGATGGCTGTTTTCAAAAACGGGATAAACATCATTTTATGGGAGGAGAGAAAAATGATCCTTTATCTAAGTTAAGAGAACCCTAATCTCCTATAGGTTTTGTAACTCATAGGACAACATAACATATGCCGGTCTTTACATTAATGCCACGTTTGCCGTTTCTGTATAAATTCTTTTAAGACACATTCCTCAAGATTCTTATTACATAGTGGTCTTTTTTAAGTTAACCAAAAACCCAGTTCAGACGAAATGAGTGCTTTTTCTCCAATAGATCTCGCCATATTTGCCATGTATGTTTTTTAAATTTCAATCCTTGTTCCTATTTTTCCAGGGTATATAAACCCTCTTTGAGGCCCTATGTGACTCCCACTATAAGAAAAGAAAAGAAAATACGAAACCGGGGAACAAATACCTCATCTCTTCGATAATACTACACACACGCGCGCGCGCACGCACACACACGTTCGCTCACAAAAAGGCACATTTTCTTTACGTAATCTTTCCTCTTGCTCTTTGAAATACTGAAGCCTTCTGTTTTAAGATAATTCTGGGTCTTAAACTTTGGCTGAATGGCTGGACGTTTCTGCTTTAACTGGGAGTCCGTAACTGTATTAAGGACACACACACACACACACACACACACACACACACACACACACACACACACACACACATCAGAGGCCATTTTCTTCCAGTCAGTAGGCCGCTTCCTGCGTCATTTGCATCACGCTCAGTAAATTCGTTGTCTTCATCTTCTAAATCTTCTGACATTTATTGCCCTGGGCATATTCAACTTAGCACCTGAAATCCATATAACTGGAATAAAATGGATCAAGGATATCAACAATGTTAATAGTCGATAGTTACTAAGTGATTATAATTCCAGTTGAACGCACTGGGGCTGTGGGTTGAGTGAAATTGATTCTGCTCCGAGCGACGAGAAGCAGTTCTCAGGGTTAGTCTAGCGTGTGCAGTCTGTGATAATAGACAAGAACAGCGTAAATAACAATAAAGAGCTTAAAGCTTTTTGCACGTATACTATCGCATCTCTATTTTCTAGAGAAAGCCCTCATTTTTAGAGCAATAATTGACTGAGAAAATTTTATTCCATATCCAACCATAGCTATTTTTGCTATCTCTACCACCTACTTACAAATAGGGAAAGCATTGCATGCCTCTCAAAAGTTTGATTCTATGATTTCAGTAGAAATACAGCAGAACAATATGTGGGTATATTCGCCTTCGCGTGAATGAACCAGCAATACGGCAATCTACACATCAATACGATTTATAAAGCATTGAAAATGTGGCCCTTTTGTTTCATTTGAATTCAAACCTTTAATGAGGTTTTGGGCTGTAGCATGATGGACAGACTTTGTCATTGAGCTCACCAAGCAGTGTCACGTAAGCGCAGACTTGTCTGCACTCTGCTATCAAAATGCCAAATGCCAGTTTAAGGGATTCAAGAGATATGTGTGGCAAACCAAAACTTATCAAATTTATTTAAACACTAGATGCACAAGCAACATTTTCAAACTGTATTGAGTAAAACAGAACAGTAGGCTTAAGTAAAGTTTCAATAATGCTGTTTGCGTACAAAAGGCTAAAGGTATGAGCTACAGACGCACTAGATTACTTCTTGATCTATTTTTATCATGATACGATGCAGATCTGGTGCTTTAATATTTAGGTTTACTTTCGTCTACATAGTGAGTAGTAACAAAAATAACTGATGACGATTATAATAGTTATTATAATGATAAGCATAACAAAAACATTAGTATAAATAATATTACAAAAGTATTGTTGCACTCCAGGGGTGGAATGCCGACTAGGCGTGCGTAACCGGGAATTTGATGGTAGAGCAAGGATAGAACAGGGGAGAAGGGGGTAACAGAGAAAACACTTAGTTTCATGATATAATAGGAGACCAGGTTTCAATTACAAATGTTAAAGCGCAAACCCCACCAAAGCCTGAAAGAGGTATCGCGGTGAAGTGTTAAATAGATTACATGATTTTACTAATCTCCTGGGAAGCTTACTTACGGGGATGTATCTCGTACTGGTACAGATGCCAACGAGTTAGACCTGAGCTGACAGGCGGCAAAGCCACAGAGATCCAGCGTGACACCTCCAGAAGAATTTAAGACTAGACTAGACCGCGACTGCCCATAATCACAGCTATAAGTGTTATCACTTAACTAGAGAAAAGGGGCCGAACAATGAACCGGGAATCTTTACATATTATGTCAACAAAACCCCTACTACAGTATACCAATGTTCCCAAACCTTCTATCAACCATGTACGTTCAAAATCTATAAGACGCGCTGGTTATGACTTTTCTGTTGCTAAGTCCACTGCCCAGGACTGCTTAATTCAACATAAAGGTGCAGCTATTGCCTCGTGATCCGTGTGCAAATGTGGATACTTCTCGAAATAAAAAGCATAATAGCACTTTAATAATTTACTAATAATTTTGAATTTACCGCTTCCTTCAAAGAATCGCAGTAGTTAAAATCCATGAGCAATATATGGCAGAAGCGTCTTATTGACGTAAAACAGTCTTCCTCTTGTTTGTGAAATACTGTTGCGATTTTATGGTTACAAAATGATTGGTTGTTGCCTTTAACTTACACATATCAGTACCCAGACTTTGTAAATTTCCAGCAAACACACTTTGTTACATGTGTGGAAATATTTGGATGTAAAAAACTGAAACACTAATTTTACTACGGACAACATTCTGTGATTCTTATAACATTTATTTCGGTGTGAGAATTGGAGATCAAAATCGTGCTCGGGTGTCTTGCAGCGGTTGTAGGTCAACCTTAGATGTTTGGTTACGTGGAACAAGCAAATTTATGCTGTTTGCAGTTCCTCAACCAACCATCAAAACTATAACGTTTGCACGGTTTATATTACATATAATATAAGTACCAAGAAGAAAAAGCATGTTCCGCATCCTAGCATACCACATCATGTATTACTATGGCAATGTACTCTGAGTACCTGCTAGTTTCAATGCCACCTGTTTGTTGTAATACTGAAGATGACGTACAGTGATTGTTTCAATAGTGATGAGAGCAATGGAGAGGAATCACTGCTCTTAGGTCAAGAAATTTGAAGGAGTTAATAAGGGAGTTGGAACTAACCAATCAGAGGCCGAACTCCCTTTTTTGTTGGTAATTTACGTCCTCCAACATTAAGTCATATCGGACGACCACTGGAAGGTGTGAAATGATGCTCAAATGAGCCCAGGGCCCATAGATCTTAGAGTTACCCGGCATTCGAGTTGGAACTAACCAATCAGAGGCCGGACTCCCCTTTTTGTTGGTAATTTACGTCCTCCAACATTAAGTCATATCGGACGACCAATGGAAGGTGTGAAATGATGCTCAAATGAGCCCAGGGCACATAGATCTTAGAGTTACCGGGCATTCAAGTTGGAACTAACCAATCAGAGGCCGAACTCCCCTTTTTGTTGGTAATTTACGTCCTCCAACATTAAGTCATATCGGAATATCAATGGAAGGTGTGAAATGGTGCTCAAATGAGCCCAGGGCCCATAGATCTTAGAGTTACCCGGCATTCGAGTTGGAACTAACCAATCAGAGGCCGAACTCCCCTTTTTGTTGGTAATTTACGTCCTCCAACATTAAGTCATATCGGACGACCAATGGAAGGTGTGAAATGATGCTCAAATGAGCCCAGGGCACATAGATCTTAGAGTTACCGGGCATTCGAGTTGGAACTAACCAATCAGAGGCCGAACTCCCCTTTTTGTTGGTAATTTACGTCCTCCAACATTAAGTCATATCGGACGACCAATGGAAGGTGTGAAATGATGCTCAAATGAGCCCAGGGCCCATAGATCTTAGAGTTACCGGGCATTCGAGTTGGAACTAACCAATCAGAGGCCGAACTCCCCTTTTTGTTGGTAATTTACGTCCTCCAACATTAAGTCATATCGGAATATCAATGGAAGGTGTGAAATGATGCTCAAATGTGCCCAGGGCCCATAGACCTTAGAGTTACCCGGCATTCGAGTTGGAACTAACAATCAGAGGCCGAACTCCCCTTTTTGTTGGTAATTTACGTCCTCCAACATTAAGTCATATCGGACGACCAATGGAAGGTGTGAAATGATGCTCAAATGAGCCCAGGGCACATAGATCTTAGAGTTACCGGGCATTCGAGTTGGAACTAACCAATCAGAGGCCGAACTCCCCTTTTTGTTGGCAATTTACGTCCTCCAACATTAAGTCATATTGGAATATCAATGGAAGGTGTGAAATGATGCTCAAATGAGCCCAGGGCCCATAGATCTTAGAGTTAGCCTGCATTCTTCTTTCAGGATAAGGGAAAAACCCGGAAAAAGCCTTATGCAGGTAACTCACCCTGACGGAGATTCGAACTCGGGACCTCTTGAACGTGAGACAGACTAACACCAAGCTACCGAGGCAGGCACTCCGAACTCCCTGCGTCCCGCCTTAAGGAAAATAACTTTCTTGCCGAAAGATACAAAATAACATCGGGCCCAAATGACCATGTTGTCGACGGGCCCTAAAACACCACACACACACACACACACACACACACACACACACACACACACACACACACACACACACACACACTACAAAATAACAAAACCCAGAGAGCCGCAAAGAATTGTGTGTACTTCTATGAAATGTGAGAACACATATATCTTTGCAGTAATGTTAATACTCTCTTTGAACTCATAGAGTATCCTTATGAATTATACCAGTGCCACGTTTTATAGATAGCTGAGGAACAAGTCTTAGAGCTGTCCAAATTTACAATGGGAACAAGTTTCGTTCCAGCCCAGTAGCTCATTCAGCTCAGTTGAAAGAAACATAGGAAATATTCAAGCTGGTCTTGGAAAAGCCCAACTATGGATGCTACAAATGGGATATTCGTGGTGATTTCAAGTTATAGGGGTTTTCTCTGGGGCTAAGAGAGGCTGGCCACGCATAAAAGAATTGATTCTAGACAAACACAATGTAAAACATGAACCGGTGTCTACTGAAAGGATTGTGTCTCTCCTGTTCAATATAAAACTTGGACTAATCAATTTATCACATATTTACACATAAACCATGGGAAAAATTGTTTGATAAGAGATGTAGCCCCAGAGATATAGGCCGCACTGTGGCTCAGTGGTTTGACCGCTCAGCTCTCAACAAGGAGGCCCGAGTTCGATCCCAGGCGACCGCAAAGTGAGATTTGTGCTGGACAATGCGGCGCTGGGGCGGGTTTTCTCCGGGATCTCCGATTTCTCCTGCCATCTCATTCCACCGGTGCGCCATCTTCATCTCATGTATCATCAGTGTTACCGCCTGCGGTGCCCTATGTAGTAAAAGCGGGCATTAAACACTACATATTTGATTTCATTTCCCAGAGATATCTGTAGTAAAAATAAAAGGTGGAACTCATGACTTAACGGACCTCGGATTCATGTGATGTTATAATATAAACGATATTGTAAATACAATGAATTGATGAAACTAATGCTTTCGAGGGTTTTCGAAAGATAGCTCTATGTTTTCTGTGTAACAATAGAAGTTAAAGTTACAAGAATCTGACCTATAATTTGATGTGGGGTTACCGTGCACTTAGGTGCACAATCTCTGTTGCTCTCCCACGCTAAAGTTTGGACCAAATTTAGGAGCTGTGAGCAAGAAACATGAAAAAGGACTCCATCTGGATATTTTGGAAAAAAAGTTCAGAGATATTGGGATTGTGCAATGATGATAGGGCATTATTTGGGAAATAAGTGCAAAGAACTCAACATAAAAAGACGTTCTCGTTTAGATTTTTGAGTGACGGCATTATTGCTTTTAAAACGAAATATTATTCAGTAATTATGTAAAAAATTATAGAACCAATAAAGAAAGTACCTTTATTACATGGTGTATTCATAGCTACAATCTTTTCATTCTTCTTAACAATATTGAAAGATGGATTATTACATCCGAAATATTGACATTGGGGGAAACCATTCATATGTTCATAATCAGGATCATCATATTGAACAATAAACACAAAAAATAAACAAACATTTGATCATATTATGTTATGTAATGCTATTTGCATTTTGGGTCCTGGAACTCATTGCTGAGGAGAAGCTCGAGAAAGGCACTATCTATTCACACTGCATCCCTTTATTCTCTATTTCAAGGGATGTGTAAATTACTGCTAGATACTTCCTCCCAACGCAACAATGTAATTTGAATGTGCATACTGGTCTTCTTACCCATTCCATTGGGGAAATTTAAAGCAAATTTGCACGACGACATTTGATAGTTCCCTAGTTGTTTTACTCTGGTAAAATATCCTTAGAAACACTTTTTAGCCGCACAACGCTAAATAACAAACATCTGTAGTTCCGGTTACACCAGAAGGAAACTAGGACGCGGGAGGTTTACATCACTTAATATGTAGTGAAGAGAAGACCCTGGGGACAAGTTTGAATGTGCGGCAAACAGGGATTAGTTGGAACTCACTCAGGCGTTTCTCCAAGTTGAATTTTGGATTGCAGAAATCCACTGTTACCAGACTAACGCCTTTAGCTCGCATTCTCAGTGACAAATGAGTGAGTTTCAAGTGTACAACTTGGCGAAAACCTGTACACATATAACAATTATGTATGTTATATTAAAATGACTCTCTGTGAACTATATAGATTTTTGTATAACGTCGAAAAACTATCCTTATAAAAGACTATTTTTCAATCTATACTTTGAAGAAATTTTTGAATTCTTTATTCCGTTGCAAGAAGAAGGGGATGCAGGAAGCTGAATAACAGGTGTTTAAAAGCCAGTCTATATGCTGTCTAGAAATTCCATGATTTTCCCTTGACATACCTAGAAACAGTTGCATAGCAACAGGACAATAACGCATATCTCGGAAAGACTGATGACATAAGAATGTTATTTAAAATAAATAATTTCTGTGGTATAGTTCTGCGTATATCTTAACGATTTCCTGTTATACACAACTATGTAAACCTTTTTGCCGACTAAAGATGTATCAGCTTCCTATTCCCAGAAAATGCAAGGTAGGCGTTTATTTTGCAATATAAGTTTATTAAATAGTTTATATTTTAATAGATAAGTAGGATGGTGTTAGAGAATATGGAACAAATTTAGTTTAACCTGAGGGATTTCCTTGAAAAACTTCGGTTGCAATTTTATAACTTAACTTAAGTAGACCATAGAGTTAAGAGATTAACTGAACTTTAATTTTGGGGCTCCTCTGCACAGAAACACACATATGCACACCCGGACCTTTTTATAGAAATTATTTATTTTGGGATTCAGGTATTAAATACAGTTGTTTAGAAGAAATTTTGGGTTGAATTCCTAAAACATTGGCAGCAAAGAAAGTAAAAACTCAATCTAAATATCAATAAATTAAGTATACACCGTGATTAAAAATTTGCCATATATATGGCGTACTAATAGTCTTATTCAATGTTTGCACGGTTGCATTCCATAAGTAAGGGGTTGAAAGCCTTAAAGAGGTAGTTTCTGAAAACTCTAAGTTAAGGCTTACAGCTTAAGTACGCAGGGTTTTGTGCAGAATCAACTATGCAGATTAATGTGTAAAGGTAAAATATTGAGCATAAGTGAGTGTGTGGAGTTTAAGGGCCCGTCAACATATAGGTCATCTGGTCCCGTTGAGCATGGATTAGAGTAACAAATAATTATACACCTTAACTTTATTATTATGACAGAAAATTGTGTCTAATTTGGCCAGTAGCTTCAGTTTTATAAAGAAGACGAGGAAAGTAAAATTGGGATATTTAATAGAAGGTACGACATAACTTTTGAATTTTGGCAGTTCCTATATTACAATTCTATATTGTTTCCACATTGGTTATGCAGTGCACTTACGAGTATTGAAACTTAAAATGAAGGAGAAACTAATTGTTATATAGTATTAGGTAGCGGAATGCTCTAAAATGTATATGTATGAACATAAGAACAGAAAGAGCTTTTGAAATTGAGTGACCTATTTTTTTTCCTCTGGGACCATAGCGCAAGTGTCCAATCTTTTATTCAGGTTCAAGTGTTGTAGAGTTGTAAGTAAGGTTATAAGATTTTACCGAGGATTATAACTGAATCTCAAAAATTTCTGCCCCAATTGGTCAAGTAGTACTGGTTTTAGAACTTCAGGAAGGTTCTAAACTTCAGGAATATTTAGGGAAGGTTTCAGAACTTCATAGACGTGTAATTTATGATTGAAACAGGAGCTTGAGAGGTTTTAGAAGCTGTAACAAAACAATGGATAGGTACTTCCCAGATCTCATATTGTTGTTTTGGTCAAATTGGTTAAAAAGTGTGGGTTTCTATAAAATAATTTGAAAATATGGTAGGGGTAGCTATAGGGAGTTGTATTGCGGCTTAAATTCTCCTCAAGTCTTATGTTAAACGTGAACAAAATTGTATTTTCACGAACATACCGTTTATATCTTTAGGTTTGGGGTTGAAGTAGGACCTAAAATAGGTTTAGTCGAAGTTTTAGAAAGTTGTAGGACAGTTTATCGTTTTTACCTGATTCTAAAATCAAAGTTTAATAGATTCTATGTATGTTCCGGCTAATTGAGAGGATATTTGGTCATTCGAACAACATATGCAACTGCTTCCTCCCTTAAATAAATTTTGGTTGCCTAGGTGGCTCTGCAGTTTGATTCAAGCACACCTTGCTTGGTACAACAAGTTCACCTCGGAAGGTCATAAGCCATAAAGTGTTTAACATTCATTTGATTCCACGCAACGGGATTGAAGGTTTGCTTAAAGCATAACAATAAACCCTTAAAAAGCCATGTTTAAAGATCTTTGAAATGTGTTATTGCCTATGATCGTCTGGAGGAAGACACTATTGTAGATTTTAAGAAATTATTATAATGGATTGAGTACTTGACACACAAGTACTTGAAACCGGCCACGCATGCATCCGCCGGTGTTTCATATACATTTGTCAAAATGTTTGTCGCATATGAACTGTAGTAAATATGAAATCGAAATATAATTATCAAGTACAGATTCTGTTTTTCTTCAAATGTGCCCGCAAGAGAAACAAATGTATACAAAAGCGTAACTTGTGATGATGATACTTATTTTAAAAATGTAAAATATTGTTATGTATGACAAATGAAATTAATTGTTGTTAATGATCCTCTCTGTTACTATGGTTTATGCAACACTTCTTATGTTGCCTATGAATTGTCGAAGACACGTAACGCCTGGCTACTTCCCTACAATAACATATCTTAACTAGTTACATGTAAAGTTCTCGCATTGTGTTCAAATGATATCCAAATATTACTGTGGCTGAAGTGTTAGAAAACACTAGAAATATTCAATTAATTGGAATAATTTTAGGTTTACCTTGAAGTGGATGATAAACGTTGGTATCTGATAAACTAAAACCCATGGATGAATTAAACTAACAATTTTCGTGAATCTACAAAATGTGTACTTTCAGACAAATCAAATGTTTCATTAATGTAATAGAAATGTAATGTCTAAGCTCCTGATGAATAAAAAATAAAACTTTAATTTATGGAATCGAAATTCCTAGCCTAAACAATGAAGCTGTGAATTTTCCTAAAGCAAAGGTTTTCGCCAATTAAACCACGCACTGTTACATCTAGAATGACTTATAACTGCCAGGAGCAGTTACACGGTTATTCAAGTTGCAGAATTCAGTAACCGTAGAAGGGTGTCAGGTAAATAACTTAGTATATGTTGCTGGTGTTGTCAGTTCATGACGAACGCACCGGAGCGGAATCAATTAAGCACCAGTGCACCATTGACTAAACTTCTCCAATGTTGTGATACATGCAGATGTTTGTTGAGAGGACATGAAGTGTGACTGTTGATCATAGAGAGTTAAACCAAACATTCGTGGGGTTAACCAGGCCACCTGGTTGCACTAGCTCAGCTCTGTGTCCTGTTTTGTGGTATGGGTGGACGTGAAATTATTCTCCCGGGTTATTTGTATTACAAATTATTAATTTCGATCCGCAAATTCCAATATTATTTATCATTTATGAGCGTCGCCTCGTTGAACCAATACTTTACGTGAGTACATAATTTACCAATATGCTTTTGCAATACTCTTCAAACGCTACATATTTATATTTTGTATTTAATAAGAAAAGTAAACTTGATGACAGCTTAAGGTTAATTGAGCGGGAAGTCTCAGAGAGTTTCGTCTGTGATACGCATTCGGGAGCTCTGGGTTCGCTTCCCGTGGCAGCTTATCTGACCCATGGGATTTTTCGGGGGCTTCTGGGTCGTCAGGTTCGCCAGGCGAGTAAATTAATTTCACTCCCATTATCATTTCACAACATCTCTAATCTGATCCCTTTCGGGGTAGAAATTGTCGGAGCAGGTCTCGGCGCTGCATGGCAGGATGATATGCTCCTGGTAAACATTTTCTCCTCCGGAGGATGGCCTCCGAGCTGGCTTAGTGGACTATTTCAGGACCACGGCAGGTGCTTCACAAAACAACCGGTTGTATTAGAGTACCAGGAGTTCTCGAAGTGGTAAATGGTAGGAAACCTGCCCTCTGCTCTATAGTGGCGCCTTAGGATTGACCGCGCTCTGTCTCCTCTCACCACATCCTTCCTCCTGTAGCTGCCCAACTGGGGCATAGGTACAACAGACCAGTCTGGTCGAAGTGCCGAATCCTCTTCGTGCATCGTCCACTCCATCCTATAAGTGGGCCACAATATTTGCGCCTCAGTTTTGTTAAGTCTGTAATATCTGAAAAGAGGAAATGAGGAGCAAGGAATGTACAGGAAGATACGCCTACGCCTACGCCTACGCTTTCGCCTTCGCCTACGCCTACGCCTACGCTTACGCCTGCGCTTATTATATATAATGATGTAAAATTATATGTATATATTATACAGCCTGCACATTCAAATTCCTTTCAGTACGGCTTAAATGTTGGGATAGTACCCTGGCAAGTACAAGAAATAGAAATTTGAAGCCCAGTTTCCCTTTTATAATTATTCTATAATTTCCCATTTATATTATTGGGGGCTGTTAATCAAGTAGTGGCAACATTTATAGTACACAATATTTAATGTACTAGCAAGTACAATTGATTACATTCCTTCCACTGTAGTCAACCGCAAAGCCCATGAGCTCTTACCAAATTTAGGGAAGCCTTTGGAAACCATTGGCTAGGCGACCTCCGTTGATGACATCGACGGAGCCGCTTACTGCGCGAGGTACAGATGCCACGTCAAGAAACTGGCGGCCTCGGCGAGGTCCCTTGAACTTCGACAACTTCGACGCATATCTTGAGTCCGGATTAAATATATTATTGGGGGCTGTTAATCAAGTAGTGGCAACATTGATAGTACACAATATTTAATGTACTAACAAGTAGAATTGATTACATTCCTTCCACTGTAGTCAACCGCAAAGCCCATGAGCTCTTACCAAATTTAGAGAAGCCTTTGATAACCATTGGCTAGGCGACCTCCGTTGATGACATCGACGGAGCCGCTTACTGCGCGAGGTACAGATGCCACGTCAAGAAATTGGCGGCCTCGGTGAGGTCCCTTGAACTTCGACAACTTCGACGCATCTGTTGAGTACGGATGATGTTCCAAAAACTCCCAATGCCACCGTTGCAATAAAATCTTAGCATTGTTTGAGAAATGACAACATACGACAGGGTGATCGTCTTGCAATAAACATGGACGTTTGCACCGCATAGCCTGACATAGATGTCGCTCGAAGGCTTGTGCACACGTCTCATCAATGGCGACAATAAGCTGCAGAAATGCATCTCTTTGGTTGTAGTATCTGTCCAGGTAAACTCCACCCAGTGCATACTGGTGTCATTTCTGTAAGTCGGTGAGTCGATGTGGAACCCACTGGGAGGCAATTTTCCTGATGTTAAGACAATTCGTCGGTATTTGCCACACCGTTTTATGACTGACACCAATCTCTACGGATAACTCCCGGACACTCCATCGATGCTCTACGCAAACGAGACCTCTCGTGATGTCAATCTAAACTTGAGGGATGAACGGCTGACCAGTGCGGTGCAATTCCGCAGTCTCATTCCAAATCGCACCAAATGCCTTGACCCATCGTGCAACCGTCCTGTACGGTAATGCATTCTCGCCACAAGCTTCACGTAATGCTCGATAATATTCTGACGCAGTTTTGCCACTGGGAACCTCGATTTTAATCCACAAACAGTAACTGGCTTTTGTAAACATGATTTAGAGCGGTGGAATCGACACTTGTTCACTTCAAGGCTAACACCAACAACACATTCCCAACTGTATACCCATCAAATGCACACTACATATCGACAATGGTCACCTTGTCGCTCTCGTATCCTATTGGTGCATACCCGCTTTCTTGCGAGGGTTTGGACTATGTTGACACTACAATATTTACAGCTTTTGTATATGACATAATGCATTAAAATACCTCTCTCTACCCACTTTTATACAGACTTATTCTTTGCTTTTTGTTAATCTAAATAAACATTTGAAAAAATGGCATTGTTATACATTTCGCTGCAGTTATAAGAGGATGCAGTCCACTTAACCGACATTCAACGCTTTTTAAAGCATGACGGTATGTGAATAGATTTAAAATTCTGTTTTCTTTGTACGACAATGAGAGAAAAGAAGCGATAGTTACCTATAAATTTAAAACAATATAAGGTATTTGACAGTTCCAACCGGCAATGAAGAATATTTCAGAACTGATTAATGCGAAAATAACTTTTATTTTACATTAATTGTGTGGTTTACTGATATTCACATTTCAGTGTGGTCAGTTCTCTGTAAGGTTTACAGTATTATTTACATGAAGTTATTTTCCATACATTTACTTTCTCAATATAATTCTAAGTAGTATATGTTTAAGTTACTTGTATGTCAATTTATTCAACGCATATATTTAATTTACTCTCAATAGTTTGTTAAATAGTTTTCAGTCTTAGCAAATTTGAAATATATTACTACTCATAATCGTATGCGATAGATCAGAGACTTACAGCTCAAAGATGTTAAGTTCCTGAAAACTCCAAATTTATGTGAAATAATTATTTAATCATTTGCCTCTTCCGACATAAACTTTGATTTGTTTGACAGTTTGAAATACTTTAAGTCATAATTTGTTCTCTCCCCTGTTACCTTAATTTGAGTCATTCAACGAGTGGAACTTCAAAGCCGCCACGCCGGGAACCCACCTATTAAAGATGTCACTGCTTAAGTCTACTGCATCCCTTTTGTAGTTACAAGCAAAACTGTAACAGAATTATCTCTGGAAGTGTTTGGATTAATAAAAAGTAGATGTAGGAATAGCTGTTGGACGAATGGATAGAGAAGGCCTAATAAATGTTATGCTCTCTTTAAGTAGACATGAATATGTTTTGGCGTTGCATTTTCAACATTTCTACAATAGGATGAATACTCTGCAGTTCTTATTTAAGCATTCATCTGTTACCTATAAACTAAAATTTAATTTTAATTAAATAGCATATTGTCGTACTTTAATATAATTGAAAATTGCTAATTTCTTAATTCCAGGATAATCATTAGGAGAAAGTTCGATATATTTCAGAGTAGGACAAAACAATCGGTAGCGTAGAGTGCTGGAACTGCCGTCCAGAATAAAGACCCTGCCTATTCATACGTCGAATGGCACTTGTATTGATGTTTTCGAACTTGCAGACACCAGGAAAGTTCTGCAACTATCAGCATAAGCCGATATAACGGCTTTATCTGTGGGCTCACTCTTCGGCACACTTTCCGAATAGCTTTACTAACAAAGAAGATGATGACAAAAGAGATAAGGCTGGTTAGCCCCTGAATATACTTACCTTCTTATAATGTGCATGTGGACAAAGAAGAAGAAAACTGAAACCAAAGTAGTTAAATCTATATTTAGTGAATCAGCCATTACGCAATTTATACCTGTAAGTTAGCTTAGTTTGATAAAGGGAGCACCATTGAACTGCATTGCGAGTTTTGCTGATCTGCTTCGCATACCCAGTCTTATTGTTATCATTGATCCAGAAGTTTGACGTTAATAATGAACTGAGTCAGGCTGTACCGTGATGCTTGGAAGTTCCTCTAATTTTGAAAATTTCCTCTAAATAATGGATTTCTTCGGAGAGCAATTGCTAGACACTCGCAAATAGATGGGCAGCTGTCTCCACTACTTGCTGACAACGTCAGCAGGTCTCATTTGTCGTGTCACTCCGGCTGTACCCTATGAAGGCACAGTATCCATTAAAAGGACACCTTACCCGCGAGAGCATTGTCCTGCTTAATTTTTGCAGTTTTGGTGACCTGAATGTGTCCAATATGCAACAACTTTGCAGGGTCTGAAACTTACAGATAAGTTCCATTTTTCTGTGTTTTATGAACAACCAGACTCTGATGCCACTTTAATCAGTCCTGATGGCAGTCCTAGTGCTGCTTCAAGTCCAAGTAAAGGGTATTTAGTTCCCTTCTTAGCAGCTTCATCTACTCATTTACTATCTAGAATCACCATAAGTTTAGGCCCCCGCCTTAGCTGAATTGAGGCTGCCATTCTAAAATCACCACTTTAGCAAGTGATTACCAAAGGGCCCCAGGTCTGTTTATGCAAGTACTTAAAGCATCCGTTTTACTTTTCTGGCACCTGCTTGCTCCACGCTAAATTCAGACAAAGCCAATAAAAGTCATTTCGATAATCACCAGAGATAATGCGCTTATTGACAAATGTAAACAAGATAGGTAATTCTGGGTTCAAGATGAAGTCCATGGTATTAGATAACCTCCTCTCAAGGAAGTTGTAGTAAAGGAATTACAAGACATATTACATTAATGTTTTGTAATTACTTAAGGTAGTGCCATCTCAAACTCTGTTGCAATGACAGAATAATCTCTACAAAGTATTTCAATATTGCGAAGGATGTAAAAACAGTTTTGGTAAGTGTTTAAGTATACTCAGTACTGAAATATGTAATTTATACACATTTGGAATAAATGACATCGAAATGTTTACATATATTTTTCCAACATGTACATGTATAACAAAAAATTAATGTTTGTGTGCTTATTTAGTTACCAGGCTAAAAGATAGTGTGTGAGAAATGAACATCAGTCGTAACGAATTGCATGATGTGATCAAACATAAGACATTTGCATTTTAAACTCTATGTGTTATTATTTGAGTATATTGGTTACAATAACAAGTAAATGATGTAAAGCAATACATTCTCTTGGAAAAAAATTCTAACGTGTATAACGCATATTTATTTAATTAGACATGAAATTCTTAATTCTATATATGCATTTGATATTACGCTTTAGTGACCAAAAACCTGTAAGAAGAAAGAGTACGAGTACCTAAAATCAAGTTTTACAATTTTAAGCTAGCACATGCCTGCATCGCCCTTACGAAATTATAGAAGAGGAGTCCTTAACTGTATCCTGAAAGTACGATGTATCAAAAATTTCCCTGAGGATGATTAAAGAAACGTACTTTTTTCGAAATAACTCAATAACCATTATTCATTAGGATTCTTATTAATATATGCTAATATTTTAATATACTGCAATCTAAATAATTGAAACAATATAAAAACTAATGCGTAAACTTTTTAAGAATTAATAATTTCCCATAAATAAGTAATAAAATGAATTAACTTAAGTACTAATGTGGAAGTTAGCTTTATCATGCGGTTTTATTCATTTGGCTTCTCCTCCTTTACTGATCTCTAGGATTAATTTTAATATTAGAGGTTTGATAAAAAGAGTTCTTTTGAAATTATTATTATTATATATTACCAGCACACTATTAAGGGTACGCAAATGTAAACTTTCCAAATATTACAGCTATCTATCCGATTTCACATAATACTTTGCTAGAATTATAAACATGCTTTGATTTAAAGAATTATTAAAGAAAACTTTTATTTTACTTTTATTATGATAGTAGTTCAGGTCTTCACATAATAAATGGAATCATAACTTTGAAAGATAGAAATAATACCATGTAACTAACATACTAGTACACGAAACTAACATATGGAATTTTTTCAACCTTCTGGTTAGTTTAGAGAAAATGTGCATAGATTTAGTAATGCTACGCTAACAATACATTCCTAATGGTAAAATTAGTTACATCATTTTGGAGCAAGTTAAAATGTAGGGAAACTATATGCTGTTTTCAAAACCTTCTTCATTATTATTTCCTGTCGAAAGCTTCAACAAACTGCTCTAAAGTACATCGTATGTAACATTATATATATATATACACAAAAGTGTAAGAAATGTCAATTTGGAGTAAAGATCATTTGAAGTAAATACGGAGTATTAAGCCGCGTGCTCTTGGGAAATCACAAACTGAAAGTTTAAAGTGCTTTTAGAGCACTAAGGTCCTAGTATGTAAATAAAGCTAAAAGTTAAACGTTAAGTTTGGCCATAATAAATAATTCTTACATTTTGTCAAACTTTCGGAGAAATTTTAAATACCAGTAACCTTCATGTTTCTAATTTCATCAGTGCTCATTACTTCCGTTTCTGCATTACCCAATCGAATTTTATATAACGGTTTCAAATTAACCCTAAATGTGCCTCTTTGTTTTATAGGATTTTATAGGGAGAATGCATTTGTCTTAAAACAAAATGTCTAGCAGATCTACAACAACTTAGGGTCAATATAACTTACTACTCCTCACGCATTTTTTCTGGCTTTCTTAGTTCCAAATTTGTGTTGGCATAATCTCCATAAGCACTAACCGTGCAATGGGACCCGTTTTGCGAACGATTAGTATGCAATAAACGGTAGTTCGTTGTTGAAGCCATAATTAGTAGCGTAAATAACAAAACCATTACTTTCATTACGGCCTACTTAAGGCCCTATCTAAGTCTTCATCTGCCGCTGACAATAATGGAGGGATCAGACAATCTTATCGGTACATGCGACAACAAATTGGAAAAATCTACTCCCAACCCAACCCATGGTTTTTACCGATGTTTATTTGCTTCAAACTTCCGGGAATTTCTGACCTGCACTTAACGAATGAATGACAGCTGTAAATGATAACTTCTTTCGAGTATTGGAATTGCACTTAATGAAAAATCGATATCAGATTTCATCGGGAATACGGTGTTGAGATTTTCTGAAACAAAACATTTTTAGGAAACGGTCCGTATATGTATGGTATATTTGTGTGTGTGTGTGTGTGTGTGTGTGTGTGTGTGTGTGTGTGTGTGTGTGTGTGTGTGTGTGTGTGTGTGTGTGTGTGTGTGAGTAAGTGTGAACAGCATAACTCGAAAACAAGAAGCCAGTTGAATACCAAACTTGATATTTTAGTTAAAAATTTTCCAAGGATACAACACAAAAGGATACGGCCTTCTAGGAAGCCTCTTCCTACCCGAAACTACATTTTACATGGAACATTCTTCGAAAATGTCGATTCTTTTTTCAAAGATGGTTTTAGACATCTTAGTAAAAACACCATACTTTTAAGATATGTGGAAAATGAGCTGCGTATCATAATCTTGATTGGATTGGACTGTTCGGAGGAGATTCGGTACCTCGACCAGACTGGACTGTTGTACCTACGCCCCAAGTGGAGCACCCCTGGGAGGGAGGATAAGGTGAGAGGAGACAGAGGGCGGCTGACTCCTAGGAGTCCTACAGTACAGAGGGTGGTGCCCCTACACATTACTAGATAGAAACTCCTCGGCGGTGAGTTTAGGACAATCGTCATCTCACTATCGTGGCCTTGAAACAGTCACAAGGTCTGTCCGGAGACACGAGGCCGCCGCCTCCCCCCAGAGAAAGGTAAACTCCAGGCAGGCGTCCCGCCAGCCACGTTCCTAAATCGACCCACTAGACCGGTTCGGAGATGGAGTCCGTCCCGTGGGAGGAGGAAGTGGTTCTCTCAGAGCATATCTTCCCGCCATGCACCGCCGAGACTCCCGCGGACACTTCTACCCTGAAAGAAACCACCAGGTGAGAGACGATATGAAATGATAATGGGATGATATGGAGGGACGGAAAACTTTGAGAATGTAATTAACCTATTCAGCATTCACCCAGTGACCCGAGAAACCCCCGGAAAACCCATGGGTCAGAGAGGTTAGCTACGGGAATCGAACTAGTACCTTCCGAATGCTGGCCACAAGCGAAACTACCTGATGTATCCCACTCAGTATCTTCTGGAAATAGCCTCTTAACTGCCGATCATGTTAGATGACCTGTGCATCACTGGTAAACCATAGCAGGTAAGCCTAGTGTAGTCCGCTGCACAACTATGTAGATCCTGTTAAATCACACAATGTATGTCTTTTTTGTGGAAATAAGTGTTTTCGAGGTACTCCTTGTTATTAGTTTGAATTCTCCAATGCCGATTACATTTCCCAAACCGAAAGTCATTTTTCGTTCTTTTATGTTCTGGTCATGCAAAAAGAATGGGATGTAAAAGGCATCACATAGTGACCAGCTCTTGAAGTATTTGATTATCACTTAAGTCTGCTGTATTCACTTATTTCATAGTGCCTAGAAGAAAATATGTGATAGAACCGTTTCCACAAACGTTTATCTTGATTAGCATTAGGTTTTTAGTGGAAACTGTTTTCAAGATCTTCTCTGGAAACAAGCCAGTGAAAAGACGATTAGAATTCGACGTTTCGGGAGCATATATGTCTCCCATCATTACTGGATATAACATTTTGTGTTTCCAGCAAAACTTACATGTAATATATTATACGAGGGATGATTGACAATGACTGAGTCTGGATTTGTTCTGTAGCTTCCGTGATAGTTTCGTATCTGTAACATAAATATTTAAAAAGAGCGTATTTTTGTGTATAATGTCGGTAGGGGGCAGCACTCTGGTATTAGTAGTTTGGTAGTAATGCTCTATTTTGTAGACTCTACACGCATTTCGCATACAAGACAGTGGAGGTGACGTGAGAGGAGCAGTACGGCGCAATCAAATTCTGTTTTCATTTAAACCATACAGCCACCGAAACTTATGAAAAGCTGAAGCAAGCTACAGTGAAGATGCACTACCTCGTGCAATAGTGTGTAGGTGGTTCAAGGACTTCAAAGAAGGCCGACTTGTCAGTATTAAGCAAAGTGGGCCTGGTGTTTCGGCTTATGCTGTGTCTGAAGTCAATATCAACACAGCTGCTGTGATTGTTGGCGTTAAAATTACGTAACCTCAGTGAAGTGTTGAGAATTTCATATGGCAGTGTGTGTAGTGTTTTAACGCCCGCTTTTACTACATACGGCACCGCAGGCGATGACACTGATGATACATGAGTTGAAGATGGAGCACCGGTGGAATGAGATGGCGGGGGAAACCGGAGATCCCGGAGAAAACCCGCCCCAGCGCCGTGTTGTCCACGACAAATCTCACTTTGCGGTCGCCTGGGATCGAACCCGGGCCGCCTTGGTGAGAGCCAAGCGGTCTAACCACTGAGCCACGGCGCGGCCTAGAAGTGTGTTTACAATTACATCTTCATATGACCCAGGTTTGTGCTCATTGGGTGCCACGTCTGTTGACTGCCGAAGAAAAGGCTGTGCGAATGGTGACAAGCCGTGAGGTGCTGCATCTCTTTGCTGATGGAGGGGATACATTTTTGAAATCGATTTTCTAGCCAGCACAGCTTAGAAATCGCCAGGTTCTCCAACACCAAAAAGGCAAAAGTTGTTCCATCTGCTGGGAAAGTGATGGTGATCACATTTTTTCAGTGTAATGGAATGATTTACCAGCATGCATTTCCCCCTCACACTACTGTTACAGCAGCATACTACACATCAGTATTGGCTAAACTGAGGAAGCACATTGCAAAGAAATGACCACAGCTTTCTCGGACTGGGTGGCGACTTCATCATGACAATGCACGGCCTCACGTCGCAAATCATGTTATGCAGTTTCTGGCTCGATTCAACGTTACCTCTGTACCACATCCACCTTATAGCCCTGATCATGCACCCTGTTACCTTTTTATTCCCATCACTAAAGGCAAAGCTTAGGGGTATTCGATATGAGAACTCTGAGGCAGTGCTCAAGATAAGTGAGACGACTCTCAAGGACCTGACAAAGAATGGTCTGCAGCAAGTGTTCAAGTTCTGGCAGAGACGCTATAAAAAGTGCATTAAAGTAGGAGGGGACTGTTTTGAAAGGATCATGTAAATATTGAATTGCAGTAATAAACATCTCTGAAAAGAAACCAGTCTCAGTTTTTGTTGAGCAGCCTTCGTAGTATAGCAGCTACAAAATTAAGCCATACTAGCTGTGTCGTACGTGATCCAAGTGATTCCTATACTGCTAACCTGGGGCTTCCAGAAGGATATGAAATTGGTGGAATATGCCCCAAAAATATTGCCCTTGTATTCATTATCCTAGTAATACTGTTTATTAATGTTACAGAACGTGCAAGCCTACATTAAGTAATATTTAAAAAAAAGTTCTCTGTAAATGAAATTATACCACTTCTGCAATTTAGTGGGAATAGCACGCTTGTTAACTTTTGCATAGTTGTTCGATTGGAGAGGAAGCGCAAGCACACTTGGAATTCTTGTACTATAGAAAGAATTTATTCGCGTACAAATTTTAATGCAGGTCAGCACCTAAAATCCCTGCACATACAAATTGGTTACCGAAAACTTTATGATTATAGATATGATATGCCCTAGTAACATTAAAAACTCATTTTTCAATGAAATTCAAATCCGAAGAAGTGTTTCTTCCTTATATTTCAGCTTCAGCGTTCGATCGGCTTGAAGTTCAGCCAAATGTTCTGCTTCTTCTAAAGGCAAGGCTTCAGCAGTAACTGCAAAGGGATTGCGAATCCAGTCTTACTCGTTCATATTGAAGGAAGGAAAATATTATTGTAGCCTATCAAAAACAGAGAGGTGTGTTCTAAAATCAGACTGGAACTGATGCTTGTATAAGCTATGAGAGGGAATATTTCATGACCACTATTTTCAACTTTGGACTTCTACTGTTGAATTTGTCTTAGGAATGAATTCAGTTGTCAGTTGATATAAGAACATTCTCTTTCTTTCCCATCACAAAGCTTTGGAATTATTAAAATGTCCAATGCCTCTAACGTTGCAACGGTTTTTATACCCTACACTAGGCTTCTCAATCTTTCGGAACCGTTCTGTAGCGTTCAAAATTCCTCTAAAGCAGGCATCGTTACTTCTAGGTACGCTGGGATATACACTACTTGGCATAACAACATAGTGTCCCGTGAACGAAAACAGTTTGGAAATCCCTACTCTAACCATTTAGAACATCAGAGAGAAGCTTTAGGTGTGTGAGGTGATCAACCAACCAATTCTCCTCATCCCATAAGTGCGGGTCTACAGATCAGAAGACAGTTCTGCATCAATTAGCTCCTCAATTGGTCTGTAAGCAACCACGAAGCTGAGTATGCAGGAGAAAACCCTATAATCCCTTACTGATGCTGGAACTCGGTTCCCCTTCCACCTTTGTCAGCACCGCCACCGCAGTTCTACCAGAACAGGAATAAAATGTTCTTTTATATTCCGTCACAGTAAATATGTAGGTGCCTTCATTTTTTACTTTGTCTAATAGACATCTACAAACAAGTATTTCCTTCCACTCAAACATTTTATGTCGGGATCTCATTCGAAATACTTAAGTATTTGAATCCCCCCTCTCTCCCTTGTCTGTAAGGATTTTTATGAAAATACATGTTTAAAATATCTGGATAAAAATGAAACATATAACTTGAATTTTCTACCAAGAGCCAATGAAGCGCTCTTCATTTTAAGCAGCTTTTGTTAAACAACTTATTGCACAAAAGCTAAGATCAAGTTAAAGCACACATTTATATCATAAATAACCTTTTTTCGCGTTAACTATTTTCAGTACATTATTTAATACTGGTTTGAATATTCGTATACTTACATATTCTTCACCTGTTTGTGAAAACAGTATGAAATTTCTAAACAACCTCTTAGCGATTGGATATTTTAAAAGTTTTCACTATGGTTTTAGTCTACTGTATTTTTCATACATCTAAAACGAAATGTGTAAATATGTAATAACGATATGTTTCGATTATGAATAACTGTTTTTTAAAGCATACTTTATGCACATAATTTGCAGAAGAACGAGCCGAGTAGATTATGTGAATGTAACCCATCAAATACTTTTGTAGCCAATTCATTTAAAACGAGGTTTACGAAGTCAGAGAAGAGAATGTGTTGCTTTTATCAGGATATCTAAACCACGCTGTAGCTTTTCTAACATAAAACAAATGCACGAAAGCTAAATGATATACCGCTATGTTGACGTAACCAAGATGGATGTAACCAAACAGAACCAGTTACCATGACAACTGCATCTCTTTCTTTTCCTCGAGAGTGTTAGGCTCTTGGGAGTGTCCTTGACGTCTCTTCTTCCTAGTGATAAAAAGAATGAAGGTGCAAACCTTCCAAAGACATCTAGAAGCCTCATATATGTATATCACACGTGATGATAAATGATCTATATTGTTCGTACTTGGTATGTTTACTTACACCTGTGCCACTTTCAGCTTGTAGAAGCTCCGCTGTTTCCCATAACTTGGGGCTATTTTTCAGATAAAAGAAGCAGGTGGACTTAAAACTAATGCCTTGTTACGGGTTCAGGGTCACACTAGGTATTGCTAACAGAACATTCTCAGCTGTCAGACCAATGTGTATACATAATCTACTAATATAAGGTTATTAAAAAAACTATGCAATCAATGCCTGAGCCTTGTCTTACACATTTAAAAATTGTCACAATATTCACAAGTTGACTCTATACCCGTTCCAAAACATTAAATTATACGCATCGAGATTAGTATAAGTAAGGAGCTCGCTCATTGTTGTTCACTGTTTTATAAATCGCATTCAGCCACGTCTCTTCAAGGAAAATTCTAAAAAAAATTGTAAGATTGGATGAGAGAAGAAACAGCAGCCACAGACCCTGATGTACTCTACAGTTTGTGGGACGAAATCCCTTCAGATCAGATATATTATGTTAAAAAGCCATATCTAACATTTTTAGTGCAATTTTATGTTTTTCTTGAAGTTTCACTAATGTGTTTGCTCTATTATGCTATTAAACGTGATTTGTGCTTTCTTCAAGGTGTAAATTCCCTTTGTGTAACTAATTTAAAATGATTTGTACAATGGTGACGAGGAAGAAGTGTTTTTATAGCCACACCCATACTTACAACTGTGGAATAGATTTTATAAGTAACTATATATTACTATATATGCATACCATATTTACACTCAAACACACACACAGACACACACACACACACACACACACACACACACACAAACTACTGACCTAAAAGAACCTTCACCCATTGGTAATGCAAATGAACGTTTATTTTAATTGCTATCTATTTCACGTAAGTACAAGGAACTCAAAAACACTGTTTAGAATTCTATATTAGATGAAAAGTGAGCGTAGTAGTATGCTCCGAAAAAATAAACAAACTGGGCGTTTCTACCTATCTGATCATCCGTACCATCGGATGCCCCCGTACACTAGCCTGGGTTTACCTCGTTCTAATCCGAAGGTGAGTTAGAAAACTCGGCGGGTCCATCATCAGCATACTTAGCTTAGACCGTGAAATAGACTGCCATTGAGCTGATGAAACTGTAGAACAAAATACACCAAAATAGTTAAAAAGCCTATAAAATGTCAAAGTATTGAATTCACGGATAACTCGGCAATAGCTCATGCTGCAAAGAAACACGCAACTCTGCCACTTACAGGATTGTGATTACTATAATAAACTTTAATGAAACAATAAGGAATGTCAATATATGTGCTTCTTTATGTTTATTTCCTTTAAATTAACCCTTTATTACACTTATTATCTGAATGTTCGGAAGATTTTGATAGGGAATGTGTGTATATATACAGTAAAATGCCTTTTGCTCAAAGAATATCCACATTGTGCGAATTTAAATGTATGTACCTAAAAGAAAGAATGCAATATCTGCAATATAGAAATATTTAAAGCAATATTTAAAGTTAAAAGTTTCAATTCAGGGGATATCAATGGCTTTCAATGTTTAAACAGGTTATATTAATATACTGTCAACATGATATGCTGAAATAGAGGGCATTGGTATTACACTACAGTTAAAGTGTTTAGCCATCCAGAACTTTTGTTTCTCTTTCTTGCCTTTTCCTAGTCGTTACAAAGGGGGGGGGGGTATCATACACAAGTTTTCCTGCTTTTCATCCCTTCTTCTCACATCCCCCTTCAGAGTTGCAGGGCCTGGATGGTACATTTCTTCTCAAAAGAAACTTCCACCACAGTGTGTTACGTGGCACTCACTCCCAGTAACTGTCTACTATCAAAGTTTTCAGATAATTGTCTCTCTGATCAGGGCATTATTAAAGAAATGCGGATTAAAGATGGTATGACTCCGCACGACGCCATAAGGTGGCCGCATAATTTGGGTTAATAGGCGTAATAGACTGCTGACCATGCTACTGGAAATATCATGTGTTACAATCTATCTCTATTATTTATAGGATACAGTATTTGTAAGGAATGAAGTTAAATGCAACATTATATCTCACATTTACTTAAGAAGCAATATTTTAGAAAATATATGCATGATATACTACAGAAACTATTATTATTAACAATTGGTTACTACGCTACATGCACAGTTTAACCAAAAGGGACGAGCAAGAGCGGAACAGCAATTCGGCACTTCGGCGTTCATAGACCTTTAGTACGTTGCCACTTGTGGGGTATCCCTGGGAGAGAGGGGTGAGATGAAAGTGTACAAAGGACGCGCGATGAGGGAGCCATAACAGATTGCCAGATTGAACTTCCCCTGCCCACCTCGGTAGCGTGGTGGTAGCATGTCTGACTCACGTTCAAGGAGTCCCGAGTTCGAATCTTGGTCAGGGTGGGTTACCTGGATAAGGCTTTTTCCGGGGTTTTCCCTTATCCTGAAAGACGAATGTCGGGTAACTCTAAGCTCCATGGACCCCGGGTTCATTTGAGTATCATTCCACCCATTCCATTCATCGTCCAATATGACTTAACGTTGGAGGACGTAAATTACAACAACAACAACAACAACAACAACAAAAAATTGAACTTCCCCGACGCTAGCTAGTAAAACCGGTCCGCCTGCTGGCTCACACAAAGGCATCCGACAGAAGGGAGAAGAGTTCCGAATACCGACTTCTTTTAGAGGATAGAATTACTACCATCATCATTTTCCTTGTCATACGGTGCCATGGAATATTGTTACGTTGTGACTCTGCAAACAAGCGGATAAACGGTGAGGCGAAATGAGAAGCGAGGTGAAATTAAGGGAAAGAAAATTACGGGGAATAAAGGAACATTTCCAGCAATTGCTTACTGAGTCGGTAAAATTCCGGGGATCGAACACGATTGCGAGTTACACGCACTACCGTCAGATCATTTCAACCAGATAGCCAATAGGAAGGAGATCCGATGTATGGGCGACAGTAACATAGCTTGGAGTAATGATCTTCGATGTGTTTATTTAATCTGCACATCATTTAAGGTGTACTTTTTGTTAAATTCGTTTTCACTCTACTAAATGTTTAGGTAAAATGTGACTCTAGGTTGTCAGTATATTCAGTATAATGTAGTAGTGAGTTTATCAGGAGCTATAAAATGTACTTTGCTGGTACCTACTGAGTTCTTCAGACTGGGCGAATACAAGAGCCTTTTATTATTTTGTGCAAGACTATATAACTTTGTACAATTGTGGACAGCGGGATTGTGAACAGCGGGAGAAGAAACCAAAATAAGAACTTCAATGATACAGAGTTCAACGAAAATAACCGAGAACCAGGAACACCTGCAACAGGAATATCTTCCTAGATGTTCCTGGTGCAGAATGCGTATCTGTTTGCTTTCGGATAATTTCACTTCTTACTCCTGATAAGCCAAATTTCTTGGTAAACTTTTTCTATATATTTCACATTTCACCAAAACATTGTGTCCATCACTCTGCTTCTCTTCATCTGCGACATTTTCTTTATATACTTGACTCAATTTCCACAGGAAACCTTCACATGAAGTTCCATGAGCTTCTCGTCGCCTTACTAGCTGCGAGCTAGGTGCCAAATTCAGAATCTTAACGCTTATCTGCCATGTGTCTCTACTGTGTGCTAAAAAATTTAAATTCATCCCATTGGACGCTTTTTGCAGTCACTGAATGCGACATTTCCTATTTATTTATCCCATTGGTCAACTATTGGCATCACGCGATACAATAAACTACGTAAGACGGGAAAGTCCCGGTACATGTATAATCTTTCTCCTTTCACGACTCCGAAAGCATAATTTCTGGATAACAATTGAAGAACAGAACGTCACCAACGTAGGGTATAAAAAAGATGTACAAGCAATTGAGACGTTAAAACTGTACGACTTTTGTGCAAAAAATACAGCTAAAGCCTTCTCATTAGAAACTTCATAGGCAACAAATATATTACATCGGAGCAAACATAAATAACGCCTAGGATATCAAAAACATGACATGAAAATTGTCACAGTAAAATGAGTAGTAATTGGAGCGGTAGGTAGCTCTTGTTTCAAGATTCATCTAGCGTTCGGAAATGTATTTACCGCGTGCATATTGATACTCAAAGGAACGTTATAACTTAAGCTGATATTTATGTAATATAGTACGCTAACAGTCGATAAATTAACGTAATTTTACGCTATACATTAATACTACTGATAAATGAAGGTACAGAAAGGATGAAAAGTATTTTTGTTTCGAGAAAATATAACGAATACTAAACTGAAATGAACAGAAAGCTTCCAGGCTGATGCATGGAGAACATTCCACAAAGGTTCTTCAAAGGGAACAAATACAGGTACACGTTAATAGTAAAAGCGTTTCTTTTTCACTTCTGTGGAAAATAACTACACTACGTATAAGTATTAATATAACCGTATAGATATATCATTCACATTCATATATCCGTACTTATTTTATACATAATTATATGTATTGTAGATGCATTCAGCTCTTTCAGGGTCAAAAGTTGGTTATTTACCTAACAGAACTGATGGGAGACAGGGGGTTCACACTAACAAGTTTAGGTTAATGTGGTACCAGCAGGCAATGTTTGTGGTTGTATATTTTATACTGATAACAGTTAAGTAGGCAAACTACGACACAGTAACGCAATTTTTACCTTATAATATTTAATAGAATGTGGAAACGTGAAAGTCCCCACAGAATGTGGTAGTGCACCATTAGAGAATGAAAAAGGTTTGAAAATAAGAAACGTATATCAGTATTTTCTGTTTTGAGGTTGTCCAATGTACCCCAAACCTCTATACTGCTTACTATTTTCTCAATGACAGTGGGTAATTGAAATAGAATTTAGGTGAAAATATAATTAATTACTAACAAATGTTAATAGAATCGCTCCAGTAGCGAAGTCAGTAGCACTAAATTGGTGGCGAACTGCCGATGGATTATTGACACCAGCTTGTTGAACTTAAAGAAATTAATTTTTATAGTTTACACTTAGTTGCTGCATGCATTAAATTGCAAGGAAATGTTAAGATTCTTGGTTTTTTTTTTTTTGTAATTTACGTCCTCCAACGTTAAGTCATATCGGACGATGAATGGAATGGGTGAAATGATACTTAAATAAGCCCAGGGTCCATGGAGCTTATAGTTACCCGACATTCGTCTTGAAGGATAAGGGAAAGCCCTGGAAAAAGCCTTATCCAGGTAACTCACCCTGACCGAGATTCGAACTCGGGACCTCTTGAAGGTGAGGCAGACATGCTACCATCTACGCTACCGAGGTGTGCGAAATGTTAAGAGACAAATATAAAGTAAATATCTGGTTAAGATTTCAGAAACGCAATTTGCCTATCAGATATGATTAAATACCATATCTGTAATAAGTGTATTAAATTTTGCGCGTAATTTATTGAATATCATTGGACATACAGTTATATTTCATGCTCATATGTAAATGATAATATGCAAAACATGCACGAAGATTACTTTATCAGCACTAAATGCTGAAAATTTAACTTTTCACTATCAGTATAAACGAAAATGGACAGAACAAAACCTGTAAAACCGAGCTATGCTACTGTCGCGCTTTTACTGTGATTTTGCATACCTTAATCGTATTTCTTAAACAGAAAGATTCTATATACTCTCGTACTATAGAGGTTTACCTGTATTACTGGGTACGCAGGGAAGTAGGAACGCTCTTTAGTTGAGGCAGACTTCTAACTAAAATCGCTGGATGTCGAAATAATTTCATTCTTCCTTGGTGTCTAGCATTAAGCACGTTTCTCAAGAACTCTACATGTACTACTTACATACACAATATGGGTGGTTACAACGTGGCAATGACAATTGCATCTATCCTCTGAGGTTTTCACGTAAACTGCAACAGTAAGAGTACACACAAAGCGCAAAGGCACTTTTTCTACAGCCCATGGTCGAAATTGTGTCTTTAGGCTTCACTATTATAGTCCATTTTATATTTACTCGTAGATTGACATCTCAACTATTGCATCATATGCGCACAACAGTACAGTGAAACCAGCTTCTATCACGTGATTTACTCTGCGTGTGGAAGATATTATCGCGGCGACGGGCATAGAAGGCTCGGCACAAATAAATAACCAACGGATAGTGTTTCACAGAGATAAAGAGCTTACATAAGCTGATAAACATAGCGCCGGAGATAAAAGACTTACCGACACAGATAAGTGAGGTAAATGGAAATGTCTAGTGACTTCTTGATTGATAGAGATTATTCGATTTCCTGTTTGTTTTAGAAAAGCCTAGAAATTATCAATGGAGGTATATATAAGAGATTGTGACACGCCAGAGGGGGAACAAGAGAGTGAGTCGCAAACAGAGTAGTAGTAGTAAACAGCTGTGAAGTGTTGTAACGAGAGCTGATGCAAACAGGTGTAATCAGAACGCTGTTGTAGATTGTGATGTAATTCTGCTGCTACGAAGTGTATTTCTACGCAAATAAAGAACATTTAGAATTTCGAGAAATTGGACTTTTTTTTTTAATTCTACGAACCCACAATGTCACAATATTCTGGTGTCTGTCACTGGCTAATTTTAGATTGAATCAATTCCTCCTGAATAACGACTGTTACTTACGTAAAAGTCATTCATTCAGTCTACCTACTATTCCATTCAGTGGAGTAGAAAATAACCTTAGGGAACCAGATAAATTAGAATAACCTACCCATGGAGTAAATCTCGTGTTAGAAGCTAGTTTCACTTATCTGATCTGAAAAACTTAGTTCGGTGTCAGTTTATTTATAAAATGAACAAAGCAACTAACAAGAATGGTGCTCCAATTTGGTTGACCTGATTCCTTTATAAATTGGTATATAGGTAAACTTTTGGTCCATAAAGACAGGGTATAGCTCATTCAGTTAGCTTTTTCACCTGTAGTGAGGTTTTGAGATTCTAAACTTGCACTTATTCCGGTATTGCGGTAGCACTTACAGTGGATTTCAATACATTAATTCATAAAATTTATTTAAATTTCTAAAGACGTGAAAGAATCCATCTTGCTCACAACGAAAAGTACACGACGTTACTTATTCTTTTATCTTAATTTGACATTATTTACACTTCAATTACATAATTGTATCAATTGAATGATTGTTGATATTGTGAATTTGTGGTTTCGTAGAATTAAAAGTCCGAGTTGCAAATGTTCTTTATTTGCGTAGAAATACACTGTTCAATTCTCACGTAACAACATTGCATCATATACATATCACAATCTACTAAGGTCGATGACAACACCGTTCTGATTACCTCAGCTCACGTTACAACACTCGACAGCTGTTTACTACTGTTCACGCGACTGCCTCTTGACGAGTCGTCGCCTTCTTAAATACCTCATTGATAAATTTGAGAGATTTCTAGAACAATAAAGAAACCGAATAATCAAGATGTCACCAGAAATTTACATTTATCTCAGTTTGTTTCGGTAGACCTTTATCTGCGTGCTAGCTTTCTCAGTTCCTTTGTGTAAACAAGCCGCGTTATCGCTCCGCGCGAACCTTTTATGTGCGTTGCCGCGACACTATATTGCCTACCAGTATAACTGCTTTAACATTAGTTTTTAGTGACAATATCATTTTTTAAAATATGGCCTTCTGGCAGTGTGTAATTGTTTATATTTATGAAAAAGTGCTGCTACGATTTCGAGTTTTTCCAGTAATTTACCAATCCCTTTGATCTCCATTTTATTATATTTGAAAAGACTTATCGTAAATATCTCACTCTGTCACTTTAGCCAATACAAATCTGCTCGATGGTAAAAATTAATCCCTTCATAATTTAATCTCCTCACATACTAACGTGTAATGGAGATTATTTTATGTACGCCCACACAATGGACATTTATGTATATTAATTCTCGCTTCATGACTTTTAATTTTTCTCCCCCACTTTTATACCACACGCAACCTTCTCGCTCTTATATATACATTCCTGTTTAATAATATACTCAATTATTTATTTGATGTAAAATATAAATAGAGAAGGTGCCTGGGTCACCTGATATAAGAAACAACACGTTACAGCTTTTGGATTCGACAACCTGATAATCAACAAACTCCAACCTTAATGATGGGGAAATAACAAACATATTACCGAATAGAATTTTGAATCAAACTGTTCCTCCGAAAAACAAGACTTTTTCAACTACTAAACCAATGGACTTTTATACATTATAAAATTGTAATAATAACTCTGGAATAAGTGTCATAGTAACAGATAAAAATTATATTATAGGGTTTAGATAGGTAAATTGCATTCAGTTGTGTACCGCTAATACGATTCGCCAACCTTGAAAATGTTCTTATATCTGCATGGCTAAGCAAGAGAGAGCTTATCGAATTGAAATAATATTCCGCGTTACACATAGACACACTCAAACAGAAACACACGTCACTGCGCTCACACGAACACACACACGAAAAAAAGAAAAGAAAAGAAAACTAGAGATTATGGTAATATTTGAAAGATACGAGGTATCAACAACCTAAAATACAACCTAAAATATGAATAGACAGTATTTTGTCCATATACGTAGCTTACAGAATGCATACCTCCATATATAATTATTCGACAGTAGAGGACAATTTTGACATATCCTATAACATGGATATAAAACGTTCTATCTATAGAGATGGCAAAGGAGTAAAGTAAAGGATTGAGTAAAGGATTAAAAACAGAAAGATGAGGCAGTGTTTAATATTCAGGGTAGTTAATTGTCTTGGCTTGGGTCTGCAGCGTAAATGTAAACATTGTTTAGCTTGCTCATGTGGTGAATATCGCCATATAAGGTGTAGAAAATATGGTTATAGATAGTCTCAGTACTAAAAGTGCTCTAGGTGACACGACTGGTGTAAATGAAATGTGTAGTGCTTAACGCCCGCTTTTACTACATATGGCACCGCAGGCGGTGGCACTGATGATACATAGAACACCGGTGGAAGGAGATGGCGGGGGAAACCGGAGGTCCCGGAGAAAACCCGCCCCAGCGCCGTGTTGTCCACCACAAATCTCACTTTGCGGTCACCTGGGATCGAACCCGGGCTGCCTTGGTAAGAGCCAAGCGGTCTAACCACTGAGCCACGGCGCGGCACGACTGGTGTAGTTCAGTATAGAGGCTGTTCCTGGTTCACCGTCCATTTTGTTCGAGTGAGGAATTGCAGTAGTATTATAACATCAAGTAGAGACTACTTTCTTCCATTTCAGTTCTTTACCGTACAAGTTCTCCTATACTGATGACGATGACAACGACGATGATGATAATGATAATGACAATGACAATGGTAGTCTAGCCACTATCCCACTGCTCGGAGGTAGCAGGTCGAAACACGGCCCGCTTATGCTTAAAAGCAACATCCCATGTCAGTAAATTTACTGGATTATAATTATTGACAGTGTCATGAACAAAATAAGTTTTGTTTTATTTAAAATTTGTGGACTATCTCTTCGGTAGCTGCTTTAGCCATACTTCCCCAGCTGTGCTTACTGTACGAGTGGTTAAGGCGAACGGCTTCTGATGAAGAGGGTTCGAGTTCAAATGCCGCTCATTTCTGCAGGCTTTTATGTTTGCATTACATAACAATGTACTATTTCACTATGTCCCTACGTTTGAGAAAGTTTGTTCTCAGTCTAGTGATTCTCAAGGGGAACGTTTCATTAAACTGTTGTAGATGTAACTAATGAGCAGTGAACTTTTGCAAGGTGTTCTGGTGGCGCTGGCAGCACATTGCTAGCTAGATATGAATGGCACTGGAACATTATGGCTTAATGTTGCAGGCTTTTCTCCATTTTTCCTATCCACCGATATGTATTGACCGCGCCGAACCTACATCCTGACCCCTTCGTTCACCAGACCTCAAGCTCCTAGGATATATAAAAGGGTCTTACGGTCTTCTAACAGGCCATGACACATTGCTGTTTTCTGCAGACGCATGCTCGCTACTTACCATACTCTGACATCAGTCATGCTTAAACGGATACCCTAGCACTCTACGGAATACTTCAGCATGTTCTCCACTGGATACACATAAAGGGAATGCCAACAGAAGTAAACGAATAAAGAACGACAGCATGAAAGCCTATATTACACATAGGGGTACTCTGTTGTTGAACAACTATAAATTCAAATGCAGACACAGTGAGAAAAGTTGCCACGCAAATGCATAAATGCCGATCGGCTAAAGGTTATAAAAGTACTATAACAGGAAAAGAAAATACGCGTTCAGTTTTGTCAAAACAGTCGTGCTCTTTCAGTTCGCTACGAAACCCGCTTTGAATTTTCATTGTGTAACAGAACATCTGCTTTATCTTGAGTACCACATTAACTAATTCCGTTAAAGTATTTGCAGTAGTTATTGTACGAATCATCACAATTTTACTTTGATGAACGCAATCACTACACCGGAAGAATCACAATCCTGAATGCATGTACTTTTTATATCCTTTAAAACCTATAACATACAAAAAACATTTTTGGCGCGACTTGGATAAGTTATTTCTTCGTTATTTGTATTTAGCTTTGACTTTTACCCTAACTGAATGGGCATATTTACCTTATGTACTTTTGGTAGTATTTTCATTCTGTAGTCAGTCTTATCTCTGTGCTTTGGAATGATTTGTTTCTGAAGATTAGTGGCCTTAAACGGACATCTATATATCGGCGCGCTATGTGTGCTTGAGAAGTGGACGGTGATTTGGGAAAATATTGCATTAGGATTTGAAAGTAAACGGTAAGCGTGAAGGTTATTTTTAATGAACAAAATAGCATCGTGATATCCAGTGCCGTCGTAGAATAAGCTGGTGCTCAACTGGATCATTGGCAATTTGAAGTAAGAAGTCGTATGGCCTTTGGCAATATATTTATAATGCAGTTTTACGAGACTTTTATCTAGAACTGCAAATTTTGAAGTATCTAGTGTATCTGTTGCTTGTGTAATGTCGATAAAATAGCATAAAACATCCTTCCAAACACAAGTGATTCCCAGTTCATCGTGCATATAATCAGTTTAGGGACAAATAGATAGCAGATTATGTCACTGAAATGCATGGCTCATGTCCACAGCGGAACCGCTATCCACGAGGATGTTTTAATGCGGTTGGTATAAACATTGAATCCCTCTAGCGGTAGTTATATTCATAGTACAAGCCTCAACAAGTGAAAAAGAGGATGTTTTAAATAAGCTAATACGTCGTTGGTGTTCTTCTTACAAAAGAAGGTAAACTTCATGAGGTGAGTGGACGTTGTAGGGAATGGCTTCCGGATCATTGAAGGTCCAGTCCGCTCCAGGTGCTCCAACGTACAGCCCTAAGGCTCGAGATTGGCGGTTAAGCGAGTACAGAATTATGTCTTCGGGCAATACCAGTGACATACTAGACTATGCAACCGAGCTACTTTCACGCTTGCAGACATTCTGCAATTATCTAAGGGACTTTGAGTATCAATGTGTACTTTGTTCATCACATTGAGAAGAATGCATGTAGTATCCATATGCAATGATGCTGCAGTGTTCGTGAGGAAATGTCTCTACACAATCGAGATGCTGGAGGTTAAATATGATGGTCCGACATAACCTGAGTGTTTACGCTGCAACTTGAGTATTCTCTAAAACGAGGGTACCGCCGTCATCCATAAAATGCATGACTAAGCAAGTAAAAGTGCTTAGACAATCTGATAACGTGGAGTCTCAATGTGTGGTATGAGATTCTCAGACAACAGGTCATCGAACCTATTACAGCATATTCTGTTCGGTAAGAAATTTACATGCTTTCTACAGTGGAATATAACACCAGTAGATCTATAGAAGGATGTCTCATTAGAATTGCAATGGCAACGGGTTACTAGTTTCAGTTGAACAGCGCACTAACTACTGCTTTGCGTTGTAGTATTTAACACTCCCTTACTACATAGGCGGTGGACATTTATGGTACATGTAAAGGAATGGTAGCTTGATAAGCCATTTGGTAAAGGAATTTTACAAGCTCAACCTTAGAGTACCTCTTAGTTATTCATCGAAAGCGCTCCTCACCTCTGTAGAGGTGCTTAAAACCTGTTCTTAAAGATACAATACAACAGGCTGTAAGCATCTATAATAGATACAAAAATGAATTAGTAATTTGGAAAGGAAATGTTACAGGTCTAACTTTTAGGGTACCCTCCATTATTTGCCAGCTATGTGCACAGAAAATTTTGAAAAATTCTATATTTTATTTGCACGAGATGGCTATCCTAGTAGGCTTGAACAACGGCCCTTTAACGACATTGGCCACCCATGTTAGTGCAGGTCTCGTTCAGACGTCTGGCGAAATAGCCTGATTTAGTGGATCTATGGAGTTACTTGTTTGATTGCCAGGTTTACCTCCCATTAAAGTTTCTTCTCTATTGTTACCTTAAAAGTAACATGTACGAGGAAAGCCACAAACTTACCGCAAACTTCGAAGTAGCATATGTATGTACCTCACGCCATACAGAGACACAGAGCCGTTACACTGTATACGTATCCTCTTTATGCTGCATAAAGAATAATATCTTGTGTCGCTGTAATTACACTGATACTTTTTGTCATGTTTGTAATGTCACTGGAAGCAGTATTTCAATATTTCTCAAAATAGCTAAGCAAAATTATAGTGCCACCTTTTTATAAGTAATGATCTTTATTTTTTTATTATTTATTCTAAAACGGAAACCAATTAATGAGTTTAACATTACGAGATAAGTAATGTAACGGTTTTAACACAAATATAAACAATGGAAATTTCTCGACACATCTCTATCGAGATTAACTCGATTAGAATAAAGGTTAGAAAACCGAGATAAATAATTATAGTTCTAATGCTCGAATGTACATTTTATTAAAACATTTTGTCCAAGATTAATGAAGTTCTTCACGAAACAGTGCCAGTGAAAGCTCCTGATTTCATAGACATTCTGCGAAATCTGTATCTGCTTCTCGTCGACAGTATCGCTAGCGTTATCATCTCAAGGACAATGATTTGCCAATTGATACAATTAGGATATGACTTCTTTCTCGTAATGGATTGAGTACTAATCGACTAAGTAATTCGTTATCTCTGAATATTTTCTAAGGGTCCTTGTTCTCTATGAGAAAATGAGTTTCCTGTCTCCTAGCAAGCAATTATAAGCACAGTGTAGTAATTTCCTATACTTTGGAGGTCTCTTCATTGATGGGCGGCATATGGCTATTTGGAGAGAGAACAAGATGCATTTTAGTTTACGAAATTTGCAGAACCCTTATCGTGATGCAAATGGAAGTTCCTCGAGTTCCCCTGTCCCTGGCTTGTTTCGAACCTTTTAGAGGGTTCGTTTGAATATAAAAGAAGATTAATTGTCCGTCCCGAAAATTTTGTTATAAGGTTCAGTCTTGTGCCGTTGTTGACCCAAAGGACTTCGGATGCTTGGGTAGAGAAGCCGAATCCTGATTTTGACACGTGAGTGAGCGATCAAAAGTGAAAATATATTAGAAAGTGAATCTTGTGAGCGAGCGACCGGAAAAAGCAAAAACGCTTGATTGCCCGCGGCATTTTAAAATGCTACACTAGAGAGAGGCTACAGATAAAAGGAAAAACCAAAAATATTATGCGATTCCAAGTAATACACTACACATATTATTACATGTGTGAGCCAAATTAACAAGGCGTATTCCTTCTTTGCGTCTGTTGTTCACGAACAAGTGAGTTTAAGTAACGGATGTATTTCTGGCAATTAAAGCAAATTTCTCAGACACACGTTAAAGATACGCGACATGTGGACTAAGTACAGGAGTTCTGTAAACGTTGCCAGGGATATTAATGGATATGGCTGTTCGGGTAACACTTAAATGAAAATACACGCACCATGTGCATTCGTAGCTTTACGTAAAAGCACATGCAAAATCAAGGTAGGGTAACTATCGCCTCTAACACTGTACATTTGTTCACAAGCCATTAAAGAGAATGTGTGTTCTAGTTGATCGTTTTACATGTTTATGTTATATGCGAGTTAAAGCAGCACTAACATGTTCTTCGAAAAGGATTTGCTTCAAATTTTCTGAAATAAGTACGTTGTATTGTTTGCGGTAAGTAAATGAGTCTGCCATAAATACTGGACTAGAGCTCTGAAATACAGATATGACAGTCCCTTCCATCTCAATATTTACGGCGTAATTTTAAACCACACTATTATATACATCTTCTTCCTCCTTGTAATAGTTGCTATGAACTCAACCTCGAATGAAACAATCAATTATGTTTATTTGTTTTATGATGCTATTTAAAACTAAAACTATTTAAAGAATGTTTGAAAGTATTATCACATTTAAATTCAGTTTAGGAAGTGAAATTGTGAAAATAAATAGGACGCGTGTATAGGTTGCTACGAATGACGTAGTCATAAGTAAACGTGTGGTTGCTATGGGGAAGCAAATCAATAATGTTCCTTATAGGAAGCGAGAGTTTAAGAATGACTTTCGTACAAGATTTAGTTTGTTCGTCGGAGAAAAACGACGCTTAAGGATTGCATCTAGCAATTTTAAGAGTGTGAATACACGGGAGATATTATAAGTACATTTGTGTTACAGAATTTTATGTCAGCTGATCAATAATTAAAATTAATATATTCCAAAAGCTAACAAGTAGTTTATTTCATTTTGACAAATCATTTCTTGAGGAAAAGAAAGACGTCTCTCTGAGACGAAGCCTTGAGACAAGAATCACCATGTTAGAGCTGGGAAATCATTGTCTAAATTAACTACAATAAAATTAACGAACCTGAACTAAAATTTTATAAAACGTCTTAAAATATCGCCGCAATTGGGCGATCGACAAAGGCTATAATAAAATTATTTTTCAAGTGGCCTCCCAAAGTAGACCAAATAATAAAATTGCTTTTCATCCTCCTCCCTTACCCTCCCTCATTCGATATTTTGATCTTATGTTTCTCTCAGTGCCTCATCAATATTATCAATCAGAAACTGTTGCATTTTCAAATATACCCACAATTTATATTTCAGTGAAATGATGTGGAGATATTTTGAAACAAACTAGCGAATCACATGTAGTAAGTTACTACAACTGCACAAAATACTAAATATGTTAAAATTAGATGGCAAACAACTGCCAGACTAAACAAGCATGAGAAGAACAATAATAAAAAGCAATTTCAATTGCTGAAACAAACAAAATTAAGGACAATAAGCAGTTATTTTTAAAGGCAACAGAATTCGAAGAATAGAAATACTAGACATGTCACGCATTACACAAACTATCGACTTTATGAACAGCCTGATATTTCATGTTTTTCTCAAAAAGACCAACAATGAATATTGAAAGAATAATGCGGAAACAGTGAATGACAATACCTATTAAACGGCATTCCTTTAATAGAAAATTAAAAGAAAAGCATTTTAAAAAATTACGAAAGGTAGGCATAAGGTACCGCCCGTTGGTATTGCTAGGGCTAAGGTCAGATCATTGGTTCCTTAGAAAAGTAAGAATAAGGAAAATTAGAGAGTTTAAAATGCTTTCAGAATGCTGCTAAAATTAATATCATTCAACCAACATGAATTTAAAACTGTATTATACAACATAAAGCAATGCAGGAAAGGTTACTGATCATCAGAATGTTGTCATATTTGACGCGGATTTTGAGATTATCTATTTCTCGTTAATTTATGCACACACATTCAAAAGCTTTTTGGAGCAGTTGCCTTATGACTAAGCTATTGTCCAACTGATTGGATTGGATTGCTAGGGGAGGATTCCGTACCTTGACCAGACTGGTCTTTTGCATCTCTGTCCCAAGTGGGGCACCCTCGGGAGAGAGGATGAGGTGAAAGATGACAGGGGAGGCCAACCCCAAGGAGTCACTACAGCACAGACGGCGAGGTCCCTACACTTTACCAGAGAGAAACTCCCTGGCGGTGGGTTTAGGACAATCCTCATTCCATCTACCATTGCCCTGAAATAGTCACGAGGACGGTTCGGAGACTGGCTGCCGTCTCCCCGAAGCAAAATACTCCAGGCAGGCTTGCACAACCGGCATCCCGCCAGCCGCGTTTCTGAATCGGCCCACTAGGCCGGCTCGGAGACAGAAGTCCATCCCAACATGCACCGCCGAGACTCCCGCTGACATTGCTTCCTAGAAACCTCCAGATGAAAGAGGAAATGAATATATGATGATTGATGTGTAATTGTTCAGGTAGGTCGGCCACGCGAATCGAACCCGGGCCTCCCGAATGCGGGCCACAGACGAAACCACCTGAACCATCCCACTCGGTTTATCCAGCTAAAGTACTGAGAGAAACCTGTGTTGTGGGAGCTAGGCTGTCACCAGGCAAGCATATAATTCTATAACACATGGCAAAAAACAAGGAAACATAGTATAGGTGCACGTTTATGGATTTCATTTATTTATTGAAAAAAGTGGCAGTTCCAGCCATTGCAAAAGATCAAGAGGCTCTTTAATTAGACGAAATAATAGAAATGTAATGCATTGTACGTTTTTTTTGTAGCAAACAGGTCACGCGTCACTCTCGGGATTGGCTAGGCATGCGAGACACCCTTTCATGCTTCAAAGCATAGAACGGCTATATTGGATCAAAGGAATATTGGTATTCTTTAAACCAAATATAGATCCCGCTGAAAACACTGACACTCTTTATAAGAACGCTTATTCTGATGTTTCACAGATTTGTAATAATGAAAGGGGGGGGCAGCTATGAAACGCGGAGCACTTTGGCATCTTCCCTTGTAAATAGCTGAGCAAGGCACACAAGATAGTCAACGACAGGTCCTTCTGGAGTAAAATGTGCGTTCTCCGATGCCTCTTAGAAAATTACGAAAACTATACTAAAATTGCTGGTGTTTCATTAGCTAACTATGTATTTAATGAATTTTTACATAAATTAAGTCAAATAAAAGGAAACAAGATTGTTTTAATTTGAATAAAAGAATAAAGAAGAGTGAATTTTGTAGCATAAACATATACTTGCTATATACTTAATCTGAAAACGAAGAAAGAATAAAATATATGTTCGGATGATTATAAAAATGTTAATTAAGACTGTAAAATATGTATTTTAATGAATAATTTAATAACGCGTGTAATTTAACAATAAAATTGTTTGATTTAACAATACGAACTATTTATCTTTCCTATTTTGGTTGCTAAATAAAACCGGGATACAGTAATAGTGAAGATATTTATATCGAAAGTATGAACTCAATGATGTGCAACACTGTAAGGGGTGGAGAGGTAACAACTGAGAGAAGCATAAATGTGATCAATTATTCAACAGCTATTGAGAAACCACAAATAGAAACAAATACAAACTTTGATCAAATCAAACGCTGAAGGAAAAGAATTGAAGATATAGGATGTGGATATTTTAGCAGAGTATCAAATAATTTATTTAAGTTCGCCATAACTATTATGTATGCGAATATTATTTCCAAGAGTACGAAACACCTTTTTCTGATAAATAAAGGCCGGAGGCGTGTGCGTTTTTCCATAAGTATACAGCACATGGACTGTACTGCCATTGCTTGCACATGTGAACAACTGCAGGTTGGCACAGCCTGACCATGACAACCGCCTCACAGCGAAAGGAAACATAACAGCTAAGTTATACTACACCTTGACCTTGCGTCTGCTAGAATGAAAGCCACTGCTTCACTAGTTCGCAGAATAGCACGTTACGTTGTTTTCGACGTTTGCACATTTGATGGTCGTGCTTTATATCTGACGTCATTCATACTCTGTGTCCAGCTAACTTGTATGGCATGCAAGCGCACATCCCTCCGGCATTTACTGATGAAATAAGCGTTCACAGATTAACGAGTTTTGAGTATAGTAGGGTTAGTTCCAGATTAACTTCAAAATACACTTTCTGTCCAGTGTATTCATACAGTAGTACAATGGCTAACCTGACTCATATAAACAGATGCCACCTCGGATAAACAAAATCTGAGATCATATGAATGGACATAAGAGTATAAAAATGCGTTAAATGTAAACCACTGTACAGCTAAGCAATTTAAGTTTTATAGGTACCACAACGTTCGTACTCTTTTCAAACTCATTGTTAAATTAAAAGACATTTTCGTATGTATTACTGTATTTCTCTAATGGATAACATGTGTTTTACGTTTAAGAATAATCATAAGTATCACAATAACACATACCAGTAGAGTACAGGTACTCCACCTCCACCTTCACCTCTTGTTATCGGAAGTTGCTGATGTTTTACATGGCACCAATAAGTGTATCACTTCAGCTAATGAAATCAAAGAAATCACAAATGACAGATGTTAACTGCAAGTGGATTATTTTCTCTCTCTTTAGTTCTCTCGTCACATCTCATGTGGTTAAAAGGTTTTACTGTCTATTCTTTAAATGTGCGCAGGTTTTGGGTCATAGCTACGAGGGCTGTTCAATAAAGAATGATCATATTTTTTTTACGGTCACAATTTTTCGCACTAAAAGTCAATCTTATTACATTCTGTTAGCTCAATGTGAAACAAACACGCCGTAGTAGTTTTATTGTTGGTACTCCTGGTTCCCACCTGTGAGAACCAGGCAAGTTCACACATGTTCAGTAACGCCTACTACTGGAATGGAGATAACACGCGAGGAACAAAATGCGGCTTTGAAATTCTGCATTCCTCTCAACAAATTTCAGTTGAGGCCTATACAATGTTACTGGAGGACTATGGAGAGTCTGCTCTTCACTGCAGCACAGCTCGTAGGTCGTTTAAAATGTTTAAAGAGACAATCAATTTCAAAGGAAGGTGGACCCGGTGCTCCAGTTATTGCTCTTACGGAAGAAAGCATCAACACTGCTGCTACCATTGTGAGAGAGGATCGAAGAACTACCTTAAGATTACTTTCTGAAACATTCAACATTTCATTGAGTGCCATATTTCCGTAAAGCAGGTTAGATGCTGCACCACGATAATGCGCGGCCGCATATTGCCAATGTTGTTGCTGAATATCTCGCAAAAATCAACATGAAGTGCATCCCTCACCCTCCCTATAGTCTGGATTTAGCCACATGTGACTGTTTTCTATTCCATAACTTGAAGTAACGCCTTCGTGGGAAGCATTATACATCATCAGAAGCAGTGGTGAAGGCTCCGGAGGCGATTTTGAAGGATTTCTCAAAAATGGTTTCCAGCATGTCTTTGAAGACTGGCAGAAAGGCTGTAAAAGTGCATCGGAATTCAGGGGAGACTGTTTTGAGAAGTACTATCAAAATTATGAGGATCAATAAAGGTACGTTGTCAAAAAATATTGTGATCATTCTTTATTGAACAGCCAACGTAATTTTCCTGGTACTGCAACTACTTTACCTCTTAGTAATAACGGTAATGTTTGAGGCGTTCAAGCGTTGCTATTGGAGCAGCAAGAATAGATAATGAACAGGAAGGAGGAAGTAAACATCCCTTAGCACCTCCGAGTAATCAGTCCCAATGTAGGTGCATTTATACATAGAAGCCAATAAAATAGGGTTGTGATCTATCACTAAAACTGCTGAAGTAGTATGCTCAAGCAGATAAACATTTAGCAAAGTTGCGCCGAAGCTTTTCATAACGCAAAAAGGGACAGAAAACCGAAGTGAAGAAAGGTTGTTACTTCCACTTGTAAGTTTCATTGTGAGGTGCAAAACAGGACAAGGACCAATAGAGTTAGAATTTCTTAATGCACTTCAAGCCATATACAAACTGGATACGCTTAGGCGGTTGTTGGACTTCTGTTTCTGCAAGCTAAATAAGAGGCCTGTGGTTATGGAGCCACACAACAAACTTCAATTTCACTTTGGTCTTCTCAGAAGCAAATGTCTAATTATGGAGTGCGAACGCTTATATGAACTAAATGTGATATCTCACACGGCTTTGATGCTGTATGTTAATCATGAGCGTAGCACAATAATACAATTACAGTAAAACCTGCCTAAAATGGACACTTTGTATGCCAGAAACATGGAAAAACGGAAAATAAGTTTCGGAACGGAGCCATTTCCCATGTAAAATTATATTCTTTGCCGGAAAAATACCTAACGCGGAAATGGAAATATTTTCCGGGAACCGTTTGTCTAAGTAGCCTGATTAAAACGGATTACTTCATGTGTACTGGGTTAAAAGGTACGTATTTTAACAGGTGCAGCCATTTTGAGGGTAACTTCACTTGCACGAAGTTCTATGAAGTATAATGCCATAACCTGTAATCCTTTTAGGAAAATGGAAAATAAACCTTCACCTGTCCCTCAACTCTCTTCCAAAACACATGGCAAGCGTACAAGTGTTTTGCAATGTGTTCATTCTCAGTTTCGTTGTTTCAAGGGATGAAGTACGAGTGGAAGAGAACCGTGAACTTTGGTGATTTTTAAAAACACAGTGCTTATGTATGTACATAAATTCTCTAAAATGAGTTCGAAATATAAGACTTTATCACTGGAGTAAAAAATTAAGATTATTGTAGAACACGACAAGAACAAAAGTCCTACTAAAAATTTAACTGTGTTGTTTAAAGTGGAGAAAATTCAGATTTATGATAGTTTGAAAAACAAAATAAAAATTAAAGATGAGTGGCTAAAGGGACCAGCTGTACACGTGAAATACATCACAAAATCTACAAAGTATGACGACTAAAACGTGCTTTGTTTCATTGGTTTGCTATTGCGTGCGCTAAAGGAATTCCGATTTCTGGGCCATTTCTTCAGACTCAAGCTTGCCCGCCTCGGTAGCGTAGACGGTAGCGTGTCTCCCTCACGTTCAAGAGGACCCGAGTTCGAATCTCGGTCAGAGTGAGTTACCTGGATAAGATTTTCCGGGGTTTTCCATTGTTCTAAGACACGAATGTCGGGTAACTAAGCTCTATGGATCCTGGACTCATTTAAGTATCATTTCACCCATTGAATTCACCGTCCGATATGACTTAACGTTGGATGACATAAATTACAACAAAAAAGGCTCAAGCTTTAATGACAGCAATAAAATTAGGCAAATACCATTTCAGAGCTTCTAATGGATGCCTCAAGCATCGCCAAAACATTGTTCTGAATGCTGTGTATGGTGAAGGAAATGATGATATGTAGACAGTTGCAGATTGGAAACTGAAAATTGAAAGCAGACAGAGAAACTAGGGGATTATCTACAATTATTGCATGTAAGTTGAAAATATATTAGATAATACTGTGACTTTGTGGGTTCGTGAAATGAAAAGTCCAATTACACAAACTCAACAATGTTCTTTATTTCCACCGACTTACAGTTGAACACTTGCCAATTACACAAAGTTACGTAATACACCAATTACGATTCACCAGTTCGTCCGTTACCGTTCAGATGCACGTACACAATTACACACAGTCTTCTCGTTCATTAACACGGCGCTAGCACGTCAAACACTGACTGACTCACTCCTAATTGAAGTCCCTTTTATAGGAATATCCTGCTATTCTAGAAGTCTCTGGTTTTCCGAAAATTACCCGAACGTTCCATAGGAGAGGAGAAGGGGGGAGAAACTTCGAGGGACAGTGACATTTCCCTCAGTTAGTGACAGAGACCGATGAGTGGGCGTGGCCCAGTGCCTAGGGTCCCTCCCAACTGTCGCCTGTCCGTCCCTTCCCTAATTGGGTGACACTGCTCCCTCCTCAAAGCTGGTCGTCCCGAACAGCACCATCGTAGCGTGCAAGACGATCCAGGTGTACCACCAACATCTTCCCCCGGGGAACCTTCTGGATGCGCTGGACCACGTCGTTAATCCTCTTCACCACTCGGTACGGTCCTTGCCATGGCTGCTGGAGCTTCGGGCAGCGTCCCTTGGTCCGGGTAGGACGGTACAACCAGACCAGGTCGCCTTGCTGGAACCCTTGGCTGTTGGCTTGCCTGTCATATCTGGTCTTCATGCGGTCGCTGGCCTCCTGGATGTTCTGGCGAGCCATCTCGTGCATGTCGTGGAGATGGTCCACCAAGTTCTCCACATACTCGGTCGCTGGCTGTTTCGCTTCCGGAGGGCTTCCAAAAGCCAGGTCACAAGGGAGGCGTAACTCTCGGCCAAACATTAAGCTGGCTGGCGTCATCCCAGTTGTGTCGTGTGTAGACGAGCGATAGGCCAGCAAGAACAGTGGCACCTTGACGTCCCAGTCTCGCTGATGGCTGGCCACGGTTTTCCTCAGGTGTTCCTCTAAGGTCTTGATGTACCTTTCGACCATGCCATCCGACTGGGGATGTAGAGGTGTCGTGCGGGTCTTGTTCACCCCAAGCCTTTGTAGTGCCTCCTTCATCAGGTTGGACTCGAAGTTGGTACCCTGGTCACTGTGTAGCTCTAACGGCATCCCAAATCGGCAGAACACTTGCTCCACGAGGCAGTCTGTGATTGTCTTTGCCTCTTGGTTTGGGATGGCATACACCTCCGGCCACTTGGTGAAGTAGTCCACGACCACCATTAGGTACTTGTTACCTCGGTCGGAAACTGGGAACGGTCCAGCAATGTCAACGGCGATCCGTTCGAATGGGGCTCCGACGTTGTACTGCTGCATGCGACCCCGGCTCCTAGTCTGGGGGCCAGGACTCGCCGCGCACACGTGACATTGACGGCACCATCTCTCAGCATCTGCTCGGAGTCTCAGCCAGTAGTATCGCTGCCGAAGTTTGTCGATCGTTCGGTTCGCTCCCAGGTGTCCTCCCGAAGTACCAGCGTGCACTTCCTCCAAGACTTCCGGGACCTTACTCCGGGGAAGTACTAACTGTTCTCTCTGCGTCTTCCCATCGGGTGACTCCCATACCCGGAACAGCACGCCCTCTTTGGTCTTCAACGAGTCCCATTGGGCCCAATACGACTTGTAGGTGGCGCTCCTCGGTGCGATGTCCTCCCAGGTTGGTCTCGTGTCTGCCTCCACTTCCCTCAAGAGAGGCCCCAAGTCTGCGTCCGCCAGCTGCTCCCTCCTCAGGCCTGCGCTATCCCAGCCATCCGCAGGTACTGCCGTGACTACTCGGACTGCTGCGGCACGCTCCTTCTCCTCCACTCTTGTACACTGGCCGCACTCTTCCCGACAGGGTCTTCGGGACATGGCGTCAGCGTTACCGTGGCTCTTCCCTCTACGATGTTCCGAGGTGAAGTCGTACTCCTGTAGCCTCTGGACCCCACGTGCTGTCTGGCCTTCCAGGTTCTTAAAGCTCAATAGCCAGGTTAGGGCGGAATGGTCAGTCCTCAGGTGGAATGGCTGACCGTACAGGTACTTGTGGAAGTGCTCCAATGTCTTTACTACCGCCAGTAACTCCCGTCGGGTGACGCAGTAGTTCTTCTCTGCCTTGGATAGCGTCATGCTGAAGTAGGCTATCACCCGCTCATGGCCGTCCTGGATCTGCGATAGGACACCTCCAATGCAATGGTCGCTGGCGTCGGTGTCCACAATGAAGGCGCCACCCGGTTGTGGGAAACCCAAAATTGGAGCACTGCACAGGGTCTCCTTTAGGTGCTGGAGAGCGTTTTCGGCGTCCTCTGTCCACACATAAGGCCGGTGTTCCTCCGTCAGGCGGGTGAGGGGTTTTGCGATGTTGGAGAACCCCTTTATGAAGCGGCGGTAATAACTGCACAGCCCCAGGAAACTGCGCAACTCTTTCCTATCCTTTGGGCGAGGCCAATCTCTCACAGCCTGTGTCTTCTCCGGGTCTGTGGCCACTCCGGTTGCTGAGACTATGTGGCCCAAGTAGTTAACTTCCTTGCGGAAGAGCTGGCACTTCTTCGCGTTCAGCTTCAAGTTGGTCGCTTGCAGTCTCTGTAGCACCTTACTCAGATTCTCGAGGTGATCTTCAAAAGTCTTCCCGACGATGATGATGTCGTCCAGGTATAGCAGGCAGGCATCGTAAGTCAGCCCTCTCATCACTGACTCCATGAGGCGCTGGAAGGTAGCTGGTGCATTGCAGAGGCCAAAGGGCATAACCGTGAACTGCCAGAGCCCTTGGCCCGTCGAGATTGCAGTCTTCTCCTTGTCTCTCGGGTCTAGAGCTACCTGCCAGTAGCCCGACTTCAAGTCCAGGGTCGAGAACCACTGTGCACCAGCTAGCGTGTCAAGGGTGTCGTCAATCCGGGGTAAGGGAAAACAGTCCTTCCGGGTGACGGCGTTCAACTTTCTGTAGTCTACGCAGAAGCGCAGCTCGCCGTTCTTCTTTGTCACCAAGACTACAGGGGAACACCAAGGGCTGTCAGACTCTCCAATCACTCCCCTGGATCTCATGTCCTCCAGCATGTCTCGTACCGCCCCTTGCTTCGCCAGCGGAACGCGTCTATGTGGTTGCCGAATAGGCCGGGCGTCTCCGGTGTCGATGCGGTGAAGCACTTTGTCCGTGCGGCCGTAGTCACTATCGCCTTGGCTGAAGACGCGCTCGTATCGCCCCAGTAGTTGTCGAACCTGCTCCAGCTGTTCTGCGGTCAGGTGGTCGGCCGCCCTCTCCAGTAAGCCTTCTAGCCGGGGCCCCAGGTGTTGCTTCGGCGCCGGCTCCTGTGTCTTGTCGATTGCTGTTACGCTCACTACGGGCTCGCACGTTCCCAATTCCGTCCCGGCCTGGACGTCGTGATCGGTGTCCGTTGGATTTAGCAGTCTCACTGGCACCTCCTCTCGGCACGGCAGCAATGCCCTGGCTACACACAGTCCGTGTGTAGGCGTCTTCTGGTCCAGCATCATGTTCCTGGTTCTCCGGCCTTCCAGTCGCGCCGTCACCACCACCTCGCTCCTCGCGGGAACAACCACGTCTTCGTCCAAGACGACCCTGCAAATTCCAAGGCGCTCTTCGGGTTGACGGAGTATAACCTCTTCTCCGTTAAGCCGCAGGACCTTCTTGCCGACGTCGACCGTCGCCTCATGGCTCCTGAGGGCATCCAGTCCCAGGATCACCTCCTCAGCCACCTTCGCGACGAACACCCACAGACGCACGGCACTCCGTCCCAAGTTCAGCTCCAGCAGGGCCACCCCCTCCACAGGCAAGGTGTCGCCCGATGCCGTGACAAGCTGGTATGGCCGGCTTGGCTTCCTTGTCGGCAAACCCTTCGCCACGTCAGGTCTGATGATGGTCACGGACGCCCCAGTGTCCACCAGCACGCGGCACGGCTTTCCTCTTATCCAACCGTCCGCGATGAGGCTGTCATCCATACGCCGGCTGACGGCGAGCAGTGTCACTCGAGGGGATGGTGGTGATGGCGCCGACGTGCCCCTCTCCACGACGGCCCTTACTCGTTTTCCGGCTGCTGTTCCTGGCGTGGGCAGTCTCTCTGTAGGTGTCCGGGCTGTCCACACCCCCAACACAGGCCACTAGGTGTTCGCCGGCGTCCTTCAGCTGGTCTTCTGTCTCCGGCGTAGCGGACACTCCTCGTTCTCGACGTCGGAATAGATGTTACTTTGGCCGCCTCCATCCTTAATGCCGCTGTCAGCGCCTCGTGTATGGTTTTATATTCGCCGAGCATTAGGCGCTGACGAATCTCCGTGTCCCGTACCCCGTCGACAAAATTGTAGGCGGCTTCCCGGGATACGAACTCCAGTGGCAGGTCAACCAAGGCCTTGCTAGCCAGCTGCTCGATGGCTATGGCAAACTCCTGCAGCGTCTCCCCCGGCTGCTGCGACCTTGCCTTTAGCTGGCTTCGGTATGCTGCGGCTAAGCGGTGGTTCCCGAAGCGATTCTCCAGGGCCTCCCAGATGTCCTTGGGCGCCGCCATCGTCTGCACCGCGTTTAGCACTTCCGCGGCCCGTCCCTGGAGGCTGGCTATTAACTGTGTAGCCTCCTCCTCCGGTGACCACCTGTTGTGCCTGGCCACTGTGTCGAACTGGCGGCGGAAGACTTCAAACGTTGACGCGCCGTCATACTTGGGAGGTTTGACGCGCGCAGATGTTGTGTCGCGTCCCGGCGCGTCGGGCTTCAAATCCTTCAACCTCCTGCCGACGACGTCCTCCACCATTGCGTTCAGGGACTTGACGCTGCTGTCAGCCTTCCCTTCCAGGTTGTTAATGCGGTTCGCAAGGTCTTCGACGTCTTCCACCACGGCGTCCAGGGTCTTGGCGTTATTGTCGGCCTTTTCCTCTAAATCATTAAGGCGGTCGTCTACTTGGCCCATCCGCTTGCCCAGCTCCGTCACGTCATCCCTCACGCCGGCCAACTGTTCTTGAAATTTGGCGGCGAGAGCCTCGTTCGCCACCTTCATTTCCGTGGTCAGTTCGGCCATCTTTGAGGTCATTGTCGTGGCCAAGTTGTTGTTAGCCGTTTCTGTTTTTGCAGCGAGGTTTTCATTTGCCGTCTTCATTTGTTTCAACTCGGCGGTGAGGTTGTCGTTGGCCGTCTTCATTTGTTTCAACTCGGCGGTGAGGTTGTCGTTGGCCGTCTTCATTTCCTTCATTTTCTCCAAAATCTTTTCCAATGCCGCGTCCATGGTTGTAATGTTCGGTGATGTTTTCCCGCTTCCTGACACCAGTGTGACTTTGTGGGTTCGTGAAATGAAAAGTCCAATTACACAAACTCAACAATGTTCTTTATTTCCACCGACTTACAGTTGAACACTTGCCAATTACACAAAGTTACGTAATACACCAATTACGATTCACCAGTTCGTCCGTTACCGTTCAGATGCACGTACACAATTACACACAGTCTTCTCGTTCATTAACACGGCGCTAGCACGTCAAACAATGACTGACTCACTCCTAATTGAAGTCCCTTTTATAGGAATATCCTGCTATTCTAGAAGTCTCTGGTTTACCGCAAATTACCCGAACGTTCCATAGGAGAGGAGAAGGGGGGAGAAACTTCGAGGGACAGTGACATTTCCCTCAGTTAGTGACAGAGACCGATGAGTGGGCGTGGCCCAGTGCCTAGGGTCCCTCCCAACTGTCGCCTGTCCGTCCCTTCCCTAATTGGGTGACAATACTATCAGATGATAGTACCTATATGAGAGGATTATTATTTACACTTCATTTTATATTAATGCTTCACTGGAAACCGTGCGACTAAGCTTCTGTTATTTCTTTCTATTCAAACACAACCCTCTGTAAGACGGAAACTCGTTTAAACGGAAAATAAATGCCGGAAGATCGCGATCCCTTTTAGAGGTTTTACTGTAGTACTTACAAACACAATGTCAGGTATAACAGATCTATCGGCAGTCTTTCGAATACCGGCATTAGTTTTCGCACGTGCTTCCAAAATGCTTTCAAAAATCAGGCGCATTTCAATCGTCTCCAATTACCCGTTCAGTTCTCAGTATGAACATACAAACAAGTGCTATCAACAATAATTCTGCATATATAACCCGTGTTGGTCTGATTTATGAACAAGAATAATACCTCTTTCTCAGTGTCTAATGAATTACTGCATTCCTCTTCCAAGAAAGTGGCTCTAAGGAGTGTCTTTGGCACCAGCAGCTTTAGCGCTTTCTGAGAAAGACTGCGGTTAGTTGCAATATTTAAACAAAACGTAAGCCTCTTAGGAACCATACGCTATTGTGTTAGTAATACTGGAAAACTCAAATTTCGCGATGTATTAAATGTAGATAATAGAACTATTTTGACATCATCTACTGTAGCTCCTTTCATCTCCAGAGAGGAGAGCACTCCTCAGATGTTTTCTCGTCAAGGGCCAACAGTAATTTCATAATGCAATGTACTGTGTTTCGCTCCCAAGAACGTGGCTTTAAGATGTGTTGACACCAACAATTCTAACGTTCTCCGAGAAAGATTGCGATCAGATTTTTAATATATCAGCAAGGCATAAGCCCTATAGAAAACATATGATCTTGTGCTAGCAATGCTGGGACACTAAGGTTGTGCTATATATCGAATATGGATAGTACATCTACTTACAGTATCACCGTGAGCTGCTATGTGGTACCGTCCCTCCCCGCCCTTCGAGATAACAGAACAGCACGCAGAGTTTTCTCTTCACATGACTGTAGCAGTAGTATTTAATTGTGTATTTAATATTAGAATATTTAACTAAAATGTTGCATAGGTCTGAAAAGCGTGCATGCTCAGCAGAAGAGTATTTGGTTTGATAGCGCTCTCACACAAACACACACACACACAAACACACGCACACACACAGATGCTCAAATACAAAATATATTCAAAATTGATTTTAACCGTACTGTAACTCTTAGTACATATATTTTTAATTCAGCATGTACCTAAGCTTGGCCAGTTTAGACTATTCAGGAGTGATTCCTGACCCCCGTCTTGCACAACCCAAAAATACTCCCGGTAATAAGATCTTCCCTATTTTGTCTCATATTTACAAATGTGGTGCCAAAATATGTGTGCACTCTTCTTGTATCTTGCATAATGGGCAATACTACTTCTATATTCCCAATCTAAGACATTGGATTTCACCACGGAGGGGACTCGGCACGGAGTTCCAGTCTTGGTATAGTGTATCTATGCCCCAAGTGGGGAATCCCCGGGTGGTAGGATGAGGCGAGAGGAGCCAGAGGGCAGCCGTTCCAAAGAGTGACGAAAGTGCAGAAGGCAGGGCATAGAATTGAGCCGTAATCTGGGACATGCTATTCCCGTTTTCTGATACATACCCAAATTCAAAATATATGTTTCCTCATCGCATTCAATTTTTATTTCATTGTGCAGCTCCAAATTTTCATACAATTTCTTTGCCTGCTTATTTGTATCACTGCGTGTATTTGTTTTCACCACCACTTCACTATATATTGTTTAAGTCAGTTTTTGGCAGTACAATTTGCATTCCGCTAGCAACCATTTCGAATACTCTATGTTATACATTTGATATCCATAACTAATATGTTTGCATGTGTTAGGTTTGTAATCTTAAAGATATACACTCGCGTAGTGCGGTATTTATGCCAAAACCTTAAGTTACTGCACTAAAAATAATTTAAAATTTCACAAATGTAACTTCATGAATAAAGCGGCTCCATTATATCGAAGCTTGCAAAATCAGTATTTCTCTGTATTTGAATTTGCAGTCCGTTTTAAATACAACAGAAATGGAACTATGATCTCTCTCAAACTAGAACGATTCTGTTATAAACATATGTATGGCGAAAAAAGTGAGACAGACGTGCTTTAACCGAATGTTCGTAGGCTGCTGATTGGTGGACGAAAATTCATGGTTATTCAGAGAAGCTGTTCCCCATGAGACTCTCTCTTTGTCCCTCCCCTATGTTTTCAACGGGATCGTTCACGTTTAAGATAGATTACAGTTGCACTTCCTGCATGGAAACGCGTGTTATGCACCGCTAGATTAATCCTGAATTTAGATATTAAAACGCATGAAATCGTAACAACTGTTTTCTCTTCACCGACCAGGAGGTATCAGTGCCAGATTATCTAGGTAAACCCCGGAAAGGAAAACACTGGGTTCGTGTATAATTAACGGAAAGCCGGAAGGTTGCTCCTTTTCCCGAAAATGAGATTTTAACTTGTTTCCATCAACTTTAAACAGCGAAACAATTTTGAGGGGGACCATTAGAATGAAGCGGGGTTCTATGGCGAGCGCTAATAGGATTTAATACTTAGTAATCCATGCGGTGGTCAGCCATGCGCATGTGTACCAACCACACGCTACCAACTTCCTCTCCTGCGGTCGGCATCTGTCAAAATTGATCGCAAAAGTTGCCTTCTATTGAGGAATGGTGAGTTCGTATCCCAATCTGGCGTGTCATGTTAACTTCTGTTCAAGCTTCCTGCTCCTCTAATACCAAACTATCCGTTTGTTGTTAGATCTTGTTCACCCATTCCATCCTCCCCAACCCACGCTTAGCATCTTCCTTATCCCTCCAGGAATCTCTATCGAGACAATGTCAGGGAAAATTTTGAACAACTAAAGTACCATGTAAAATGAATATTCTCTCCCTACGTAGCAATAATCAGCACATAAAGTGCACACCTTTATGTTTCAATTTCACTTTTAAAAATATTACACGTATATTACATCCACATGACTTTTTTAATCAAACATCTTTTGTTTTCATACAGTTCTAGAATATATTTCTTCTAAGCCTTACTCTTCTATCCAATTAATGTTAGTCAAGAAAATAATTTTCAAAAATAGTTTGGCCGCGCCGTGACTCAGTGCTTAGATCACTTGACTCACACCACTTGCGGCCCAGGTTCGATCTCAGGCGACCACAAAGTGAGACTTGTGGTGGACAACACGTCGCCGGTTTTCTTCGAGATCTCCGGTTTCCCCTACCACCTCATTCAATCGGTATTCTACCTTTATCTCATTTATCAAAAGTGTCGCCGCCTGCAGTGCCGCATGTAGTAAAAGCGTTCACTAAACACTACACATAATCATAAAAATAGTTATGTTACACATTCGACTGTAGATAGAATAACAATGCAGGAAATCGAATCGATAATCAGATGTACAAAAGTAGATCACCATATCCTAACCGTGAAACGAAACTCATTCCATTATACCGCGAGAAACAACTGAATAGTGATACCGCAGTTATTTCTGGGCAATACTTTTATTATTTTATATAACAGATCGCTGGAAAATATTTGAAGGAACAGGCAAGTTATTGCCTATACCCTGAAGTGAGGAAGACAAAGATAACAGTTAGAGAAATCACTGCAGTAAGTAACCTCAATATGCTAAAATTAATACATAATATAGTGAGTCTGGCTACAGTAATTTGTGCTGCAATACACTGTGACTTTGTGGTGGGTTCGTAGAATTAAAAGTACAGTTGCAGAAGTTGTAAATGTTCTTTATTTCCGTATAAATACACTTTGGTCAACACTTACAGTAGCAGAATTATGTCACATACACAGTCTGCAACACCCACCAACAAATAGTTCACTTTCAAAATACAGCTGCAAGATTATCAAGTTCCATTTCGACTCTCTCATTACGACTGTCCTCCAACTAACCGCGACTTCATTTTATACGCCCATTCATGACTCCATAAGGTTGTAGCAAGTTCATTATCAATCAAGATATCACTAGAAGTCTCCAGTTATCTCTCTTTATCTGTTTCAGTAAGCCCTTTAATATCCACACTGAATTATCTACCCTTTATTTCCATGCCATACTATCTGCCCCTATGTGTGCGTCAGGCCGCGCTATCGTAATAATGGAATCGCGACACTGCTCGCTCCTCAAGGCTGGTCGTCTCGAACAGCAAAATCGAGGTGGGCCAGACGATCCAGTTGTACCACAACATCTCTCCTCGGGGCACTTTCTGGATGCGGTAGACCACGTTGTTAATCCTCTTCACCACCCTGGATGATCATTGCCACGGCTGTTGAGGATTCGGGCAGTGTCCCTTGGTCCGGGTAGGGCGGTACAACCAGCCAGGTCACCTTGCTGGAACCCTTGGCTGTTAGTTTGCCTGTCGCATCCGGTTTTCTTGCGGTCGCTGGCCTTCTGGATGTTCTGACAAGCCATTTCATGCATGTCGTGGAGATGATCCACGAGGTTCTCCACATATTCAGTTGCTGGCTTTTCGCTTCTGGGGGACTCCCAAAAGCTAGTTCACAAATGAGGCTTAACTCTCGGCCGAACATTGGGCTGGCTGGCGTCATCCCAGTGGTGTCGTGTGTTTACGAGCGGTAGGCCAGCAAGAACAGTGGTACCTTGACATCCCAGTCTCGCTAATGGCTGGCCACGAGCTTTCTCAGGTTTTCCTCTAAGGTACTGATGTACCTTTCGACCATGCCATCCGATTGCGGGTGTAGGGGTGTTGTGCGTGTCTTGTTCACCCCAAGTCTTTCCAGTGCCTCTTTCATCAGGTTAGACTCAAAATTGGTGCCCTGATCACTGTGGAGCTCTAACGCCACCCCTAAACGGCAGAACAGTTGCTCCACGAGGAAATCTGTAATTCTCTTCGCCTCCTCGTTCGGGATGGCATACACCTCCGGCCACTGGTTGAAGTAGTCCACGACCACTATCAGGTACTTGGAACCTCCGTCGGACACTTGGAATGGTCCAGCTATGTCGACAGCGATTCGTTTGAATGGCGCACCGACATTGCACTGCTGCATGCGGCAATGGCTCCTGGTCTGAGGGCCACCGCGCACACGTAACATTGCCGGCATCACCTCTCAGCGTCTACTTGGAGCCTCAGACACTAATTGGCCCGCCTCGGTAGCGTGGTGGTAGCATGTCTGCCTCACGTTCAAGAAGTCCTGAGTTCGAATCTCGGTCATGGTGAGTTACCTGGATAAGCTTTATTCAGGGGTTTTCTCTCATCCTATAAGACGAATGCCGGGTAACTCTAAGCTCCATGGACCCCGGATTCATTTGAGCATTATTTCATCCATTCCATTCATCGCCCGATATGACTTAACGTTAGAGGACGTAAATTATATATATATATATATCGGACAATAGTAGCGCTGTCGGAGTTAGTCGATCGTTCGTATTGCTCCCACGTATCCTCCTGAAGCACCGGCGTGCACTTCCTCGAAGAACTCTGGGACCTTAACCCAGCGAGGTACCAACTGTTCTCTATGCGCCGTTCCAACAGGTGATTCGCATACCCGGAACAGCATCCGTAGGGGAAGGGATCCGTCCCTTTCAGCTGCCAAAGTGCGGGCGCTGCGGACCCCTAGCACTCGTGGTACCTCTGACGTTACTAGAGGAACCTCGGGCCGAACAGCCGAGCCCCTCCTTCGGGAGTTGTTCGGATTGGGATGGCTTCGAGGGGGCAGTGTGTTCCCGATACCCGTGGGAGATTGGGTACGTCTTCGGACGGGGTTGAGGGAAGCCATTAAGTTTCCGGCTACTAGCCTGCTTAGCTAGTAGAAGGTGTGCTAGATCACCAGGCGGCCCCACCGAGGTCATATCGGTAGTCTTCACCTTGAGTGTTGACGCGCGTAAGTGGCCTATCCACTTCCATCCCGTCTTGTGTCCCTAGGACCAGATGGGGGGGGGGCTTGTTAGGGAACTAGGTCTTGCCCTACGGAAAGCCCCACGGAGGACGCCGAGCGCCCTTTAAAAGGGATAGCTCGGATAACTCACTGGTTGAAAGGGGCCCGGGTGTTGTTCTTACGGGTTCAAGACTAATGGGAGTAGAACCTCTGGACTCAACCCGGAACAGCGCGCCCTCTCTGATCTTAAAGGAGTCCCATTGGGCCCAGTACGAGTTGTATGTGGCGCTTCTTGGTGCGATGACCTCCGAGGTCGGTCTTGTCCCTGCCTCCACTTCTTTCAGGAGTGGCCCCAAGTGTGTGTCAACCAGCTGCTCCCTCTTCCGGCCTGCGCTATCCCAGCCATCCTCAGGCACTGCAATGAACACTCTGACAGCTGAGGCACGCTCCTTCTCTTCTACTCTTGTCCACTGGACGCACACTTTTGGGTAGCGTCTTCTGGACATGACATCTGCATTACCGTGGCTCTTCCCTCTACGATGTTCAGAGGTAAAGTCACACTTCTGCAGCCTCTGGACCCAGCGGGGTACCTGGCCTTCCAGGTTTCTAAAGCTAAGTAGCCAGGTTAGGGCGGAATGGTCAGTCCTCAGGTGGAATGGCTGACGTACAGATACTTGCGGAAGGGATCCAAGGTCTTTACCAACACCAGCAACTCTCGCCTTGTGACGCAGTATTTCCTCTATGCCTTGTATAGCGTCTTGCTGTAGTAGGCTATCACTCGCTTGTGGCCATGCTGGACTTGAGATAGGATGCCTTCAATGCAATGGTCGCTGGCGTCACTGTCCATAATGAAGGTGCCACCTAGTTGTGGGAATCCCAAACAGGGGCACTGCAAAGTGTCTTATTCAGCTGCTGGAAAGCGCCTTCGGCGTCCTCCATCCACGCATAAGACCAGTGTTCTTCTGTCAGGCGGGTGAGGGGCTTGGAAATGTTGCAGAAGCTCTTTATGAAGCGGCGGTAGAAACTGCACATCCCTAGGATATTGCGCAACGCTCTCTTATATTTCGGCCGAGGCTAATCTCTCACGGACTGTGTTCCGAGTCTGTGGCACTCCGGTTGGTGAGATTATGTGACCCAAGTAATTGAATTCCTTGTGGAAGAGCTGGCACTCAATCCTCTCATTACAAATCCATGAGGCTTTGGAAGGTAGCTGGTGCGTTGCACGGGCCAAAGGGCATAACTGTGAACTTATAATTCCTTTTGCCTGTCAAAAATGCGGTTTTCTCCTTGTCTCTCGGGTCTAGAGCCACCTGCCAGTAACCTGACTTAAGGTCCAGGGTCGAGAACCACTGCGCACCAGCAAACGTGTCCAGGCTGTCATCAATCTGGGGTAAGGGTTAACAGCGTTCAGATTCCTGTAGTCCACGCAGAAGCGTAGCTTGCCGTTCTTCTTTGTTACCAGGACTACAGAGAAACCAATGCCTGTCAGACTTTTCAATCACTCCCCTGGTCCCATATCTTCCAGTATGTCTCGTACCACCGCTTGTTTTGCTAGCGGAACACGTCTAGTGGGTTGCCGAATAGGCCGGGCGTCTCCGGTGTCGATACGGTGGAGCATTCTGTCTGTGCGGCCATAGTCGCTGTTATCATGGCTGAAGACCCGCTGGTGTCGTCTCAACAGTTGTCGAAGTTTCTCCAGCTGTTCAGCGGTTAAGTGGTCAGCCGACCTTTCCAGTAAGCCTTCCAGTCTAGGGCCCAGATGTTGCGTCGGCACCGGCTCCTGGTTGTTGTCGATTGCTCTCACGCTGACCACGGGCTCGCACGACCCCAACTCCGTCCCATCCAGGACATTTTGATTGGTGTCTGTTAGGATGAGCAGCTTTACCGGCACCTCTTCTCGGCACAGCATCAATGTCCTGGCTACACATAGCCCATGCACAGGTGTCTTCTGGTCCAGCATGATGTTCTTAGTTCGCTGGCCTTCCGGTCGCGCCGTCACCACCACCTTGCTACTTGCGGGGACTAACATGTCTTCCCTCAGGACGACACTGAAAATTCCCAGGCGCTCTTCAGGTTGCCGAAGTATTACTTCTTCTCCATTAAGATGCAGGACCTTCATTCCCACGTCGACCGTCCCCTCGTGACTCCTGAGGGCATCCAGTCCCAGTATTACCTCCTCAGGCACCTTCGCGACGAACACCTATTGACGCACGGCACTCCGTCTCAAGGTCAACTTCAGCAAGGCCTCCTTCTTCACATGCAAGGTGTTGCCTGATGCCGTCACAAGCTGTTACGATTGGCTTGGTTTCCTCGACGTCAAAACTGTGGCTAAGTCCGGTCTGATGAGGTTTACGGCTGTCCCGGTGTTCTCAAGCACATGGAACGTCTTCCCTCTCACCCAACCGTCCGCAATGAGACTGCCTTCCACCCGTTGGGCGGTGGCGCGCAGTGTCACTCGCGGAGATGGTGATGACGGCGCCGACGTGTCCCTCGCCAAGCCGGGCCTTTCCCATATTTTCCGCTGCTCTTTCTGGTGTGGGCAGTCTCTCTTCAGGTGTCCCGGCTGGGCACACCCCTAACACACTCCACTTGGTATTCGATGGCGTCCCTCGTCTGGCCTTCGATCTCCACTGTAGTGGGTACACCTTGTTCTGGTAGTCGGGTAGTTGTCACCTTGGCCGCCTCTATTCCCAATGCTACTGTTAGCGTTTGTGGATGGTACTGTAGTCGCCGAGCATTAGGCGCTGACGTACCTCGGTGTCTCGTACCCCGTCAACGAATTTGTAGTCAGCCTCTCGGGATACGAACTCATGTGGAAGGTCGACTAAAGCTTTGCTGGCCAGCTGCTCAATTGCCAGGGTGAAACCCTGCAGCGTCTCCCCTGGCTGCTGTAACCTTGACTTCAATTGGCTACGGTAGGATGCGGCTAAGCGGTGTTTTCCGAAGCGGTTCTCCAGGGCCTCCCAAATGTCCTTGGGCGCCGCCGCTGTCTGGGCCGCGTTCGACAACTCCGCGGCCGTCCCTGTAGGCTGGCTATTAGCTGTGCGGCTTCTTCCTCTGGTGAACACTTGTTGTGCTTGGCCACTGTGTCGAATTGACAGCGGAAGACTTCGAACGTTGACGTGCTGTCGTACATGGGTGGTTTGACGAGCGCAACTGTTTTGTCGCGTCCCAAACTGTCGGCCTTCAAGTCCTTCAACCTCCTGCCGTCGATGTCCTTTATCATGGCGTTCAGGGACTTGGTGCTGCTGTCCGCCTTTCCCTCCAGGTTGTTAACGTGGCTCGCCAGTTCTTAGACGCGCTCGCGCAACTCCATGATGTCCTCCTTCACCCCGGCCAACTGCTCCTCAAATTTGGCGATGAGGGCTTCGTTCGCAGCCTTCATTTCGGTAGCCAGGCTATCGTTCGGCGCTTTCATTTCCGTGGTCAATTCGGCCATCTTAGCAGTCATCATCGCAGCCAAGTTATCAATTCGGCCTTCATTTCTTCCATTTTCTGTAAAATATTTTCCAATATTTTATAATATTATATTATATTTTATACAATATTATATAATTTTCCAAAGTTTTCGTATTTTCCACTTCCTGACACCAATTGTGACTTTGTGGGTTCGTAGAATTAAAAGTCCAGTTGCAGAAATTCAAAATGTTCATTATTTCCGTAGAAATACACTTCGGTCAACCCTTACAGTAGCAGAATTACGTCACATGCACAATTACAGACTTTCAGTTTGTCTGCCAGAACCACCAACAGGTAGTTCACCTTCAAAATACAGCTGCACGAACATCAAGTTCCATTTTGACTCTCTCATTACGACTGTCCTCCAGCTAACCGCGGCTTCCTTTTATACCACTATTTTCAAGTTATTTATCTTTATCTGTTTCGGCAAGCCTTTTTATCTCCACGCTACGTTATCTGTCCTTTATTTCCGTGCTACTCTGTCTATCCCTTTGTGGAAGTCAAGCCCGCTATCGTAATAATGGAATCGTGACAATATTATGAAATAATGGAAATTAATTGAGTTAGCATAGCTGTATAATTAAGATTACGATAAAACGCAGTCGGTCCTAATACACTAATTCAAGATGTTCCTGGAATTCAGTGTGATTTGCTATCACAGAGTTGCCGTAACGTATATTTGCTTCTAAAAATTAGAAAGAAGTTAAAGATTCGAAGAACTGAGCAGTTACGGAGTGTTTCAAATACGATTTAAGAGCTATACAATTTGGCATTATAATAAATATCTGCTTGACACTAAAATGATCCTGTTGTAAGCATATGGGAGGGGACATTGAGACAAGATTGTGTAATGAAATTACCTTAGGCGAATGTTTTTGTGAAGGAAAATTATTCATAGACGTTTACGCAGGTGCTTCCCTGTACCTACTGATGTTAAATTCTAAGTTTCGTACTTACCGACTTTGTTTTATTATTTATGCTGCCACACACAGACCGACAGACAACTTACACGAATGTTATACTAAGAGCGCTTTCTTTCTTTTTTAATTTTTATGAAGGGAAAATAAAGCTCAGCTCATATATGACCTCAGGTCACGTATTTCCGGTGAAATATTGACATAAACTTTTGGGCCGAATTTGAATTCTTTACCTTTAAATATTATTGATAAGTTTTATGGAAAGTAAATTTTGAAATCTATCATACTCACCGTGCCATAGGTGTATAATACCAAAGTACTCTAACGCCAAGCACACTTCAGTTAACGTGAGCAGGCAACAAAGGGCATAAAGGCTCATAACTAGTCAATTCGGATTCATCTCTCGCTCAACAACTGAAATAGTGGCTTCCTCTATTATTGATGACATTAAGATCCAAAATTAGTATCCATGTTTTAGTTTGTTCTGAGTTTGTTTAGTAATTAATACTAAAGCAATTACATGCAAAATACTTCTGAATAATAACAATTCTAACATTAATATCACAGTTATTTACGTCTTAAGATTTATAGTTGTTTGGAATAAATGACAGTGAGATATGCAAATAACTACAAGAGATAATTTACGGATGTTGAGGCCGCGCCGTGGCTCAGTGGTTAGACCGCTTGGCTCTCACCAAGGTTCTATCCCAGGCAACCGAAAAGTGAAATTTGTGGTGGACAACATGGCGCTGGAGCGGGTTTTCCTCAGGGATTTCCGGTTTCCTCCGCCATCTCATTCCACCGGTGCTCAACCTTCATCTCATGTACCATCAGTGTCATCGCCTGCGGTGCCGTATGTAGTAAAAGCGGGCGTTAAACGCTACACTACACACGCATGTTGAAATCAATGTGTTATGAGGCATAGACAAGGCACTTATAAATCTGAAACAAAGCAATTAGTTAACACCATATAGCGAAGAATACCAGTAGCTAAATGCCAGGTTCTTGGAATTCATTTCTGCTCAGCTACTTTATCCTTCGAAGACGGAAAACGTTAAATATCTCATATCCTATTGCCTCAACTTCTAATTTTCTTTTTAAAATAACTTGCTCTTCGTGTCTGGCATCCCTTGCTACATTCTCTTTTAAATCCCGCAATCACCAAGCTCTAACTTCTGTTCTTGTATTCTACATTCTACATTCCTTTTATCTGTAGGAACCCTGCAATAATTTCTCCAAATTTGAGACTGAGCGAAAGCGTAACCAATGGCGCAACACTTCAAAGGAGGCCAGAGCCTGCCAACCCTACTATCGGCTTCATGCCCACATACGCAAGGCAGAGGTGGGAGATCATGCAACCGATACTGGGAGATGTGGTCAGCATCACGGTACCTAAAGTCGGAAAGTTGGCTTTCTAGACCAGGGTTCGGTACCTATTGTAGGTCCTCAATTTCCTCACGATGCTGAGTGGGCACCGGTCCAATACCCTGAACTTAAAATCCGCAACCCCCAATGGTAGAAACGAACCCTGGCGCCTACCGTGACGAGGAACCAAAGCCCACTTCGCCATGTCGCAAGAGTAAGATTGAGAAAGTCAGACTCAAAATTGTTTGAGATACGAATAATCAGATTTAGGTTGTGGCCACATTTATAGAAACGTGGTTCAGTAATGAGAAGTTCGCACAACTTCTGATATATAAGCGGGTATGTTAAAATTCCTGACTCTTCCTTCGTGTGTTGCAGTCCAGCAGAAGTGCTCACTGTGATCAATTATTGGCAGCTGAATCGCTTAAAGCCCGCTCGGAGTATATAGAATTAGCAGCCACTTTCCACTTAGCATTTCACGAGTCACGACAACGGACGCTTTGGGTCATTTTTATATAAACACATAACTTTAAACTTGTTTTTTAACTTTAAACATTCGAAAAGTCACTTGAAATACATAATGGTTTATCAGTCAAATTAATATTCCTTATCCTCAAACCCACTCATACAGACTCTGATAAAGGGATGCTATAGCTCAACACAGAAACAGCAGTAGATTCACTGGAGAATGAGATCGGTAATGCTACGCAAAGATAACACACACACATACATACACACTTTTTCGTCATCAAATTCTTCATGTTCCTACAGGGAGTGTACTATATATTGTATAAACTACCAAATCAATTTTATTTTAGTTTAGTTGAACAGTCACAAAAGCTTTAATGAAACAGAAGCATTTGCAACGGAAACTGATGAACCAACAGAACTTCTATTCTCCATATTCAACGTGCAGAATATGCAATAAGTTTATTATAACATTTTACTTAAACATATACAACAGAAAGACGTTACCTTTGTATTGCCACAGTTTGAAAACTGCAGAATCTCACTTAAGGGCCTGGCTTTAACGTAACTGGCTATCAATCGCAGCTTATAATTGCAGCAGCAATTTTGGTCGCAGCTATGCAACAGACTGATGACTGAATTATAAAAATTTGAAGCGGTGTAGAAATTTTAAGCTCAAATAATTAAAAAAACGTATTTAAAAGAATTGTCCCGAAATTTGTTGTAATTTGAAATTATTTGTCACATACTCTTTGTAGTTTATAATTAGTGTGATACTTATTTCTCATCTTGCGTTCTAAGAATTTGTAAAAAAAATAATTGTTTATAGCTTAAAAGTAGCTTTTATGCCACATAGTGGTTGTCAATGTAAGTACTGATTTGGTACTTTATTGTTTATTGTTTTTTAATTTCTTCTACAGCATACTCCTGCCATACAGATGCATACCGGGCCGCCCTTAGTTTGTAGGGAGATATAAACAAAGCGAGAAAATGTATGTCCGGCGACTGTAATTGGAGGGAATAATCGCGCTATTTTATTCCCACATAGCAAACATGTGCACTGTTAACGAACTTCTATGCAAAGTTTTCCTTTGCCGCTTTCGATGTTTTGAGTAGCTTATGCGGTTGCAGTTTCACGTTAAGATAAATTGCCAAGGTGTGTCTACCATGTAATATATTGTTCTTTTTGTACACTAAACTGTGACTGAATGTTTTCATCAACTTATTACTCAAATATTTGATGTCTTCACTAACCTCATCTCATTTATAAATTAAAAATGAAGACACGGGTCTTTCTGCGGAATAACAGTGCTAAATAATTGCGTGTAGCCACTTTGGCAATGACTTTAAAGTTCTACTGGCATGCAACTGAAATAAGATATTTTGCGTACCTAATTAGAATCTGGAAATGGACGGACGAATTCCTTAAACGACTTCCACTTCCGAATATTTTCCATTGAAAATTCCTGCACCACAACAATACATCTTAACACTCAGCAAGTATATCTTTTCTGTTTCTGTTTACAAAGTTAGAACCTATGTCGTTAAGAATGGTATGGATGCTCGTTTTTCAAAGCCGGATAATCGGGATTACTGTTTACTGCTTCAGGCACTATTGTAATTGTGGTGGCTCGTTTCCTTAGAAAATAGTGTTATCACCAGACATCGGATCCGGTACACCTTAGCAATCAATGTACGCGCACAGGTACTATATAAGTTCAGGCGCGACATCAACAAACTTACGAGTCAACAAGTATACCGAAGTACTGTGTGTGACAGTCCGGTACGGATATAAAATGTAGCCTACGTTACAACATGCCATCCTTCTCATTGCTTTCGATGCGGGAATTGCAGTGAACAACCATGTTTATTCGTAAATTGTCGAATGTGAATTTTCTGCGCCTCTCACTGAAACAATATAAAAATATTGGGAGAAAGTTCGTTCGACGTCACATGACGTTAATGGTGCCTATGAGTAGTACAAATCATTTTTGTATGTTTGTCCGAGACTTAGTTTATTTCTTATATTATGCAGCATTGAAAATCCAGTATTTTTGTGTTGAATACTGGACAATTCATTTTTTGTTCGATTGGTAGGTGGAGCATTCTTTATATTGTTAATTTTTGCAGACACCTCCTCGACTGCGTTTAGACAGCTCGAAAGTACATTCTTCAAGCTGTTTAATGGTTGTTGATAATACCCAAAACTTTTGATTTATAAAATGGAGAATGCCCAATAATTGTTGTGAAAGTTATGCTAATAACACAATAAGTCCAACACCTTGCATTCCCTGAAAGGCAGATCTACCTATGTCGGGAGCTGTACTTGTAATGAAACTAAAGCTACGCGTTGCGAACAGCACTATCCCTGCGTGTTGTCCCCGGGACTGACGTTAGCAGTTATATACTGCGAGACTCGTAAACTTCATATCCATTTGAAGGTGTACGTGCTCCCAATTCTGGTTAGCACACGACTCACCCATGCATAATACCTATCTAGAGCAGGTCTCACACTTAGAAGACAGTACAGGTCTTATGAGGCGTCCTGTTGCCACATGCACTAAGTACAAACGAAACTTCGGCCACGGCAGTGACCGATCTGCTGGTTTGATATTGTGTTGTAAATGATACATCATTAACAGGAGACTATCTATACTGCTATTAAATTCTATTTTAAGATATTCATTTTCTGAGCGCATGCATTTTAATGTTTGCTCCTTCTTTTACTTGTTACTTTAGTAGTTCAAAACACGATTTTATTTCCTAAATGAAATGTCGCTCATTACAAGGATTCATCTCCAACATAATAATTAGCTCGGAACTGAAATCACTTGGTACATAAGGTGCTAAACTAAATTTTTTAAGATATTTCTCCAATTGTTTCGATCTTGTGTGTCATATTTCAATGCCCCCAGTCTTCTCATTGTGAGCTGTAAATTTTGGAGCCAGGTGATCACAGGTCATCCTCTTCTTCTTCTCCCCTCAGGTTCCCACTCCAGTACCAATTTCGCTATTCTGGCGTCCTCCATTCTTCGTACATGCCTGTACCATGTAACTTCTTTCTACCATTACTCATCTATTCTTTATTTTATTGCCATTCTATATATTACTTTGGTGTTTGCTACTTTTTCTTTCCTAGAAGTTCTTGCCGACCTTCTCCAGGAGTCCCAAAACACGATTTTGCAGGCAAAAATATATATTACGGCAAACCAAATGGAGGCATGCAGTGATAAAGACTTTAAATATGCCTTAAATATATCGGTTACTTTTATGCTTCTTTACTGTCATTTGATAAAGGTGCAATTCCTTTCATTTCGTCTTCCATTAGCCTCTACGACAAATCTGATATCTTCTTTTTCTATTAATATACAATTGTTACCCCTTCTTGCATATTTGAACCTAAAATCGTGTAGGAACCCATTCAAAGTGGCCCTTCAGAATTTAGGTAGGATGTCGTCAAAACTGTTTACTAGATTCAGCGTGGGTGAAATGTTTTCAAGCAGCAAACAATGAACAATATGCCGCAATACGCCTTGCACTATTCCATCATATTGCGTTAACCTATCGTTCTTTTGTTTCCCCGCCGTTTTTTATTCTATATACTAATGTTTCTGAACACCGTGTAGCCTTATCTGTATCCTTCACTGCCTTACTGATACTAATTTTACATGGAAAATAACATAAGACATTCAATACTAATTTGCTGTTCTTACTACTTAGCTTACCCATATTTCGTTTCTTCTTCCCCTTCCATAACTATAAGTATCCACGAAACTGTTAAATAGCTTCACGCAACACTTCAGTCTTTCACGCACTACAAAGATAGTCATAGGAGCTCTTCTTGCAAATGTATTCACTTTTGCTACATCACATTGCCTGCTCATTGCTAAGATTGCGCCTGCCATGCATGTCGCCGTTTCTTTGAATAGATGAATGCCTTTTGTTTATTTTACACATACGATGAATGCACGAAGTTAGAGGATTGCGGTTTCTTTTGAAAATTGCCTTCAAACCCCCCCCCCCCCCCCATTACATTGCTTTCGCCTTGACCCAAGTGTAAACCTAACATCAAAAGAGTTTTTCGCTGAATATATTTTCTAGTCCGTATACATAACATTTACCGAAATTACTTAATATAAAAGGTTATAACACTCCTCTGATTAAAGATGAAAAATTAAAACTTGGCAGGTAAGAGTACAGTAGTCTTCTCTACCTAAGAGAAATTGTTGTAGTATTATAGCGGTAAGTTTCATAGCTACCGCATTATGAAGGCACAAATAGCAAATATCGGACTTTTACCAATAAACAAGCATTTTCTAAAATAATGGACCCATAAAAACACAAAATGACTGTAATAATGACATAATATGACAGAGAAAATATTCTGCATCAGACAGTGCTCTCAAAGCAGAAAATTATTACAATTAATTATTTATACCATTCTATTAGCAAGTGGCAACAACGCGAGGGTAAAACAGGACGAAGCTAATTAGAATTCCTGTGTTAGACAGAGAGCTATATCCCATTTACTTCCATACTGTCTTTTAAGCTTGAGACAAGTTATACAGTTACTGCAACGAACATTAGATCTGGCACGTTATGCCAGAGGTTCTACTCCCATTAGTCCTGCGCCCGAAGGACCAAGGACCCGGGCGACCAGGGAGTTACCCAGCTGTCCCAAAAGGGTGCCCGGCGCCTCCGTGGGGCTTTCCATAGGGCAAGACCTACAGACTAACAAGGCCCCCCCATCTGGTCGTTTGGACTCAAGACGGGATAGAAGTGGATACGCCACTTACGCGCGCCAACTCCAAAATGGGAAGGCTACCGATATGACCTCGGTGGGGCCACCTGAAGATCTAGTACATCTTCTACTAGCTATGCTGGCTAATACGCGGGAATATTAATGGCTTCCCTCAACCCCGTCCGGAGACGTACCCGATCTCCCACGGGTATCGGGAAACACTGCCCCCTCGAGTCCAACCCAATCCGAACAACTCCCAATCAGGGAGGGGCTCGAATGTTCGGCCCGATGTTCCTGTAGTAACGTCAGAGGTACCACTAGTGCTAGAAGTCCGCAGCGCCCGTACCACAGCAGCTGAAGCGGACGGATCTAGCATGCGTGACTCATATGCATTCTCGCACACTCATTTCCTATAGCGTGGCTCAGGCTTAGAAGACAGTACAGGTCGTATAGGGCGCCCTGTTGCCACATATATCTTACGTACAATCGTAAATTCGTCCACGGCAGCGACTGGTCTGCCGGTTTGATATTGTGTTGTAAATGATACATCATTAATACGGAACTGCCTACACTGCTAGTAAATTCCATTTTAAAACATTCAATTTTTGAGTTCTTGCATTTTAATTTTTACTATTTTTACTTGTTACTTTAGTAGTTCAAAACATAATTTTTCAGAAAAAGATATATAATACAAACCAAATGGAGGTATGCAATGATAAAAGCTTTAAATATGCTTTAAAAATGTCGGTTACTTTTATGCTTCTTCACTGTCATTTGATAAATTTGCAATTCCTTCCATTTCGTCTTCCATTAGCCTCGACGGCAAATCTCTTTCTATTAGTACACACTTGTTACCGCTTCTTTCATATTCGAACCATAAATCGTGTAGGAACCGATTCAAAGTGGCCTTTGGGAAATTTGGTAGGGTGTCGTCATCACTGTTTACCCTTGCCAAAATTAGATTCAACATGGGTGGAATGTTTTCAAGCAGCAAAGAATGAACAATACGCCACACTCCGCTTTGCACTATTCCATCACATTGCGTTAGCCTAGCGTTCTTTTGTTCCCCGCCCATTTTTTATGAATTCATAGGGGACTTTTCATTCGTTCCCCTTTTATTCTATATACTAATGTTTCTGAACACATGACTAGTGATACTAATGTTACCTAAAAATAACACAAGACATTCAATACTAGCGTGCATCCTTACTTCTTCATTTACCAATATTTCGTTTCTTCTTAGTTTCCACTTCCATAACTATAACTATTTACAAAACGCTCAAATAGCTTCAAATTATTTCACACGTAACACTTCAGAATATTCCACACGCTATAAACATACTCATGAAAGCTCTTGCAAACTGTATTCCATTGACTGCATCACATTACAGATGTATTACTTTATTTTGACAGGAATCCTGCGCGGTTGGGATGAGTAGCAACTGTAGTGGGGATAGTGCAGCTATCGCCACAGTGCGTCACACGCGTAAGATCACGGGAGGGGAGGGCGCTGCATAAGGTGTCAATAAACAAATTTCACTCTGGAAGCCAGTTTTTGCAGCTCTTATAAACTAAGTTGTAATTCTTAGTATGGTAGTAATCTGCACGCTTTTGTTGGATCTTAAATAGTACATAGGCATTTGGAACAAAACCTTGTTGTCCTCCAGCAGGCATGATAAACAACTGTCGGACTTTCAATATCGCTGCAGAGTCCCTGTAACGTATCTTACTCCAGGCATATGGTCTAGTATGTGCTGTATTTATATAAGTTTCATCCACATAAACTTCACTTCGATATCTCGGAATATTTCGTAAATACTTAAGCCTTTCTGCACGTATGGTGCGATGTTCGATAAAATTTGTCTGTCACGCTTAGTGCTTTTTTTTTTTTTTCAAATAATCCTAGCTTCAAAAGAACTCTTCTTAATGTTCAGACACTGCCTTGGAATTCATTAGAAATTTTAAGCTTCATAAGCACTTTCTTAAAAGTTGGTCTTTGTTTATCTGTGCTTTAAAATTTATTCATAGTTCGCCTAAATACTTCTGTTCTTAATCTTTGTTTACTGGGTATAGAGAAGCACGTTGTTGCACTAGCACCAATGGCTTTTCTTTCCCTAATAACTATCCTAAACTGTTTTCAGACACAACTTCTGCCTCAGACACCCTTCCCCAGATTTTTATAGCTGACCCAGACCATTGCTTCTTTTTTATAAATCTATGGATATTATTTATTACTTCTCGTGTTTTTAAATGTAGCACTTTATTTCCTAATGTGCTGCTAGGAGGTGTCATTTATAAATGCTCTCTTGGAACCAGGAGACAAGCACATTTTGAAACAAGCTGTAGCATTACCGAGTAGCACTGCACGTGTTCACTTGCTCGCAACTGGTACGCAACTGACCTGCCCTCCCCTCCAGTTGTAACCGTTCTGAAGTGGACTCGTCCAGATACCACTGCGCATCGCTCTGCACTTTTCAAGATAAAAAAATACATCTGTACCTGCCCTTCGCGCGTGTCGCCGTTTCTTCGAATAGATGACTTCCTTTCATTGTTTTTTTTTTTCTTTTTTTTGACACACACGACGAATGTAATAAGTCAGAGGATTGCGGTTTCTTTTAAAAATTGCCTTCAACTCTCCTTTAACATTTCCCTTCTTTTGGCTCACGATGTAAAGCCAATAGCAAAAATGTTTTTTCGCTGCCTACATTTCCAGTGCGTGTATATATACGATATATATATTTATTTATTATATATATTTATTTTATATATAACATTTTCCGAAATTACTTAATGCAAAAAGTTATAACACTCGTCTGATAGTAGATGGAATATTCAAATTTGGCAGGTATGAGCACTGTAGTCTTCTCTATCTAAGAAAAAATTGCTGTAGTATTATAGTGGTAAGCTTTATAGTTACCGTACGATGAACATTCAAATAGTAAATATCGGACTTCTGCCGTAAAACAAGCATTTTCGAAAAAAATTGGACCCATTTATTGCCATACTGTCTTTTAAGACTGAGACAACCTGTAGTAAAGAGATCCACTAACAGCAGATAAACAGTTCAAACGCCTCTCCCCTTCATTTGTCTCTTGCCTTCTTGTGGTGTGTAGGCAGTAGGTATGTCACATGTTCATGGCAACATTTGTTTGTTGGGCATTCTGGATGGTACGATAATACCTTATTCGCGCATGTAATGGCTAGGTTTTCAGTGTATACCCATACTCATTTGTTGAAATAGTACGTAGACACACGTTGAACGAGTCACGTATTGCTTTGACTGGCAAATGAATGTGTTTCACGAAGACTGATTTAAACTGTACACATGCAGCCC
>CM060948.1:153516850-153524350 GCA_030765055.1 Mantis religiosa | reverse complement strand
CTTTTAGCTAAAATGCATAAATACTTATTGGACATCTCGGAAAGAACTATAAATAAATGTATAAAAACATTTAAAGTGTAATAAACTAGTACCAATTTTGTTCCCTTTATACCCCGCCTTTAATTGCAGTGGTCATATCGGCGGCCGTTCTCTTTTACAACATATTTCCTACTGGCTATAGTGTTGGTGTATACTTTGGGTTTCTGGTACTTTGGATTTTTTAAAAATATAAAAGATATAAAAGATCACGCACACATTCGCACTCTCATTCGTAGCCCGTCTCGGTAGCGTAGATGTTACATGTCTGCCTCATGTTCAAAAGGTGTCGAGTACGCATCTTGGTCAGGGCGGAAAAGGCTTTTTGTGGGTTTTCCCATATCCTCAAAGATGAATGTGGGGTAACTCTGAGCTCTATCGACCCTAAGATCATTTGAGTATCATTCTACCCATTTCATTCACGGTCCGATAAGACTTGAGATTATAGGACACAAATTAAAAGAAAAAAATTTCATTCGTAATTCTAGACTCTGGGAAAGTTGGGAAATTATCTTGGTTGGAGAAAAATCACCAGCCCTACCGGAAATCGAATCCCAGATCCCTCGAACACCAGGAGCACAAAGCAGGTGCTCTACCGACTGAGTTACGGGGCCAGTGCTAGCACCATTTTCGTATACCTTACAAACAAGCTAAATGCTAATGCTTCAAATTTAATGTTGCAAGGAATCTTTCGGATGTATATCAACAGTTTTATTGCATTTGTATATGTAACCATCTAATATACAGCAATTAATCATAAAATAAAATAGAAATTTTCCAATAAATTACTCAGTACCACAGTATATATATATATTCAATAACCTAAGAAGCACACACACCTATACGTATATATACATACATACATACATACTGTGAACAACAGTCAATTGTTTAATCCTGGTAAGCAATTCTCGCAATGGAAAGCATTAGTAACTCATGTTCGTCAAATAACCTATGTGGGAAGGTGCAAGCACGCAGTACGTCGTATTTCAAGAGGAGCTAATGCTAGAAAAACAACATTGGACACATATTGATATCTTAAATATGTACGAAATTTATTTATAAATATTTGACTCTTCCTAATGATATTTTTAGTAATATATTACGTCAGTCGTGCAGATATCGCAAACATACAGGGTGTCCCACCTAACTCTGCAAACTAAAATATCTCCAAAGTAAAACAAAATATGAAAATTCCAATTGGCCAGGAATGTACCTATACCAGTGGCTCACACAATGAGAAGTTATGCACTATCCATAAAGGTAAACAAATAACATTTCCAACTCCAAGGTGCGTTGTTTTAAATGGAACATGTATGTTTATGCTAACAAAATGTCAACTAGAGCTACAATTAACGATAATAAATTTGGTTCCGCTTTTCTAAACATATTTACTAGTGGCCTATAGCCCTCAAAAACTTCATTGTTGTGCATTACATCCGGAATTAAAATGCAACCTCAAATCACCAGCTTGAAAACTTCGCATCCACAACGTCTCTGGAAGCTTGTACATAATGTGCGGGACGTCCATCATCCTGGAAGCGCATTGATAGACGCGTTTTCAATCACACATACTACGTGAGAAGAGGTATAGTGATACATATCTATGTCCGTTTAATGTTCCCTGATAAAAATAAGGACCCAAAATTTGGTTGCCAATGATTTTTAATAGGACGGGGAGATCCTTTGCAATGGCCAGCTCGGTCACCAGATTTTACACCATCAGACTTTTTTTGTCTGGAACACAGTGAAGGATAGCTGTATCAAGAACCACCAACGACAGTACAGAATATGCAACATCGTATTACTGCGGCGTTGAGGCAATATCTGTAGAAACACTGCAATCCATGCAACATTCTCTTGTTACCAGATTCCAAAAGTGTATTGACGCAAACGGAAGGCACTTCGAACATATGTTGAAGTGAGAGGATTCCATCGGGCAAGACTCTACTGGTGATTTGTAGGCGCATTTTCCATGCCGGATGTAATGCACAACAATGAAGTTTCTAAGAGCTATAGGCCACTAGTAAATGTGATTAGAAGAGCGGAACCAGGTGTGTTATCATTAATTATAACTCTAGTTTTCGTTTTGTTAGAATAAGGAATTGTTATTTGTTGACCTTTGTGAATTGTGCGTACTAGAGCGCAACAGAGACCAGGGGGCATCATTTCTCAGAGCCACCGAATGAAGAATTCTATGGAAAGCCTTGGGGTGAACACGACCCGCCCAAAAACCTTACAGCCACAGTCGGACGGCATATAAGTACAACTAAGGAAAGTCGTAGCCAGACATCAGCGAGACTAGGATGTGAAAGTCTCCAATACTTGTTGGCTCACCGCTTGCTAAATCACAAAAACACTGGGTCCACCCTGAAATATCATGTTAGGCTGCGAGGTACGCCTGCCCTGTGAGCTGACCTTAGGAGCCCTCCGGAAGCGCATCAGCCAACAACGGAGTATGTGGAGAAACCTGCACTCCATCTTCACGACATGCACGAGATGGCTTTTCAGAACATACAGATTGCGAGCTACATCATCAATAGCCAATACGACAGAAAAGTCAAACGCTAAGGCATCCAGCAAGGTTACAGTTTCTGTTTGTGCCGCCCTACCAGGAATAAGGGATGGTGCCGAAATCTTGAAGAGCCGTGGTAAGGACTGTACCGGTGGTAGAGATAATAATTACCGACGTGGTCTACCGCATCCAGAAATTTCACCGTGAAACGGGGTTGGTGGCCCACCTGGATTACTGACCGGTTCCCATTTTATTGTTAGGAACCACCAGCCTTTGGGAGGGGGCAGTGAGACCCTGTGGCATTGTCACGCTGCTGCGAAAAGCCAGTGCGGCGGTAAAAGCTGCACAGCCCCAGATAGCTGCGCAATTGTCGTTCAGCTTTCGGTCGCGGCCAATTTCTGTCTTCCTGTGTCCTCTCAGTCTAAGGATTCCTGGATAAAGCACTTCAACTAACTTTCCCCGCTGTATTTCACTGAACGGAATGGTTCAGAGATACATTACTACCCTGGAACACTTGAGGAACGTCGTTGTTAGCCATTAGCGAGACTGGCACGTTTGCTTCTACAATTTTTGCTTGCTCATCGGTCCACAACAACCGACAACATTGGGTTTACCCTAGCAAGGTTAGCGTTTGGCTCAGAGCTGCGCCTACATTGTGACCTGGCCTTCATGATCCTCCAGGAAGCGAAGGAGCCTCGTAGACCATCTACATGAATGCATGAGATGACTTTTCAGAACATCCAGATGGCGAGTGACTGCATGAAGAGCCAATAGGACAGGCAAGGCAAAAGCCAAACGAAACAGCAAGGGGACCTTTTGTGGTTGTACCACCCTACGCGGAGGAAGGGTAATGCCGAAAATTTCAACAAACGTGGCAAGAGCCGTAACGGTGGTTGTGGGAAAATTTAATGAATGGCATAGTTTACCGTATCCATAAGTTGCCCGAAAGAATGCTCTCCTTGCACACCTGGATCAATGGCCCGATTCGATGGTGCTTTTCGGGACGATCAGCTTCTGGGAGGGGGCAGTGTCATTGTGTGGCATGTTTATACTGCACGGCTCCAGGAAATTTCGCAATTCTCGCTTATCATTCGGACGAGGCCAATCGCTCATAGCCTGTGTCTTCTCAGGCTCAGTATTCCTGCAGCAAGTATTTCAAATTACTCTTCTCGCTGTACTTCTCTATGACTTCCGAAAGTAAGAATTTCCATAATGAATATGCGTCCTTGCACTTTTCGCTGAAATAATGACTAACACGCATTGGCGTGTTTCTGCAAGTTGAGGAAAGATCCTGAAAAAATAAAACCTTATCCAGATAACTCCTAAAAATATAAATAAATAGGATAGATAAATAAATAGATAAATAGGATTGCATAACAACGTATTGGTGTATTTGTGAATAATTTAATTTTAGTTTATATATTCACATTTATTTTAATACTAGCATTTCTTTAGATGAAACGTTGGTTTCTGAGATAGTTTAGCCCGCAATTATCTACTGTCAATAGATATTTAAATAGTAACAGTAAATTAAAGAAAAGAAATAAGCGAATTATATTCCTTAGGATATTTTAATTGTACTTTGGACCCTCAATGTTGCTGAAATGCACTACCATATGTGATAAACAGAGCTAATGTTGCACAGTAAGAGAGAAAGACTAATACAATTACTTTGAATAGCATTGAAGTTCTGTTCACTACCAACCCCCTTCCACACACACACACACACACACACACACACACACACACACACACACACACACACACACACACACACACACACACACATACACACAGCCAGACAGACACACAGATCACAGCTTACGTTTGATTGTACAGGTTTTGTGATAATGTCCTAATCTTTAAACTCTTGGAGCAATAATATTTTGAGTCCGCTTTGTATTCATTTAAGTGAGTTTCACCGGTAAAATTATCGTTAAATTAGATATACACAAAGATATATACAAAACTCATACTTACATACACTGCAGTTTTGAATACTATTACCTACTCTCCCCAGTCCATGTGAATCGACTTCTCTGATATATGTATATGCTCCTATATCATGATATTATCTTTGAAATTAGGGAACTCTCTGGCCCTCTCGTGCACTGAGCTTGGATATGACTGCTAATTCTGACATCTTATTGATTTGAGATTAGCGAGAAGCACCAGATCTCTTCGGATTATCGTTGATTCTCCATCAAAGGCCACATTATAACGTATGCTGAGTGATAGAGAGAGATAAATAAAAGGGAGTCTTTATCTTTGAAACAGCTACCATACAAATACTCATCAGGAGAGGTAGGGCTCTCCAGAGTTAAAAATACCGTTGAAAGTGATGAGGTTTCAGACCTGGAGAGTATTAAGGAAAAGTCAGCGAAGAGAATGACGAGGTCCTAAAAGCTATCCTATAGACTCCTTTTAATAGGAAAGCGATAGGCATATACATGGCTTCCGAAGAGAAGATATATTCCACAGGAGTGCGAATGTTGCTGGCCAATTTCCACTCCAGGCAATTGAGCCATTGCTTTTCTCCTCTTGTGTATTCCAACGTATTGCTGACCGATACTGTGAAGCCAAAGTTCACAGTCATGTGGACAGTCGTATACACATGTGTGCTAATTACTAATATGTTTATTTAGGCTCACTAGTAGTTGCGGCTGGTGAGCATTTTTGGTGGTGGGAGCACATGTAACGATGCTTGTAATGAAAGCAGAAGTGGGGTTATACCTTTTAAAACAGGTCGCCTTTAATTGCACCGCCAAGAGCAACTCGATAGTGGCGAAACTTATACATTTTTAAACACAACTAGGCCACTAATAATAAAAGATAAAATACAACTCACCAAGTGGCAGCGCTACTTGTATAAGAGCTGAGCACATCTATTTTACTGGGCGGCAAACATTTCAGTTAATTTATTTTTGAAGTAGGGGATTTCACTAATTACTTCTATATGAGTGGAACAAGCAGCCAAGGAATTAAGCCTATCTTGGCCCATGAAGTTCCTAAGGATAGCCTTAATGATTTTCAATGTACTGAAACTTCCCTCTGCCTCGGCTGTTGCAACCTGAGTTATCAGTACAATTTGCAGCGTTTTGAAAACCATCCTCAAAGGAGTGTTGCAGGACAAATCTGAGAGTTCACTGACTAAAGGATATCTTTGAATGTATCAGTAACGGTTTATTTTGAAACTTTTGTTTGGAGATAATGGGGTGGTAATTTGATGTATATCTACTCATAGAGTCAGCAGGGAAATTTTCTTCAAATGTAATACATTTATTTGGATCGATAATCCCAAACACATTAAATATATGAGACTGTTGAGCTCGTCCTTTCATTTGCTCGACCACTGTGTCACACACTTCTTTGGCATCTGAACTCAGGATCACTTCAGAAATTTGGTCGCTTTCTTGAGAAAGGTGCAAAGTCATCACCGACTTGTATATTCTATTTTTATCTGAGTTTCAGATACAAATGATTCAAAATACTCTAAAATCACCATTTCTTAGTAAACTGTTACCGAAAGTCCTCTGTTTGGCCTTCTTATTGCGTAAATATATAATTATTCGGTTGATGTGCCGCTAATCATTTAATTTCAAGTTTTTCTTCGACGTTTAATGAATGAAAGATACTTTTAAATAAATAATACACTCTATTCATTTTAAAGCTATACTACTTTGTGTGCAAAGCAATTAAAATTACAACAATCACACGAATTCTTAACTTTGCAAGGGGCCGCACTCAGCTGACCCCAAGCCTTGCTAAGTGTGAGAGCAGCGCAGCGAGGGAGGTATAGACATGTGATTGACAAAGTGTATAGTGAGGTGAGGAATGTTCGCAGGCCCTGCCCGCCTTGATAGCGTAGATAGTAGCGTGTCTGCCTCACGTTCAAGAGGTCCCGAGTTCGAATCTCGGTCAAGGTGAGTTACATGAATAAGGTTTTTCCGGGGTTTTTCCTTATCCTGAAATACGAATGTCGAGCAACTCTATGCCCCATGTGACCCCGGGCTCATTTGAGCATCGTTTCACCCGTTTTCATTCATCGTCCGATATGACATAAAGTTGGCAGGCCCGTATAATCTGGCCCTGCGCGACAAGGGGACTGCGAGTTTGCCGTGTACAACACTGCACGTTGTGAGCTTCGGTAAACATTAAGAATCGTGTTAAATAAAATTATTGTTTGGAATGATTATTACAATTGAATAAAATATAAAAGAAATTTTTTCTCAAATTCAAAAAGGAACACGTATAAGTTGTGTGATATTATTGGTGCCCCTCTGGCCCTTAATGGCAGACCAACCCTCCTCATTTGTTAAAGTCTGTTTAGTTAACGCATGTGCAGTTTGGAGTCAAAGGAGCCTGAGCCTCCCGCCCACTAATGACCGTCATAAATCTATCTCCACACTTCAGAAATGGAACACTGTTGTTGAGGACCAATAGCAACCCTGATTTTCTCGAAGTGACAGTCGCATGTCTAGTCCACGTGGAGTCTCAGTTGCCGAAGTTCCAACTTCCAGTTGATCTGTTTCATTACGTGCAGAAAGTCGTTGTGTATCACAATGTGGATACCGTAGGAGGGAAATGCAGTGGTAAATGTAAATGAAATAGTAGATAACTTTCAGTCACGTGAAAATAATCAAAGTGAAGACAGTGTGAATAACTGGGCCGAGTTATATTACTAGAAAAGCCTCAAAAAACAAAGTTATAACGGGAAATGTTTCTAAGCAAATTCAAGCGCTTGTTTTGAACACATATAAATTTGTGCTGAAAAATAATCTTATAAGTGGTCGTGCAATGAATCTGATATTAAATTATAGGTATTCACAGAAATACAGTAAGAAATATTGTGACGAAAGGAATACCAAAGACGCCGATCAAGTATGAAAACAAAAGGAAACGTTTCTCTAAAGTAGATAATTTCACACGCGATTTAATTCGTCAAGAAA
>CM060948.1:153466850-153511850 GCA_030765055.1 Mantis religiosa | reverse complement strand
TGAGTGAGTGAGTGGGTGCGTGGGTGGTTGGGTGGGTGAGTGAGTGAGTGAGTGAGTGAGTAAGTGAGTAAGTGAGTGAGTAAGTGAGTCAGTGAGTAAGTGAGTAAGTGAGTAAGTGAGTAAGTGAGCAAGTGAGTAAGTGAGTAAGTGAATAAGTAAATAAATAAACAAACAAATAAATCAATAAATCAATAAATCGGCAAGTCGGCAAATCTGTGAGTCGGCAAGTCGTCTAATCGGCAGACCGGCAAATCGGCAAATTAGGAACTGGGTAAATCGGCATTTCGGCAAATCAGCAAATAGGGAGATCCGCAAATGCGCAGATCGCTAGATAGGCAGATCGGCAGATCGGCAGATCATTAGATCAACAGATCGGAAAATTGGCAACCGGTAATTCCGCAAATCGGAAAATCTACAAATCGGGAAGTCGGCAGATTGGCAAATGGGCATATCGGCAGTTCGGCATGTCGAAAAGTCGGCAATTCTGTAAGTGGGCAAGTCGGCAAGTTGGCAAGACGGCAACTCGGCTAATTGGCAAATTGGCAATTCGGCAGATCGGCGGATCGACAGATCGGCAGATTGGCAGATCGGCATATCGACAAAATCGAAATTTGGCAAGTTAGCAAGTCGGCAAGTCGGAAGGTCGTCAGGTCGGCAATTAGGCAAATCGCCACTTCGGGAAAACGGCGAATCGGCAAATTGGCAAATGGGCATATTGGCCGATCGGACGATCGGCAAATCGGCAAGTCGGCAAGTTGGACAGTCTGCAAGTAGGCAAGTCAGCAAATCGGTAAATCAGGAAATCGGCAAATCGGGAAGCGGGTAAATGGGTTGTTCGGCAGGTCGGCAAGTCGGCAAATCGGAACGTCGGCAAGTCAGAAAGTCGGCATGTCGGCAAGTCGGAAAGGCGTCAGGTTGGCTAGTCGGCAAGTCGGACAGTCGGCAAGTCGGCAATTCTGGCACTGGGCAAGTTGGCAAGTCGGAAATTGGATAGTCTGCATGTCGGCAAGTCGGCAATTCCACAGCTCGGCAAGACGGCAAGTCCGCCATTCGGCAAATCGGTAGGGTGGCAAGTAGGCCATTCGGCAGGTCGCAATTTGGCAAGTTGGGAAGTCTGCAAATCGGCATGTCGGCAAGTCGGCAAGTCGGCAAGTAGTGTAATCGGCAGATAGCTGTTCGGTTGATTGGCATACCGAAATATCGGCCAATCAGAAATTCGCAATTCGGCATTCCGGCAAATCGGCCAATTGGCAAATCGGCAAATGCGCAGATCGCCATATCGGCAATTCGGCAAGTCGTTAGTCGGCAAATCGGCAGGTCGGCAAGTCGGATATTCGGCAACTTGGCAAGTCGACAACTCGGGAAGTAGGCAGGTCGGCAAGCCGGCAATTCGGCTAATTGGCAAATCGCAAATAGGCAAGATCAGTGGAGCGAAAAATTGGCGTTTTAATCGAAGAAGAATATCTCCTCTCTGGTAAGGCAACGAACCTGGAACCTATGGTTTGAGAAGCTAGAACGCGCAGCAATCGACCAAATTAAAGAGAGGGAGAGAGAGAAATCTGAAATAAAGTTTGTAAATGTATATACATTCTCTGTGCTTGTGCTTTTGAATATATCTTAAGACATACTTGTGAGAGAATGATACAAAGCTCCTTCCGAATAAAGGTGGAAATTCAAGTGTAGTGTAAAATATATTTTCATCAGGCATGTTTTTGTTGTGGGATGGAATACTTTCCTGAAAATGTTCACGTCGTACCTTTGAAATTAAATATAACTCACATTTATCGAATTTTAGTTTTCCAGTTACGGTGTTCTTTCACTTTCTGTCTCTCTCTTTGTGAAGTTTTATATCTCTCTTACACTCTAAAATGGAAAGAAGTGTGTTTGTGCTAAAGATAAGTTGATGAGGGCTAAATTTACAGTTATTTTGCAATAGATCTTCTGATGAGTGTTTCGTTAATTCTTGATTCTACTAATATATTGACTGTTATTTTAACGTTAGCTTCAGAATAATTAACACTGGTACTCATCCCAAAGGATTTTTAATGTACGTCACATCAAAAGCCCAAGTTTGTTCTTGAATAATAGCATTTGAAGAAATACACAACCTTCATAGCCGCCGCAGGCCAAATAGAATATGCAAAATAGTACGGAAGGACATCAAGGTATAGGTTGAATGCGTAGTTTAAACACCAGTAGAGCATAACAGCTATTTCAGGACGTTGATATAGCCATAAAAATCTGGAAATGACAATAAAAAAGGAATGGTAGTACACCATTCCAGCCGTTGAAAGTATGACCCATGGTGTCTGCGGTAGACCATATACGTACAGCACGAACGACCTTCCACTCCAATACGTGTTCGATTCGTTTCTTCTGTATGGCATATCTTCGGCGTTTCCATCTTCCAGCTGGTAATATTAGCCCATAGAGCGAGCGCTATTATTTCCTTTTGCTGGCTCTTCTGTCCTGTTTTAGCATTGCTATTGTTATTGCTGCCTCATACACTGGTGAACACGATGGAAAACATGCACGACACTTCAGTCAAACGATATTCTAGAAGAGTATGTATAGTAGAAGAGAGAACTATATCCAAGTGTTGGCCTCATTTTTAAAACTTTTCGAACTAGCGCCTCAAATATTAGACATGAGGGCTAAATTATGGCGTTGAGAACATAGCTGAGCTAATAGTAACTGTTTTATTCAAAACGCGCTATAAATTAAAAGGAAATCGACGCAGTCGAACAAACTGAAGAGCCTAATTCATTCGGGTGTGTGATGTACAGTCGAGTGCATAGAATCGTCAAAATGAAATGTGCAGTAGTGTACGTTGTTAAGAAAACACTTAACTGCATCTGCCACACCAGGGCGGTTCCAGCAATCCAATGAATGTTGGCCTTACTACACCATTTCTTTTGCTCTGAAGCTGAAATTGAACTATGTTCAGAAGATAAGAATGCACTTAGCGGAAATTTGGCCAAAACTTGTAAAGCATTAAAGTATTACTTTTTAAATTTAAAGATACTATGCATCTTTAAATTCAATTACATAAAGTAGGCTTTCTCTATGCGTCCTCTCAAGCATACGCATGTTACCATTTAAATTCTTAAAGAGAACGGCATAATGGTCTGTATTTGTTCCCATGGCCTTTAATTTCAGTTGATTTTTCTGACTTTTTTGCGAGATGAAGAAGTTCGGTAGGATGTAGTTTGTAACCGACTTTGTTCAAGATCTTCAGTACAGTTTCAGAGACATTAAACTTTAAAAATGGCCTTTTGTTTATACTACAGATTAAAATTCCACAAAATATAACATAATCAAATCCACCATAAAAACAGAATAATTATAGCTCTTTTCCTTGTAAATGCCATAAAAATGAAAAAGGTCACTTTTGCGTATTGTTTCTTAAAAATTAAAAATATCTTCCTGAAATTTATGACATCATCTAAATAAGTGTATACACCAGGTGAGTCAGCATTATTAATATCCATGCAACCCGCAGTTTATAGTCTAATGTGAAAACATTGACTCTTTTAGCATAAAAGCCGTTATTGCGGCTCTGTCCTTCTGTTCGGTACTACACATACCCAGCATTAATATTTACAGTCCTGAATAAGGACCAAATAGCTGTGAAAACCTTAAATAAATGACGTCTTTTCATACATCTTTTCATACATCTTTTCATATATGTAATACTAGCAATGTGATAAACAAATGCCTTGCAACAGAGCGACGACAGATACGTGAGAGCTGGTCAAGTAGATTAGTTATCTGCCAAGTTATTGTGCAAGGATAGGTTCCAAACACGTTATGTTAGTTTCTTTTTCTTTCCTTCCCCATATTCTGTATTATCTGTATTTTAACTACTAATTTATTTATTATTAGTCCCCTTATGTGCCAAACACACAAGAATTAGAACACGATAATTACGGATCATGCTTAGCTTTGTGAACCTTTATAATCTGCACTGTATCTGGTGTTGTAAACCATGTTCAGCAGTTAAACTTCATTTTAGGAGCATGTGAACGACAATAAATCTAATAGTTTTTGTTTCATACTTAAACCTTGGTTCACTTCTACTGACAAAAGAGTGGCGACCGTGTTAAGTTCTCGCTTAAACAGAAAAATAACCTGTCAAAAAGTGTGGATTTCATCAATGCAGTAAATGTTCAAAATGACGACCTCCTTCATTCTAGCACATTTGGGTACCTTGTCGTAGAGATGTTCTTGCATGGTGTAACATGCGCGGTGTAATCCGTATGCATTCTTCATTTATGAGTGCCCGTAGATGATTCAAGCTTTGAGGTTCTTGAGCGTATCAAACAGCTTGCTAGTATTCGCGAGTAACTATCCATTTATTTAGTGGTGGTGCAGCAGTAAAGAATATCATTAAAATTTGTTTCCATTAGTTTTAGACATCCATTAGTGTAGAGCAGTCATTTTCCTGTTCCGTGGATAAAATTTTTCAGGTTTAATTCTTAAATCCAAATAATATTTATACTACTAATATTCGTAAAACGATTTGATAAAGAGTACAAAAGCTGGAAAACACCTTTTGATTCTGATGAAAGAAATTCCTACCTCTGTATGCGTTAAAGTACTGAAGTATTATGGTGATAAGAGGTCTAATTCAAATGTTATCTACAAGAGCTAATTACAGGTATCAACATTTTCTATGTGTGCGAATGGATGATCTTCTGAATTTTATTTTCAGAAAATGGATGTAGGTTAGGCCACTTGTGCTCTAAACGGAGTGCATAACGCTGAAGAGGAAGTGGGGATATTCTCTGACCTCTATTAACTTTATTTGCAAGCTGTAGAATATATTTTGTATAACTGCACTTTGCATTGCCCTTACCTTTTACAGCATCTCTTAACTTTAATTAAAGTAATTAGCTCTAGAGCGCAGACAAATTTCTAGAAAACAGCTTATTAGGAAGGTTGTTTTGGAACCAATGCCACCTCCCACCCGCTTGCCTGTTTGTTCCATCTAGCGCACACATTTTAGCGAGTTGTCAATTAAATACTTGGAAAGATGAACTTATGTATATAAGTTATTGCATTTTCCTTGAATATAAGCTCAGTCTTTCTTATAATTAATGCATTTTATGAAACTGCGAATAATAATAGAAATAATTGCAACCATTTTGTTGAACATACAATTATATAAAAATATAAGGTGTCATTCATTTTGACTAAATTTGGTACAATTCATTAATGTTATAATATACTAATTAATCAGAGTTTCAAATGATATCGCAACATTTGAATAAATGTGTATTTCTGTCTCCATTAAATGATCATTAACTTTACTGAAAACGTTCCCAAATCATAGGGTTTGTACCTCATTAATCATGGGCCAATTTTGTATAATTATGTTCAAACACTTTTTGTAAAGGTGGTGTATTCTTTTATTCAAACATACAAGCAAATATAACATAAATTCAAGTAAAAGTTTAAATTCTGAAAACAATGAATTAATAGCTATTGTATCTTTACGATTTCCCTAAAGTAATCCCTGGTGCCTTTTTAATACAAAAGCATCATCGCATTATGTGAAGAATTCAGAATTTGACACTTAGAGTGTGAAAACATGAAAAACAACAAAAGATGCACGCGCCTTGTAACTTCATGGACATGCAAGGCATACAAAACATATAATACTCTAGATATCGCGGTAGAAGTATAACTAGTAAATATTTAAACCAAAACAAGAATTTAGCAGCTGTGCAAATTTACGTTGAACTCTTATAATACCGGTATTTATTTCATTTCGTTAAGTCATATCGGACGATGAACGAAATGGGTGAAATGATGCTCAAATGCGCCCACGGTCCATAGAGCTTAGAGTTATCCTACATTGGTCTTTCAGGATAAGGGAAAACCCCGGAATAAACCTTACCTAGGTAACTCACCCTGACCATTTACGCCACTGAGGCGGCACCATTATTTACTAACAAAAATAAATAACATTGAAATAGGTTATATGAACGGACCATATACCTATGAAATGTTGCGTAATACTAACTGTTAAGCATCTTAATAAACAAAAAGTATTTTAAATATTTAAGCATGAAACCTAAAACACTTTTTACTGAGGCATAGTCTTAGGATAAATATGTTAGTTTATGTACAACTCACATATTCAAGTGTCAGTGTTGTAATATCACGAGTGGCAATTCATGTACTTAAATTTTACAGTACAAGTGGTGTACTTTAGTTATATTAATAGCGGAAATACAACTAATAATTTTGTGTAAGGCCTCCCTACTGTTCAATTTACATTAAAATTGATATCTTCAAATGCTGTGAAATTACGAGTCCCAAAACAATGGGACATTTATGGTGTTCTGGTAATCTAATACCCAGGTTCCCAAGTTATTGTATGGGATATGCATATTTGATGCAGAGGACAATTTATGATATTGATCTCAGATGGATTTCTGAAATCCAGCATTTACGGAAACGCAAGGCAACTACAAATTATCATATATTCCTTTAATATTATTTATCTTTTCCATAGGAAATCATGTCATAGTGCATATTTCTGGGTTATAAAAACCTTTTGAGAATGCCAAGATAGAACAGGGCTGAAATATTCAATACCATAGATGGGATTGAACCTGGAAGCTTCAACTTACCCCCTGAGCTACCATGGCCACACACTGGCACAAGCTGAGGTCGTTAAGGTCAGCCACTCAATTCGCACAAGCATTATCCGCCGTGAGTGATGTTTCCTATTTCTTTTTCCAAAATTTTCTTTGTTTCTTTTTCTTCATATACAACAGATGGTTGGTAGGTACTCTAATCATGGACCTGTTTCGTTTTGTTTTCAAAATTTCCTTCCCAATTACAATTTACTTTCATTGAGACAGTGTTTTCCGCCTGGGTGAGATATGTTGCAAGAAGGGACTTTTAATACTACAGGACATACCTGCACGACATACATTTCTTCAACTGGATCCTATTTTCCGCAATAAACTACAATATGTTCTCAAATTAATATTGAGATAACATCCTAATGGCGACTTATACTTTCATAAATATTTCAACTACTTTTCTTCGTGACTAATCATTAGTACAATCAATGTGGAATTGATTTTAGAATCAATCAATTAGGGCATTTTGTTTGGTAGCGAAAATGGTTGGAACATCTTTGCGGTAAACCGAGGATTCGTGGTTCATGTTCGTTATAGCACTGAATTCCTTTGGTCTAATTATACCTTTCAAAATGTATTCTGTATAGCACAGCAGGTTTCAAACAATAATTACTTAAAATCCAGTATGTTCTGAGTAAGCAGTAAAATGTTGGGGTACAATATTTTAAGCTGCAAAAACTGCATTGGATTCATACAAAGGACTTTGAACATCTCTGTGTTGAGTAATGATATTAGAATAAGAATACTGAGTAAGGTTAGTGCTGGACAAGTTTATTTTTGCCCACCTTACCAAATAGTTCATTGGGTCGAACGGACTTTGTACCACCGGATACCCTGTTCTCGAATTCCGGTCTGTCTAACCACCTACTCTACTGAGGTGTGCAGGGTAGTTTTGCTCTTGCTTGCAGTGTAATGCTAGCAAGTAATACTAGAATAGCCACATAATATTATTATCAATGGAAAGTATAACGTACATATTAATTTATTCTGGTTCAGTTTATAGGTAGACTTGTTTATTAGATGAAAATAAATACTATAAATATACAAGAAAGTGTACTCAAATCCCTTAAAAGTGTAATAAGAATTGAAATGTTATATTTAAATACACGTTTTTGATCTTAGGTTTGAAAGCAAAATCTTAGGCAGTATCCCTTAATGAATAATGAAGTACTATGAGTGAAAGCTGATACTTTCATTGTCGGTGTGTTGTAGATTAAACGTACTTCGTGGGCTTGTAGGTCGTGGTCTAGTAGGTTTGAACCGCTGCCAAACTCGTTATTTTATTGTTTAAAAGCCAAGCAAATACCTTTAATTTGCAGTAATAATAAGGTTTTCTAGTTGGTTGTGAAATTTTGCATTGCCCGTAGCTTCAAAAACGTATTTTGTCCAATGTTTATTAATATGTGGTTAAATATTAAACATCGGTTTATATTTCCGGAAAAATTCATTATTAGTTACAAGAAAATGGGCTAAATATTGTGTATGTTGCTCACATTATAACGAGCATTAAAATCAGAACCCAAAAATTGCTCTGTTTCAACTACTGAATTATAAATGTCTTGTATATATGTTAAATCGTTGTTTGCTTATATTCTCATATTCATAATGAATAAAAGTGTTTCAGCTTTTCTTCATATCTTCACAGTGATATTTATGATTGGATTTAGTTACGTATATGATTTATTTTAAAAGTTTAAATACAATATTCCCCGTTTACAGAAATATACATTATATCTCGGCCTATATGCATAGAGAAAGTGTTTTATTATTTGCTGAAGAATAATAAGGCTGCTGAAAGTTAGCATCATTAAATTTGTTAATTCAACCAGCGGGATGGCTCAGGCGGTTTGTTCTGTGGTCCGCATTCGGAAGGCCCTGTTTCGGTTCTCGGGGCCGATCAACCTGTACCATAGGTTTTTTTTTTTTCGGATCGCTATGCGGATGCTAGGTAAATTAATTATATCCGCCGAATTTCCTGTTGCTTCATTGTCATTTCATATCATTTCTTATCTGCTGGTTTCTTTCAGGGTAGAAGAGTCGGCGGGAGTCTCAGTGGCCCTTGGCAGGATGATATACTCTGAGGGAACACTTTGTCCTCCGTCGAGACAACCTCCGGTCTGCGAGCCGGCCTAGTGAGCCGAAGTATTGCGGGTGGCGCGATGCCGGTTGTGCCAGCCTGATTGGAATCCTCTGCTCAGCGGAGTGGCCCCGGACTCCGGACACTGTTTCGGGGCCACGATAGGTGGGATGGTGACTGTCCTGGACGGCCGGGGAGTTTCTATCTAGTAAAGTGTAGGGACCCCACCCTGTGTGCTGTGCTGAATCCTTGGGTCGGCCGTCCTCAGTATCCTCTCACCCCAATGCTCCCTCTTTGGGGTGCCCCACTTGGGAGCATAATACAAAAGACCAGTCTGGTTGTCGTGCCAAATCCCCTCAGTACAATCGAATTCAATCCAATCTTTCAATTCAAGTCAGGCTAGTCACTACTGGTAATACTGGTATATATTGTAGCAAGTTTCCAAAAAGCCTACTGTTCTATGCGAACCTCTCCGCAACAGCACACTCAAATCTAAGTAATCATTAGGGCATACGGACAGTAATGTAAAAATAAAATCTACAGGAACCTTGAAAATGCACTAGAATAAGTACTCTCTCTAACTTCACAAGAAATAGGTTAGTAAACTTCGTACTGTATAGGGTGGTTGATCATTCGGCAAGGTCATCGAATTGCAAATTACTTTCATATCCCGACACCCATAAAAGTGGTCCATAAAGAAACGTAGTTGTGTATGTTGGTAATGACAAATCTAGTCTCACCATCTGCTAGCTAAATGCCTTGTACTCGGATATAATTCCATCCATTGTATTAGTACATTGCCCTACCTCCCCCAAAATATGGTCAAATTTCCGTAGGGTAACATTTCAATTAATTGCTAGTAATTTTACTAAAAGAATTATCGTTAAGGCAAGACTTTATTGAACCCAGGTTTAAAATTAACATACAATATAATATAACCACTAACTCCAGTATAATTCCGACCATTTTATCTAATACACTACCCTACCTCTACCCAAAATATGGCAAAATTGCCGAAGGGTAACATTTTCAGTAGTCCATTATTTTACTAATGGAACGGCAAAATTCATGGAACTTATACGAAACATTAAAATACAATATAATAAACACGTAGAAAGGAAAACTAAAACACCCTCGTCCTATATGTGTGTCTTTGATGAAAGCTGTCATATGATCACACTGCCACTGATTAAAGTTTTTTCCAAGAAAACGTTTGGTGCTACTAACGCAATTATTCAACGCAATAATTCGAGTTGCAAATTTTCCAAGATTCTGGAAACATGCCTTGTTTGTAGTGGTGCCCAAACCAGGAAAATCTAAGTCAGATCAACTTTCATATCGACCTATAAGTCTGATAAGAACATTTTCTGAAATATTCGAACGACTATTCCTCTCTAACCTAATTGGTTCTCTGCGCCTGCTTATTGCAGGTACGCAGTTTGGATTTAGACCTAACCACGGTTGTCATCAGCAGCTACATCGAGTTGTAGACTCGATAGTTAATGCCTATGAAGAGAGATCTGTCTGCTTTGGACCGTTCCTCGATTCAGATAAAGCATTCAATAATGTGTGGCATCATGGACTTTTGTACAAAATAAAATCTTCTGTTAGCAACACCATATTTTTAGTAATTAAATCTTATCTTTCTGGAAGAAAATTCTCGATTCAATGCAAATATGTGCTATATCCAGTTTAGGAAGTACAAGCAGGAGTTCCTCAAGGTGGTGTATTGGCTCCATTCCTCTACTTATTCTTTAGTTCGGATTTTACTACACAGGATAACCTGCTTATCTCACAATTCGCAGATGATGTAGATATCCTTAGCAATGGACCTGATATTGCAGCTGCTAGTGAACTACAATCTTTCACGGATAAAGTTAACGAATGTCGCAAAGGTAGGGTAAAGATTAATCCAAATAAATCCAAAATAGTGAAATTCACCTATAAAAGAAATACTGCAAATACAGAAATAAACTTTGCGCACGAAGTAGTGCCACAGTGTAGTACAGTTACATATCTTGGTTTAACCCTCGATTCCAAATTAACCTGGAACGCACACATCACTGAACTTATCAAGAAACTTACCCAAAAAATTCATCAACTATAATTTTTAATAACAGGTACTTTTCCGTTGCCCTTATCTTCAAAAATACTTATCTACTTCTCGCTAATGAGAAGCATTTTGATATATGGTTGTTCAGTTTGAGGTTCAGCATCCATAATGCAAATCAACTGAATAAAGACTTTACAAAATCGGGTGTTGCGCCTAATAGCGAATGCATTCAACATTACACAAAGATCTGCGTACTCCAACAATAGAAGATACTCTTCAGTCCTGCTACAAACGCCTCTTCACTTCCTTTGGTGAACATTAAAATGAAATTCTAAGACAGATTTCACAGCATATGTCACAAGAACGAGCACAGAGAAGATTGGAGCGAAAACGACACACAGATCTTCTAATTTGAAATGATCTCAAAACAGTTTAAATGAGGACAGTCACTGGACTGCATTCTCAATACACATTTTCTGTTCTTTTAAATAATTTTATCTTTGTTGTCTAAACTAAAATACTTTGTATAGGTATAGTAAGTTCTCAATAAATTGAGCGGAAGAAATAGTAATAATCCTTTCTTCTATAAGTCCGAATTGATCTTTGTTTGTACAAGGTTTCTTTATATACCAGTCGTAGTGAAACTGTTTCACAGAGGAGTATTCAGACAATCTCTATATTCCATATCGATTATAATGTCATTCGTCGTTTTTTTATCTTTCAATTTTCTGAATTTATTTTCAGAACAGTCAGATACAGTATTAATGCTGGCTATGAAATCAATGATTGATTTTCTGAAAGTGGAAATCCAACGGAGTGAGAAACAGATTGCAATGGGATTAATGTGCAGGTCAGTGAAAGTCATCCTCCGTTGTGTAATAGCGGCGATTGTAGCCTCATATTCCCGAGGTCGGGAGTTCAAAAAGGAGTAAAGCTCCTTAGCTATTGTTCCCGTATGACCTTTATTCACAACTAAGCACAACATAAAAACTAAGAGAAAGGGTGATTGAACAAAACTGTCGATCAGTTCCTTCCGTTGTTTACATAAAAATGAAAAGGCTTCTCCCTGACGCATATCTAGCGGTTGTTTGTAACTATCCAATTATCACGATCCTACAATGGCAAGTAGAAGTCACTTATGTGGACGTCTGCCTTTTTCCGATCCGATAAAAGCAGGAATGTCAACTCCTGAACTAGAAGCGCGTGACAAGTACAGCTTCTATGGCACATAAATATCCTAGTTGCCAACGTAAGTGTAGTCATGTCTCTTGACTGCAGCATTCCAAATCCAGAAGATATTTATCTGAGCATCAGCTTACTGCTAAGTGGGGATTTGATCAGGTGACACATTAACTCCTTAATGAGGATCAGAGATTTCACTGTGTAAAGGTTTTCAAAGAGGAACATTCGGGACAATTAATCTGAAGCGGAGAAAGACGAACTTGGCTGTTTATGCTTAGGGTTAGGGGTATACAAGTTAGTGTAGATTTCAGTATTTCTGGCCACTTAAGTCTAATGGTAGATGCAGAGATCGGGTACAAAGAGTATCCAGATCTGATAGCGGCATCTATAGAATTTCCAAGTTGAGTGTTCATGTATGCCTCATCAATACCATCGAGTTACGCACGAATAACTTCGGACAGGAGGTAGAGAGATCCCGTGACAAGGAAGAAATAGTTCTCTACTTAAAGCACATCCGCCACCACTCACCACAAACAACCATGTTGGGTTCTGAATCCTGGAAGGGTAAAGATAATGAAGGAAATGAGTAATCGGAAAATGCGCGAGAATGTAATGTAATGTAATGTAATGTAATGTAATGCAATGCAATGCAATGCAATGCAATCAATGCAATGCAATGCAATGTAATGTAATGTAATGTAATGTAATAAATAACCCATGGGCCAACAGCCCCTACTGGGCCAAGACCTGCCAACACGACTGTCGGCCTCACGCCCATATACGCAAGGTAGAGGTGGGCGATCATCCAATCGATACTGGTAGAAAATGTTGTCAGCATCTCGGCACCCTCAGCCGGACAGTTGGCTTTCTAGACCAGGGTTCGCTACCTATCGTGGCTCCTCAATTTCCTCGAGATACTTAGTGGGTACCGGTCCTACAACCGGGACTTAAAATCCCCACCCTCTAGGGGTGCAATCGATAATGGAAGTCTATATATTATAATACACTCCAAAATTGGCATCCAATCTAGGAATACAACAGTTAGGGTGGCTGTTGCAACAGGAATCGAACCTGGGACCTTCTGATTATGAGCCATAACGCTAAAATTCAGCCACCCTGCTCGACTGATACTGGGTAAGATAGTGAATCCAGTAGCATTCTAGGCTGACTTATTAAAGAGTATGTTAAATAATTAAGGTTGACGGAGAAAGAATTTTTTGTTTGGACACATTCTTGGTCTCCGAAGCGCTTATCATTCAGATAGAGCGCTGTTGCATGGGGAAACTGTTACCACTTTAGATGTTGGACACATTCTGATACAGAGGAAGAACCCTACTTATGTTGCCTTGCTCATTAAAATGTGGCTGAAGGAAGGTGTGCCTCAATTACGAAGAGTGAAGTACCGTGTTGAAATGGCCACTTGGGGGCTCTCGTTCAACACGTGAGTCAGTCCGCCGCAGAAAAAATGCAAATAACCTCTGTTTGAGGAAATTAGCGCAACGAGTTCTACTCAAGACTTGCGTGCCAATTGTAGGGAAATAAAAATTGTTTTTCGGTCTTCCGTTTAGCACGTAAACTCTTCCTAGAAATAATGAAGAAGGAACATTCCTTGATTTGACTCGGAGAAGGAAATGGACTTTCTCACCTTTTAATGTGGCAATAGCTATAGTAATATCTTAAAGAAAAAGTAAGAGAGAGAGAGAAGAGAGAGAGAAAGTTGGGTCTCCCAGATCCCACTGATAAGTTTCTGAGGGCATTAAGCTAACTTTTTATATATTTCTTCGAAGAGAAGTGAAATTAAAAATGCAATGATGAACGGTATCTTGGTACGGGATGTGTTTTAATATGTTAAGTCGTTATGGTACGTTAACCTATACGTGGAATTCTCAGACAAGAACTAACCCCCTGTAAACAAACTTGGAGGAGAGGACTACGCGCCACGTGCAAGGGGCATTTTGGTGCAGATAAGTGTGGAAACAGTAGCTGTAGAGCTAATTTCTGATCAATAAATTAGCTTGTTACATCTCTGATACAAATGTTATATTGTAATAATTATTTTCTATTCCATATATTGACATTTATGAACCTGTAACAGACAACTTAGAGAAGCAAGACAAATAGCAGTGGTCAATAAACTAAGAGGACTGGATTCAATTTTTCTGAGCGGATTCGGCACCTCGACCAGAATAGTCTTTTGTACCTATGCCCCAAGTGGAGTACCTCGGGGAGGGAGGATGAGGTAAGAGAAGAAAAAGGAAGGCTGACCCAAAGGAGTAACTACATTACAGAGGGCGAGGTCCCTACACTTTACAAGATAGAAGCTCTTCGGTGGTCCAGGCCAATCGTTATGCCACCTACCGTGCCCAGAAACAGGCACGAGGCCGGTTGGGAGATCGGAGGCCACCCCCTTGAGCAAGGAAGGCTCCAGGTAGGCTCGCACAACCGGAATCCCGCCAGCCGCGTTCCTGGAAAGGTCCACTAGGCCGGCTTGGAGACAGCAGTCTCCTGCCGGAGGAGAAAGTATTCTCCCAGAGCATATCATCCTGCCAAGCACCGCCGATACTTCGACCGACACTTCTATCCTGAAAGAAATCATCAGATGACGTGAAATGGAGGGACAAGAAATTCAGGTGTAATTGACCTACCCAGCATTCGCCTACTGATCTGGGAAAAATCCTATATTACCCATGGGCCAGGTAGGTTGGCCACGAGAATCGAACCCGAGCCTCCCGAATGCGTACCATAGACGAAATCGCCTGAGCTATCCCACTCGGAAACGAAATAGAAAATCAAGCAGCCCTTTATTTGAATACCAGCAATAGCACTTAAATATACCTATGGTAACTATTCGGGACTGCCCACATAAAATAACTGGTGTAAGGGCACCTTCATGTGATGACGCAGTTGTGGAGTCCTTTAATGTAAAAAAAGACAAGAAAATGTTCCTCTTTATAGTTAGGCAGTGCAATAGTACAGTGCAAATTAACGTCTTTATAAAACCATGTATCTCAGCTTTACTGCCTCTGTGTAACACTCTGCAATATTGGCTTAAGTACCAAACCATGAGCCAACAAAATATTTACCTTCAGCACGTGTTCGTTCCCAATTAAAGTAGCAGAGCACCAGGGTTAACCTTTTGTTCCATACTGCTATTATCACTGTCATTTTGAGATCCGTTCATTTAGAGCTGTACAGCATGTTAGCCATCAGTTTTGATGCAGCAGCTGCAGAAATACGCTCTCTGTTGCACAGTCTATACACACAACATTGTTTTGTTAATATAGTGCGGCACCAAATGCAAATGTTCCCTGAAGGTAAAGTGATTTTTTCAATGTCTGTTAGCCTATTAGCTAACTGACTTACGCTCAAGGACCCACAGCAAAAGCAATTCCATTATATCGAAGTCTAAAACCGGTGGTCTGATATTCGAATTTAATTCTCTCGTCTGTTTCATAAGTATTGAAGGCATTACATTTTGCCAAATCGTATCGAGATTTCACTGGGAAATCATACGTATTTTGAGGTGTCTTGGACAAAGGGGTTTGTGCCTGTGGGTGATTATGTGCGAGCATGCGTACGTGCGCCCAAGGGTGAACAGTATAAATAAAAAACGAAAATTTGGCCAAATATCAAACTTAGTATATAACTTAGGGATGCAAAACACAGGTTTTTAAGAAGATTTTACCACTTCTAATTAAATATTGTATAAACCACGTTTTTATTATTCTTGATTTAGGCACACAAGGATCTAAAGTATTTTATTTAAATGCTATGCATTTAAGACATTTATACAATAAATAAAGTGTATGTATTGAATGTTCTGGAAATAACTGGTGAAGTTTTCTTCATTGGAAATAACGTTGGTATAATTGTCAACAGCAAGCGAGAGATAAAATCTAAATGTATAAAAATATGCATCTTATGGAGCAACACAATCTATGTGAAATAGAAGTTTAGCGATGCTAAACGTTTTCAGTTGTTATTGGTTATTGGTTTGAATTTTCAAGTGGTTATCTTTTTTAGTGGTACTTAACTACTCGTTTAAGCCATGACTACGCAGAGAGTGTGAGATTTCAAAGCTATTACAAGCAGCCTTCTTTAGAAAATTCGTTTCTATAAGTACAACGAAATATGTAAATTTGTAATAACATTTTATCTTTATAGATAATAAGTAGATTGAAAATAAAACTGTATGTGAGTAGTTTGTAAATGGTGGTTGGAGGAAGTTACGTGAATAAATCAGTGAATATTCAAAATAGCTGAAAATGCAAGCAAGCATCGGGAAGATTTGTACAAACCTTATCAAAATTAGTTGAACATTGCATGTATAAAGCCCTGAATATTAAACAGTTCCTCTTTATTTTTTATGGTTTACATTACTAAAATAACCAAGGATTTTATATGCAGTCTGTTTCTGTTTATTCATTTAAAATATATGAATATAAAATTTTCCAACCATGTCGACCTGATTCATCTACCGACTAAGGAAAACCTCGAAAAATCCGGGATCAATGGGAAAGGCGTAAGAAATCTATCCCAGGACGTCCCGAACTATGCTTTCGCTTAGTCAACTCGCTCGATAATTGAGATGTATGATGACAACTAACGATAAAAGGCAATTAAAACTTTCCCCACTATCCTGAAAATATATTCATAAAATTCACTGTAACACTTTGCTGAACATTAACATTTCCATTTTACTTACTTTTCTGTGTGCGTAATGTTTTGCAATGAAGCATTCCAATTTATTAAAATTTTCAGCTTTAATTGTGCTGCACTGAACTAACTTCAAAAAATGTTTAAAATCCTAAGTGGTACGAATATTGTGCAATTTTACTAAAGTATATTATAGTTTCACACATACCTACATTTTTGAAGGAGATATCGTATAGGGATACAGCTTGAGCAGAGGTTAGGTGACGAAAACCACAGCTCCCTCGAGAAGTCTAATCACGTATGTTTGCATAACCTATCATCACACAAGGTGCTATGTAGCTCTTCCTTTCTAGAGGACCTGAAAACCTTCCTGTTTGCTCTTGTCAAACCGACGATTGTTTTAGTGTGCGATTCCTCGACTAGCATTGCTAACGGCATCGCCTTTCTTATGTGCCTAGGGAATTTTAAATTAGACTCCAGGACCAGAACCTGTAAACGAAGTGTTAAATCCTAAGAAACAGACGGTGTGTTTATTGTAATCGTAATGCAAAAATTATTGAATCGATTACGGTTGGCACACTTTGCTTCCAAATGACACCCCTGGTCCAAAAGTGCCCACATTTCATTTGCCTGGTACATATAGAAAGTTAAATAAGATTAGTGGCCTTAATTGCCAAATTGCCTTGCATTTCTATGGAGGCATTTAAAACATTTTACAAGACGATTAACGAATTTATTTAAATAATTTATTTAAGTTATGAGGATACTATAGAGGAATACATAAAATGCAGAAAGAAGTATACAGCAGTACTGTTATACAACCACAAATACCACCGTTTGTAATGACGATTTCTCCTTCTTGCAAGTGAGCGACTTCCAGATACTCGTTTAACATTTACAATTTTACTATGTAATGATCTCATTAAAATGCGATTATGATATTTTTCCAGGGATCACTATATTTCGGTTGACTGTGCATTTCTCTAAGTGATCTTTTCCGAATGCAATTAATTGGTAAAGAAGTTTCCTGATAAATCCAGAAAGGTTATCTTTGAGGGTGAGAGTAGTGGTAAGTAGCTATGACATACCTACCACGCATTTGTAGGATAAATACTTCACGCCATGAATGCACTAAGCCTATGCAAAATAGCTCCGATGCGGCATTAAAGGATTATGTGCCGCTGGGAATATGTGGATAGCCGTCCAAACACTGCAGATATGAAGAACACAGGAAACGTTCCTGGCAATCCCTTTCGAGTCCCTTAGGCTGACATTATACTTCATCTCCAACACTTTACTACCGGTTGCAGTTTCCAATTTCAGTAAATAAAATCTGGTAAATCTCCGCCACGTTTCTGAATAGGCTTTTATCGGAATATCCCTATTACAGATAATATAACAAGTCTCGGTAGCGTAGATGGTAGCGTGTCTGCCTCAAGTTTAAGAGGTCCCGAGTTCTAATCTCGGTCAGGGTGAGTTGCCTGGATAAGGTTTATCCAGGGTTTTTCCTTGTTCTAAAAGACGAATTTTGGGTATCTCTAATCTCTAAGGAACCTGGGTTCAAGTGAGCATCATTTCACCCATTTCATTCATCGTCCGAAATGACTTAACGTTGGAGGATGTAAATTACAAACAAAAAAAGTCCCAGCAAATATGATTTGACAGTGTGTAATAAAATTTTTGTGTTTTAATTCTGTTTGGTAATTTTGCTTTTGATTGTATTTCGTGATGATTATTTTTAGAATATATGACGGATTTATAAATAATTGAAATTTCTTTACCCAGCTTCAATCTAATTGGTGCACATTAACTCCTATCTCCGGCTCCCTGTCTCGGATAGATATATTATTTTATTCTTAATTACTTAAATAATAACACAGGCGCTTCTTCGTAGAAAATTATTTACTTAGAGAGTGCAAGTTATAAATCAAAAGGCCACAATTTTTTCACAATACATTTTTACAGGTCAGCTTATGGCAGATACCATTCTTTCTTCCGCAACCATTCTCTATTTTATGCAGTGGTTACCCATCACCCACCATATACTTCTTATTTTTCTTTTACTCCCAACTTCACTTGCAGACACAATTAACATTTTAAAACTGTTCCTTCTTTTCTTTGAATCCTCAACAACATTACAAAATCCATAAACAATTTTCGTTTTGGAGCCCAACACAAACAACGGCTTAAACATAGAATTAATAACATTTCTTTACTTTTAAAATGCACAAGAACCCATTCTTCCATATACATATTTACACTTTCTTAGTTATATTTTCTTGTACCACGTGCTGATTAGGTAGATGAACTATTAAGGCATTTGATGTCGAGATTTTGTTTGGGTGCTTTGAGACTACCTGAATTATATACACAGCTCTTTGTGAAAATTTCACACCAGAAAGAATTTCTAAATAATTCCAAACTTGGTGGAAGAGCAGAAGAGTGTGCAAGCAATAAATGATTAGGCTTGCAGAGAGATGGCGTACAAGTAGGCCGAGCAGAGCCCTCGCGTGTCAGTCCGACAAGGTCAGTGTTGCGCCCAGTGTAGTCAGTACAGAGCTACCAAACAAGGTGAAAACAATAAAGTGAGTGCCAGTATGCCTCGTCAACGTCAAAGGAAACCATATCATCATGTAACGGATTTCGAACGTGGCAGATTGATTGGTCTCCGGGAAGCAGGTTTGTCATACCGTGACATTTCGGCTCGTCCAGGGCAGCTGCTACGTCAGTGATGTCTGTGTGGAAGCAGTGGATAGATGAAGGCCTTACGCAGCAAAGAGCGGGAACTGGACCACGAAAAATGACCACCGCACGCGGTGACCGTCATCTTGTCCATATGGCCATAACGGACCGTATAGCTTCATCCACAGTGCTGGCCCGACACTGGAACACTGCAACAGATGTGAGCTTGTCTGCATCATCGGATGGTCTCCGTAAACTGAAACTTGGGCTGGTTGCAGGCATGACATTACGTCGGCTTCCATTGTCCAAAAACCACAAGCTCCTCCGAATGTAATGGGCACGTGAACACCGTCATTGGGGTGCTGAATGGCAAAATGCAGTATTTTCGGATGAGTCCCTCTTCAACGTGTCCTACAGTCATGGTCGCATACGTGTTCGACGGTACCGTGGTGAGCACAACCCAGAGGGCTGCCCTGTTGAGCGGCATAGCGGACAAACACAGGATGTGATGGTTTTTTTTTGGGGGGGGGCAATGGATACAACAAGCGATCCCGCCTCCTACGAATTGAGGGTATTTTGAACAGTAGTCGCAGCCTAACGGTGGTTGCATAGCCTGAGGTACTGCTCCTGATTCTGGCTCAGGCCATGTTTCAACAGGACAATTCTCGACCACATATTGGGAGGAATGTACAAGCCTTTTTCGAGGAGCATCGGGTATCATTGCTTCCCTGGCCTGCACGTTCGCTTGACATGTTACCCATCGAACAAGTCTGGGATATGGTTGGTCAGCACCTGGTGCATCATGGTCGTCCAATAGCTAGTGTCAAAGAGTTGTGAGCTGGAATACAAACTGCGGGGAAAGAAGCCCTTCAGGAACGTATTCAGAACCTTTTTGATGCAATGTCACGGCGTATAGCAGCTTTAATTGTAGCGCATGGAGGCCACACGAAATACTGAATATTAGGGTTCAAAGGTCATGTACAAATATGAAAAATTAATCGTTTGCTACTTGTCACGTACTTAACCGATGGTATTAAATTCATTGAATTAAGGGCAATGGGAGGTAATTTTTACCCAGACAAGGCTAATTTTTACCAATATTGAAATTTGAATATATAGAACACTAAACATTATCAGAAATTTAAATTCGGTATGATTACTGTATAAGGATGTGTGCATTTACTTACTGTATAATATTTAATGGCCCAAATGACCTTGTTGTCGACGGGCCCTTAAACACCACACACACTCACTTACTGTATAATATTTAAATTACGTTCACATAGGTCCATGCAAAAGGGGCATAAATCACACCGTGTGTCCTGAGAAGTATATTGCACCCTATACTTCAGGTGCACTTTACTTGTAGGAATTTATAGCTACATGCACCTAAAATACAGTTTTATAATATCGGCTAAATGTAAATCACATATAGTTTATACTCTACATATGAAAAATTAATTAGTTTTGAGTAAAAGAGAATAATATTTTTAAGGACTGAATATTTGTTTTCATCCATTTTATAAATCATACGAGTGTAAATGTTAGCCGAATGTGTTCAAGGAACATTGGCAAATAACCACTACAAATATTCTGTTAATATCTGTTACAGTTTTTGAGAAACATGCACGTAAAGTATGAAAAATCAAGGATTTGGGAAAACACGAACAAAGATTAAGCACCAATCTCAGGAAGTGGACGTATCATCACACCGCCATGTTTAAATTCACGAATTAAAGGACTTTAATACAAGCTGACAACCTATGTTATAAATGATTTTAAAGCTGAAGAATTGTATAATTTTTAACATTAAAAACAAAAAATGTATTTTATGAAACCTATCGACCTTCCAGTGCCCTTAATGAGTATACTTTTTGGTGTTGCAATTTTAAAAGCCAGCCGTGTAAAAAGATTTAGATAAAATAAACTCGTATGGGTGCGTGAAAAAATTGATTATTCTATAAATATTAGGTTGCGTATTTAATTTTACCTTGTTCTGAAAAGATGATATTATGAATTTTTAAGAAAATTTGGACATATGTCTCATTTGATTTAAAATGCTTCAAAATGCTTATTTTTTCTAAAAAAAATGGCTGTAACAATGCTGAACACAGCAGATCATTAAGATATTTACATAAAAATAAAATGTGTATCTTGAATCGTTAGGAAGTAGGCTCTGAAATCCTCTTCATTCCCAAAAACGAGCACATAAAGTTGTAACGCTGATTGTTTGCGCCATGATCGTCATGTGTTTGTCGGGCGCATGAATATTTTACTTGGCGCCGGTTATGCGGCAAACTGGTCATGTGACTCGCCAGCGTGCAAGAAAGTAGTCTTTTTCCGGTTAGTTAGTCAGACATGTTTGAGACATGTAGAAGATATGTGTTGTGTTTCGTGGTGTGGCTGAGTGCAACGTTGTTGCAATGAAAAGACGTTTTTTAGTTTATCTAAATGTTAAATGTATTGTCTTCTTTATGATTATTCATATAAGAAATGTAGCGTGTGCAATAAATTTATCTAGAGATATGAATACAACTCTATCGAGTACAGTCCACAAAATCAGTTTCCTTGATTTCTGCTAAAATAAAGTGGTCCTCCGAATTAAATTAATCACGACACGAACACTGATAAATTATAAGAGTTAGACAGAAATGTACTTTAACACAACTGTAGGTCTGTCCAAAACACGCACTTTGTTTTGAATAATTTTTCAGATTCAGCATTTCGAAGATATATTTTGATATTTATTTGAAGATTTTAATACGTTCTTTTTAATATTTTGTTGCATTGGTCCCATTCAGCCATTTCTATCCATATGTAAAGAGCGCAGCATCTCAAGACCAGAATACAGCGATCCGCTTTTAAGAGCGCACCTAATTATATCACATTTGCACGGCATTATATAAAATCAAGTTTCACAGGAACTATAAAGGGTATAAAACCGCATTATTGGAGACTTGCTAAACAAGTGAATGCCTTCGGCGAGCTCTACAAATCCTATTTGCAGTTGTTGAGATGTTATAAACATATTGATACATATATAAGATATTAAAAATTGTTACAACTAAAATCACATTCTCTTAAGTAATGCCATTTATTGAATGCATACAGTGAAGTTTTATCAGGTTTATATATGCAGTTATACAGTAAGTATCAACATATTTTAATAGCCCTTAGTTACCTTCACAATTCATAATATAATTCTATTTCAGGTGTTTATAGTCATTACAAAGCATTTTCCTTCTAACACTCTAAGACATTTTTCGATTCAAGAGATAAGTATGAACCTAAAGCTACCTAAATATTTGAATGTTATAAGTCCACTGGTTCTGAGAAACATTTTCTTAAACACGAGGAAAACATTACGTAAAATGTGATATTAATATATCAGTAACTTTATAAAATCTAAAATGATATTTATAGTATTTGTCATACAGCAAGAGGAAATTTAATATTTTTGTACTTCTGGTCAAAAATGCCCTTATATAATGCTATATGTGTATGACTGAAGTATTGCCTGTTTGACGAACGTGTTCCTCTGAACATTTAACCATATTGTTACGGGGACTGCGAATACCTACCGTAAAGAGATTAAGTGTGTTATCACCCAAGTCCATCACCTTGGTCATTTGCCAGTGAGGGGAACAACAAAAATAGAGCATGGACAATTTTGTGTAGCTTTTTTCTCTTAAAATGACAATATCGATTTTCTTTAAAATTCCATGTGAATAAGACATTTGTGATTAATAAAATATTAATGACTAAAGTAAATTTTCTACAAATAGACTGTGAAGTAATTTTCATTATGAATGGCATTTGCGAAACAGGTAAGCCTCAAAAGACACACAAAATATCGCGACGCAAAACCTGTACATCTTATTAAAATACACAATTTAAAACATAAGTTTTGTGCCGAAGATTTCTGATATTCATTGTTATTTTTATCATTTCAATCTGCAAGTTGCCATTTATTTATTTTTTGTTCATAACGCAAATGTGAAATTTGAGGCATCGCAGAGGGACCCGCTTTTTAGACATGTGATTTCGCTTCACTTGGCTGTATTCTTGTTATTCCAACAACGTAAGGCGTAAATGTATAGTGAAACGTTAACCACTAACGAGAATTGTATAGAAGAATTATCTTTTGAAACAGTTGAAACAGCACTTTTTTAAAAACAAACATAGGAAATTGTGAATAGAACATATCCGATTTTATTTTATTTGAATTTGTCAAGCCTAAATATGTCTCTAATCTAATATTGACAATTTTTAATGCACAAATCAATGCATTTCGCAATAATTGTTACAGATACATTTTTGTTCATCATTATTTGCAAATAATAAAAATAATCATCCGAAAGCATACTGAAATCCTTAGTTATGGGATGCAAATCGTATGTTTTGTTACATTTTTAAACCAATAAGGCAAGGAGTTCTGTTTATAGCACGTTACTTACCAAAATATATTTCATGTATTTATCAAATAAACTAGAAATTAGTTACACATAATGCAGTTTTCTATAGCAATCTATTTCTCAAAGTCTATTTCCTGTATTTGTAAAAAAATTGGAAATTATTTACATATTTGGGTAGCAGTATTTGGTAAAAATGAAGCTATTTGCTGAAGAAACTTTTAATTCGGTATGTTTCAAGGTTTTCCCCCATAAAGAGCTGATCACCCATATCAATTTATTGGCTTTAAATTAGCAAAGAGTTCTTTAGTTCTTTGAATTCGTCATGCGATGTGATACCGGAATTATTGATGGCTAAGTTTCAGAAAAAAGTGATGCGAGGATGGCTAAATAATTTCAATAAATTACATTTTCCATACGTTCAAATTAACCCGTACTTTTGGAAACAGCAGTTATAATTTTCACAGAGATCTGAAGGGCTCATTAGCGAATTCCGTATTGAGAAAAAATACAATTATTGTAAGTCATTGCAGGTAACGTAATTAGGAATTTGGTAAAGTCAGTTGACAGAAATGCATTAGTTCAAGTCGCAGAATTACACTTAGTATCTAGCAGACCACTGAGTGAAAAGTTGTATTATAGGAAAGCCTCAATTAAGCAGTATATGTGGTAACGCTGGTAGGAAGGTATGTGGTAGCCGGGATTTAAGATGACAATAGAGCACGTATCTCTAAAACTCGTGTCTTTTCTTATATACTTTACAGTCATACACAAGAGTTTACTGTTTCGATTATTGGTAGTTCGTAGCATCGAAGCACTGTACTCTGGTTTCACAATCGTTGGCCTTTAACAGGAAGCGTCCGTCTAACATTTCGGTGGCTCACGGTAACTTTTCTTGTAACTGCTTTTAAGAAAACTGTTATATTATGCTGTAAAATGTTGATTAATAAGACGCTAGTAGACATTTCTCACCATTTACAATTTTTCGAGCTAAAATTTATACATTCTAAAATAATCGGAAACTCGAATCAAATAAGTCATTATTCTCCTCCGTTAAATTTATCACACAATTTAAAGGTCATCCATTCTCACACTAACCGTGCATTCCCTGAGAAAAATATCTCATAGTGCATCAATGGACAAGCTGATAGCAGACGCACCGAAGGTCGCAATATTGCAGAGAGCGTCATATCAACTCATACTTGAGACCTTGGTCGTCAAACTTAAGAGAGGAAGGTTGAATAGGAAGATAATCTTAAGGAATGCAGCTAGAAAGAGAAAGCGCGGAATACACGTTAGAACAACTGTGTAAAACAGGAAAGACTCAAATATATATCAGGAGATATCAAAAATTGGAAATGAAAACAAATAAATGTCATTGTGACACCTTCACAAACTAAGTCATGGTTAGAGTAAATATTTATGGTATACTTCACTGTTCATATTTGTGGAGTTATATGGAGAATTTTGAATTATTTTGCTACTCCTTTGTATGTGTTAGCAATTTGCTAGTGTAGTAGAAAATATACCGAACTTAATTGGGCTGTCATTCTGTTAAAGAAACTACAATGTCTTGCATGCATACTGTGAAACGTACACTGACGTGTATGAAATGTCATCCATTTTTTCCTAGGCCGCAATGTGTCTTTTCCCTCCGTGAGTTTTCGACCTGCAGATGACCAAACATGTATTCCACTCAGGCGGTATCAGTCCGCTGTGTGACTGGCCTTGTAGACGATTCAAGGATATAAAATGAACGGTGTTGTAAGCGATGTTAAATAAAGAGATGATGCCCATAATTCCTCTGAAAGGGTTTCGCTACAATTGGCACACAAATGCACAAGCAATACAACATAATTTTGCCTTGTAGAACAAGGGGTGAAGAATTATTTACGTGTGACGCTAAACAGAAGAATATTTCTGACTTTATATGACATTCAATCAATGCATTTGTTTCTGTGCTTCATACTGTTTTATTTTAGTGACAAAGTTTTATCAATCATTTTCTTAATTGAACCCCATATAACTCTGGAAAGAATGGGCCTGAATTTGTTAGTTAAATACTAAGCGGATTGCTGGTTGTGGCTGCATAGGCAACTTCTCTGTCTTCTTTGCGTGACGTAAGGCATATTCACAAGGGGACGATGTATAGACGGCATACAAATGGAGTTCAGTTGAACTATCTTTCAGGTAAGTAAAGTACACCTTCCGCGGGACAGTATCATACAGGCGTTCCGTTACAAGAACACCAAATCGGTCATGTTCATGCATGCATAATTTCGTGGTAGCCATTTTAACCTGTTACTCACTTCGGAGATTTCTAAGGCTCTATTAAACCAATATTACGAAAGAGTGACTAAGTATCACAAAGCAAGTAACCATTCCCTTGTGTTGGACCTGTAGCTCAATCGGTGGAGCACCTGCCTACTGTGCAAGCGTTCGCAGTTTCAATTCCCGGCTGGGGGTGGAGATCTCTCTCCAACCAAGATGATTCCCCAGCTTCCTAGAGTCTGGAAGTATGAATGAGTGTGCGAATATGTGAGTGATCTAATGATTAAAATGCAAAGTACAAGCAACCCAAAGTATACGAGTTAACACCATCGATATGTCCCAAAGGAGAATGGCCGCCGATATTACCACTGCAGTTAAAGGTGGAATATAAATGGAACACAAAATTATTTTTCATGTCAGGTATTAACTACATGGTGTTGGAACTATGCTCACAAAAAAGAAAACATAAAATCCCTGGAATTATGACTTTAACAGAACCAATGTCTATATTGTGTATCAGGCAACTTTCGTTAAATACGCTCGCAGTTCAGTGGCAATATACAGGCTGTGAAGTAGCACGAGGGTTCACGGTTCAAACACTAACATCTGGACATACTATTTATCTCCAAATTTCTTTCTTTGAAGGACACAGTAACGAACTCATTTACAATCTGTACTCTTTCATCTAAGCTGCCTCCGCATGGCATTGCAGAATATTAAAGAAAATGGGAAACACTGGAACGATAATTTTGATAGAAACGACCTCAATTTTTCTATATAAGGGTCACCGAAATGACCGCTCTCCTAGCTCATTACTAAAGCGGAGGTCGTATAACGCGACCGAGAATTTGTAGTTTGAACCCCAATCTGAAGTTAAAGTTTTTATCCAAAATTTTTTAGTTTAAGCCACAGTAAGACATTTAAAAATGTTGTTTTACGGCTAAATTATTACTACATGGCATTAGAATATATGGAAGAACAAGAAAAGCACATGAAACAAACGTCTGCTGGAGTTTGTAGATCCAGATGTTTCGCTCATGACTGCGGTGATCATCTTCAGTGGCATGACCTAGGCCTTCTCGGTGAAGGTTCAGTCACGACTTTTTATCTAAATTTATATCTCTTGAATTTGACTTGATAATATTTAATAGTAGCAATTCCGGATTTTTGCCTAGACTATAAGTATTTTTCAAACCGCATTAGTTGTTAAGGTGTAGCTTAAAATTTCACTAATCTAAGGTTGCTGCCATGCTGTATATATAATCATATGATCATAGATTTTCCAATTACTACAGATAATTTTTGATACCGAAATTAAAGGAATGTAATAAGTAAACAATCGCAATGGATTGCAAAGAAATAGTTCATCTTTGTTACAACACGTGCAGGGGCAGGTGGTTGAGTCGTGTAACAAAAGACATGGGAGAAAAAGAATTCTAAATGGGTAACACTTGACTTCGTTTGAAAAGGTATTCTTCGGAACCTTAATAATGGACTGACCGAGACTAATAATCACATTGGACAAAATAGTCACAACGGAGCTTTTAGTGAATAAAGAGGGCTTCAAGAGGTGAAAGTGACACACAAACGCAGATGTGTGGAAGAGGGGTCCGTGACTGGCAGCCTATTAACACGGTCATCTGCCTCTGTCTTGCTGGAAGGCAGACCAGAACCGGAGAGAAGATCTGTCGGTTCATACGTGAATAACGTATTAAGCGTTATCGCGTACTAAGCAGTCTACACACGGCAGCTCTGAACAGTGATATATTGGTAGCCCTTGGTCGGCAACTTCGATTTTGATGTAATGATAAAAAGAAGCTGTAATTAAACCAGTTTGAAACATGCATTCCAGTGTCATTAGAACCAGCCTTACTCATACCTATCCACGCATACCCCGAGAGTATGTTACTGCTCTAACTGATTCGCTTCAGAATGTCACGCCAACATGGAACTCTTTGCTTTACCCACCATTTACTTCATTTCTCTCATTCAGTCATTGGATATTGATGCAAATGTTCAAAAAGCAAGTCCGGAGCACTTAACGCCAAAGATTTTAACACCGTTAAAAAGTCTCACAGAGGGACATGCTCCAGTATCTACAAAGTTACCTCACCATTTCAGTACGCTGCTCAAGGCTGGAATGTCAGTTCGGTTCACCTACGTGATGGAAGTGCAACCATCTTCGGCTTCAAGAAGTAATTAATTGTCAGTTGGATTGTTATGAATCAACCAGGGTTTAATTTCCAGTCAATTAAATATGTAAATGGAAACAGAATCCTTTTATGAAATACGAAACATATCACTACAGGCTACTAGTTCAATGGAAATTGCTAGTCATATTCACCAACCTATATTCAAATTTCTAAGTACGTTAAAATCATCTCATAAGAACACTTACACAAATGTTCGAAATTACACTCAAAACATTCATAACAAGAAAATAAATACAAGAACTGGCCTATAAACCTTATGGATAAATTATTCTTTTTAAGTTGTGTATGCTATGTATGTGCTGATATATGAGCTTTGTATATTCAAAGATCTTAAATATTCACTGAAATATAAGAACCATGTGTGTTGTACATTTTCAGTTCTGCGCTGAAATGGATAAAGTATATAGTTGCCGTTATCATTGTTGTTGTTCTTCACCTAGAATATGACTTCAAAAATACAGGCAAGTTTCCCTGAAATTGTTTGTAAAGGCGACGGTGATGTTTAGTTCAGCATTTGTGACACCTTAAGTAACATGGTTTATTTTATGTGCACCTAAATACTAAAAAAATATCTAGAATTTACACAAACAGTTATTTACATTAATAGAAAAACCAAGCAACAAGTTAAAAATTTGGAGGAAGCTCTTTTAAAATCGTCGTTAATTGGTAAATAACACTTTCTAATTAAGAGCTACATTTTTACATGCTATGCATTAAGTGAGATTCTCTGTTGTACGACATTTAATTCAACACCAAAGATGTCTCTTTATACACAATCCTTCAGTTTGTTTTCTGCTGTACTGCTCCAATGTTTGTTGTGTTCAAGTATTTTGTGCTTTAATGAAAATTAAAAGTGTGAGGTTATAGACGTCAGAGGTAATTAAATTTTACTTGGGAAGGAAATAGATTAGTAATAACAATTACTTGTAGCAACCTTACCATAAATGTCACCACCTTATATGCTGACGCACCAGATACCTATGCATTTTTCCGGCACAGTATACGTTGCAAGATATTCGATGTTAATGACATTAATCCTTTCAACAAATGACCTCATATATAACGAAATAGCATACAGTGAGCTACTCAGTCGCACTCCGGAGAACGTATCACTAACTTGGATATACATAAATAAATTACAAGAGAGAAGGAAATAAGATTCAGGGATTCCATCGTCATCTATTCAGAAGAATCCCTTAAGGAAATGAACAGAAAAAACAAAGCAAGAAAAGAGAAAGAGAAAGAAGGAGCACAGCTGAGTTAAAAGAAATCCCAAGCGGTATGTCGCAAGATAAGAGATATCATCTGAGACTCCAATTTGAGAATTCCTTCAAGGAGAAGACATCCGCGATAATGTGTGTTGACGATGTGTGTTATGAGGCGGTGATGAAACTGTCACTTCTCTACCATATGTTAAAGTAAAGATTAAAAGACAACTGGCATATTGCTGTGCGTTCACGTTGCTTGTTTTGCAAGGCGGCCTTGTGTGGTTATGCTTGGAAATACAGCAGAGAATTTCTGTGTCTTTATGAATCTGTTTTTCTTTTGCCGGAAGAACAGAACTTGTTTCGAAATGTGTTATAATGATATGTTTTCTTTTTGTGATATAGTTTTCTTAAGTAGGGTTGAGTACACTTAAATTTATTTAATTTTGGAATATATATAGTCGCATCTTTGAATCACTTAGTACTTGTGAAGTCACTGTGTGGCAATCTACAGGTAACTAGGCAAACATAAAATAAAATTCTAAAGAAAACCAAAATATTTAGAGGATTTTTATACAAAATTACTCAATGTGCAAAGAACGCCTGATAACGCTGTGCTAAAGAAGCCAGTTGTATAACGTATGACAAAGCTTGCAACAAGCAAAGAAGCAAACAGTGGGTGAAAGTTGCCGGTACCACTCCAAAATCCACTTAGTAGAATGGCCAGTATCCTAACGTCATGCCCTCATCCTTGGTCACTGCAAACGACACTATTCTAACCACTTATACACTGGAGAGTATGCATTACATTGGCAATACGTATTACGTACTATTACACTTCCGGGTAAAACAACCATTGCCCAATCGTTTCATTTTATAGTCGAGTACTACCCCTGCCCCGTCTTGATTAGAACGGAGGAAATCTTATGAATAGGAACGATAGCACAAAATAAATTACCGATTGGAACTTAATGCAATGAAAATGAAGTAAAACTTCAGCAGTAAAATATAGATCAGTAAAATCCTTACTGAAAACATCCTACGGATACTCCCATTCCCTTTCGACCCCATGAATGATTGAAAACATCCTTCTTGTTGTTCCTTGTTGCTTATACTTCTACAATGGAGGACGTACAATCCCCATCTTGGACTGACATGTAGGCACCGGGATCAGATACCTGTCGAGGAGGAGGTAAACTCAGGAACACAGAGTAGCCAGAAGCCAGATGAGAGTGAACAAGAAGAAGATATGAGATAAAGGTGAACTAAGTTAAATTTAAGTGGATGACGGAGTAGTGCGTGGAATGAATGGTGGATTAAACTGGAGAACCTGTACGATACTTTGTACACCACAAATGATACACACAGTCTCCTAGGACCAAACCCGAGTTGCATTGGTAAGAGTCGAGCAGCCACTAAAATCACATTTGTTTAAACGTGGAACATTAATTTCTAAGGTGCCATTATATACCTGGCTTTACGAGTGATAATAGTAACGGTCTGAATATTATATGCCGTTGTTAACTACCTTAGCAACCATTGGAAAATATAAAGATTATCTGCCCACAGTAAATTTCTTAAGGGCCAGTGTAATTAATGCACTGCAGTACTGATTAATGTAACTATGGTAAACTATAGCAACATTCTATATCTAAAATAAAATAACTCGAAGTATTTTAACTCGTAATATATCTCCGCCTTCGTCTGCTTATTAATGTTTTTAAACAATAGTGGATATAACATAAGATTAAGATGACCTTTTCGCTCTCTTTTATAGAATCTCTCTTCTAAAGTGATAAGCAAAAGCTAAATGCATTTAATCGGAATATTATAGCGAAATTAAAATATGTCAATCTGATGACCAGAGAGCGGGCTTTTAGTAGGAAGTGCGAGAAGTTAACAGTGCACCGACCAGAGACCGTGGAAGCGCGGTGACATTGACAGCACTGCGGACGGCAGTGCACAGCACACCCTGTTTCAAATGTTGGGAAGCAACAGGATTCAGGAGTAGCAAAGACTGTATTGCTTAGCCATTGGTAACATGTAGTTAATAAAAGGCATTTCGATTCACCTTATAGTTTGGCCATTTGTGAAGAAATATTCTCTACCAAACTTCTCCACAAACAACGGCAACTGTGATGATAATTTTGATGTCTGAATATTCGTAGCTCTTGCCTATCGATATGCAGTGAACAGAATAAATACGACAGTCGACCAAACTGACTTCTGTATGGTGGGCGTGTCTGTCCCTCAGACCTCACGTTACCTGACCTATATACTCCGTGCTGTTAATACCATTTCTCTGTTTACTTATAAAACTCCTCTACCTGCTGACGAGAAATCCTATTTCACTGTTTCAAGCATATCAAATACCACTTTCTACTTTTCATTTGCATAATTTTACAAGTTATATTAACCCTGTAGTAGACGCGTGGTCTACATTTGTAGACTACGTATGCTTCGAATGTTTTTACTTCAACTTCTGAATTGCGCGCGCACTCCAGTTTCTTAGCAGCTGTCAGGCGCGCTTTTGTCTTCACGATTAGTACTTCAGCTGCTTTTGAAAATGACACAGGGTTTTATTATTGACGGTTGTCGCGCCTAATCACGTTGCGCAATATGTAGTTGTTGTATGTTTAGTTTATATGTCTAGTTATCCATATCGGTCTAAATTTACTGTAACTTTTGTCAAGAATATTGTTTCTATGAATCTATTTGTATGTTGTTTACAGTTTAACATGATGGTGGCTGTAGAAAAATTGTTGCATGAAAAGAAACTAACTGATGCTTGTACTCTTCGAAAAAATAAAGTTGAGATTGCTCCAGAATGCTTCCAAATAGAAAAACTGAAAAAATGCATCTATCTTTGGATTTAGAGAAGACTCTAGCTTAGTATTCTATTGTAGCAAGAAAAATAAATCTGTATTAGTTATATCCAGCATGCATTACAATGATGATATTGATGAAGAAACAGGAATCCAAAGAAAACCTGAAATTATTACTTGTTACAATAGGACAAAAGTTGGAGTTGATTTAGTGGACCATCTATGCCAAAAATACAATGTGCCCCGTAACACCCGCCGTAGGCTTATGGACATTTTCTATAACCTCACTGGATACCAACCATTCAAACGAAGACAGTTCATTGAAAATGTGTCATGGGAACTTGTGAAGCCACAGATAGAATGCAAATCTACAGTTCCTCAGCTTCCTATAGAAATAAGAAGACATGCCAAGAGTACTTCTAGGAATTAATAGCCAGTGAATAGTCATCCTCCAGTGCGTAAAAATAAGTTGGCCGTTGCAACATTTTGCACAACAGAATGCGACAAATCCACTCTGCGTTTCTGTTGAAAGTGTTACAAACACGCATGCAAAGATCACATGAAGGATGTTTGTATTAACTTTATAAATGCAGATTTATGTAAATATTAATGTTTGTAAGTTCTTAAAGCTTTTTCAGTTACCTTTAAGTAGTGATAATGAATATAAATTGCATGTGCATTATAAAAACTATCATGGAATGGACTCTTTTTCTACTATTAAAATGCCCGGTATGCTATTACTATGGTTGTTCTTTGAACCTCTCTCCTATTGTTAAAACATTGCTTTACATTTTATAAATTACTTCCTCTCATTCCAATATAATCATAATTAAAATCATAAAATAAAACAACTGTAGACCACGCGCCCAGTCGTGTTACAATCAGTCACGCGTCTACTTCAGGGTTAAGAAAACATTATAAACGGAGCTTTTAAGATGGTGAACAGAGTTGTAAGAAGAGAAGGTTAGTGCATAATGTCTTCCTCTGAGGCTCTTCACGAGGTTCAATCATGACCACACGAATGTGCAACCCACTCTTTGCAAAACACATATGCGCTGTTTACTACTGCCTGTTCGATCATGGGGCTTCAGTTGCTTCAAAAGAAGATGTTTCGTATTGCTTTCAGCACAAACTTCACAAGGTAATCGGTCTTCCTATCATCTATCAGAAAGCACACACATTAATTCACCTGAGCACCCGCTGCAGACAACTCTAGGAAGGTTATGAAGGAATATAAGTATAGAACTTATTCCTCATTATTTTAAATAAATCCAGCATGATTGTGTCTTAAGATAACGTACACTTATAAATCACCTATCCACTATCGTTCTTTAAACATCACATAAAGCACCTAAACCTATCCGTTTAGGATTCATATCTCGGTTTTGAAAAGGATAAGGCCACCTCTAATTATACTGACGTTGAAATATCATCGGTGTCGTTGACACTACTTAACTGCACAAAATGTACACTGAACCTGTTTTAGAAAATATCTATAATCTTAGAGAAAATATAGAGATATATAAATGCCATAGTGATACTTCGCACAGTGTATGTACTATGAACGTGGACCAGTATTATGTAATATTACTTTGGATTTTGCGGCTGTTCTGTGCCAAGGAAAGAGGATTTCGAAGTACGCTAGTGTAGCTTCCAAATGTGTTTGTAATTCTGGACACTGCCTCTCCTGAGTAATGAGAATATTCATGAGTAAACCGCACAGCACTCTGTGATGTTACTTCCAAACACAGTAACTTACAAGATTAAATACATAGTATATTGTATTTGTAAGAATATCAACAGACAAACTTAGAGCCTCCTGCAGACGTAATTTATTCTTTTAAAAAAGAAATATAGGATAGTGTAGAGAAACAATGTTTCGTAGTATATTGATACATGTAACTTAAGAATCAGAGTTAAGTTATTAAAAAACTTTTTTCACGAACGTTTTTGCTGCAGCTTTATCTGAGGCAAAGTTACCCTCTTATGAGGTTCTGGGTTCCATATGGAAACAATCTTCTTGCGTGTTAATCATTTTCCTATAATACGCTAGCTCATTAAGTTTGCCACATTATGTAATCTGAAAAATTTGGAACACAAATATAAACTAAAGGTGTTGAAGCACATTTTGCTCAAAATTAAGTTTCAGGAAAACATTTCTTTCCTTTTCATAATAAGATATATGTTAAACTAGTGTATAAGCCCACTTTCATATACTAGGGGATGCGTACCTACCTCCTGAAACGCAGAGCTTGAGTTTGAATCTCAGTTGGATTGATTTGTTTGGTAAGCTTCTTTTCCCTTCTTTATCATGCTTCACTGAGGGTCTCTAGGTTATCGTCATCAGAAATTTCTGTCGTCTGCACTATAGTTGGGTTTAGAAGATTACAACACATCTAATGGTACTAACAAAATTAGTATTCGCTACCATATTGCTGTACTGCCAATACTTTCTGTTTTGTCCGTATTCTGATTGTTATAAATGTCAGATATGAATATTTATAATCAAGAATGAATACAACTTGTATAGATGATATTCTTTTAATAATACAAAATAAACGCTATAATATCGCTTAACCCTTTAATGCATGGTGGTTGTTTGAGGCAACATTAAGTCTGTACTTACCTTGAATAATGTTTTACTGCGCTTATTTTGCTATTATACTATTGTACTGGTCTTTGTTAATTATACACACAAAATAGGAGTCCTTTGAATTGTAAAATTGTATCATTTTTACACTTACGTTTGTGTGTTTTCTGCACCATTAAAGAGCAAAATCCAAACAACTACAGTCAAATCCTACCCTGTCAACATCCAAGCATGCCATCACACCGAATGCCCGCCTTGGTAGCGTAGATAGCAGCGTGTGTGCCTCACGTTCAAGAGGTCCCGAGTTCGAATCTCGGCCAGGGTGAGTTACCTGGATAAGCCTTTTTCCGGGGTTTTCCCTTATCCTTAAAGACGAATGTCGGGTAGCTCTAAGCTCCCTGGGCCCTGGACAAATTTAAGCATCATTTAACCCATTTCATTCATCGTCGGATATGACTTAACGTTGGAGAACGTAAAATTACAGAAACAAAAAAATAAACAAATCACACCGATTATTTTAGTTGGGACGTCCCCGGCCTTTACCACATTCGCATTTGACTGCAGTTGCCAAGATACGAACTCACGACGTTTAGCTTTGAATGTCCACTGTTATCGCTTTAACGATCATGGCTGTTGGAATCGATGCGTTGAAGCACCGCAGAAAGAGGTATGAAAACTGGAAATGTGAAATGTGTAGTGTTTAACGTCCGTTTTACTACATACGGCACCGCAGGCGATGACACTGATGACACATGAGATGAAGATGGAGCACCGGTGCAATGAGATGGCGGGGGAAACCGGAGATCCCGGAGAAAACCCCCAGTGCTGTGTCGTCCACCACAAATGTCACTTTGCGGTCGCCTGGGATCGAACCCGGGCCGCTTGGGTGAGAGCCAAGAGAGAGAAAGTTTGGTAGGCAAACGGTGAATGATACAATATTTCCGATTGGGTCTTTCTGTCGAGAAATGGCTCTGACTGTGTTTACTTATTGCACAGAGGAATATATCAAATTACTTACATTATTTCATGTGAAATTGTAATTGTCAAGTTAAAATGTAGTATAGATTTCTTTAGCTTTCTCATAAGAAATTAAAGTGAAACTTTAATGGTTACAGAAAGAATATCGACCATAAAAGTAATCGTGGTGAGAACGGAACTGTACTAAAGAAAATACCGGTATATCAGCTCTCGCAGTCTTGATGCAGGCGTGCCCTCTGGCCAGTCCAACACACCGTCCCCCGCCCTGGATAGAGCGGAAGAAAGAAATAGCATGTTCCGCCGATCATTGTAGGTGGCTTCGTGGGAGCAGTAAGCTTCCTAAAGGAAACTGTCCTCTCGGGGAGGTTTATGGTGCGGCGAAACATGAGCAGTCTTATCCTCCACGGAAAGACAGTGGAGGATTCAACAGTCCTTCTCCAGCACCTCAAGAGTCGTGGAGTCCCTCATATAAACTTTCCTGGCAAAGACCCGAGACGTTCCCAGGGCTATCCTGGATTACCAATAGACACTTTCGTTGAGAACATCCGAACGCATCTAATCCGTCAGGGTATTGCCTCAGGGTGGTAAAACAGTTCAACCGCTCCTGATCGCCAAGGAGTAAATGAAGCCCTCTCCGTATTCCTAGTAGTGATGCAGCAAGCAAATGATCCAGAGAACAAAATCGATGGTGTCATTACTATCTGTCAGCTCCGGATGCACGTCTGACGGACCAATGGCTCAGGCGTACCCTCCAGTGTCATAGGATTCTGAGGCTTATTCACTCCAAGCTTTTCTACCACCACAATCAGCGCCTTCTGAGATGCAGGGGCACCCACCTGAAAGAGGACTGTCTCGGTGCCATCATGGAGATGCCCACCTTCGCCAACTGTGAATGGGAGAAGCAAGAATAACAGCTTGGCAAACACCTGCCTCCAAGACACCAGTGCAGGTCCCTGCAGCTGGTGTTCCCACTTTTGCAGAAGTGGCCCGTAAATCCGCGGATTTGCCTGTGACCTCTCGGGCTAAGCACGCACCATCACGCAAGGTACTCAGCTCCAGCCCATTCAACAAATTAGTCCAATTTCTAAATAGCACAAATGTTGAAACTGAGACATAGTTATAATCTTTTATGACTAGGTGATACTGAAGATTACTCACTTATGTCCTGTTCTTCTTGAACTCGTAGAGTTTTCGACCCTATTTTAGGGTCATCTTCAGCGACCATTACTGCGCCTACAAGAGTAGGTGCAGTGATGACGATGACCCTAAAATAGGGTCGAAAACGTTACGAGTTCAAGAAGAACAGGACTTAATTGAGTAAGAGCTTCAGTCTTCCAACAACTCGCAGGTTTTGGACGTGCTGGCTGATTGCGGCACCTGCTCCACACTGATGGCCAGCAATTCTGAGAACTGCTGGTTCGTTTCTTCTCCTCTACCGATTCTGCCGCCCGAAGCGTTATCGTCATGAAGAGCCTCACGATTATGACCACTGTGACACAGCCGGTATAGAATGTCGGACCGAACAAATTCTTCGACCTCGTTCAAGTTCACGTTCCGCGAAAACAAGTGTCACAATGGACCAGCGTAATGAGCTGCAGTTTACGAAATCATCTGCATAATACCATATCATGGTATCGGAAACTCATCTCCAACCCAACATCTCCTTTTATATCATTGGATTTCACTGCCTTGGAAAAGATCGCGTGGGACACCAGTGTGGTGGCACGGCTATTCTTGTGAAGAGAGATGTGGTCCACAAACACGTCCAGCTCCTTCCTCAAACCCCCGAAGCCACTTCTGTGAAACTTGGCGACTCCGAAATCCTGCTGGTTTCTGCGTATCACCTTTCTCGAAGACAGTTCGTAGGCAATGACTATCCCTCTATCCTAGTCCTCCTTGTCCTAACGTTATTCTAGACCAGGACCTCAGTCCTAAATGTCAGGATTGGCATTGTGGTACACGCATGGACCGAAGAGACAGCGAATTCATTCTCATGATAGATGCACGCCCTCGGCTCAGAATAGAGGGTCCCCTGGCATCCCAATCATTATGAAAGAGGTCAAGGACGCCCTTCAGTCATTTAGTTAGCGATAATCCAACATTTTCTATTTCATTTATCAATATCGTCATTAAATACATTACATTCCCACCACAACCCAAAATTAGCTGAAGTTAACACCAGGGTCGCCTGTCACCTCGTTCCGCTTCAATACCACTGTGTTGATTGGGACTGCGAAAGGGTGTGCTTAAGAGACTCCATTCAACCAAATCTTAATACGTCATAGATATCCTCTCATTTGAGGCAGCGGTCTCATCCTTCACTTACATCCCAGTGCAAACTGTTCGCAGTGTCACGAAACCCACCCTCTCGTCATCCTGGTGTACTTCCTCTCGACGTGCTTTTGCTTATCTGCAGCTCTTGTTCGGCACTCAGCGACACCATACGGTCCACAGTCGAGCTGTTCTTAGGTGCTTGCGTCAAAAGTTTCGCCTCGAACTGCATGGGTATAGATTGCACTCGTAGGAGGAGATGATATCTCGTGTGAATCTCGAGCACGGTGACATATGGAACATCGCTTAAAGACTCCAGAATCGTTATGGTTCACCCACCTCCTGCATCCAAGGCACACAAGGCCTGGCGTACAAACTGCAAAGAAAATCAAATGTGTTTGTAGTATACCTTGAGAAGACTATGAAGCCAAGTGACGACCCTCAGGGCCTAGACCATTCCGAACACTTTAGGCGAGAGGTGCGTCAAAGTTTTGGGCAAGCCACTCTGAGGCAAATTGGCTCCCGAGTTTCAGACCCAGTGATCTGCAGGGTGCACTTGGGGTTCTCAACTATAGTGAATATGTGTGAAACTAATGAAAATATATAAGAAAATAAATGGAAATAATGAAAAAACGGTTCAATAAGGAAAATAAAAAGAAAAAATATATCTATATACATAGATATGTATTTTTATAATTAAAAACAAAAAAGAAGGCATCGGAGCCTGACGGATTAAACTCCGTCATACCTTGTCATTTTCCTTTCAATGCTGTGCTCTTTCTCATACGGGATTGAGCATATATGTCGCTCTGTGTCACTTTCCATGCAAGCAGAGAGAGGTCAGAGTAATTTGCATCCTGAAGCCAGGGAACAAGCCGTAAATTCTAAATAAGTCTCCTAGCGGTCTTCTCTAAAGTACGCGAGAGGCTGTTTTGAACTTGTAATCATTAGGGAGAGACATTCCTTGGCATTAGATAATCTGGATTTTCATGCAGCTTTTGATGGAGTTCAGCACTGGTATATCTGGCGGTGTTTGCGCGCAGCTAGGGTACCTCAAAAATGCTAGTGGAGACTCAAGGGCTCTATCGCCAAGCGTCGTCGAGAATACTTTGTAACGCCTTTTGGTCGACACCTATTCCAATACGAAAATTAGTCAGGCAAGGGTGTCCCTTATCAATGGGACTGTTTGCCTTGACACTCAATCCATTACTCCAGATGCTACAAGATAGACTGCAAAGCTTTTCTATAGCTGGGGAACGCCTTAAAGTACTGGCTTACGCGGATGGCGTGACAGTCTTGGCCAAAGATCACCAGGAAATGGAGGAGGTAGCCACGGCGATTCTGACTTACAGTCGCATTTCGGGAGCTCAGCTCAACGCCCACATATCAGAAATACTTCCGCTTGGCATCTGGGAGTATCCTCCAATGTTGCTGCATATGAAAGTGGTTACACAGACCTGTATACTAGGGGTTATATTTTCCTGTACCATAACAGAGATGATTTCTCTTAATTGGACCCAGAGGCTCAACGGGCTGCCTTTCAACTTACATGAAGATCCCTCTCAAAATCTGACGTAGTTGTAACGCGTCTGGTATATTCATACCTATGGCCTCAGTAAACTGTGGTATGTGGCGCAGATTTTGCCGCTCCCTAAGCAGTTCGCCCAACTTTCTGAGGTCCTTCTTGGATACTTCCTGTGGACGGGGCAGCATGTCGAGTAGCTCGCCCAAAGTTGCGTCTTTCTCTAAAGAAAGGTGGTTGTGGTCTAGTGGCTGTTGACAGCTTGTGTCTGGCGCTGTTGTGAAAGACAGGATTGTCCTCGTTACTTGGCAGTAGACCTCCGATTGACAAGAAGTTTTGGTATGACCAGTTACATAGCGTGGCGAGACCGACAAGGGAATTTCAATGTTTGGTCTCCAAGCTTCGTGCTCTTGAAAATTCCGGGGAGCCACTGGAGAAGTTTCTGACCACCAAGAACCTTTATCGTCACTTGATAGAACCAGTTATTCAACGATCTAATGTGGAAACAAAATGCAGTCGGGATTGTAAATGTATTTGGGCCAGTGCAACCAAATGTAACCTTCCGTCGATCTGGAGAGAAAAAGTTTATGAAGTTGTTAATGAAACGGTTGTAACTGCAGAGAAGGTGTGGCATCACGGGAGAGTCAATTCCAAGATATGTGGCATATGTGTGGAAGATGACACACTTGAGCACCGCTTGTAAAACTGTCAGCGGGCTGATTTGATTTGGACCTCCCTCCGTGACGCATTACATAAACTACGTCTAGAAGAATGCTTACGTCTTGTACCACAGTTGGTACCACTGGAGTTTCACTTCAGAGACACGAAAGTTCATAATTTTGCAGTGTGGTTGGTTGCTGGTACATTACATTAGCTACTGAAAGTACGGCAAGGAGACACTGTGCTAGGAAAGCAGTTACGTATATGTTTAAAGAACCAGAGATGGACATATATACGGAAGAAACCCTAGCGTTCTCTGGCACCATCCACTTATGACTTGGAACAAATGCAGATCTAATAACCATTTAAGCAAATAGAACCCTTCCTATTGTCCCACAGTACAAGCCAATAAAATAAGAAATTTTCTAAACGGCTTACCCAGTACCCGTTACCGTCATTTAAATAAAATAATAAACAAATAAGTAATAAAACAAATAAAACAAATAAAAAAGTAAAAAAATAAATAAAAATCTGAAAATATCCTTTAGGTATATAGGTAAATAGTATATTGCGCATTAAGAACTGTAAGTAACATTTATCGGGTCGAGAATGCATATTTGAGATATGGTAAGATCTTACACTTCGTGGCTAGACGACTACTGTTTGTAATGCATAAAAATATGCAAAAGGCGATAATAAATAAAAATGGCATCGACTCACGACTCTTAGAGAGATAATTGTGTAGTAAGATATACTTTTAGAAAGATTACAAAAACACTGAACAAAAATTAAAGGAGATGTGAGGGACAGTTTAAAGTAGCCGAGTATAAAGTAAAATAGTTCATTACACTTCATAGGTATACAAAAAGTGGAGTGTAAGTCTGTCAATCCCATAATTTATAATAAAATTTAAAATATCTAATGTCAAATAGGAATTATCATGCGTTTCTATATATATGTGTATATATGTATGTATGTATATATATATATATATATATATATATATATATATATATATATATAAAATATGTTGCTTCATAAACTATCAGAATTTTCGGTACTTTACGTGACCCTCATTACTACTGCAACATCCTGCAATGACCCTAGGGGCCACGCCGTGGTTCAGTGGTTAGACCGCTTGGCTCTCACCAAGGCGGTCCGGGTTCGATCCCAGGCGACCGCAAAGTGAGATTTGTGGTGGACAACACGGCGCTGGGCGGGTTTTCTCCGGGACCTTCGGTTTCCCCCGCCATCTCGTTCCACCGGTGCTCCATCTTCATCTCCTGTATCATCAGTATCACCGCCTGCGATGCCGTATGTAGTAAAAGCGGGTGTTAAACACTACACATTTCATTTCAATACCTCTAGGAAAGTCAGCAAAAGCCATAGTACTTATTTGGTTCAGTAGACGCCCGCTTTTACTTGACTCCTTCAATGGGTTGTCCCCTGGACAACTTAAGTTACTTAAATACGTTGTTCTGCAGCCTAAAATACAAACATCCAAATGCGTTAAGCTCTGGGGAATTTTCAGTCTAGCCACCAAAAACTGTTAAAGTAAATGCCACATACACTATAACAATTTATTAAATAATACCGTTTATGATGTACCTTATGAAGCACTTTGTCAATGTTAATTAACCAGAGTAAGACGAATGCATTCATTATAGAAAGTATTGTTTTTTTTTTTTTTAAGTTTGCATAGTGAGTGAGAAAAAGCACTATCCTCTTGCGTTGAGAGGAAATTACTGTACCTAATTAAAAGAACTTGAGATGTCTCTTGGAAATTACTTATTAGATTTCGGTAATTTTAATGGGTAGTGCACACCTTTTAAGGCGTATAGGTGAACGCATATATGGTCTCAGAAATGAGTGACATCGGGGTAAATCAATGGTTTCGTTGATATATTTTATACCGAGAGTCCGTGGTTTGGTTCCATGTTATGGAGTGCCTGAATAGGTCACTAAAGTATTTCAAACTTCTGGTAAAGGCTGTAGGTTCTCTCGTTCCATCACTACCCTCCTTGTAAGTTTACCCTCACAAGTATGGACGTCGCTTGGTGGTGTTGGTAGCTAAAATTATATCCAACCATCGCTAAGCTACACTTCATAAGTAGCTCAACAAGCGCTAAGCAGATTGACTTTAACGAAGATAAGACAATTAGATAGCTGAAATTCCACTGAATTATTTCTAAAATCACAAAGGGAAACGAGGTTTGAATTTGCTTACGGTGGGGAAAATAAAGGGACTTTACAGTAATTCCTCGATAAATGAAAACACAACCCTTCCTGACAATCAGCTAATTAGAAGCGCAGATAATAGCAAAGCATTAAACCTGCCTCGAGAGATGTGTACTTTTCTCTTGTTGAATGTCATTGTGAGGAATATGAATATTCACTGCGGCATATGCAAATAAAGCTCACTAATTAGAGACTCAAGTATTTTAAGTTTTGAAAAAATAGATGAGAAAACGATGATTTCAGGCAAAGCAGCTTAGGAGGCAGGTAAGGTTTCTAAAGTGGATTATTTTTTAGCTTAATTAATGGCAATCATAAAGCAAAGAGAGTAGCAATAGATAGGTTCCCGATCACATAGCGTGTATTCAAGACAAATGGGTCCTAGCGTGAGCATTGCTTTAATTTTCTAGAAATAATGTAGAGAATACTCATTTTCTCTCATATCGTCTCTCTCTTTCTCATGTTACAGCACAACTCCCGGTTTCTGTCCTTTTCTTGTGTGCACAGGAATAGGTGTTCGTATAGTAATACTGGCTGGTAGGCCTGTGTATGAGGGGCAGGTGGCACAGATGCTTGCGCTTAGGAACTCCTTTAGCTTCCATGAGATAGTAACCGCTCGAGAATCCACTGTTGGGTGAGCTGTATCTGGTTCCTGCTGAGGGGAGCCTCTAAACGGTTCGAGCAGGTCGCCGCGAGCACCTCGCAGTCACGTGGTCATGGCAGTAAATGTTAGGGAATACGTCACGTCTCTGCCGTTTACGTTGTCCGGTCCTGCAGCTCCTTCAGCTCATTTGTTCCTCCCGGTTGTGTACGCAAGAAAGATCCCACTGCGGGTCGAGGTACTAGGTGTTTCCCCTCCGTTGCCTAACCCGTTTATCTAATTAAGACGTCAATTTTATAGTGATAAAAAAAACTACCAATAAGTAATGTATTATATTACCATAAGCTTTGAAATGCTCAGATAAAATGTTCTCCTTATGCAGATATTTGTGGAAGAATGGTTTTCCTTCCTTGCGAGTATGTCTTAAGATATCGATACTTTATGATCTATATCTTCTTTCATTTGTATTATAACACAATTTTACCCTTAGTGTTCACATTTTTAAGTTTGCGTGGCATAGGGAGCTGTAACTGAAGTAATCATTTCGGAGGCCTATGTACAGCATATCAGGTTTCCTACAAATGAAAGATGAAATGTTGTAAGTTGTATTGAAAGTAACCTTTTGGAAATAATAATATACAATTCAGATGAGCTAGCTATAAAACGATATATATATATATATGCATTACATTCATATGGCTATCTCCAGCCTTTATCGTTTATTACTGGATATTTAAATAATTCTTACGAAAGCGCATTTACCTACATGATTGTAATCAAGAGCATCCTTGGTAGAAATAGCGAAATTAAATATTTCAGTTTAGATACATGGGGAACAGCAATAAAAAACGGTTAAGTACTGGGCGCTCTATCTTAACCTTAAAATTCTCGCACCTTACACCGCCTAGGGCGCCGAAAACTATCAAATTATGGTAAAGGCGAAGGCATTAGAATGCGGAGGGATACATGTCAGCGGAGCAAGGTTATTTGTAACAAAGATTACTTTTTAAATCATTCTTTGACGAACTACCTAATGTCTCTGGAGCTTAGACATATCATCCTGGAACAAAAACCTGACAGAGAACAACATTAAAACGAAAATTACCTCAGAACATTGTATTCAGCCAATCTGAAGACAGTGATTTTTCTCATCAAGAATAAATTCAGTAATAACAAATGTCAGACATGTTTCAGTGCATGTACAGTTGTTTATTTCCTTATGTGCTAGCATAGAGCTTATTGTAATTATTGGATTACATTTAAGCCTAAATGTTCACTCCAACAGAGTTTATAAAACTTAAACAGATTAACAAGTATATATTATATAAACTCACAATTCATTATGACAGATGTGCTTAATAAGTCAACCTTGACCTGTTATTGTCTTAATGATATATTATCACTTTATATTTAGGGTATGCAAAACAGCTCTGCTGATCAGTCAAGAAATAAACAAATAAAACAAGGGATTTCTTTGTAAACAATCGTGTCACATTTTCTTCGCTTTCCCAGTTTTGAGTTATCCTGCTCGTATGCATATATGGAGACATAGTGCCCTGTTCATCAAAATTAATGTTATATACAGGAGAACTCAAAATATACATTCCCTGCGAAATCTCGATTTTGAAATTTTTGGATGTGATTCAATACCTTGTTTAACATCTACGTTCGCGTTGTAAGAGGTGGTAACAAAGAAAAGAAAATGAACAAATACTGCTTCCTAATAAGAACCTTGTAATTCTTGGTGGTATGCAGTTTGTTGCTAAAAATGTATTAGCAGTAACGGGGTAAAAAGAGAGAGGTTGTAAAATTTTATGTGTGAAAAGAAACGAACATACAGGCGCTGTTAACGTTAATAGGACCTGCATATAATATGGTTCTGCTGGGCTGTAAATGCGCTAATAGCAG
>CM060948.1:153436850-153459350 GCA_030765055.1 Mantis religiosa | reverse complement strand
GCAAGACTTCAATTTGTGAAAACCATAACAAAATGTTTTAAAAACAATCTGTAGAACATAGACGAGTTAAAAGACACGAACATAGTATAAGATATAATTTATGAAATGTCCTATGAAGAAATTATGGTTGTGAACATAAATTTCATCCGAATATCCCAGAATGGCTTCTATTTGGATGAAACCACTATATCTTGCTAATGAAGTTATTATTCATTATAATGCAGGTTCTATAACTCGTGAGTAAATAACACTGTGTGTTCTAGAGCGGAAAACCCCCACTGAAATAGCGAGGTTACTTTAGAACTTTGAAAATTGACCAACACTGATTTTCGATCATAAAGTACCATAAAATATTTAATATCTATAGTTAAATTTAGCTCTATTTCATTGAGACATAATGTTAAATATATATAATTATATCATATATCGTGACATATATGTACTCTGAACTGACCATTACAAGCGTGTACTCTATTGCTTGCACTGAGCAAGAGGAGCTTTGGGTGTTACCGTACCTTCCAGTAGGCTTCACAACACAAATGTGGCACAAAATCAGATACGAGTGACTCTAGTGCGTTTTGTTTACATCTGACACGCCACACACAGGTTCCCCACTTTAACGTTTAACACACGGTGTCCCACCAATCTCGACGACTTTAAACATCTCCGAAATGAAACAAAATATTAAAATTCCAATTGGACAGGAATGTATAGGTACATATGTCAGGGGCCCACACAATAAGATATGCACAATCCATAAATGTAAACAAATAACACTTCCAAAACTAAGTTGCATTTTTAACGAAACATGTATGCTTATTCTAGCAAAATGGAAACTAAACCGACGATTATAATAACACACTTGGTTTCACGTTTCTAAACCTCATACGTTCTGAAATACGTGGCTGTTAGAGGATGGCAATGGCGCCACCGTTTCTGACCTAATGGAACGCATGTACTTCTGTGCTCAGAGCGGGGTTTTCTTGCACTGGCCTATGCCTGCTGTAAACAAACCGATATCAGCTTGGCACGTTCTAGCTTCAGAGTACTAGTATCTCCTGTTCTGGTCTGCTGTCATACTGTAACGTAATTCCCGTATGTTTCGTGGTAAATATGTTTAGAAAAGCGAAACCAAGTGTGTTATCACTAATTGTCGCTCTAATTATCATTTTGTTGGAATTAACATACTGTTCCATTTAAAAAATGCAACTTGTCATAGAAAGTGTTATTTGTTTACCTTTATGAATTATGCATACCTTCACATTGTGTGAGCCGCTGACATAGGTACATTCCTAGTCACTTGTGAATTTTTATTTGGAATGTTCATATTTTGTTTCATTTAGGAGATATTTGAGGTCGCAGAGTTAGGTAGGACATCCTGTATACGTAGATCAGTAAAGGTCGGAGACGTGTGCGTTTTTCCATAGGTATACTGCACATGGACTGTAATCTTTTTGCTCGCACATGTAAACAATTGCAGGTTGGTACAGCCTGAGCATGACAAATGCCTCACTGCGAGAGGAAACAAAGCAGTAGTGTTATACTAAGCCTTGACCTCTGTATAAACTTGAAGGACAATGCTTCACTAGTTCACAGGGTATTAAGCTACGTTGTTTTCAACGATTTCACATGTGATGGCCATGCTGTACATCTGACGTCATTCATACTCTTTGCCCAGGTGACTTATAGCGCACATCTCTCCGGCCTTTATAGATCGTAATGAAGCTTCTGCGCTGCTTTGTCGCTATCCTAAAATGTTTGGTTTAGTTTCAACTCTGTAATTTTCAGCACATTGTTTTTGTAAACTTTGGCTATAGATATATCGGAATATGTCATTCACGTAGAGGTAATTTGATCTCTAAGAATGAGTGAAAAGCTTTAATACCGATTTAACCTATATTTAAGCTGAAAAATAAAGACTTTTATATACTTATACTTTATAATGTATATAAGAAACAATTTATACACCGCTTTAATAATAAAGTTATAGAAAAATCATAGATATATATGAAACACGATATACTCTTCTCCCCACCAATACCTTAGCTTTAAAAGATTTTACTCCTCCCTGTTCCCTATACCTACCTCTTCTGAAATATTTCAGATAAGTTGCAAACATGTCATTTGAAAACATATTCAATGAAATTGGACAGAAATTGGGCCCCTGGCCCTAACTTCAAATCATTCAAAATATTTCACAGCCAATGTCCGTCAGGAAGAAAAAGTGTTTTGAATGCCAAAAAATTTCAAATCGATAAAATTGTTTCTAAGATAAGGCCTTCCTCATATGTTTTACCTATGCGATATTGGTACAGATGTGTACTAATATCACATGGACTATTTAGGCATTTCCAATTAGCCAGTTTGTACATCAGGAAGAAGTATGGTTGAAGTAATGGATGTGTCTAACAAAATCTGCTCCTGCTTCGAGTTCGCTGTCACTTTTTAAATAAAAACTGGATGATTCTTTAATAGATTCTCCTTGACCCACTACCTCCTGGAGTTTACGGGAACAGAAATGACCAGCAGAATAATCTTGTTATAAACATATGGGAGAGGAGAAGGGAGAAGACTGATATAATGTAATAGGACGCTTTAGGCTGCTTATTGGTGGAGAGTGGAGAGTGGAGAGTATTTATAGAGGCGGTATTGAGTATCTAAAAGTAGTCGTTACGTCCCTCCTTACCTTCAATAATATGCTTGCACCTCTCAAAAATCATTAACTGAAGTTCATAGGCTGAAAACTGTCGTATTATACATACTTTATTAAATACTTTATCAACTGCAGAAAAGTAATCAAGAAAGTCAATCTTACCTGCTCTAACACGGACATCTCTGCTGAGGATGCGTCCCACAGCGTTATCGGCTACACATCGATATGTTGCAGCATGAACGTCATGACGATATCCACTTGGGTGGAACGGTAGGAAGAGCAGAGAGCCATTTGCAAGGATTTCTCTGGTTTGAGGAATGGGCTCCACAGGTTTTCCATCTCCGGATAACCAACTGATATTCGGTGGAGGACTTCCGCCGGCAGAACAGTCTACCCTGGCACCTGTCTCATTTGCGAAGTCCACTCTCGAAGGCGCCTCCTTCAGGAAGGATGGACCCACGAAGGATGCCGCTGCTGGAAACAGAAACGGAGAGTGATCAGCCATTACTCCGGAATATCTCCTAAATGTAATCCTCTTATGATTACCATACTGTAGTATAATTTCTCTCCGTGCTGCATCACATTCCAGCAATTGAATGCATACAGAGTGCCGGATTAATTCTCATGCTGATATGGGGTGACACTGAATTCTATGATTAATACACACAGACATTGATTCATATTGAGTTAAAATTACATCTATCATATTTGCGATGGTTAAACCAGCTATAATAGCAATGTAACAAACGATATCGCCAAACTGTTTCCTTAGGAAAGCCTACGAGTGTTCCATATAGGGAATTCAGATTTCATAATTTTACATTCCGTGCACGAAAGAGATTTAAGAAAAAGTTCTATTTCAGAATATATCTTGACTCACTATTTTGCTGAATTCAGAAATAAAAATATAATTTTTTGAAGCTATCTGTTATTTGTGTTTAATATGTATAGTTATGATCCTGTATATCTCCTATACAACAGCTTATTTTAATCCCATTAGGTTTTTATGGAACGGAGTTAAAAGTGAATAGCCAGCTGGAATTTGCTGTTGTCATTGTACTTAGCAAATTCAGAACTAATAGGCCTTTACAAAAATGTAAACGGAATACGCCCACATTAGACAAGAAGAAACATTGACAACCAAACCTTCTCAGGAAAAATTAGTCAACATACCTATGGGCTGTACTGAAACGAAGTCTATCAAATAATTTGCACATTTTAATGCATTTCATTATTGCTGTCAACAATAAAAATGTAGTTAAAGCAGTAAATTAATACTTTTGACGAATTAGTAGATACTATTGTGACTTTATCTATATTTCGAACCCTCACTTCACTAAGCTGTACCATTACTTAGAAGGTCAGTTGAACGTTTGCACAAGAATATATTACAGCTACAGCACTCACTCAAGTCATTACAGCTGTCACACACTCTCTCGGACATCGGCGCAGTCGCTCGCGAACATGGTACCAGGTTAGCTAACTCACATACTCATTCCGAGAGATTTACTTGCTTTGTAAAGAACGTTTGCTTGTATAGCGGTTGGAACATTTTCACACGTTTTCAGAACGTTCGAGAAGGAAAAACTGCTAGAAGGATCTGGTTATCTGCTAACAGCGATTGGTGTATTTACACCATGTGAGCGCGCGTTTTATGTTTCTAGTTCCGAATGTCCAGCGCCGAACTCCTGATACCCCAGGCCATAGCCGCTGTGTCATACGATTCCGCAATTGCCAGAGCTGGCGAAATGTGCAGGTGATGTTTTTCATAATCTTGAGGGTGAATCTAGAGGGTAGCTGGTCTAGCCTAACTTTCGATACACTGTAGTTATTAATGTTTTCAATTTATAATGGAGGAAACGAAATGGTAATACAACTATTTTCTTCAAAATACAGTTGCGGAGAAACAATGTGCAGAAATTGTAGAGTGGAAACATAGTGATAAGGTAAACATTTTAAGGATAGCAGGAAGGTGCTACGGTGCTACATGCGTCAACATGACATCTGTCATACAGGAAGCTTCGATCATGAAGCATTTTTACAACGTGTCGCATGTGAGTATATTGTATATTGTATAGTATAGTATATTGTATAGTATTAGTCAATGTTACTAGGTGTTTCTAACGCCCTTATTTGTGATGCCAAGCCTCCTGTAGGATACGGCAATACCATCTCATTTAGTACACGCACTCTGGAGTACGCATATGTAATGAGTAGCTTCACATTGTGTATCAGTGCTCATTATCTGAGACACTATATACACACTTGTCGTGTAAATTACATTTCATTTTAAATGAAAAATAAAAATGTTTCAGAAAGTTAGTTTTCAATTAAGAGGCGTGTACATAAAATAAGGTCTCAAATTTTATTTAATATAGAAAGCATGTTTACTGTCAATGAATGTTACATTGATAGAAAGGGGAACTTAGAGCTATTATTCAACGTAATCACCATTGCGATCGATGTACTTTGCATGTGCTGTGTCAGTTTCTGTATACCCTTGTCATAGCACTCTTCCGCCAAGTTGCGCAGGTAGCGCTCAACCTCGCTTTTCAAATCATTTTCGGCCTGGAAATCTGTTCCACCCAGGTGTGACTTCAACTCAGGAAACAGATGATAATCACTGGGTGCTAAGTCTGGACTGTAGGGGGAATGGGTGAGGATGTACCATAAGTTTATGGTCTTCGGTGAGTATATTGGGGATCCACCTCACACACAACTTGCGATAATGCAAATTTTCGGGCAAAATCTTGTTAATCGTAGTCTACTAACTTCAGGGATAAGTTCGTACAGCTTTCGAACAGTCACACGCGATCTTTAAGCATTTCTTGCTCCACTTTTGCAATTGCTTCGGCTGAAACCGAAGGCCGACCAGAACGCCGTCCGTCATGGACGTCTGTACGTCCGTCTTTGAACTCTGACCCACTTTCACACTTTTTTGACGTCCATACACTGTGACCCATAGACTTCGCGTAACTGACGATGAATTTTAGTGGGGGTAGTGCCTTTGGCACTAAAAAAAAGCGGATCACTGTACGCAACTCGCACTTGGCGGCGGAAGTGATAGGAAGCTCTATCGCAAACGGCTGCCCAGCCAAGACTAATGGTTGCAATTGGTTCGTTGTGGTGCGGATTTGAAGGGGTGAAACGAAGCTACATGCCAGTGTTGCCAAATCTGGCGTAATAGCGCTCCTAATGGCTCCAGCGCCTTGGAGACCTTATTTTACGGACACGCCTTGTTTGTCCATATAGCGCTCTAGTTCTTTGTACTACATCTCCTCAAAATTCTTAATTTGGCAGTCCTTCTAATGAAAAATAATATTCACGTCAATCTAGACCAATCTTCACGTCGTTTATCTGTACCTGAAGTATTTTAATAGATAGATTACGTGCGAGCACTGTTTTAAAACAATTACTCCATATATAGTGTAGTTTTGAAATTGGGCTAAAATAGAGAAGAACAGCATAGTTGCGCCCGCATTGTATTATCATCTTCTGCAAATTATAATTACGTTACAGGATGTGTTGATTGCAGTTTTATAGCGTCTTGTATTTCTTTTTCCAAACAAGAACATAAAATTATTTAAAATACAGCCCTAGTTTTGAAAGGTTTAGGAATCAGTGCTTCATTTAATGATGCGAGAAATAGGAGTGAATTTGAATTTTCATTATCATTAGCGCCATTATCAGACTGATGTGGAAACTTCATATTACTTTCATGTATGGAACGCAAACACCATCTAGAACAGAGGAGGAATGCCATGATATTTGATCCACCTTGAAGAAAAAGAAAAAGAAATGACATATAAGAAATAGTATGTTCCCTGTAAAACGATCTACGCCATGAATGTGCGTGGAAATAAACATATAAAGATCAAGCTCCTTCATTAGACTTATATGTTCTTTATCTGCTTGCATGTATTCCTTTTATTGGACTTTCTATTACAGCTTTCACGAGATCAAAATATATGTTTATTTTAGTGAAGAATTATTTGTGTTCTCTTTTGGTCTAAAATTTGTTGTATATTACGGAGCTTTTTCATTACTGCAAGTTTCTGTTCCTTTTTATAAACTTTCAGCAGATTGTTCACACATATATTACAAAAAATATACTAAAGATGCCATTGTTCCAAAAAATTGAAAGTAAAGGTAAACATTCAGCCCTTTATGTTATCTAAATTCCATCTTATAATCTGCTCCGAAATTGTCTGGAGCTTTTTGCATTGTACATTTGTAAACCGTTTTCTCGGGTGGTTAACCATTGGGATGTTATTCTAAACGTTACTTCTCCCACCTCAGTAGCGTAGATGATAGTGCGTATGCCTCACGTTCAAGAGGTCCCGAGTTCGAATCTCGGTTAGGGTAACTTATTTGGAAAATTTTTTTCCGGGATTTTCCCTCATTCTAAACGAAAAATGTGTGGTAACGACTGCTCCATGTACCCTGGGTTCATTTGAACATCATTTCACCCATTTTATTCATCGTCCGATATGACTTAACGTTAGAGGAAGTAAATGACAAAAGAGAATCTTGGAATTTCTGCAAATTGGGCTTTTAATTATATGCACCCACAAAGTCACAATTGGTGTCAGGAGTGAGACATACGAAGATGGACGCCGTACTGGCACAATTCTAGAACAGATGAAAAATTGAGAACAGCGAATGACAAGCTCGCTGCCAAGACGGAAGCTGCCTACGCCTACGCCTACGCCTACGCCTTCGCCTTCGCCTTCGCCTTCGCCTACGCCTACGCCTACGCCTTCGCCTTCGCCTTCGCCTTCGCCTTCGCCTACGCTTACGCTTACGTTTACGTTTTCATGACTATGACTATGACTATGACTATTATTATCATCATTATCATTATTATCATTATCATTGTTATCCTTATTATCATCATTATTTATCATTATCATTATCATTATCTATTATCTATATTATTACTATTTTCACCCTAACCGAGATTAGAACTCGGGACCTCTTGAACATGAGAGAGATGCTATTGTTCCGTAGTAAGGTCCCTGACAACTTGGAGGAGAAGCACGCATGTACTTCCGGTGGACACCCGTTAACAAGCCGAACGACCGACTAACTCCGACCGGGCTAGTACTGCCTGAGGCTCCGAGCATACCATAGGGAGGGTGCCGTCAATGACACGTGTGCGTGGCGAGTCACCACCCCAAACTAGGAGCAGGAGACGCATGCAGCAGTATCAAAGCAAGTGGCCTTTCTGGCGCTGAAGAGATACCTGGACTATTCCCGGTATCCGACCGATGCAACAAGTACCTGCTGCTGGCCGTGGACTACTGAATTTGTGGCCGGAGAGGTATGCCATTTCAGACCAGGAGGCGCTAATTATTACCGGCTACCTCATGGAGAAACTGTTCTGCAGTTTTGCGATGCCGTAAGAGGTCCAGAGAAACCAGGGCACTAGTTTTCAGCCCAACCTCGTGAAGGAGTTTATGGAAAGACGTGGGGTGAACGGGACACACACAACACCTCTACATACACAGGTGGACGGCATAGTCGAGAGATAGATCAGTAACATAGTAGAACACATGAGGAATGTCGTGGCCAGCCATCAACGAAATTAGGACTTCAAGTTGCGGTTTGTTCCTGTTGGTTTACCGATCGTCAACACATTTCACAATTGGCTTTACGCAAGCATCTTTATGTTCACCCGAGAGCTATGCTTCCTTTGCGACCTGGCGTTCTGTGGTCCCCCGGAAGTGAAGCAGCAAACAACTTATTATTTGGGTAATCTCGTAGTCCATCTCCACGACGGGATGAGATGGCTCAACAGAAGATCCAGATGGCGACCGGCTACATGAAGAGCCAGTATGAAAGGTAGCCAAAAGCCAAGGATTCCAGCAACGTGACCTTGTCTGGTTGTACCACCCTAACCGGAGAAAAGGGACGCTGACCAGTAGTTCAACAACCGTGGCAAAGACCTTACCGGGAGGTATCGAGGATAATTAACGACGTGGTCTACCGCATCCAGAACTTGTCCTGAGGAAAGTTTCTAGTGGCACACCTGGATTGTCTGGCCCGTAATGAATGCGCTGTGTGGTACGGCCAGTTTTGAGGAGAGAGGAGTGTGACCGTGTTGATGCTTATGCTTCCGATACAGGCCAGAGCGGCGGTAATAACTTTACAGCACCGGTAAATTTCGCAATTCTCGCTTATCCTTCGGGCGAGGCCAATCTCTCACAGTCTGTGTCTTCTCAGGCTCAGGATTCCTGGATCAAGCATTTCAAATTACTTTTCTCGCTGTACTTCTCTATGACTTCAAAACGCAACCAATGTCCATTTTTAATAGGTTGCCTTGCTCTTTTCGCTTCAATAGTGACTAACACGCACTCGTGTTTTTGTGGAATATGCAACGTGGTTGTGATTCATTCTGTATATTATACAGTCTCAACAGCTTTGTTCTTCTATTCTTTCGGCAGAGTCAATAAGGATTTTGTAAACTACTGGATGAAGTATTTGAAGGTATGCTCAATTATTGGGACAACTATTGACTGATTTGAGGGAGTGACATAAACTGCCTCGACGGTTATTGCATCCAGAAGCGCTGTCAAAAGTCGTGCTGGGCCCAATGGGACACACTGATATCTAAAGTCGGCAATAAAAGAACACCCGAGGAAAGTCGTGGCCAGCCATCAGTGAGAATGAGACGTCAAGGGGCCACTGCTCTCGCTGGCTTACCTCTCGGGCAATACACAACATCGCTGGCTTTACGCCAGCAAGCTTAATGATCGGCGAATAGCTACGCCTCTCTTGTGACCTGGCCTTTGGGAAGCCCACCGGAAGCGAAGGAGCCAACAACCGAGAATGTTGGGAATATCGTATACCCTCTTCACAATAGGCATCAGATGGCTCTTCAGAGCATCCAGATGGCGAGCGACCACATGAAGACCAATTTCGACTGGCAACATAAAGGCCAACAATTCCAGCTAAGTGACCTTTTCTTATTCCATCGCCCTAACGGAACAATGTACGCTGTCCAGTAAATCAACAACCGAGGCAAGGACCGTCCCGGATGGAAAAGAGGATAATTAGGGACGTGGTTTACCCTATCCAGAAGTTGGTCTGAGGAAAGATGTGGGTGGTACATCTGGATCATCTGGCCCGTTACGATAGTGCCTTTCGGGAAGACCAGCCTTGGGGAGGGAGTAGATTCACCGTGTGGCATTGATATGCTGCCGCGACTAACCAGAGCAGTGGTAATAAGTGCACAACATCTGGATATTTCGCAACTCTCGGTTATCCGTCGAGAAAAGTAAAATACCGGCGTTTTCATATGCGCAAACTGCAGCTTTGCCTCATCCTAGTCAGAAAGAAATTGAGCTTCAAAGTCAGTAAACAAAAAGACTTGTACAATGTTTATCTCATCTACAAAAGAACCAGGAGACAAAAGAAATGAGATGGATTGTTTGAACTAAGCTAAAACCTTCGTAAGAAAAAACAAAAACAAAATACAGAGTATGCGAATTGCAGGAGAAAAAGCCATTGTAATTGGAACAGAAACTAAATAGGATGCGGAGCGCATCATCAAGAGTAACAATTTAACAAATCAAGAATTAACATTTGATAAGACAAAAAGAAGAATCCTTTGATGTTTTTGTATGATGCTATGAAATAGAGAATGGAAGAAGAGATGAAGGAAGATATCTATATACAAAATTTTGAGAATACATTAGATAAGAATGCTTTCAATGCAGGCTTTAACTTTGGTTTTAAAACTGGAAAAACAAAACGACAAACTGTTCATCATGTGGTAGAGGTATCTCCACATATAAGGAAGCTAATTATTGCGAACAGAAGACTTTATATTGGTTTTCAAGCAGTAAATGTTAAAGATTTTATATCTGCTGCAAAATGGGTGAAGTGTCAGGCATACGGACACATAGCAAAATTTTGCAGAAGATATCAAGTTTGCGGTCATTGCGGCGAAAATGATCATGATAAAAAGGATTGCTCAAAGAAGGAACAGGATCCCGTGTGCGTTCCCTGTTTCTTTAGAAAATCGAACTGTGTAGATTTTGATAATTATCCAACCTATAAGTTATATTGCGAACGCGCCATAAGCAGGATAAATTATGATTAATTACGAAAGTGCGGATTTAGTGAAGAAAAAGAGGCCAAGAAGAAATACACCAAGTAGATTAAGGAAAAATATAAAAAGAGTTATAGAGCATAAATTAAAATTGCGTGAACCAGAGAATTTAGATAAGGACAACGTAAGGGAAATAGGAATTCAGACCGATGAAATGGATACATTAGAAGAAGGAAATGAAAAATCTGAACAAATTTGTTGTGAAAATATCAAAACAAATGAAGAACAAATAAATAATCTTATGGATGCCGTGGGTAGAATAAAACGTAACCATAATGGAAGATTTAATTGATGGGGAGAAAGAATATGAGGAAGAAGGAAATTTTGTGGCCATGGATGACATGGAGTTAATGCAAAATAATAGCAATGAGCTCCTTGGAAATATTTATGGAATATATGGAATATATTTCGGTATAAAGCCAGAAGGTAGAAGAGGAGAATGAAGGATATGGTAGGAAATCAAGACGAGTCTAATCGCACTGGGAATAACGACCTTGGATGCACAGAAACAAATAATTATTGATACGAAGAAATTAATCAGGCTGGACACAACCCTAAGGAGGTCAGTGAGCCGTGTAACAGAAAGTTGGACATGTGTCAGTCGGCCGCACCGGATACTGTGTCATTGCCTCCTCCTGACGCCAGTACCCATGCTTGGAAAATACAATGCAATTAAGCAGATTGGAAGAAAAACAGACTTTACTAGCTGCATTAAGCATGTTCAAACTGCATCAGGGAGGAGTTTCTATTATCTTTCAAGTACAAGATGCCATCGATAGAATTGGACTTAGAGTAAATAATATAACTACCGATGCGAATGACTTCTTAAAGTTTTTGCGACAGTTTTTCAGTATAAGGGGAGATAATTTGGATTGAGAATAAATTTATATGCATTTCGTTAGATCTTATGCATGCATACAGCCAGAAATGGGCCAAATGCTACGTACATGTTAGATAGACATGATGGAACAACCTACCCGAAAATAGAAATTCCGAAATCCATAAAACGTATCTTTCCTAGTTTTCCTCCACAAACTTCCGTTTCCCTATTTCTGAAGAAAGCTTATTCCTTAAAAGGAAATTCCTATAAAACAAAATCCCTTAGCAGAATTGATAACGTTTTTGGATCAGTAGTAAAAGCGTTTTCTAGCAATAATAAGCAGGGAAGTTGCAAGAAGTCAATAGAAAAACATAAACAAACAGGAATGGCAGTGTCAGCCAATTCTGGAATATTTCCCAACACTAGGATTATAAGAGTACATAAGTTACGCAGACAAATTATAGAACAACAATCACTGGACGGGACTAAAAAACATTCTTTGCTTAACGCAGGTTATGTTCTCGTAAAAGTAAGAAATGACAGACTCACAAGAATATAATTATCAATATCTTAGAATAGCTCAAATAAATGCTCAGCGAAGTAAATTAGTAATGTCTGAGTTAAGAATGTTATTGAAGAATTAAAATTAAATATTTTATGTATTCAGGAGCCCATTTCGATAAGCAATGATATATGCTATTCACCGGCAAAAGCCAGAGTTATCTCTACGGAGAGTAAACCTATGTCAGCCATAGTAGTTTTAAATAAGAATTTACAAATAGTAAATATATCACAATTAAGTGATTCGCATACTAGCTGCATAGAAGTAACTGATGAAGATGGCAGCTACATTTTGGCAAATTATTATTTTCGGTTTAGTAATGAAATTAATCCATACTTGAACAAAATTAGAGATATTCAAAATACATGAGTGTTCGGAAGCTTTCACGGCCGCGGTCAGAATTAATATAAGAGATTCCTTCCGGGCTTTGGAGCCGTGGTCTGATGGAGTTAAGCTGTCCATACCTTTCGCCCATCCCTGCGGTGGACATCATCAGAACTCCGTCACCTCCAACAGGCCTTACGTTCCAACGGCTACACAGCACGTGAAGTCCGCAGAGCTACGCGACCACGTAAATCTCGCCCTGCCATCTGCGAGAATAGTCCGCATGAATACAAAGGCATTGCATTCCTGCCATATTTTAAGAATGTGACGGACAGAATTGAGCGCCTGCTTAAAAGCTTTAAGGTTAGAACTATTTTCAAGCCCACGAGGCAGATTAAGTCGTTATTACGCTCATCCAAAGACCCTAGGGACCCTCTCGCTTTAGCCGGCGTCTACCGTATTCCTTGTTCCTGCGGTGCTGTATACGTCGGTACCACACAACGCAGTTTCAACACCCGGCTTTCAGAACACAAGCGTAACTGCCGTCTGGGACAATGGGACAAGTCTGCGGTCCGGAACATGCCATTTGGGCCGATGGTGAACATATTATCCAGTATGAGGAGACAAAGGTGCGTTCTTCTACACCATACTACCACGCCAGACTACAACGCGAAGCTATTGAAATCTATAAACACTCCAATAATTTCAACAGAAAGGGAGAGGCTCTTAAACTGAACAACATCTGGCATCCGATACTGGAACGGCTAAAACAAAACCAAAAGGCAGGAAAATCACGAGAGCCAATCAACTATCAGTACAGGGAAACCCCACCCACCGAGGACACACCCCCGCTCCAGCCGCACCAATCCAGTACGTCCAACCAGGATATAAATACGACACCTCTAGTTGTTCTCAGTTGTGCCTGAACCTTCACCTAGAAGATTAAGACCACGCCACTGATGATGTCCACCGCAGGGATGGGCGAAACGTATGGACAGCTTAACTCCATCAGACCACGGCTCCAAAGCCCGGAAGGAATCTCTTATATTAATTCAAAATACATTTAGGAATTCTGAAATAATACTCAACATGGATGCAAATGCGAAATCGACGTGGTGGTTTAGCGGAACGAGGGATGTTAGAGGTGAAATTTTGGAAGAATTAATATAAGAACAAGATTTACATGTTGCAAATCAGCCACTAAATCCGCCAACAATTGAAAACACGCAATGTGCCAAAACCAACATAGATGTAACTTAAGCTGATGTTAAAGCCACATAGAAAAATTTTAACAGGAAAGTTGGACAGTATTTTACATCGAGCGATCATCGCTTGATTTATTTTAATTACATGATAAATTCAGGAAGAAGAAATAGTTGTATTGTGGAAAGTAGAAGAAATGTTTCTCTTGCAATTTTTATTGGACTTAAAATATCTTTAACAAGAAGATTAGCTGTAAATGTTTATCAATAAATGAAGCAGCTAAACAATTAACGGAAAAAATTGATGAAGTTATAGTACAGTCGGTTACAAAGACAAAATTCAAACAATTTACAGATAGTAGTTGGACAGAAGCATTAGAACAGGCAAGACGAAAAATGTGGAAATTAAAAAAAAAGTTATTAACGTGCTATAATTGAGGAAGACTGTCAATATAAATTAAATATTTATCGAGAAGCAAAATTTTAATTTAAAAATCTGTTAGAGGAAAGCCGCTGCAGATATTGGCAGAAATTTGTGGAAAATAATTTGGCGAGCAACGTTTGGGGAATTCCGTAAAAAATTGTTATGGACAAAATTAAACGACCAGAGATGCTGAATACTTTGATAAAAGCAGACGGTACCTTAACAACTAACTGGTAAGATACGTCGCATTTACTGCTAAATACTTTATTGCCGGACGACAATGCTGGAACAGATTATGTTGAACACATAGGATTAATCTCAAGGAACCATATATGAATAACAATGCTATCTTACATTTTAACGAGACTGAGGTTAATTTAGTTTTGCAAAATCTCAAAAGGAAGAAGGCATATGAACCATATTCAATCCCTAATGAAGTTTTGATCTGGGTGAGGGAGAAATTGGCGCCTTTTTGACTACATTTTTTAAGAATGCCTATGAAGGGGCCACACTTGAGCGGACCGGTGAAGACATCGCACCAAGAAACGCCACATACAAGTCCTACAGGACTCAATGCAACTCTTTGAAGGCCAAAGAGGGTGTGCTGTTCCGGGTATGGGTATCACTGATGGGAAGACGCAGAGGGAGAAGTTGGTGCTTCCTCGGAGTAAGGTCCCGGAACTCTAAGAAGAAGTGCAAGCCGGTGCGGTGCGTCAGGACGACACCTGGGAGCTAGCCAAACGATCGACAAACTCCGACAGCGTTACTAATGGCTGAGGCTAAGAGCAGACGCCGAGAAATGGTGCCGTGAATGTCACTTATACGCGGCGACTCGCGCCCGCCAAACTAGGAGCCTAGGTCGCATGTAGCAGTACAACGTTGGAGCGCTATTCGAACGTCGGAGGTGTATGCTATCCCGAACCATTAGGCGAAGACAGACTGCCTCCTGGAGCAACTGTTATGTCGTTTTGGGGTGCCGTTAGAGCTCCACATTGATCAGGGCAGCAATTTTGAGTTTAACCTAATGAAGGAGGCACTGGAAAGGGTTGGGGTGAAAACGAACCGCACAGCACCCCTACACCCGCAGTCGGACGGCATGGTGAAGAGGTACATCAATACCTTAGAGGAACATCTGAGGAAGGTCATGGCCAGCCATCAGCGGGACTGGGACGTAAAGGTACCACTGTTCTTGCTGGCCTACCGCTCTTCAATACATGACACCACTGGGATGACGCCAGCAACCTTAGTGTTCAGCCGAGAGGTACGCCTCCCCTGTGAACTGGCTTTTGGAAGCCCCCAGGACGGAAAACATCCAGCAACCGTGTATGCGGGGAAACTGCTGGACCATCTGTACGACATGCGTAAGATGGCTCGTCAGAACATCCAGAAGGCGAGCGACCGCATGAAGACCCGGTACGACAGGCAAGCCAACAGCCAAGGTTTCCAGTAGTGTGAACTTTTCTGGTCGTATCACCCCACTCGGACCAAGGGACACTGCCCGAAGCTTCAAGAACCATGGCAAGGATCGTACCGGGTGGTAAAGGGGATTAACGACGTGGTCTACTGCATCCAGAAGGTGTCCCGAGGGAAGATGGTTGTACACCTGGTTCGTCTGCCCCGCTACGATGGTGTTGTTCGTGACGACCAGCCGTGAGGAGGGAGCAGTGTAGCGAACCCAATATTGCGATTGCACGGCTTTCGCGCACAAAGGGACAGATAGTGCAGTGCGGAGATAAGGGACAGATAGTGGGGAACGGAGATAAAAGCTTGCTGAATCAGATCAAGAGACGGATAGCTGACTGCAAAGTTTAATTTCTTATTTGTTACATAAAATTCCAGAAATGTCTATAAATATGAGTAGAGGTATATAAGGAAGTCGCAAGTAGGAAAGAGAGAGTCGAAATGGAACTTGATAATCGTGTGGGTACAGCTGTGTTTTGAAAGTGAACTTTTTGTTTGTGACCGACGACCTTGAGGATTGTATTTGTGTATGTTATGTAATTCTGCAATTGTAAGGGTTGACGAAAGTGTGTTGCTACAGAAATAAAGAGCATTTTGGAATTTCTGCACACTGAAATTTTAATTCTACAAACTCACAAATCAGAGTATTCTAAATACTAAACTAATACACTTTATTGGGTGTTGTGGAGGTGATGTTACAAGGAAAGTGCCTTGCGTTTCAAACACATGTGTTTCTCAACACAAATATACAATCCTTTTAAATAAGTTTAAGAGCTATGTTTAAATAATTATACTTTATTTTAAAACGATTAATATCTATTCGGTTTAGTTTAAGGAAACCTGAGCTTTATTTCTTTTGTACTTGTAAGTTTTTTAGCTTCTCTTCCTTCGAAATTTATGCAAGCTATAACTTCCTTTAGTTTTCCTTTGCTGCTGTGATACTACTTTACTTTCAGACACACGAATTTCTCTTCATATTGAATATATTACATTGAGAGTGCACATATTTGTTAAAATCAACCAGTAAAAACGTTAAATCCACGCGCAGTTTTGTTTTCTTTTCTTCTAGGACGTATATTCCTCGAAATAAACTGAATTTCCTTAAACCGTAATAGAGAAAACAGAATTTCATAGAGCGGACTGAACCATGCTACAGATACGCACCGAATTTCTTATTACATTTGTTTATTCGATTTTAATCTGCCCGTTATATTACAATGTTAGTTAGTTAGTTACTAACACTCCCCACATGGCAACCTTGGCCTTCGGGGTAACCTCACCCCACCAAGTGATGACCGGACCCATTTCTCAGGTGGAGGCACCCAGAGGGCGGTGTCCATTACCTCCGATGATAGGGTGATAGTGAAGATGGCGGTGAGGTGAGAGGACCTACAGTTTTTACCGTGGACTCCGAACCACGTTGGGCATAGGGGATACTTCACGTGTGCTAGACAGAGGTGAAGGCGTGGATAGGGCCGACTTAAAATCGCCAACCCCAGAGCCGGGAATCGAACTCGGGACCCTTAGAACGGGAGCCGCGAACGAAACCACCGCGCTACCCCGGCGCCCTTATATTACAATGTTAATAGCAGGCTTTGGTATGGTGCTTTTCAGTTCAATAGAATTGTAGTTATTTCTGCTGGAACAGGAATTAAGCGGTATTTACCATATTAGGAGCCGACTGCAGCATTAAGTTCTTATTTATGTAGACAGTAAGAAAAATATGGATAGGAAGTATGTTTACTTAATCACAAGAATGGATCAGTATTGCACACAGCTCACAACAAATACAATCCTGTGCACCCACTTACTGAGATACTTTGCTGCGGATTTAAGGTGGAAATGAAAATTGAGTTGAGTGAAAGCTGTAAAAAGGACTAAGGGGAATTGTATAAAAACAACAAATGACGCTCGCTGTTGGCCCCACCTGGTTCCACGATTTACATAGATGCCTTTGGAAGCCAGTGAACGTGCCGAAAACAGGAACAAACACAATGAAATGTTGACTCACTTTCGACGTGACATGGCTGAAGTAAGGTGGTTGACTAGAAGTAGACATAGTGACGTTCTTGGCGTTTGCCGTAAACACTGTTTTGTCAGCCAGCAAGTGGTTTCTAATGAACTGTCTCCTTATATACAATTTAATGTTATTAATGTAGGGATCAGACTTGGGGACGTACGTTTCTGGTCTCTCACAAAACGAAGCTTCAAGGACTCTTAACACTTCACAGCAACTTATATTCATGTTGCCACATATCTTTGAAGCCTATAAATCCCAACTGTGGGAGCAAAATACTGCATGCACATTTCTTTACGTTCTTCTGTTTTTTTTTCATTTGCATTTCACAGAAAGACATTAAAAGCGTGCCAAAATTCAGCACACCTAGTAGACATAAACAAATTCAAATTTAAAGCACGATGATCTTATTATGTAATTAGTGAAATCCAGAGCCTCCATAAAAACAACAACAAATAGTGACAAAGCCATACACACAAGTACTTCAAAAGGCAAACATTATATCTTGAGTAAATAAATGTTCTCAGGAAATAAGGTATCATCTAACAGTATCATCTACACCGCAAAATATCAGAGCGCTACGTCGTATACTTCGGTTGTATCGTAATTGGTATCAAATATTTTGGGACATACTTTCAGTTTCAAAAGAATAGAAAAGGTTATTATACACAGATCTGAAAATCATTATTAGAGAATATTAAGAACTTGCCACTTCGTTTACATCATTAATAATTGATCTGTTTGTTGTAGATCAAACAAATAATAATAAATTGACTTAATTTTTGTCAGCTGATTGCTTGATTGTTTATTATTGCTGTATTAGAGTACAGAAGTCAAAAGATATGTATTATGAGAATGAACAGACCGATATATACTACATATACAGGGTGCTAATTAACTGCGCCTAATTAATTTCAGCGACTGTAGACGTCACTAATATAAGCAAGCTGAGATAGGCAATCCATGGTCTGAGGCTAAACACAGCGCAGTTAACTGTGTTAAACCTAACTGGCATCAGATGTAAGTTGTTATTTAAAAAAATGTATTTTTGTATAAGAATGTCTTCAAAATTGGTTCCCGAGCATAGAAATATCGATTCTTAGTAGTGCGGTTTTGGCGTTCTCAAGATTTAGTGCCTCAAAGTTCTCTCAAATCTCGAACTAATCACTTGCCAAGCGACACTGAACAGCGATTAACGTCGTCCTTGCAACATGTAGCCTACTATAATGGTGTTACTGTAAGTGGCAGATGGGAGATGGCTCAATACGTAGCGTCAAAATCTAGTATTCTAAAGGTCAGTGATTCGGTTACTGTTTTGAAGTTGAGTTTTTAGTGTTCATACTAAGAGGAATAAATGAAATGATTCTTAAGTTCGTGATTCTCAAACAAATAGTTTACCAACAAAATTGTGACCGAAACAAACCTATTTAGCTTTTCTTCTACCATTTTGTGATATCAGAGAGGTTGAAGAGGTAGAATATTCTCTCTTTCTCCCTTCTTTCTTTGTAATTTATGTAATTAAATCATATTGGACGCTGAATTGAATAGGCGAAATGATGCTCAAATGAGCTCAAGATCCATAGAGCTTAGAATTACCCGAAATTCGTCTTTCAAGATAAGTCAAAACCTCGGGAAAACCCTGCAAAAAGCTTATCCAGGTAACTTACCCTGACCGATATTCGAACTCGGGACCTCTTGAACGTAAGTTAGACAGGCTGTCACCACGCTACCGAGGCGGGCGATTATTCTCTGAAGCAGTGTTAAAACGCTTACACATTGCCATTATATACGAACATTATAATTCTTTAAACCACGCATGTATCAGATTAGAATATGATGCGCACGGTATTCGGGCACTGCGACAAGTCTTGATCTATTGTACCTATTGTACCAAGTGGGACATTCCCGGTAGGAAGGATGAGGCGAGAAGATACAGAGGGCGGCCATCCCAAGCAGCCGCGATAGTGCAGAAGGCAGGGCTTCTACACTTTACCAGTTGGAAACTCCTCGGCAGGGTAGCATAACGGTAGCTCAACCAACTGCCGAAGCGGCTCCACCACAGCAGGCGTCCTACAGGAGGAAATTTTACTCAGAACATATCATCCTACCGAGACACCCACCAATATTTCTACTATGAAAGGGACCACCAGAGAAGAGATGATATTAAATGAAGGTGGAGATGAAATGGAGGGACAGGAAATGTAATCAAACTTACCCAGCATTCGCCTGGTCACCCAGGAGAAACATCGAAAAAAATCATAGGTCAGCTAGGTGGGCCATGGGAATCGCACCGTGGCTTCCCGAATGCGGGCCAAAGAAGTTTACGCCAGAGCCAAGCCGCTCGGTAATCAGTCATGGCTACTGGCGAGTTTATTTATGAAATTGATGACCGTTTTCCTATCACTCGTGGTTTGCATAAAAATGTACTGAAGTACATAGATATTTTTGAGGAGTGTGCTTGCTCTTATAGGGGAGGAGAAGAATAACACTTCAAGAGGACATGTATGCCACAAAGTAGAACACACGCTGTGTCTGCAAATGTGCTGAGCATTGGTTGATGGAATGTCGAAACATTATCCTAGTGTTCTTTCATGTTGTTACAGCGAAATACAAAAGTTTTAATGAATACGACCGAAACCAACAAACTTCTCTCTGGGTCTGAAGAAAAGTGTTTTAGCTCTAAAATGTTCTGACGTCTTAAAACAGAAAAGGAAATAGGGCGGGGTACTCTGTAATGCATCAAAATATTTAATCATTTATCTAAGTATTGTTTTAAAAAGTACTTTGTAAAATACATATTTTATTTTAAAAATGCAATGAATATATTACCACAAGGTAAATTACTTTATTTAAATGTCTAGCAAATATATCAAGAACTTAACTATTTTAATTATACATTTAAGGCAAGGCCACACTGAAAATTCGCCGAAAATGTTGAAATTCGAGGAATTTCTTTTTTTGCAAATTTAGGTAGCTAAGGGTGTGTAGTAATTTGATGGCATGCTGTTTTGATCATTTGCACTGTTTAAGGCCATCACGTGACAATTTAAAAGAGATCTTTAACAATCATTACTTTGAAATAAAATTTCTGGGATACTTTTATTCTAACACTTTTCAGTATACAAAATGCCCCGCACGTCAAAGTTTTTCATTTAACTTTGTGAAACTTACACGATAGGTTCATAATACCCAAATAAGAAACTCCACATTTCCCCTTTTTTGTTAATGCTCATGTTTTGAAAATTATGCGGTATTAAGGAATAAAAAAGTTAATATTTACAACATTTTAAGAAATAACACACGGAAAACATTTTAGAACAAATGTATACAAAGAATATTAGAACAAAGAATATTCCAAAAAATTGCTCTGTCCTATACGAAAACAAAAAGTCAACTTAAGAGCTCAAAGTTTTTTACGTGTGGAACATTTTATAGCTAGTAATTTTTACAATATTTTCACAAAAGTAATTTATAATTAATTATGTATTTGGTGTAGGAACATGAAAATTTGCATGCGAGTTTAAAATGATACTCTAATTATGTGGCTAAATTTCCGTAATGCTATGTTTATCATCATCATCATCATCATCATCATCATCATCATCATCATCATCATCATCATCATCATCATCATCATCATCATCATCATCATCATCATCAGCATCATCATCATCATCATCATCATCATCATCATCATCATCATCATCATCATCATCATCATCATCATCATCATCATCATCATCATCATCATCATCATCATCATCATCATCATCATCATCACCATCATCATCATAATCATCATCATCACCATCGTTATCATTATTATCATTATTATTATCATTATTATTATTATTATTATCATCATTAATATAGAGTTTGGAATTTTCAATATCATCCTGCCTTAACAAAAGGAAATAGAATCCACATAAGAGATCCAAGAATACCTGAGGCATTTGTGAGATGAGTTTTGTCAGCCTGCTACTGAAGCATTATAGCTCGCCGTAAATTATAAATTGTGCAAAAAATTTCCTTAATTTGTAGAAGCGAACGCTTAGTAAAATAGGAAGGATAACAAGGGGGTATGGAATAGATGCTGGTCACAGTACTTGGTTTGACCTTTCCCTATCTGAATTAAGTATAAGGCAATGATAAGTGCGAATTCTTTTTCCTGAAACAAATGCTTCCATTGTAGAATGCTATTGTTGTTGTACCTACACTCGAAATTTAAAGGACTTTGTTTTGGTAATTTTACGTCCTCCAACGTTAGGTCATATTGGACGATGAATGGAGTGGATGAAATGCGGCTCTAGTGAGCCCACGGTCCTTAGAGTTTAGAGTTACCGGATATTCGTCTTTCAGGATAAGGGAAAACTCCGGAGAAAACCTTATCCAAGTAACTCATACTGAACGAGATTCGAACTCGGGACCTCTTGAACCGGCGGCAGATACGCTATCGCGGCGCGCTTTAAAGGGACCACATCTATGCATTTTTACAGGAGATACACATATTTTTATCGACCATCTTGCGCGCTCTGTACTGATTCCTCTGCATATTGAGCATGGAGACTCTAGTTTCAGGTGAATCCTCCTGAAGTTCCTTAAATGCGCTTCTTATTTTGCACTTTTTATAAGTCAAAGGATGTTATGCAACACTAGGAAACACTAGCATGTTTATCGAAATCTTTAAAAGCCATAAATATATTGTCACGTGTATGGTCGAGGAATGCAAGAAAACAAGCTTTAGAAGGGTATTATTTCATGCTCCCTTCCTGCGACTTGACTCGTTCTTAATTCTGCTCACTCATGAGAACAGCGTAATACAAGGTTCCTGTTGACATCAATTTCCTGTTTACTCATGTCAACCACGTGCAGGTGGCGGGATGTGGACTTTGCTGACTTAGTAACCTGAGCCAAGTGGATG
>CM060948.1:153336850-153431850 GCA_030765055.1 Mantis religiosa | reverse complement strand
CATTCAGAAGCAACACCAGAATGGGAATGGTGATCAGAGGTATTGTGTTTCAATGGTTGAAGCACCGGTTTTAAATCAGTATTCAGCTCACTTAAGCACAAACGTAACGAATACTTCTGCATTTAACTTAAGATTTCGTAGTCCAGTTAAAATTTTGTTCGATAAATGGATTCAAAAAGGAGTTTTTGAATAGTACTGATAGAGAAGTAATCACGGAAAATCCAGTAGATCCAGTAAGGAATGTAGTACGTATCATAAAATGTAATGTAGAAGAGAGTTCGTAATGGAAAAAAAGTACATAAATATGAATACAGTAAATGTAGCTTACGCCTTCAAACTCCTTAGACAGAGTATACAGGCCATTGTTTTCTATTGGCTATAAAGAAAATTAAAAGGGAAAATTAAAAGTTCTAAAACTCAGCCAACCATATATAGTTTCAATTTTCTACTATTTTGAACATTCCACCAATAACGAGAAGCATTATCTGGATATAATATGATGAAAAGGAAAAACTGAAAAACACGGAGGAACGGTGACTGAAGATTGCAGAATAATCATTGACTACTGAAAAAAATAAGTTATGTTATTATATATATCAGGTTGAGAGTATCCATTTATGTATATTAGACTATATTAGATTATTTATAGCGCATATTCCAAAATTATACAATTTACAACTTTTAGTTAAATTTATATTTCTTTAATTTGTTACTATTTTGGCTTACATGACACCCTGTTCTTTTGCTCTGCCAGGTGGCTCTTTACCTCCATGCCTCCTTGATACTTAATTAGTTCCATTCTTCCCCCTCATCTTCCTTTCTTATATTCTTTAAATTTCTGGTCCATTTTTCTTTTACTTTCTGCAAGAACTCACCAATACTTCTTACCTTCTTTTCCTCCCTGCCCGTTAACATTTATATAGCTACTATCTTCTTCTCTACTTTCTCCCATTTTCCTCCAAAACCTTTTTTTTCCATATTGCAACCTCCTCACGTTCTCTTAGATAGTGTTCTATGCTTTCTTTTCCCCAACACAATTCACAAATTCCTCTTTCCCTACCTCTTATCCCTCCTAGAAATATTGTTCCTGTTCTCATCCAAGCTAACCCTTCTCTCTCTTGTCTATTACAGTAATCTTCATATGCTTCTGTCCCCATTTTCTTTTTATCTGTTTTTAAAATTGTTATGATTTGATATTTTCTAGACTTCCTTATATTTTCTGTCTTTCTATATGTTCTAATCTGCATTTTACCAATTTAGCCACATCGCTTGTATTCTTTTCCTCTAATCTCCATATATCTCCCATTCCCATTTGTTCCATTATTCCTCCTATCACTGCCCACTAACTATTTGAGTTCTCTAATCCTTTTTGCTGTCTAAAGCATAATTTCACAATTTCCCCTTCTTCTTTAGCCATACTCCTATACTAAAATGTTATTATTCTTTCTATTACTATTCCATTTCTTCTTGTCTTTCCTAATTCTACAAAAGCTACTTCCCTAGGTGCTGATATTGGTAAGCCTAGTAGCTCTTTACGAAACTTTCTGTAGTTTTGGTCCACCGTTTTGTTTACCTCTGTGGCCCCCCCCCCCAATGTCTACTGTATTCAACATTTGGATTCAACTAGTGCTTCATATATTCTTTCTAACCACTTGGTTGTCATTTCTAGCTTATATTCGTATATTCTTTAACCATTCATTGCCGCCCTTTCTTTTGCTTCCATTTTTCTCCTGTGTACTCTCCACTTTCCATTGTTATTCAACCTCACTCCTAAGAATTCAAATCCATTGACCACTTCTACCCTTTTGCCATTTAGTACCCACTTTTCATTTTATTTTAGTTTAACTCCCTTCTTAAAGACCAAAACTTTCGACTTATTTATGTTTATTTTTATTCCCCACTCTTCACAGAATTTCTGGATTTCATTTATTGCCCATTTATGTATATAATTATTTAATTCCCTGGCAGCCGTATATATATTTTAACAATTATCTGTTAATGTAAGAACATTGCAAAATCTCAACCAAACCTTTCGAAATTATCATTATACAACTAGAAAGACTAGTGAAGGTGTTTTCCAATTGGTATTATTGTGGATGCCCCGCTTGTTTAAACGGTGACCATGCACATCCAGTAGAATTCCGGTATGGGTTAATCATCATTGGTTGCAGAGATAGAAGAAAAGGGGCCTGCGAGTCAATTGGACTAGCAGCTGTCACTCTGCAACTGGCTATGCATTTGTTTTCACATGCCGCTGGGTGGTGTATGGATATTTGGACGCCGAAGGATGGTATTTTCGCACGCCTGATGCAAACTATAACACTTTCATCCCAAATTCTGTTTCTTTGGTACATGATGAAGTAATGTATGTATGATGACCGGAACCATTTCCCAGGTTGCGGCACCCAGAGGGCGGGCCCGTTACCTCCAATGATAGGGTGATAGTGCAGATGGCGGTGAGGCGAGAGGACCTACAATTTATACCGTGGACTCCGAACAACATTGGGCATAGGGGACACTTCACATGACAGAGGCGAAGACACGGATACGGTCGACTTAAAATCGCCAACCCAGAGCCGGGAATCGCGAACGAAACCACTGTGCTACCGTGGCGCACCGTGAAATAATGAAGTGAACAGAACATCAAGAACTTAGTAACCAGTGTAACTAGCTACTCTAACGGTACATCGGTGGAAATGTAGATGATAGATTATTTAAAGGCTGCTTTACGGTATATGAACGTACGCCAGTCCTTTATTTTGGATTATTCAATTTATTTCAGTATAAAATAATTAAATGTAAATTTTTAAGTATAATAAATTAGGGAGGTAATATATATCTTTTAATGTCATTTTCAGTTTTGAAAGGTTCGGGTTAAAACTAAAATTAAGACAGATGTGATGTATCTGACAGAATTTAAAGGTTGAAACAAATCTATGAAAGTATTTCAAAATGGTAACATTTTAAATGGTGAATTTTCTGGTGACTTTTTATCTTCTTTTCTTAATTGTGAGCTTCTCCTAGGAAAGTAAGCATTCATGATGTACAACGGATATAATTTTCATAGAGAACTGATGCGCCAAGCTTATCGCTAGCGAATCGTTATGCATTAGTACCGACTTTCATTATAAGGGTTGAATTCGTAAGTGTAGTTTCAGCACTTAACTACTAGTTAGCTGCAACGACAAACTTAGGGAATAACCCCGAAAGTACACATTGAAAAGGAACTATATCATAAACTTAGGGAATAACCCCGAAAGTACACTAGGAAGGAACTGAAGCAGGAGTCATTGTACTTAACAGCTGTGCTTTAACCCTTTGCACAAGCACAGTACTTTCCCTCTTCCTACTCACCTACATAGCAATCCAATGCTACCGATCGAGAAGGACTCTGTTCTTAACAGCACATTGATACAACATGGAATGGAATTGGCATTCAAGATACGGTTCATTTAATGAAATGGAAATGTCATTCAAGCCACGGCAAATTTATTTGACAACCAAATAACTAATAATTAAAGAAATGAACGCATTGACAGATAACGCATGAGATCACCTTCGATGAATCAGCGAGTTCGCTGAATCAAATCAACTCCTCCAATTCACCCAGAAATCTGCTATAAACCAACAAAGGTACTGGCGCTCTATATCGATAATTTAAGGACACCCATCTGTGAAAATTCTAAAAGTTACAATTTTGCTTGGACTGATTTGAAACGTTAACACACGTATAGTTGTAAGACTTGAAGGTTTCCCGGCGAAGGATCCTGAAGAAGACCATGGAGTCTGCAATGGCCAAAAGCTCGACGTTTATTAACTTGACACAGCTGATCACCCGCGAAGCCTTGATTAACAATTATTGTTGTATTAACGATAGTTCACACACCAGTTTTCAGACCTTTGTCCAAAATAGTTCTTGTGACATTCATATATTTATAGTGTTTCATTTTCATTTGATTACACTGTTCCACATGATGGAATTTTAGTTTCAGAAAAATAACACTTCTCGGTTATATTCGTAAATACATTATTAGTACGATAAATTTATGAGATGGAAGTGTAGTATCACTCTTGGTTTAAGATAAAAAGTTATTTACTCTCCTTTTATTAATTTTTAATATTTACTTGTGAAATATATGTTTTGTTATATAATTGCACAAACACTGGTGACATTATGAAAATTCATCCTATCAATTTCCTTCGGAATTGTTTTTTCCAAGCACAAAAATTTTCAAGCTTCTGAAAAGCGCTGAAAATAAAAAAACAAGACAAAATTTCAAAAATAGGTGATGTAAAGCACTGCGTCCAATGAGTGACCTACTTAAATACTCATATGACACAATCTTTTTAAAGATTTGCATGGCATTAAAAATAATAGGAAAGTTAAGTACACGGATTACTGTATTTAATTAGGCGAAAAATTTTAATTTTCTGCATTTTATGACCAATTTTCCCTGATGGGCATCCTTAATGAGGATCGCATTTTATAACAGCCGGTTAATTCTTCCGTATTCTTTTAAGAAAACATATGAAAAATACGTGTACATTGTGAAGAAGTGCAACTTACTAACAACATGGTGTCTGAAAGTTTTTGACCAAGTTGCGAAACAGTTCATAAATGAAGCGAAGGTTGGAGGCTGGAAAACAAAACAACTTAGCAAAGTATAATTTTTCAACACAAGAACTAACCTAGGAAGCATCAAAGGAGGTTACAGGGGTTTATTGCAATTTACAGCATCAAATTCAAATTATGCGCTATAACTAATCATAAAATTCTAGTTACAGCTATCATTGTTAATATATTAATGTACCATTTATTATATGTATTTGAATATATTTTCTTGGGGTGGTCACTATTATTTCCTTTCATTCGTTAAATTGTCAAAGGAAATGCAATTCGTACTTTTAAATCATGTAGACAAATCTTCCTGCTGCTAAGAGGGATGGCTCAGGCGGTTTCGTCTATAGGCCGCATTCTGGAGGCCAAGGTTTGATTTCCGTGGTCAAACCACCTGAATAATGGTTTTTCGGGGTGCTTCCTGGGTCGCTAGGCGAATGCTGTATAGGTTAGCTACATAGTTAAGTGCAGAGGCTGTACTCCCATTAGTCCTGGACACGTAGGACCAAGGACCCGGGCCTCCGTCTACCCGGGAGCGATGGATACTCCGGGGCTCTTTCCATAGGGCAATACCTTGAGTCTAAAAAGCCCCCCGCTGCGCACAACGTCAAAACGGGATGGAAGTGGATACGCCACACGCGCGTCAATCCCGCAGGGAGGACTACCAAAAACCTCGGTGGGGCCGCCTGGTGAACTAGCACACCTTCTACTAGCTCTGAAGGCTAGTACCCGGATTTACTAGGCAACCCTCTACCCACTCCTGGCAGCCGTAGCCAGACCGAAGGTACCCAATCCCCCATGGGTATCGGGAACACACTGCCCCCTCGAGTCCAAATCAATCCGAACAACTCCCGGAGGAAGGGGCTCGGCAGTTCGGCCCGAGGTTCCTCTAGTCACGTCAAAGGTACCACGAGTGCTAAGGGTCCGCAGCGCCCGCACCTCGGCAGCTGAAGCGAACGGATCCCCTGTCCTACGGGAAGGTTAATTACATACCTCGAACCCCGCATTTTCTGTCCCTCCATTTCATCTCCATTATCATTTTATATCATCACTCCTCTAGTGGTTTCTTTGGGGAGAATATCAGCGGTGCCTGGAGGGATGATGTGCTCTGACTGAACTTTCTACTCCAGTGGGATGGACTCCGGTCTTCGTGCCGGCCTAGTGGGCCGATTCAGAGGCGCTGCTGGCGGGAAGCATGCTGTGCAGGTCTGCCTGGAGTCTTCCCTGCTCTCTGGGGGCGAACTCCGGACTCCGAACCGGTGACTATTTCGGGTTCACGGTAGATGGGATGTCGACTGTCCTGGACCAACGGGGAGTTTCTGTCTGATAAAGTGTACGGACCCCGCCTTCTGTACTGTAGTGACTCCTTGGGGTCGGCCACCCTCTGTCTCCTCTCACCTCATCCTACCTTCCGGGGGTGCCTCACTTGGGAAGTAGGTAAAGAGGACCAGTCTGGTCGAGATGCCGAATCCACTTCGAATAATCCAATATAATCCTCTTGCTAGATTCAAGAATTTATCGATAATTTGAAAATCACCTGCTATATTATATGTAATCAATAAGCATGATGCAATAATTAATTCTCCATTATTCCTTGTTTTGTATTTTCATAATATCTGCTTTGATTCTATTACGGAACGAGAAAGTATGTTGTATTCTCCTATATTGGTGATTCGTATGTGTGATAACTTGAAATATTCATTTGCTATTCATGCAGATTAAATGTATCTCCACGATTAACTAGGAATAAAGACATATGCAGCGGTGCTCATTTACTAAGAAGCTTGAGACAGGCAATACACAACACTGATAAAACGGTGCATTCCCGTTTTAATTATTTCACCGAGAAGAAAGCCTCATAAATTTTGATAGTTTTCCTCTAACGTTTCAAATTCGTTTAAAAACGTATTTTTATACTTTCGTAGGAAGATAATTGTTCTCAACCTTCAGTTCCAAATAGTTATCACGACAGCAGATATTTACTAAACTGAATTTAGTTACTGGAAGAACTAGACGAAGTAAGACTCATAAAATATGTAGATGACTGCTTCTCTTGTCCGGTTGTCAGCGTTTTCAGCTTCCGATCCAAAATTCTCGGGTTCTACTACCTTCTATTGTTATCTTTAATTGGGATTTTTCCCTACTATCCGCGAGTCCGGAAGTAAGTTTGTGTGTGTGTGTGTGTGTGTGTGTGTGTGTGTGTGTGTGTGTGTGTGTGTGTGTGTGTGTGTTTTTGTGATTTAGGTCCTCCAACGTTAAGTCATAAAGGACGATGAATGGAATAGGTGAAACGATGTTCAAATGAGCCCAGGGTCCATAGAGCTTAGAGCTACCTGACATTCGTCTTTCAGGATAAGGGATAACCCCGGGAAAACCCCGTGTGTGAGAGTGTGTGTGCGTCTCTATGTTTAACACTAAAATAATTTATAAAAAATTCTACATTAAAGAAGCTATATTCAAAAAGTTGTTTCTCAAGCCACGGTTCCGGAAATTTTTCTGATGTTTCAGAAGACTTGTGTATAATGTGTAAATAAATGTTGATATAACATGGAATTAGAAAACGGTTTTAAGATATTCACAGCACAGTCGTTTGTATGGGGATGCCTCTGTATAACAAATGGAAAAGTCCTTTTCAGGTTCAAACGGTCCTATTCCAGGAAATCTTGACCAAAGAAATTTCATAAAATCTGGGGATACCTGTAAAATATTCGGAAAAATATACGTTTTGTGGCAACAGAATTGTAGAACAATTACTCTTTTCTTAGGGAGGGACATTATTGTACTATCAGTAATTGGCCAAGTAAATGTTGTTTAAATGTGGAAATGGGAAAGTGATTGTAAATCATGCTATTAAATGAACTTTCGTGTGATAAGAGAAGAACAACCTAATAGCCAAAGTAAACATTTTGGCCAGAAAATATTATAAACTATAGGGATGCAACAATTTTTAGAATATATCCAGGAAAGTTAACCTTTAGTAATTATAGTTGTGTATAATGCTACACATTGCTAGCTGTAAGTTAGACTTTAAACAGTGATCCAAGAAAAGCTTACACGAACCTCTATCTGGCGAAGACTATTAACATTCTGCGCTCGGCTATCCCATCCCTAAGACAAGGCATTAAGGCAATGTCACAACCTCTGTTCCAATTTTGAATTAACTGAAAGAAACTTTCAATTGGTCGTAACATCGATCACATTTTTTCTGCCGTCAGGTCCACGCCTGCAATTTGCTATAAATTAGCTCTTCCAGAGGCACATTAAATAACTTGCCCTACAATTAACAGAGCATGGAGTCCCCAGACTCTCTCTCGCAGTTAAATGCCAATTAGTCTGGCTACACTCTCTCTCCCTGTCTCTCTCTAGCCCGGGCTGCAGATCAATGTCTTTGTGGGTCGACCTGTGTGTTCTCAGCCAATTACCGCGCACGCATACACCGCAATTGAAAACTGCTTTTCTATGCGTTAATCACCTTCCGGATTTTTCACTCAAAGCACTATTACTATTGTGTCGGTAGAGTGCACATAGCAGATGTTTTGCTTTGCAGAAATTGCGACGGCTTTATGCTCCGTTGATGATGCCTCTCTGACGCAAAATGCGTAGAGGTTCACTTGAAGCATTCTTGCCTTCTACCTTTGTGTGCAAAATGAGCTTATATTTTTGTTTCTTAATTCAAGAGCAAACTTATGTATTGTTTTTTTTCCCCTCCAAAAGGGATTGTAACGATATGTGTACAGTTTTGGAGTCCACTTATCGGTCCCTAAGCAAAGGCATGCTTACAGAGTATTATGATTTTGGGCCGTAAGTTCTTCGATGCATAAAGGTCATGGGTTAATACTCCTCTTTGTCCTAGGATGCTGCTGCGCTCTCCGATTTTCTGCTTGAATCATGACACCGAAGACGAATGTTGGAATCACGTGTATGTATAATTATATGAATGTGCAGCTATAACCTATAATAGAATTGACATCTAACTTCAAAGAAGAAGGGTCAATTTGTGTGAAGTCGATGACTGTTTCTACTCATTCTTCAACAAACTATTCATAAAAACACTTATTCTTTTGCCTGTCTCATGTTTAACGTTTGCACTTATGTTTGTAATACATATTTTCTTTCAGTACAAGGCGAAAAGGAAAACATATTCGGCTTTTGAGAAAGTCTCACTCTGGGATGGGTCTGAAAAATCGTTCTTTTGCACGAGAAAGACAATACTTAACTTGAATACCAACCTTTTAAGCTATACCGCTTAAAATGAAATGTGTAGTATTTAACGCCCACATTTACTACATACGGCACCGCAGGCGATGACACTGATGATACATGAGATGCAGATGGAGCACTGGTGGATTGAGATGGCGGGGGAAACCGGGGATCCCGGAGAAAACCCGCCCCAGCGCCGTGCTGTCCACAACAAATCTCACTTTGCGTTCGCCTGGGATCGAAACCGGGCCGCCTTGGTGAGAGCCAAGCGGTCTAACCACTGAGCCACGGTGCGGCCATATACCGCTTATGTATACACAGACACCCACATAAAATTATTTAATCGTGTTACTATATACGTATATTATATGGTAAGATATCAAAATAAAATGAATGGGCAAAGTACAATACTTCTATTTACTGAAGCAAACCAGTGGAGAAAGTATTTTGTACACTGTTATTCATTAATTAACTTAACCGTGTAATTAATTGGCTGTTATTCACCGTTTTTCTTTAATTTGATACATTTGATACACTTTAAGACCAATATTTATTTTTAAATATACTTTGAAAATTGTACTATTGTGTAGATTAATGCTGTGAATTCTGCATCACTTCGCAGAAAAATGTCACAGTTCCTATACACTTTATGGTAAACAAGAAAACATTGCCTATATTTTCGAACAAAGTTTACTACACAGAGTATTACTACTGTTAAATAATATGAGATATATTTTTAAGCTATATGAAAATATATGTGTTTGTTTGATTTTTTTTCTCTTTTTGCTTTAAACTGCTGCTTCCTAGAATGATATTTTCTACTCCAAATGGTCAATATCTAACAAACTATTGAAAATAACTAAACTGAATTTTAATATGAAAAAGACGTATGAGTGATTTTGTTGCTTTATTTTGACTTAATAAGATTAATGGTTAACATTTAAAAACATAATTGCTGCTACATTTTAATCTAAATAATTTACAACAAAGAACTATTTTGATCTTCCTTAAACGTAAGTAAATTTCTATTAAAATACATCAGAGAATATAAAACGTAAACTTGAAATAATTTAGGAGTGAAATCTTAAATTAAATCAAACCTGAAGCTTTCCTGGCGACGAATATGTTCATGTTCTTCTCGGAAAGCAAGCCAGGTGAAAAGACGATTAGATCGACGTTTCGGGAGCGCACATCACCATCAGGATATTTATTAAATATTATAACCACAAATGGATCACTGGATATAACAGATATATAAACAAAGACAAAACACTATCAATATTCGCATCATTTAACAAAAGATTGTTTACAGAAATTTAAATGCCAGGTCAGGAAATGGCGTGAGTATAGAAGATTAATTGGGTCAAATAAACGTAACTACTTAACTTGATTATCAAGCTGTATAGATCTGTGCTTCTTAAGTCGACGGATTTACATTTTTAAAGCCGGTTTCCAAGAGGAGCTGAACTGAAATCCAGGATCACGATTAAGCGTGCTCCTTTCAGAGGAAATCGCCAAACCCTCCCTAATTCTCCGCTCCCAGTAACCGTTGCATATTGCCAAGATGGTAATCTCCCGAAATTTGGCTCTGTGGTCGTTATCAAAACAATGCTCTGCCAGTCCGGACGTCTCAGGGTGCATTAAATGAATGTTCTGTTCTTCTTAAATAGTTTCTGACATAATAAATCACGAATTTAGGAGATTTAATTTCCGCCCAGTAAAGCCGTTCCCTCACCTAAAATTCAGTTTTGGTCGCCTTTTATGAAGAAGTAAAAGAAACGAAAAATAGAGAACTCCATATACTCAATATGCCAACTAATGCTCGGTAATCTGTAGAAAATTGCGATTAACTGTATTATATTTATTGGAGATTCCGATAAACAAAATGGCGTAGGAAGTGGTGTATGCAATTTCTCAATCACTCCTTCCTAGGAAACAAAGTTGCACTAACTGATTATTTTAAATAAACCGAAAATGTTGAAAATCTTCTGAAAAAAGTTCAACATAACTGCAGATTCTCTACCCTGTGTTAAGGCATTGTGCATTTGATTTTAAAACGCTAAAATTATACAAGTGATTTTATTAGATTTAAAAATAATGTGTAGCAGATATCTGAAGCAATGAAAATAAAACGTGTTATAAGAAAGGTATAGTATCTTCAAATATATAGCAAAGATATATTAATGAAGGTGAAACAGCTCAGAGATTTAAAAGGGTTTCTGAATTATACGGCTCTTTTAGCTAAAACAATAACTATGCAGATAGGTTTCCATACTTCAAACCACTGACATTCAAACCCTTTTTGTAACATTCAGTTTATATATTTATATATATTTATTACGGAAATCATAGTTATACCCCTGACAGAAGTTTAAAGAGTTTAAATAACATTTATATCTGTATAATTATTGAACGTAAAAGTTAAAAGGTTTACAACACATTTTCACATTTGTTAGAAGTTACATAAATATGTAATTTTGTTCAACAAGCGTAAAAAAGACCACGAATAGAGTTTCAAAAAAATATATGCAAAACTCCACCATGAGAGCTTTTTAAATATTAGAAATGGCTGAAAATATTATTAAGAAAGGAGGTTTGGATACTTTCTCTGAGCTAAGCGTTTTGCATTAAACTATATGTAATTATGTGCCAAAACTAATATTACTTCTACAACTAAATAAGGTAATAGGCAGTCTGTTTCGAAAACAATTCGTTTACTCTTCTTGTTCCGTTTATAAGCTAATAAGCTGATAATAGTTTTTTCTTTCATCCATTTGCAGGAAAAGTGCATCTTTCAAAGGCATTTCTTCAAATATATGAATGATCTGTTGCCCTTGAACTTCATAAAATTAACACAATCTATTATTTCCTTTGGAGCTACTTATTTTTATATATTCCCTTAGATTTAGCATTCTGCTTATATATAATAGGAAAGTCCACAGTATCCAATATTTAATGTTGTACCTCATATTCTGAATTCTGTTTGACTTTTCTTTTGAATTTTGTGGTCACATTTACTCTATATTTTACGCTGCTTTCTTCAAATCTTCCGTCATAATTCTGTTAACCATATTCCTTTTAGCTTTAATGATAATGATTCGGTAAAGGATGTTCTTCTAATATTACAATTTTGTTTATTTTCTCGTATCACTCTAATTCATAATACAATTGTATTTATAAAACAATATAAAACAGTATTGGCACATTTTTCCACTTCATCTCCCTTTTAGTTCATATGAATACCCATTCTATCCTCCTTATTGCATAATTCCAAGTATTTTTCTCTTCACCCATCACTTTTAAAAATCGAAAATGTAAGGATGACTTTTAGTCCTGTAGTTGATCATAATTTCTTTTCAATTGTTTTCAATACTCCATTCTTCTATAGTAATTTTTTGCCATAAACTGTTATTTTTGTTGTTTCCATTGATCATGCTTCGCCCATTCTTCCAATGCAATCTACTTGTGCATCAACGTTTCGTTTTTACCCACTTTCTCCAGTACAGCCATCCATTGTTTTGAATTTCTATACCGTTATTGCTAGAGAAAGGATTTGATACTATTAACAGGAAGTCACCAAAGGTTGAAACTATCTAAGGAAGACGTGCATGAAGTACTTATGACGAATTTAAATTAAATACGATTCTTTGTTATTACAAAAGATGTAACAGGATACGTAGATCGTGAGTAATAAAGATAATTATATATACATGCTATATAAATTTATATTTCAACATTAAAGCATTAAAATGGTAATTGGTTTACTTATATACTTGCCAGAGAATCGGAACCAAACATATGTACATTTATCAAAAAAATATTTTGTTGCTATTCCGCTTCCATTCAATAATAATCTATTCTAACTTATCCAATTAGTGTCATGAGAATAAATCAATAATAAAAGCTGGTTGCGCTTTACTGCTGTAAACATCTTAGTTACGATATCAGTCTAATTATAAAGTGGGCTATACAGATACACTGACGACACCTGATACCTCATACAAACTATCTCTAAATGGTGCTACGGAGACATTTTCTCCTACTAAAGCAAATGAGATTCTTGGTAGTCCGAATGAAGCTAGAATGTGTATTAGTTAACACCTGACGAAAAATAGATAGTTAATTAATACACCTAAATTGTAAAGGTGGTGGGATTCAGCAACGTTTCATGTTTAACAAACACCAAGGAGAGATATTTACTTAAAACCAGTACAAATCACCAGAGTAAACCAATTCATAAGAAGATTAAGAGTCTTAGCCGAGGCAAGCAACAAGAACCTGAAACCCTAATCATTGACCGACATCATAATTAATTTTATTAAAAATTATGGGCAGATAGATAAACAAGAGTAAGGATATTTTCATTTGCTACAATCCATACATAATATAGGAAGCTAGAGTAAGTAATTTGACAATGAGAAAGCACTTATTAGCTAGTCCGAGTCCGACAGATTCTCTCCCAAAATTTAAGATATGATTACCTCGCAAAAAGGATACAGTTGGTTTTTCTTCCCAATTTTTCTATTATTAAAATAAATCGATTGTGATTTCCCTTAATGGCTTAACCGCACGATTTTTCGCCACACTTTACACAGACTTGAACTTTCTAGGATACTGCCCGAAGAAATAGTAATCTTGGTGTGTTTAAAAATCACTTTCATATATTAATTATGTCTATAAATTAGTCAAAATTCCCTGCATAAGATATTCGGAAGTACTTTGTAAGACATGGAATTGTAGTAAAACGATGAACTTATCTGTCCATTATCCAATTGTTCAAATTTGTTCTCCAAATACTTCCTTTTTGTGCATAAGCCTTTTTAGGATTGACTACCTGGTTAGTGGAAAAATTTATTTTCATTTTTCTATGTATTTTTACTCTGGATAAAACATCTTAAAACGGAAATATGCAATTATATATGCATATATATGCATATATATGCAAATATGCAACAAAGCAATTGTTGAATTTTACGTGCAAACTTTCACATGCGTTCGTCTTTCGAAGTGTTGTAGCACCTTCTCAGAACAGAATGGTTAGGAAAGGATCATCGTCATAGATGTAATTGTCTGTTAGGTAATCACAGAATTCTCTAACTTTTACAAAGTTAGGCATTTACGACATGATATGATCGACGAAACAATTTCCGACGTCAGATGGGTCCAAATATGTTGGTCCAAACACTTGCCTTAGAAAATATCAGAGCTAAAGTCTTTGTACTTTTTTGTAATTTACTTCCTCCAACGTTGTCATATCGGACGAAAAATGAAATGAGTGAAGTGAGGCTCAAATGAGTTCGCGGTCCATGGAACTTAGAGTTACTCGACGTTCGTCTATCAGTATAAGGGAAATCTCCGGAAAAGACCTTATCCAGGTAACTCACCCTGACTGAGATTCGAACTCGGAACCTCTTGAAAGTGAGGCAGACAAGCTACCATCTATGCTACCGAGGTGGGCATAGCCTTTGTATGGAGTCCCGAACCTAAAGTTTGAATTTTTCTGCACCGTGCTTGGCCAAGATGTAATCGGCAACACTTGACATTTGGGAAAGCCGACCTGACTGCAATATGAATAACTACCTCAATAGCTAGCTCAAAATAATGATGTTTGTCAATCATGCTACAGACTGATACGAAATTATACTTCTAATGTAGATAGCAACAATTCTGCTGTGCTTCTTCTCATCTAAAGAGAGGTGCTGAATATGGAGATATACAAGGACGGTGTAGTAAGTACCCGTGTTAGGCACAAAGATGTCAAATTTTCAAACATTTTTTTCTTAATATAGGCGTCTTTTAGGGATATACACTTATCCCAACGTTCCTACACATTTTTCACTCTCCAAAAGCAGGAATTGTCAATTTGCAAAACACGCCACTGTTATGACGACGATCTTATTCAAGCTAAATTTTGTTTCCGACAGTCATTTCTTCATGTTTGGGAACAAGAAGATATCTCAAGGACGCAGTTTAGTTGGACATTAGAGTTGCGCCATAAATTCATAACACAATAATGTTTGGTGGCGAAAACGCTGGAAGAATGTATTCTGGTGCGTTGTTCTGGTAACAGAAGGTGACCCTCACCTTCGCCAAATGATGAAGTATCCTTTACCTTCTTTTCGAATAACTCCAAAATCTCACTCTAGTCCAGAACATCTTAATCACTTTTCCGGTCTGTGCCACCTTTGGAGCATATATATATAAACCAACAACAATTTTATTGCTACCTTTTACGAAGTTATAATGATGAATCCAGGTCTCATCGACGGTGACAACTCAACACAAACGGTGACAACTCCAAACACGCTTGAAGATGAAATGTGTACCCGCCTGTTTTCCATTTGGGCAAACGCGGCAAATAACGGGCCGGTAACTTTTCATCTCTAACATATGCAAAATATGAACTGCTGTTCCCGTCAAATTTCACGAATTTTCTTTCTGACATAAGAAAGAATCGTATCTGGTTATTTTCAATGGTTTCTTGGTAAGTACATCTGTGAGGCCTTTTGGAGCTCCAATTTAAACAGAATGACCGATCAGATTTAAAGTTTTTGAATATCCAACTACTGTGAGAGTTGCAGAAGCATTGCCTCAAACAGCATCCAATTTCGCTTTTATCACCTTGCAATTCTTCCCATCGAAAAATAAATAGCAAAGCATTGAACGATACTGCACTTTTTATATTTCAGCGTAAGCACGTTGAACGCCTAACTGCAATTTCAGCCAAGTTCACAACCTATTAAGCAGTATCAAATTAATTTTGGCGACGAGCAGCAGATCACAATACACAATGGCAACACCAACTTGTCTTTGAAACACTGCTTGCTTTGAAACACGGGTAATTATTAAAACACCCTCGTACCAGTTATGGAATCTTTTAAACGCATCACGTGTTTGGTTTCTTTACGTTTACAAACAACTTATTCTGTACTCTTCCCACTTTCTCAAATAACAAAGTGGCAGCTCTCTACAAGATGACTGAAAGTCCAACACTGATGCGTACACTTGGGATTAACTAACAGTTTTGGATGCTGTTATCATTACATGTATATGCTTTGTTACGTATATTCAATCTGTTACCCGTAAAGTGCAACAGTCAGCAAGCTATCCTTTACTGTGCTGATAGTTCACAGAAATAAAGGGCTGCTGTGTACTCAAACTCTTGCATACAGCCAATGTTTAAAATCGTAGATGTTCTCGTTATTCCCGCAACATTTTTCTCAGCTCAATGTAGTGCGTTGGCAGAGTAAATATTTGCTGCTAGTGTAGGTTTACATAAGCCATATGTGTAGGGATGCTCGTTTTTAAATGGATTCTAACCTAAAGCAAATTATGTGGCATCATAAGCAATTTATTCACGAGTATTCAAGTTGAAATCTTTTAAAACTCTTTATTCAGAATTTTTCATTCAGTTTGCTAGATTATCTATGGTTCGCTTAATATTTTTCTTCTGAAAACAATTAGATGCTATATGCAGAATTTGGTTTAACGCGATAAGCACCGTTCTTTGAAACAAGAATTGAAATAATGTACAGCTTATTGCTTTGGTTACTGGAAACCTTACAATTACAAAGAAATATTAATTATAAAGCAAAATTTAATGTAATTATGGATATTTTACTCACAATCAAGGAAAGTCTCTGTCTCGGCTGATGATGGATAATAGAAGGAAATACAATTATATATTCCAAGGTATTCTCCCCTTAAAATTCTTAATAGCTACAGACTGACGACTCGCCGAGAAGGAAAAGAATACTTTTTTCTTCCTCATCAGAACGTAACTTCTAAACGTTAACAGTGCAGATGAATAATTAAAGTCGTTTAAGTTCATTACCAGCGATCAGATTTTTATAGAAGCTGAGAGCTTAGTTTGTACTGAACTTATGAGCATCTGTTAATTGTCAACAGCGTGACATTTAAGGGGAGACTAAATTGAAAACATTGAAATTTAATGGCATTTATATTCTTTATCCATCCTAATTAATTTGAATTTCTCCTTTTGCTTGCAGGCACGATATTTAGATTGTAAATATATTTTAAGGAACAGTACTGCTCTACTGTGTTACACTGTAGAAAAGCCAAACGTAATCAAGCTGGTTTATTGCTGGTTAATAATACTTTTTATGGGTAGACTGGTTACCGACATTCCCCAAAGTACTTAAAGTAATCTTAATTTGAAAAAGGATATGAATAACAGTCTAATTTTTCCTGCCTAAATGTATGATTTTATGTTGTTTTGTGGTAACATAATTTATTATGTAATCGGCACCTTCGTCTTTGATTTAAAAAATTCGTTAAGTTACTTTACTAAGCACAAGTAAATTATGGCATTACTTTAGCAAAAATGTGTATTTGCTGGACTATCACGAAAATTAGAGAACAGTGCTAAACAATTTGTTTGTAAAGCTCAAAATTCGATAACTTTATACCATATGGGAAACTATAAGTAGAAACAGGGGTAGTTGAAGAGGAAGGGAGACCAAAGTATACAACATTATTACTAAACTGATGGAGCTCCTGATGTGCAGCACAAATAATTTATTATATTTTAACTGATCTAGCTTAATTTCTGTTTATTGTATAGTGATGATGCAAAAAGATATAAGAATAAAACAAAATAGACAATAGAAATGAGTAATTAAGATGTGATGAAGGGACTCCGTCCGAATTTGGTAGACCAATCGTCAGAGTGAACTGTGTACAGAGGTATGACTTAATGTTGTGCAGTAGTTTATGGTCAAGTCCACTTGTTTATTAGGAATAAAAAGGGGCGCGAGGTTAGTCAGCTGTCATCTAATCCACTAGCTTTATCAGCAATCTGCTGGTGAAAGCAGAGATCTTACCCCTACCATTGATTTGCATGGCGTCACTCGCGTACATCTGAGCAAGGTTATGCGCCACGTCTAGAAAATACATTTGTAAACTTGTTTTCATGACGCAAGACACTACTCGCCAGATGAACATTTTCCTTGGCCGGGAAGTTAACTACTCGTGAAGAATCTTGCAATCAGTATATATGATATGTTTAAACATAATACAGGGTCAGCAAGTACGTGAGATTCCCATCGGTGAACATCAATGTTATACTTGCTAATTGTGTTATCACGTTTCAAACTCATTTTGCTGCATGTAATACGTAACTACCAGATTAAAGGTTAAATATAATATTGAGACTAATTGCTTCTTCTACTTTAGCAGCCTCAAACCGTGACGCAATCTATAACCATCCTTCATCACCGTTGCTTTAACAAACATTTAATGCCATTAACTAGGATATATACTCCCCTTAATGATTTCCAAATATCGCCTCAGCATTATGTGTAAAAGTGGTGAAGACTAGTCGTCTAGGTATAACAGTCCCTGTGATTTTTCCCTGCAAAAGTAAACAAACGAAGCTCGCTGTCGTTACATGCTTTTTGTTTTTAAAGAAAACTCTGCACAGTAGCACAAATCTTCGATCTCTGCGTTTTATTTTAACTAACCACTGATTTTATGTTCTATCACTTGTGTCTACACTTGTCCTTTTCAGCTAGCATCTCCCAAGCGCAATGCAAGTTTAACCAAGCAAAATGTACAATTGCATGACGAGAATGTACCTGTCAACTGCATACCAAGTTTATTTCGTTTTTCGCGGTAATGCCTCACGCTAGCTCAAGAGCTTCTAGGTGCTTTGTTGACATACAGGGGGTTCGTTTTATTATGCTTTTAAAGCATAGTACGTACTTATTTGGCAGAAATTACGAGGTGTTTAAAAATAGTCCTAGAACTGTGTGTGGAAGAAAAGCGAAACCCAAACCATTGATTAAGAATTAAGAATGGATTGCTCAACACTTTGTCATGTTGTTACCTATATACGGTGTCCAGGAGGAGACTAGAAGTAAACTTCTATTATATAGTTGCTATTACATTACTCTCAATCGTAAGCTAATATGACATTTGTGTTTAAAAATAAAACGACGAATTTACATATGAGGTTTTACATAAAATGGAAATGAAATGGAAACCGAGTTGTGGGCATCAATTATTCCAAATTTATGTGTAGTATAGTTACGCTTACACTAATTTTGGATGAAGTTATATTAATTATTACATAAACGTATCTTTTGAAACCCTAAATTTATCACTCACAAGAACACAGTAATCGATTACTGGTTTTTCATTATGTGCCACAAATGAAATTCACTTATATCAATTACATTTACTGGATAGTCACGAAGGGACCAAATTTATGGGATTACAGTTTCATTGCAACAAATAAGCCCAAGCTGTCTACTTAATAGGTATTTGAATAAATATGGCGTATAATTACGCTATACTTGCTAGTTCATTTGTGCACTCCTCAACATCTACAGTAGTATAACACTCTAGAGAAGACTCTATGATTTAATCTCACTTTTGAGTTTGTAGCTTCATATTTACGCTTACAAGTCAAAGAAATATATTATCAACTGTTTGTTTGCTCACATCACATCCTATAATTAACTCGCATTCGTTTCTTACATTGCATTTTGGTATATTAAATTTGTTTTTACCTTCACTGTTATTGTCAGGCTTTTCTTCACTAATTTCAATAGGTGTTATGGGATTCATCTTCATATAATCTTATATTATGGAGCCTAAATATAATTCATCACATTCTACCGCAAATAACGAGGCTCTTATTTTGCGTTGGAAAGTTGGACTACCTGCTGAAAGAGCCACATCTTTTAGCGAAGTGCACATCTGTCATTAATAATACGTGTTGTGTGCAATAACGATTTATTCTGTTATCTTACACAGGAAGGAATGACCAACTTATGCGCTAAGTGGAACCACTAATGACGGTAACCTAATAAAGCAATGGAACGGTAGATATTTCCATTAAAATTTGCTTATGATCTTCCAGCTATGAGAAACGAAACTAGACAGAGTTAGCGTTGTAGTTATTTCAGTATGTGACAAATAACGTATAAATGCCGGAAAACTCGTAGATTCTGTGTGAAGTCCATGGTTATTGCTAGACATGGCCTAGGCTAGAGATGCTGAAGTCTATACCGCTTTTTTTTGGTAAGGCAGAACCAGGGTGGTTGCAAATTTGATAGGTTCATGATAAGGCATTTTGAACACAGAGATTAAATGTGATTAAGTTATTACATTTGCTTTCATATCAGAATTTTCTAAAACCACCTAAAATTTGTAAAATTGTACTTACTATGTCTTTCAAATGGGATGATATTTGTCCTCGAGTGGTACTAGGTTAGTAACCTATCGGAGTCATGCGGTGTCGTATTGAATCCCCCCTGAGTGGTGTGGGAAGTGTGCCAACCTAATCAATCTCTATTAAATACTATTAGCGTTAAGAAAAAACCTCAAATATTGCCACAACTGATCCACGTGAAAGGTAGAGAGTAATGTATCTAATATAACCGTGAAAAACCCCACATTCTTAGCTCAAATAGTTTTCATAATACAAATAAGCAAAGCACTATTATATTATAACAATTCATTGTGACGTAAGCACTGTAATGAATAGCATTGCTGGTGGCATGTATGTGTGTACGTATATTTGTAATTACTCAGAGCTGAATCGTAAACGTTTGACATGACGCAATAAAAGAATATTATTATTTTGAATAAGCCGAGGTGTATGTTAAATTCGAGCGAGAGGAAACAGCACACTTCCTGATGGGCTGGCAGAACGTGCCTGGTCACATTATATCTTTGCTTATGAATGGTGTTTCCTCTAGAGAATTCAAAGCAGTAATATTTATTTGTTCTTCTGTTTAAAAACCATGTAAAATTGTATCAGCTCAAATAGTCTTCGTAATATAAACAAATTAATATGAATATATTTACCGATGCAACGTGAGGTAAAGCACTGTCATTACTGGTTGGTTTGTATGTCTGCACATATACTTGTAATTACTCCTAACTGAAATTTAAACTATTTACATGACGTGATAATAGAATTACATTAATTGAATAAGCCAAAGTGTTAAATTCGAGAAAGAGCAAACACTTCATTTCCTGTTAGCTTGTGGAATGCTGTATTCTTATGTATACTGACGAATGCTGGATACGCAATGTTTATTTACTCTGGGGAGTTCAAATCAATATTATTCTGTTGTTTAGACAACATTAGAGTAAGAGCTAAATAGCGCAATGGCTTCTTGCGGTGAATTTAGTCGCAAGTCAAAGATGCAGGTATTGCGTAGTCAGGCGCAGAGTATTATTTTTAAGGTCTATACGATCCTTAAAATACTGGGCAATGACCAATATAGAAATCAGCTCAATTTCAAAAATGCTCAGGGGCTTACTGCTGAAGCGTATGGTGTAGGAAAAGCAAGTGTATCCCGCATTTGTGGAGAGGCAACGAAATTTGATCCCAGTAGTATCAAAATGTTTGTGTCACCCAGAAAACACGTTGCTCCGAAGGAGGTTATAAATTTGAGTGACTTTGAAAAGGACGTTGTAGTTAGAACTGTGTTCGAGTTTTATGGCCAAGGTAATTTCCAACTATACAGAAAATGACTTTCATTCTTAGAACTAAAATTTCATACACTGGGTCAAAATCATCGACTTTCAGAATTTTCAAAGAATTAGGTCCAGGTACAGAAATACAAATGATGGGCGTAAATTTTATTGGAGAGTAGTGAGTGTTGCGGCAAGGTTAAAATTACTACGCAAAATGCACGAAATTAGACATTCTGGTGATGCGAGACCTATCTTTTAATTAGACGAGGCCTGGTTAAATAAAAGCTGCACTCTGGCAAGACTCCTCCAAAAAGTGTGGCCTAAAGGTACCTGTTGGAAAAGGCAGTCAGCTCATCATTTGTCATGCAAAATCTGCCAAGACAGGGTTCCTATCAGAAAGCAAATGAATTTTTCTCTCCAAAACTACCCCAGACTATCACGAGATGACAGCTGATACATTTAAAGAATGGTTTCTTAGCAGAATTAAATTATTTAAAAGAGGGAAGCATTATCATAATGGATAATGCGTCGTGCCATTCGATTACTGCAAATAAAATACCGAATTCGGCCAGCAGAAGGAATGAAATTGCTGAGCGGATGCAGAAAAAGGGGGTTGAATTTTCCTAAACAGACAGTAAAAATGAGTTACTGCCAAGAGTGCTTCCGTTTAAAAACACGAAAAAGTGTATCAGCTGGATCAACTTGCAATTGAAACGGGGCACGAGGCAATAAGCCTCCCGCCTTACCACTGCCAATATAATCTAATTGAGTTGGTATGGGCTCAAATAAAACGTGGGATTGCAAACAGAAATAATACTTTTAAACTGACGGACGTTGAACGACTTGTTCACGAAGAAATTGGTAAGGTAACGCCACAGGACTGGGAAAACTGCGTGAGACATACAGAAAACCTACAACAAGACGATTTTAAGAAAGAAATAGCACGTGATGGGATTTTGGAATCTATAATCATAAATTTGCAAGTGTGAGACGATGAAGACAGTGACAATGACGAATTGTCTCTTGACGTAAGTTACACTGATAACGATATGGATGAGCTACTGGTAGTTCCATTGGGTTAGAATACCGGGTAATTCATAAACTGTAATTATAGCATTTAATATCATACATACTTTGAGAAAAGCATTTTCCAATTTTGATTTCAACAAACTGCACCATTATAAAAGTTTGAATTTTCACCAGATGGATTCGTGATCCTGAGAGGCAAGTTTAGAAGGAAGGATCGTTTTGTGCTCTATCTCAACCGAGCTTGATCCTGCTGCTATAAACATCTGGGTGGGAAGAGAGACAGAGACAGAGCCAGAGACAGATATTGGACAGAAAACACTTAAGCCGTTGATTGGTTTAGCGGAGTTAATGGGCGTTTTCTTTTATTTGCATGCGTACGATAAACCCCTCCTTTAAGTACAGTACTGTAAGTAGTTTTCTGATCACTGCTCTGTGCGGGCTAAATTCGGAGAGAGAAAGGTAAGTGGTATCAGTATTAGTAGTGTTAGTATTAGTAGTAGTAGTATCAGTATTAATAGTGTTAGTATTAGTAGTAGTAGTAGTAGTAGTAGTAGTAGTAGCGGTGGCGGTGGCGGTGGCGGAAGTGGTAGTGGTAGTGGTAGCAGTAGTAGTAGTAATAGCGGTGGCGGTGGCGGAAGTGGTAGTGGTAGTGGTAGCAGTAGTAGTAGTAATAGCGGTGGCGGTGGCGGAAGTGGTAGTGGTAGTGGTAGCAGTAGTAGTAGTAATAGCGGTGGCGGTGGCGGAAGTGGTAGTGGTAGCAGTAGTAGTAGTAATAGCGGTGGCGGTGGCGGAAGTGGTAGTGGTAGTGGTAGCAGTAGTAGTAGTAATAGCGGTGGCGGTGGCGGAAGTGGTAGTGGTAGTGGTAGCAGTAGTAGTAGTAATAGCGGTGGCGGTGGCGGTGGTGGTAGTGGTAATAGTAGTAGTAGTAGTAGCAGTAGTAATGGCAGTGGTAGTAGTAGTTGTAGAAATAATAATATTAATTATAGTATTACTAACAGTAAAACAGAAATACCTGGTTCTCATCGCCAGAGACAAAGTAGTAGCAGTAGTAGTAGCAGAACTATGTGTATGAACCTTTTTAAAAATGTAGCTTGAGAATGTTTTCTGAGTGTATTAACTTTCTGTCATGAAATGTTATTGCTTTTCGTTTAATTAAGTGGGTTGTCCGCCCCATGGCAGCACCTTTTAATTGAACATATGTCCCTACACATAGATGGCTCTGTATGTAATATATTGTAAGCTTGGAAGAAGTATTGTAAAGAATTTTAGTTATATATGAAGTCTTGCATCAAACTCTAATGTGGATATATTTTAGTTTTAGTTACTTTTTACTATGTGAAAGTAAACAGATAATATATTTTATGCTGAGAGAATACTGGACGGAACATATTTTTGTTTACAAAAGGAAATCATAAATAGTAAGGATAATAGTGGACAATTTACAGCATTCCCAGTATATATAATTAAGAATTAACTCTCAAATAAATAATAGTGGACAATTTACAGCATTCCCAGTATATATAATTAAGAATTATCTCTCAAATAGAACCTTTCGCACAAGCGTAGAATTGAAACCTTCTCATTAAGACACATTAGAGCAGGAGTCCCCCAAGGTAGTCTACTGGGACCAGTCCTATTTAATTTATACATCAATGAGATCCCAGAAACAGTGAGAGTAGATAGATACCTATACGCCGACGACACAGCACTAACAACACAATCGACCGCACCCAGAATAATAGCCCTTAGGCTACGTACTGCTTTGACCAACCTAGAGCCATGGCTCACCAAATGGCGCATAAAGGTTAACGCAGGGAAAAGTCAAGCAATAATATTTACCAAACGAATGAATCACCGACACAATAAACATGGGCTAATGCCACTAACATTCCGGAACGAGGAAGTCGAATGGAAGGACTCAATCACCTACTTAGGTGTGACAATGGATCAGGGCCTTACGTGGAAACAACGTATTAACACAGTAAGAGCTAAAGAAAATGCCAAATTAAATAAACTATACCCAATTATTAACACAAACAGCTCACTAAAACTAGAGATGGGGAAAACACTATATAAAACACTTATTAGACCCATCCTAACTTACGCTGCCCCCGCATGGGGACATGCAGCCAAAACGCACATTAAAAGATTGCAAACAATGCAAAATAGAATGCTTCGGATTATTACCAGGCTACCACCACTCGCACCGGCATACCAACTCCACGAGGAGTTAAAAATGCATTCCATCGAGCAATTCATCAAAAGGCTCAGCTTCAACCTACTCGAGAAAAAGAACCTAAACCACAACTAACTAATACGGGCACTAGGGGAATATGACACAACACATGATAAACACGCAAAGCCACTGTCTATTTTTGAAAGAACAATTAATCTCGGGGAGCCAGAAGTAGACATACAACAGTATCTAGAAAACCTTGTTAGCGTTCCAGATGCTTTACATCGCTGAACGGAGATAAAACACACACCCATACAGGTACACCAACACACACACACACACACACACACACACACACACACACACACACACACACACACACACACACACACACACACACACACACACACACACACACACACACACTCACAACTTCCACTTCCACAGCCCTTAAGTCCTTGCGCCAATCATTGCCCAAGGCGGCCCCGGGGAAAGAGGGTACCCCTTGAGTGGCACAGGCTCGCACCTACAATTGATAGGTAGGCCGCCCGCCGAGTGTGCACTCCAAAATATCGACCAAGCAGACACATGGAATATGAGAAGGTATTTTCACACAACTAACGATGCTGACGGCAGATAATTACAACTGACCATTTAAGGCAAATGCCGATAATGCAAACTAGAGTTATATTTAGGTTTAGCAAGTTAGCAGTAAGTATAATAGACTACAACTGACAAGCTTGCAAGTATTACTTGCAGCGACAATGAAACACCTAAACTTAAGACATAGCGCTACGGCGTGATAAATTACCCTAAACTCCCCAACAAATAACACCAGGAATCCTACCAAATACCACCCACAATAGGCAGTGGATCAGGCTGGGCTTCATGTCAAGCCTGTATCCCGCATCAGAAACCACCCTCTGCTGAATCGCACTGCGAGACAGCTATGATCATCTCCTGGAATGCTCGGGTGCTTAAGGCGGTACCGCAGCACATTTCTCCTTCCCAATCAGGTGGAGGATTTTCAGTGGAGTAGTACCCCAGAGGTGAAGCCCACATACCCCATTGTGCCCTCCAACACAGTGATAATCCATAAATGGATTTTTCCTCCACTTGAAAAAAAAAAAAATTCCCTGTGTTTGGTTTGCTATGCATTACATTTAAACTTTCATCTTTAAACTTCTATTTACACCTAATATTTCAGGTAGTACATGTTTTAAGTCATTAATACTCTTATAAATCAGTTATTTTGCAAGATTTGTTCAAGAACCGGACGATTGGCTTTGACAGCATGGCATTTGTGTGTTGACGTCTCATACACCTGCGTGAGGTTTCCGAAACCTCATTTGCTAAGATTTTTATAGTTATTTTTTTAAAGTTTTTGACATTTAAGGTCTTGCACAACTTTGACTACCCCTTGTTACGTCATTCAGTTAGAAAGCATTATATATTTCGTGCGCCTGACTATATATTGATACTCCAACAAATTATTATTAGAGCTTACAATGAACTTCATATTTGCCGAAATAAACGATTAGATAGTCCGTATTGTTGCAACTACTCTTCGGTTTGTATTCTTTCAGGTATTTTGGATCTCTATGTGGTAACTGAAAGAGGGTTCAGTATATCAATATTTGTATATTTTCTTGTAGACACGACGGCAGCAGTGAATATAGCAGTCAAATAATTTTATCACCTGGTCATTATATATTGGCTTTGGGGTTTTATTTTCTTTGGTTGGTTACAATCTCATTAAAAGAAATAATGAATTTTCATGCCAGGAAATTTTAAATATTGGAAAGTTGAAACTACTCAAAAGTAGTATCTCCTTCGTTCACTCCAGAAACAAATGTGTTGGACAAAAACCGTCTCTTAACGAAATGTAAATGTTTTGTGTAATACGAGATGGTCCATCTTTCAGTACGTGGCTTCTTGTCCAGTGCTTAGATATTGAGGTGTAAATACCACATTTGATATTTACAAAATTTTTGTTTGAGGAATACGCTGTTTACATACACAAACACACTCGTAACTGTTTCTGTGAATTCTTTTTGTAGTTTCATAGGGCCTCAAAACGAGCTTGCATTGAAATATCCCTGACAAACTTTCTATGGTGAACCCAGTACAATTGTGATACATAAAATTTGTAAGAACAATATTTATAATATCAAAATAATTCAAACCATTTTATTTAATGTGGAAAGATAATGCTGGAAAGCTTCATGTCAAATTTTGTAACATGCTCAAGTACTAGGTTTGCAATTTAAGCAGCGTTGATTTTGAGTTTTGTTGTTTACTCGCACTCAATGTAGTGTTTCTAATCCTCTTTGTTTTCACGTGCAAAGTTTCTCAAATCCTACATTTTTGGTGAAATTGTGGATTCAGATTTTGGCTGAAGTACTATACTTGTTAATATATCTTAACCTAGTTTGATCCTGCTGTAAACATCTGAGTGGGAATAGTGACAGAGACAGAGATATTGGACAGAAACGGTTAAGCTGTTGATGGATTTAGCGAAGTTAATGGGCGTTTTCTTTTATTTGCATACGTACGATAAACCTCTCTTTAAGTACAGTACTAAGTATTTTTCTGATCACTGCTCTATTCGAGCTAATTTCAGAGAGAGAAAAGTATGCAAATGTCTCGACTGATAAACGTCATAGCCCCACATTCAATATTTCTGCTTCATATACCACATAGATGTGTTCTGTATACTATATACTGATTAGACAGTAGCCAGGTGAAATTATACACACTATTAACTTATTTGTTAAATTAAGCTGCATTTTATTTAACAATTACTAAAAGACACTGTTATCAAATGATGTTTTTGCATTCATATACCAGGCAGCTCTCTCACAACGAGGTATGTATCGAGTTGAATGCTGATTAAGATGCTATTGTTTATAGTATTGTGACTTTGTGGGTTCGTGAAATGAAAATTCTAACTTCACCACTCAAAAATGTTCTTTATTTCCACCGACTTACAGTCTAACACTTGCCAATTACACAGAATTACGTGCTGCACACAATTACAATTCACCAGTTCGTCCGTTACAATTTCACTTGTACTCGCGATTACATCAACTCCGGTACTCATACACAGTTACGTACAGTCTTCCGTTGCACAATCTTCTCGTTCATTAACACGTCACTGACTAACTCTTACACCAAGAACCGTGTCTGTCTCCTCACTCACACTCACTAACCAACTGACTGACTGACTAGCTGCAGCCCTTTTTATAGGCATCTCGCCATCTTCTCGGCTTTTCTAGTTCCCAGGCGAAGTTTCCAGATGATGAAAGATCCCGTAATTTCGAGAACCAGGTGGACAGAAACAGACGGCACAATGATGTTTTTTTCTCCCAGTCATTGCCTGTCACCACTATAAGACAAACGAGGCGAGGGCGTGGCTAACACGGACCTCCCTTGCTGTCCGCTCCCAGCTGCTTCTATAGGGTGTACCAACGCCCGGGTGACACTGCTCCCTCCTCAAAGCTGTTCGCCCCGAACAGCACCATCGTAGCGTGCCAGGCGGTCCAGGTGTACCACCAGCATCTGCCCGGAGTCTGAGCCAGAAGTAGCGCTGCCGTAGTTTGTGAATCATACGGTTCGCTCACAGGTGTCCTCCTGAAGTACCGGCGTGCACTTCCTCCAAGACTTCTGGGACCTTAATCCGGGGCAGTACCAACTGTTCTCTCTGCGCCTTCCCATCGGGTGACTCCCGTACCCGGAACAGCACGCCCTCTCCGGTCTTCAACGAGTCCCATTGGGCCCAGTACGACTTGTAGGTGGCGCTCCTCGGTGCGATGTCCTCCCAGGTTGGTCTCATCCCTGCCTCCACTTCCCTCGAGAGTGGCCCCAAGTCTGCGTCCGCCAGCTGCTCCCTCCTCAGGCCTGCGCTATCCCAGCCTTCAGCAGGCACTGCCACAACTACTCGGACTGCTGCGGCACGCTCCTTCTCTTCCACTCTTGTGCACTGACCGCACTCTACTGAACAGGGTCTTCGGGACATGGCGTCTGCGTTACCGTGGCTCTTCCCTCTACGATGTTCCGAGGTGAAGTCGTACTCCTGCAGCCTCTGGACCCAACGTGCTGTCTGGCCTTCCAGGTTCTTAAAGCTCAATAGCCAGGTTAGGGCGGAATGGTCAGTCCTCAGGTGGAATGGCTGACCGTACAGGTACTTGTGGAAGTGCTCCAATGTCTTTACTACCGCCAGTAAGTCCCGTCGGGTGACGCAGTAGTTCTTCTCTGCCTTGGATAGCGTCTTGCTGTAATAGGCTATCACCCGCTCATGGCCGTCCTGGATCTGCGATAGGACACCTCCAATGCAATGGTCGCTAGCGTCGGTGTCCACCATGAAGGCGCCACCCGATTGTGGGAAACCCAAAATTGGAGCACTGCACAGGGTCTCCTTCGGGTGCTGGAAAGCGTCTTCGGCGTCCTCCGTCCACACATAAGGCCGGTTTTCCTCCGTCAGGCGGGTGAGGGGTTTTGCGATGTTGTCGGCCTTTTCCTCTAAATCATTAAGGCGGTCGTCTACTTGACCCTTCCGCTTGCCCAGATTCGTGACGTCATCCCTCACGCCAGCCAACCGTTCACCAAACTTTGCGGCGAGAGCCTGGTTCGCCGCCTTCATTTCCGTGGCCAGACTGCCGTTCGCTGCTCTCATTTCTGTGGTTAACTCGGCCTTCATTTCTTCCATCTTCTTGGTGATGTTGTCGTTGGCCGTCTTCATTTGTTTCAATTCGGCGGTGATGTTGTCGTTGGCCATCTTCATTTGTTTCAGTTCCGCGGCCAGGTAGTTATTTGCCGCTTCCGTTTTCTCTGTTAACTCGTTCATCTTCGCCAAAAGCATTTCCAATGCCGATTCCATGGCTGTAATGTTCGGTGCTGTTGTCTTCCCGCTTCCTGACACCAGTGTGACTTTGTGGGTTCTTGAAATGAAAAGTCTAACTTTACCACTCAAAAATGTTCTTTATTTCCACCGACTTACAGTCTAACACGTGCCAATTACACAGAATTACGTGCTGCACACAATTACAATTCACCAGTTCGTCCGTTACAATTTCACTTGTACTCGCGATTACATCAACTCCGGTACTCATACACAGTTACGTACAGTCTTCCGTTGCACAATCTTCTCGTTCATTAACACGTCACTGACTAACTCTTACACCAAGAACCGTGTCTGTCTCCTCACTCACACTCACTAACCAACTGACTGACTGACTAGCTGCAGCCCTTTTTATAGGCATCTCGCCGTCTTCTCGGCTTTTCTAGTTCCCAGGCGAAGTTTCCAGATGATGAAAGATCCGGTAATTTCGAGAACCAGGTGGACAGAAACAGACGGCACAATGATGTTTTTTCTCCCAGCCATTGCCTGTCACCACTATAAGACAAACGAGGGGAGGGCGTGGCTAACACGGACCTCCCTTGCTGTCCGCTCCCAGCTGCTTCTATAGGGTGTACCAACGCCCGGGTGACAGTATGGAGTTGCTTTTGATATTTAACACTTTAATAAATGTGTAGTGTTTAACGCCCGCTTTTACTACATACGGCATAGCAGGCGATGACACTGATGATACATGAGATGAAGATGGAGCACCGGGGGAATGATATGACGGGGTAAATCGGAGATCCCGGAGAAAACCAGCCCCAGCGCCCTGCTGTCCACCACTAACCTCACTTTGCGATCACCTGGTATCGAACCCGGGCCGCCTTGGTGAGAGCCAAGCGGTCTAAACACTGAGCCACGGTTTAACACTGTTTGTGCTTTACATCTCACATACCACAAAAGTCCAACAATACTTACCTACTTATGTATATGCAATTTAAAATCAGTAAGCTTTTATCATGGAGCAGACCGGTGCTTCAGCCGAAATGAAACACAATCGAGGCAAACGTTTAAAAAGTGGCGACAGGCGAATGATCGCGCAATGTTTCACGGTACTGAAACTCGGAAACGTGTATAAAAACATTGAGAAAGAAACTGGTGATCTCGCTGTTGTTTCCACCAGTAGTATACATGTTACGACGGAACAGCAAGCATCCGGAATACTAAGAACACCGGGCAAATCGAGTAAACGCAAACAGCACATGGAGAATTACAATGATTTTACGAAAAGTGTTATACGCAGTAAAATTCATGATTATTTTTTGAGAGATGAGCCAACTTAAAGATTTAATAAGTTAATGTGTAACGCAGTTCTATTTATTTATTGTCTAGAAGTTAGCGCTGCTATATATACTGCTAGTGTTGCAAAACTTATGTGCGCATGTAGCGTCTAACACGTGGCGAGTTGAGGCAGCTCCGCTTTGTTGCTTACAGCAGAACTGAACTAGCCTGAGATGGAGTATACATACATATTTGCTGATGAGAATTTACATGCATTTCAAATGAATGATGTCTGTTCCATAATATAATGGTTTGGCCCATTATTTTATTTATACAGCTACGGAGATGTAAATGTTACAATTCTCTTCAAATATAATTAGATTAATAATATTATTTAAAGAGCTACCGTGTTTTGCAACAACATATCCACGACAGTAGGCAGTGAGTGGCGATTAATGCACATGATAGTTACGGAACAAAGCGACATGTACAGGTGTAATTGATGTTTTTAATTATAGTCGCGCTGCTGGAACGATTACCATGGACTTATCTTTGTTAACAGAAACCTCTACGATAGCGCACTGATTATTATTGTAAGAGTGACAGAGGGGCACTGACGTGCCTCCCGTTCGTGTGCTGAGCACCAATGAATGCATCACTTCAGCCAATGGAATTCGCAGGGATCACAAATGACACATAGAAGTTTAATCCACGTAGAGTAATCAGTGCGTTATCTGAGAGGTATCTGTTACCAAAGATAAATCCATGGTAACCGTTCAAACAGCGCGACTATACAATAATATAATAGAATGACAGGTGCAGAGTCTCTACTCCCATTAGTCCTGGACCCGTAGGACCAAGGACCCGGGCCTTCTTCTACCCGGGAGCGATGGAAACTCCGGGGCTCTTTCCATAGGGCAATACCTTGAATCTAAAAAGCCCCTCCCCCCGCTGAGCACAACGTCAAGACGGGATGGAAGTGGATACGCCACTTACGCGCGTCAACCCCGCAGGGAAGACTACCGATAACCTCGGTGGGGCCCGAATGGTGATCTAGCACACCTTCTACTAGCTCTGCAGGCTAGTACCCGGGACTATTCAGGCAACCCTCTACCCCCTCCGGGCGGCCGTGACCTGGCCGCAAGTACCCATTTACCCGTGGGTGACGGGAACACACTACCCCCTCGAGTCCAACCCAATCCGAACAACTCCCCTACGGGAGGGGCTCGGTATGTTCGGTCCGAAGTTCCTCTAGTAACGTCAGAGGTACCACGAGTGCTAAGGGTCCGCAGCGCCCGCACTTTGGCAGCTGAAGGGGACGGATCCCCTCCCCTACATATAATAGAAGGACAGGAACAAGGGATCTAGAGAAATATTGTTGTGCTGTTTTTATTTAAATTCAGTGAAAAAGAGAATAATTTCTGTAAGGATGAACTAGCCTATAGCTCGACCACAATTACTCCCAATCTTCTGATGGGAAGATATGTGTACCACAAGAGTGTGAGGAGCAGAAAGACAGAGGCGCAAACGAGCGTTGTCCCATGAAACGGTGGAAAACAAATCAGACCTGCTTGAACTCTCATATTCGCGCTTTTCCATCTATTTCTGTTTCTCATTCTTGGCCTTCTCATAATTTATGTTAACGGGGTTGAAGTGTTATTGCTATTCCATTGTTACTTCTGTAAATGAAGTAAAGAAAAATAAAGAATGAAAAAGTATAACCCTTTGCGAAACAGCCCGCAAGTGAGCCAGGGCCCACCAACCTGAATGCCGGCCTCACGCCGGCGTACGCGTTGGCAAGGGTGGGTGATCAATTAGCCCATACGGGGAGGAGATGTGGTCAACATCACGGCACCCCGAGCCGGAAAATTGGCTTTCTAGACCAGGGTTCGCCACCTGGCATAGATCCTCAGTTTCCTCACGGTGCTGAGTGAGCACCGATCCTATACTCGGACTTGAAATCCACAGTCCCCAGGGGTGGGATCAGTCCTGAGAGCATTCCATGGCAGGAAACCAACAGTCGTAAATTACACCTTATATCACCTTTTTGGCAATTCATAATTGAAGTTTTGAAAATTGAGGTTTGTTAACATTTGTCTGTCAATATTTTAGAACTGATAGCTTAAATTTGGTACTCAGTCACTGAATACGAAAACAGCACTGTTAATAATAATTATATTTGCTTTTAAAGAAATTTTGCTTTGTGTTATATTTAAGGAAATGAGGTATTTCGCTGTATTCTGCAATCCGCCATTAACAGCAACGTGATTTTATTTTAATATAAATATTAAAATCTTTGTTCTGAAATGAACTTAGCCAAAACTAAGACATAATTTTTAAAACTTTGGAAAAGATCCGAGGAAGAATACCCAATGCCTTATACCAATGTAATGTTATTTAATAATCGGGTAATACAGCAAAAAATATATGTTTCAACTTTTCTATATCATGTACTTAACTTGTTGAGGTGCCAATATATCTTCAATACAGGAGGTACTATGTCTTCTGATAGCCTGGAGATTTAGAGCCTTCTAGGCTATTTTTACAGCCTTACCTCAAGCATAACATTTAGTGATATAGCTTTAAGTTTGCGAATTTCACAGTGGAGCAACCAAATAAGTTTTACTGAGCTAAAAGATTCCGCAATCACTGAAACTGTTTGCGCATGCCCATCGAATGACTTTTTGTGTGCGGGCGTCCCTGAAATAGACCTACAATGCTTCTCTGTGTCTCTTACATTAATGAAAAGCAGATGTCTAAATTAGAAACAATCAGAACTAAAATATGGAGCGACGACAAAAACGATACCATGTAAGAGAACTGTCCCCCCCCCCCAAACATTTCCTCGCAAAACCAAATGCGAGTATACTGTTTTAATTAATTAATAAAATATTTGCTCTCCGCGACAGAGTTCGGTTATGTAGCCATGGTAAACACACAGAGTTTCAAAACGTTTGAAATAAAGAAATTACAGAAGATTCTAGTTATCTGGCGATAGCGCTTCCATGTTTATGGCGAGTGAGAGCGTTGCTTATTTCCTGTTTCGATTGCCCTGAGACAACCTTCCGGTAACCTTGTACTACAATGCTGCTTTACAGTATAAGACAATGCTTACAGATGCGATGGCAATATGTGTGACGCAGTGTGCCACCATAAAGGTCTGTCCAAGTTTAATTAAAGTTTTGTTTACCTTTAGCTTTGTATTCAATTATTATGCTAGTCTTGCCTTGTAGTTTAGTCGATAGAGCACTTGCTTGCTCTACGTGGAATCCTGAGTCCTGGGTTCGACTACCCGCTAGAATATGGGTAGTTTTCTCCAGCCTTATTCTCTATCATTTCCATATTCTGGAAGTATGAATGAGAGTATGAATTCGTGTATTTGTGGTCACATGTAAAAAACCCAAAGAAATCCGGTGAATCTGTACACGATTTAATAACAGTGCTGATCAGCTTATTCCTTCAACGTTAAAGAAGTACGTCGATATGATCATTGCTGCTAAAGGCTTGTATAAATGGGCGTACAATTGTGGTAGCATTATTACCGACTGTTTACTTAATCGAAATCATTAACAGAATTCCAGGTCAATTTTACATGAAAATGATATGGACATGTTTAAAACATATTAGATTGTCTTCTGTTGTGTTTATAAGTTAATAGTTTTCAGTCCTCTCTGATATCGTCTTCTTCCTTAATCTAAGTTAAAGTTATGTGTAGTTTAAGCCTAGCCCGGTACAAACTCAGCTTAGTGCTTGAACTATGAACTGTAAAGCTCTGCTGTAGCATAAAGTCGTTTCAAACCTAACGCTTTAGCCACTGAAACGACACTTTATTAGCTGGAGTGTTTTTCTATTCTATCGTATTTTGGTCTTTGGGAGAAAGCAGCATAGTGCTATAGTTTAAATACGTCACCCTAGATTTAATAGAATTTGACAAACGGAATTTGCAACATTCAATTAAATTCCTAAAATTAAGTTTACTAATTCATATATTTAGATAAACATTCGAAGAAGATAAACATTATCCTCAACGCCTGGAAGAAGGATCTGCAGTTTCTGTGCTTAAATATGTAAGAGTCTGTTCTGGGTTTCAAATAAATGTAATGATAAAATTTTAAGGAGAGTGATCATTCTGTTAAAATAATAATTGTACGTAGTTCTCATTGCATTAATGTAAAACAGAGATAATTAAGAAAGGACACTTGTATTGAAATGACAAATAAATAAATAAATAAAATCTGAATATTCTACCCCGGCACCTAGACAACTATACCGGGGCATATATCCAAATTTTCTCTTTATTTTTCCATAAAATCCTTACAAATGTTATAATTATACAAATCTCTCAGAAAACTACTCTACAAAAATAAAATGAAATAAAATAACAGAAATAAACACAAAAAAGCAAAAAACAAAAGAAAACAACTATAAAAATTACAAAATCCTTATTTCCTAAATCTATATCTAAATCTACTAATTCTGTAGTCCACCATGGCCTCTGCCATCACTCTCTCCCTCCGCCGCCCATGCAGTCAACTCCATTGTTAGATTATTCAATAATTCTTCCCGTCTTATCCTATTTTGTATTCTAGAACTCCTTCTTGGATCTTGTACTATTCTTCGCCTATTATCAACTCTTTCTCCTTTGAATATTTTTACCTCCCATGCTTTCTTACTTACAAAGTTAGTCAAAACTTGTAATTTATTTACCAATTGTTGATCTCGAATTATGTCATATACGATATATCCTGCTAGCGCATGCCTCTCTTCTTGTTGGTGAATTGCATATCTTCCACATTCAAATACTACATGTTCAGGATTATCTTGTTTGTTACATAATTCACATATATCATTTTCAGTTTTATTGATTTTCTTCCAATAGGTCTTATAAGGTCCGTGTCCAGTTATATAATGTATAAATCCCTTTGTTGGTTGAATAAAATTCAATTTTAGTCTCTCTTTGACGTTCTGAAAAATTTCAAACACTCTTCTACCTTCTAGACTGTCTGTCCATTCTTTTTGCCATTTATCTTTTAAACTATTTTTAATCACCCAAGATTTGTTTGTTCTGACTCCAGTTATATTATAAACTTTTTCTAAGTTTCCTTTTTTCGCCCAAAATTTTGCGCCCTTCAATCTTATTAATAAATCAATCGGCCAAATGGCCGTTGTTACTAGCAATGCCATAGTTGGTGTTGTTTTTACAGCTCCTGTCAGACGTAATAATACTTTTCTTTGCGTTCTTCTCAACAATCTTCTTATTTGTACATCATCCATCCTTTCTGCCCAAACTGCTGCCGCATACGTCATAATTGAAGCAAAAATGGTGTTATGATATATCTGTATGTTACGCAATGGAAGTACAAAATTAAAATTGGTTATTCTTGCTAGCTTAAGCATTATTTTCTCTGTTTTCTGCCTAATACACTCCGTGTGTTTTCTGAAATGAAATTTTTCATCTATCATGATACCCAAATATCTCATCTCTTTTTCCCGTTTAATGTTCTGATTATTTATCTTCACTGTAGGATCCCGCTTTAAATTTCCCTTAAAAAGCACATAATTTGACTTGTTTGGTGCAATTATTAGTTTTGTTCTGAAACACCAATTTGATTATGTATTTGTAACTTCTCTTGCTTTATTTTCTAGCTCTAGTCTGCTCTGTCCATCCATCATTATGACTATGTCATCAGCATACGCTATTACATCCAAAACCTTATGATCTCTTTCCAGTAGTTCTAATAAATCTTCTGATAAAATATCCCAAAAGAGGGGCCCCAAGATAGAACCCTGAGGGCAACCCTTGGTTATCTTCTTCCTAGTTTCAAAATTTGATCCACCAATGAATACTTCTCTATTGGAACAATAATCCTTTAATAAATTATAAATAGTACTTGAATATTTCTTGTCTTTTAAAATGCCGAAAAAATACGGCCACCATAAATTATCAAAAGCGCCCGATATGTCCACAAATAATCCAATTACATAATTCTTTTGGCTTTTTGACACTGTTTCTTGAATTTTTAATATTGCATCCTCAGTTGAATATCCCTTTCTGAAACCAAATTGTTTATTATTCATACCCAGCATCAACCTATTTTCCATTATTCTTTTATATATTAACTGTTCAAAGATCTTGCCAATAGCATTTAATAAACATACTGGTCTGAAAGATTTTGGTTGCGTTCTGTCCTTATCTGCTCCTTTGCACAAAATTACAACCTTTGCCTCCTTCCACAAGTTTGGAAATCTCCCTCTTGCCAAACAATCATTAAACAAGAAACACAAAAACAAGACAATTTCTTCTCGTAGATTATACAAGACTTCATTTATAATACCATCTGGACCAGGTGCCTTCTTCTTTTTTAACTTCTGCAGAATTAATTTTATTTCTGTAATATCAAAGGGATAAACAGGATTTCCTGTATACTGCAACATCATCTGGTTTCTTTTTTCAACATGAATATCATCATCTTCTTCCTCTTTATCATCTGGCAATAACGTATGTAATAACAATTCCACCGATTCTTTCCCACTTTCTGTCATCTCCCCATTACCCTTATCTAATGTGGTTAAGATTTCTGGCTTCTTAATTTTATCCATAATAATTTTATACGGTTGTCCCCAGACATCTTGTTTTAAATTATTTTCAAGGAACTGATCCCAATGTTGTTTTCTGGTGTCTTCTAATAATTGTTTATACTTTTGTTTGGCCTCCCTATAATTCTTTAAGTTCTCTTCTCTTTCCGTATGTATGTTTGATTTTTGATATATTCTTCTTAATTTCCTTGCTAACGATCTCAGCTTCTGCAATCTATCTGTCCATTTTATTTTATCCTTATTATTAGAAATTGTTATCTTTGGAACGGATTTTGATACTGCTACTTTTATTGCTTGTGTTAAATTTATTGCATCCAAATCCACTGATATTCCCGTATACTGTAAATTTAAATCCTTAAATACTTGCTTCATCTTATCCCAATTTGCTCTTTTATAATTATAACGTAATTCTATTTCATGTTCTTCTTGAATTACTTCCCTATTCAATATATAATCAAAATAAATCAAATTATGATCACTTGTGGTCTGACCCTGTGTGACCCACCAATTTCTAATCTTCTTCTCCGCTGTTGCTGACGCTAAAGTAATATCTATATTTTCTTCAGCACCTGCTCTATTTTGAAAGGTTGGTGGATTACCATCTTTATTTATTACATATAAATTTAATTCCGAGATATGTTCTTCCAGTTTCTCCCCTCTTTCATCTGGTCTTTTACTGAACCACCAAGTTGATTTTGCATTACAATCACATACGTGCATGATTTCTTTATTTCTGAATTTATTATGAATATTTTGTAATTTATATAGAAAGGGTTCAATATCCAAACTATATTGAAAATAATAATTTGCCAATATAAAACTTCCATACTTTGTTATAACTTCAATGCAATTAACATGCGTATCCAGAAATTGCGCTATGTTTACTATTTGCAAATCTTGCTTGAAAATTACTATTGCTGCCATTGCCTTTTCCTGAGATAAGATTTGTCGGGATCTTAACGGCATATATGGAATTTTGGAATTTACCACATACGGTTCTTGAATACAGATAATATCTAATTTTAATTCTTCTGCAATTTTTCTTATTTCCGCCATAACCAATTTACTTCTTTGCCCATTTATCTGTGCAATTCTTAAGCTTTCCTCCATGAGTTACTTCCTAAATTTAATCCACCAAATACATCTCTTCTTACTTTTGCGAAATTCTCTCTATTTTCATTTACTTCCTTTGCCATATTATGATTGAAACTTCTTATATTGTCCTTAAATTTATTTACTTGGGCTATTTTATATTTATTTTGTTTAGAAGTTATAGATTTATTTGTGTTTACAGCTGATAAACATGTTGCTATAATATTTTCCGATTTATTAGATTTATTTGGAATTTTTTGTGCATTGGTCTTATAAAACGTTGTTTCTGGCTTAAAGCTAGGATTAAAATTGGCGGTTTTTACTACATTATCCTTTACGACATCTTTTTTAACAATCTCCGATCTATTTAATCCTGAATGTCTAATTTGTGCATAACAATGTGGCCAGCTTGCTGCTGATTCAAATACAACTCGACCATAACATAGAACAAGATTATTATATAATTCTTCTAGATCTAATACCTCACCCCTTCTCTCAGAAACAATATTTAACAACAACATTAATTCTTCTAGATCTGTTGGTAGATTTTTTGTTCTTGAATCCATCCTTTCAACTGCATTTGGAACTGGAATCATAATTTTATCACCATTTTCATGAGCTCTTCTTGTAATATATCTTAATGCCGCAATTAGTGTCTTGGGTTCTTCTAATCTACTTAACTTCAATGTTTTTTCAAAATCATTATAAATTTCCTTAATATTAAACTCTTCGGTCTTTTCTTTCGTATCCTTTTGATTTATTAACGACCATTCTCCCTGTTCTCTATCCTTCTCAAACACAAACTCAACTTCTTCAACTTCGTCTACAACTTGAACATTCTCCTTTCTTTCCTCTTCTTCGCCTACTTTTTCATATATTATTTCATCATAATTTATTTCAACATTCCTTCTTGTATTCCTCTTCTTATTCTTCTTTATTGGTAAGTTAATATTTTCTTCACTGTTGACCATAATCAATTCGGGAAACAAATCTTTCTAACATCATATTATAAGTTGAACAATTCCCCTTGCCTCCGCAAATCTTGCCTCTCCTCTTGCAAGGAATACAACATTCTTCTCTTTTCTCACATTCATTCCTCAGATGTCCAATTTCTCCGCATTTTCCACACACTTTATTATTTTCCCTACAGGATTTCTTGACATGACCATAATTATAGCAATTCAAACATTTCGGTACAGAGATGAAATTCTTTACTGCTACCGCTTGAAAACCTGCATATATTCTTCCTGATTGAATGAGATTTTTCCACAATATTGGAGAAACTTCGGCCACATGATGAACTGTAGCTCTATTTCTCGGACCAGTCTTGAAATGACAAGAAGAGATCATGACTTCTCTGGCCACACCGTGTTTCATGTTTCTGTATATATAATGTTATCATGATTTCACTTTATTATCTGGTGCCGTCAACATATAGATGCTATCACGCTACGTATTGTGAATTTGAAACACTTTGCTGAATGCCCCTTTTCGCCACTGTAACCCTGTAATAGAATAAAAGGATTTTGAAATACAAAATGAAAAGCAGCCATCTTCTTGAGAATATGTTACCATCGTGTAGAACATCGTAATATTCATGTGACATTTTCCTAGCATGCGGTGAAGGGAGGGGAGGTTATCTCATCTCTAGAATATGTCGGAGGTCTAAGCTGGTTCTGTCATATTCCCCTGCTGAGCTCACAGCAGCTTGTGACCTGAGTAACTTTCCCTCTCAGAGTTATGTAGAAGCAGTGGTTCACCATTATAACTAGTACATTGATACTAAATATCAGCCTGACAACATCCCCATTAACACGAAGTTGAGAAATATTAGTGTATTCTTATTTAGATATGGGATTTTATTAACCCAAGATATTAAAATATAGAAAAGAGCGGCTTTAAAAATCATGGAGATCCCTGATAATACCAAAATATAGAACATCAAAAAGTTTAAGATTAGTTCCTTGGCTCCCTTCAACCTTCTTTCAAATAGAACCATACAATGAAACTCCAAAGTGAAATAAACAATAACAATCACATGGCATCACTATGCACCATCACATCTATGTTAGCTGTGTAAATATAGCAAGTTATTTAAAAATTTATTTATTTATCAGAATTTCATGGACAAGAGTATTTTGAGTTGTAGTCCAAGCTTCTAGCTAATTCACTCTGACTTTCTGAATTTATCTACTGTTCCACTATATATACACGCATTACGATTAGCCAAAATGTTGTCCAGTGATGTTGCAGGATTGCTCAGTAGCTATGTATGAGATTGGAGAGCACGGCAGTTAATTGTTCGGAGCTAGGATAAAGAAGTCCAGGTCAAAACTTTGATGGTTATACCTTAGGACAAAGCTTAACCATCTCACCTCATTCCAGAGCATGTGCATTGTACCATATGATAACACTGTGTATTTGCTCTTTAGTATCAAGATGAAAAGTCCAGTGGAGTTGCCACTGTGCACGTACTTGAAGAATAAGAAGAAACAACTTAACTGGAGAAATCAAAACGCTTGGCACAGCAAATTAACAGTACATAGGTTTAACGTACAGGCAGTAAAATGAAAAAGTATTGGGACAGCTTGAACTTCTAAGTTATTTTCTTAATAAGTTCATAGGTATCATATAATCAGATATCAAGCATACTATTTATACATACATAACAAGCTATTTTCAACAATAAAAAAATAGAATTTATTTTCTTATATCTTCAAGACCTAAGAATATAAAAATCGTAGCAACTGCATATTCCTGTGAAAAATATTGGGGCACCAAAACAAGTTTCAAAATCTTCTTGGATTTCCTCGGTGTTTTGTAACTTCTATGGGCATGTGATTTACAAGGTTAGTAGTATACGCAGCTGAAAATTTGGTCCACTCACTGAGTTCTCTTTTCAAATGCTCCTTTGAGGACATTGGCTGACTGTGGACTACAGTGTTCAATGCATCCCATAAATTCTGAACTGTATATAAGTCCGTTGATTGTGGAGATAGATGTCGACAGTTGTAGAGTAGCATTTCCTGCACTATTTCGGAACAATGCTTGGGGTCATTATCTTCATGGAACTTAAAACTATCACTGATATCCATTTTATCTACACCCCTGTGTAGGTTCTCCTTCAGAATGTTCAAATATTCCATTTATCCATGTTTTCCCTCGATGAAAATCAATTCTCCAATCCCAGATGCCGCCATGGAGCCCCACACCATCACATTCCCAACATCATGTTTTACAGTAGGTGGAAGATTCTTCTCCCCCCATTTCCATATTAGTTTTCCTCCAGACCATTGTTCTTCTATCGCATGACAAGAGGATAAGTTATCTTCAAAAATGACGTCCTTCCACGTGTTTTCTTGTTTATAAATGTACCCTTTTGATAAACTTGCAAATATTTGTCCTTTCCTTCTGTTTTTTTTTTTTTTTTTGTTCTATTTACATAACGCTTCTTCCTGGCCAAACGATCATGGAATCCCTACCTTTTCAGTACATTCCTAATCGTCTGGGGGGCTACTTTCCTGCCCGTTCTATTACCTACCACGGCTCACACTCTGGGGCACTCAATTAAGGATATTTCTGCACACCCTCAAAATGTTTGTTTCCTCTCGGTCAATAAATGCTTTTGGACGACCGGTTTGAGGTATAAATTCTATTCTGTCCTCATGTATGTATCAGTTAGTTATATTTGAAACTGTACTTTTCTTAATTTTAAACAACTGGGATTTTATTTTCTAACGCTTAACTTTTTTTCATAATGGAAAACGACGAGTTGCCTTTGCTTAAAAGTAGTATTCCTACCGCTCGTCCCATTTCGTGTAACTGAACTGTTTCTTTTGATTACACAAATAACACTGTTTACTACCCATAGGTACCCCTGTTGTGCCTCCCCCTTGTGAGCATGTGAAGCGTATAACAGGGCGCACGAAAAGAGGTGTCCCAATATTTATTTGCCTACAATTATGTGAATAATCGAATATACGGTTCTTGCAGTTAATAAAGTAAGATTTATAACAATTTTATATGCATTTCACGAATTACTTAGCTTATAGAAATAAATAGAAGACGAACTTACAATTTTGAGCTTCAAGTTTGAATCGTACAGATAAAATAGACGAGATAATACAATAGGTTATCCTTTTCTTAACTGACTGTAAGGATATTGTACGGTTACAATGGAATGATGTAAGAAGCAGCCGCGGAACGTGGTAGGATCGCAAGAAGCACTGCCTTTTTATTTCTATTTTTTAAAGTTTACTTGAGTCCTCATAACGGGATACTTGAGTCCTCATAACGGGAAAAACCGGGAAGGTATCTTAAGCCTAGTTCTGGTACATTTTTTGCCAAAATTATTTTCGAAATTGTAGTTTTATTTCATGTAATGTCAGTGTCTCATCTGTTGTCTAAAAGAAGTAAGAGCAAGTGTTAAACACTATTAACATGGATTAGAAATGCAATTCATCAATCGCAGCGAAGAGTTTTAGGTTAAATATTATAGTGATAGATTTTATAGGTAAGCGAATCTTTAATTTTATTTATCTCAAAAACAGTATAACGCCTGCTTAATTAGGGGAAGGTAAATATTGATGCCAGGGACCTGAACGGAGTACGCATAGAAAAGCTGTTGGTACTGCGAGAAATACGTATTTGTGTGAGGATGTCGATATGAAGCCCTCGGTATTATATTCCAGACAACATGGGAGTTTTAAGGCCCCTTGCTGTTTACTGCGGCTTCCTTTATACCATTAATATTTCCTGCCATGTATGCTCTTGCTTATCAATATTTGACGACACGGGTCGATGAGCGCACTCTGTGTCGCTCTTGCTCGCGGTTGCTTCAGATGGAATAATTTTTCTCCTCCCTCTCCTATATTTGGAGTTGCTATGGCAACGCACCGGCTGAGGGCGGAACCATCAAGGTGATGGAAAAGGAAATCATCTCGTTGTCATAGTAACAGGGCAAAGACAGTGCTGACTGCCATACAAATTGACACCCGTCAAACGTCTTGACTTCCGAGTGTTACTGTTTGGCGCCGCACCACTTCTGGCATTCACGGCCTCTTCTTTTGTTTGCCACTTCCATTTACAAACAAAGGGTCACGCAGGCTCACAAATCATAACTTTTTGCTTTCATTTTTAGTTCGTAAATATTAACAGTTTCCCTCACTCTCTCCTTGTAAGCTACTTTTACCCATCTGTTTAAACGTTCTAAATTTACACGTAATGTCTTCGTGTTACTTTTGAAGTACTGATATTTTACAAGAAACAGTGAAGAATGAAAGCTCTTGTCATTTCTCAAAATTTGTAATTGTTGTCAGCAACTCTGCATGAGTGGACGGTACTTAATTTAACTCGATGCATCATACTTTACACGATAAAGTATCTATGAAAACCTAAAATTCCACAATGGTTCTTTAATTTTTTTCACATTAACTACCACCCATAACATAAAACAGAACATAAAATAAGTTAATTATTACTCTTCTTAACTCTGTATCATCTTCTTATTCATCTATGAACACAAAGTTGAACTTAAAAAAGCAGTATAAAGAAATTAAGTCAAGTAAAATGTATAATTATAAATTAATTTTCTACTATTTAACCGATGAAAACCTATAATTGAAACTGTATAACAATACTAGCTTATTAGAAATATTACTCCAATACACATTAAACCTTAAAATATATTGAACATTTCACAAGAGAAATAGATATAATTAATTTTAACCGAAAATTACCGGCTGCTTGGTGAACCCAAGAATGAACATTAAAGTGTATCAAATATTTGTAAATTTGTTGCTTTCAAACATGTTAACTGCCGTTTTCAATAGGAGCCTTAGGAGCCAACAACTAAAATCATGCCATACAATTGAGAGAAAATTATAAGTAATTTAAAGGCCATTAACACCAATGCATAAAAATTATTATGTTCTGAGGAACATATTTTAAGTAATTTACAAACATATCACCAAAATTAACCATGGTAGTGGTTAAAAGTGACAAGAAAATTTGTGAAAAATTCTAGGTGCTTTGTTAAGGTGTCCTTGTGCAATTTAAATGTCGATATATCTTGTATTTTTTATAAACAAAAAATATATATCTATGTACATAGATATATATGTACATATATTTTATTTTTTATCGTTATTTAACCAATTTTTTATTATTTACGTTTATTTTATTTTCTGTTTTTCTAGTTTCACAAATATTCACTATACAGATAAACACCGATGCGCAAGGCGGGACTCGAACCCGCGACCCTCTACGCGGCGGAATACTAAAGACACACGCTTTAGGGACCATGGCTAATTGTGTTTAGACAGGCTGAATTACCTAAAGCTTGCACCACAATATTTCCGAAATAGAAAGTGCTATTGCTGTGCAATTTTCAAAACATTGTTTGGTAGTTAGGGGCTCGTAGTTTTAGCCTACAAATAGACTTAAAACACTCCGATTGTGAATTTTTGGACCAAACATTCACATTTTAAATGGAGCAATGCCTAATTACATAAAGAGATCAGAAATACGGTAAACTAGAATGTTAATGGTGTTTTCCGCAGGATTCTAGTGCCAGAAGTTCACGAGATATATTTGAAACTTTTACATGCGGATACTTACATATGTGTTCCATTCAACCGGCTTAGTCGCTAGATACGATGTTGTTATGGTTTGTTTACGCGTGTTTGCGGTTCATTCGTGGTGTGGGATAGTGAACCATCAGCTCATAAACCCTTGTTCCATAGAAGGAACACTAAACTCGCAAAAGTATCTCAGCCTATTAACAGACAATCTTCCACAGATGCTAAAAGACGTTCCTCTGCAGACTAGGAGGGTTATGTGGTTCCAGCATGATGGCTGTCCAGGACCTAGTGCACGAATTACGAAAGATGGTCTTCACAGATATTTCCAAATCAATGTATTGGACGAAGGGGACCTATCACTATATATATATCACTAGCTATCTAATGGATTGAACACTTACAAATTAAATCAAAATTGTTTAACCTATCCACCAAAAAGTACAATAAGTATCGCACCCTTTCCTAAATTTTACACGAAATATGCCATTCAGATTAAAAAAGAATTTTTTCATGAAATGGAAGTCTGTTTGTGAACAACATTATTGAAACAAGAAAAATTGGAAAAATAAAACACTCATTGTTAATTTTAGCTTTTTCCACAGATGAACAGGAACATTTAAAATATAATCCTTATGCGCAAACCACGCTTTACGTTTATAAACTTTCAATGCTCTCTTCTTTTAAAATGGATGCAATAACGTGATTAAGATGCCGTAAATATAAGATACTTAGATGGCAAATGAAAAGTATGTTTAGAATTTCTGGGAACATTATGCAGTCCTCTTCAGCCGTAAAGAACATTGTTTAATTTTATGAATACGATAAAACATAGGAGATAGACAAAACATTGCATAGAATAAAATTATATATCTTTAACACGCACAATTTATGCTGACATTTACCATTTCTGACATAGGTATCCATGATTATAGCTTTAGATTTTCCGATTCTAATCACATTTTAAAATTTCCCAAACTATCTTGTTGTTTCACGTACTTGTTTTTCTTTACTTCCTTTGAACGGTACAGCTTACTGCCATGAATAAACGTTTAAATCCTATTCCCTCGTATTGGAAATAACATATTATGTAATTTAAAATTATTGCTAAGCATATATTCACCACCAATAGCCAACTGTGATTCGAACAATGAACTCTGAGTTAATATTATAATTTATAAAAGCGACCAGTAAGTTTTTCATTGTTACAAAGTGTCATGTGAATGCTTCATACATTTTTTCTTTCTTTTTTAAGTAAGTACCTCGAGTCTTTGTGTTAATTACTCAGACTGTTCCAAAGAACTGCCCACATTTCGGCAACCAGTTTAAGACCATCATCTACATGAAATGTCCATTTTGAGCGGACCATGAGGCATGCAATTTACTACAAAACAATTGGCAGGCAGGTTGGTTTTGTGCATAGTGTTTCCATCTGTGATGATTTGGGTCATTACGTGAAGGCAGCTCATTCACTGCCTTGCATGACAGTGGATTGGCTGACAGTTAAACTAAAACTGCTACTGGTAGGTTTAGTGCTATATGAATATAATTCTACCTTTTATAGGAAGGAAGGAAATCATTTTCATGTGTTTTAAACTGACTTATATTTATATGAAACCTTTCATAAGCGACATGGGTCATATACTAAGTTTATTGCCACCATCATCTACAATAAGAAAGTAGAGATTAAAATAACACAGTGTAGCACAAAACTACGTAGTTTAGTTCTAATAAGTTAAAGGTCAAAAACACAAAGTCCTTAAGTTCCAGCTTAGTTCCTGAACATTTTACTGTGTATTATATTTATTTTTGGGTTAAATATCTATCAAAAGTACTTACTCTATTAGTAAGAACATGGACAAACGCCCTTTAAGATGGCACTTCGGCGTTTGAGTAGTATTTTGGGGGAGGTGAAGTGCTTTGCCAATCCAGTGACTACAATTAAGCTTGAACAGATGTGTCACGCTCACAGAAAATGAAGCTGCATTTATCAGCAAACAGCTGCTTTTCATTCAGGTCCACATTATTCCGTCAAATGAATGCGCTGCGAATAAATACGCTGATCCGTGAAAGAATTTCCAGTATAAACAGTTTTCCTGCGTTTCTATATCTTAAAGTTGATGTTGAGAAGAATTAGTTGATTGGGAGGCATAATATGAGTTACGAGAAGTTCTAATTTGCTACATTATGTGCTTCAGGCTTAGTGATACTAGAGCCACCAGTGGTATTTAGAACGATAATACCATGCCGTCTTTAGGAGCACGTAATACTGCATGGTTATTATCAACGTGTACTATTCAGTGGTGCACATTAGCGAGCAGTGTTAGTCCCTTTAAATTGTGTGGGTTACTCAGCAACCAATTACGTATGCCCTTGTCATGTTTGTCAATGTTGCAAACTAACCGTTATGCTACGTTCAGTCTAACTTATAGTCAGTATGTTTCAAACTGTCTGGATGGGAGCCTGTCATAGGCTGAGAATTCGCTTTTCACATCCACATATCAAGCTGTTCAGCAGGTAGTCTTATGATTCTCGAACACACATTCTTTTGCAGATTAGGTGAGCTAGTTTATACAGGTTGTAACTTTTATTAGTGTCATGTATTTGGGGGTCGTGTTTCTGATATAACAGTATAAATATTTTATAAGTGCATGGGACTGAAAATCAATTATTTCAAAGGCACAACAAAAAATCGAAAATTACAAAAATTTCTATAAGTGGAGGAAGCAACTTGCTTTGATGTATGATTAATCCTGCATTTCATGGTGTGACATGCTCTGTTGAAAATTCCTGTGGTGTTTCGTATTTTTTCTAACCCATTTGGATACGTTCTTTCAAAATGTCAGCATCAGCTACATGAGTCGCATAAACCAAAGACTTCAAATGTTCCCATACGAAGAAATTCATGCATCGAAGCCAGAGGAAGCTATTTCGAGCAATTTTTGTAACCTTCGATTTTGTGTTTTAACACTGAAATAATTGATTTTTAGACTCGTGTACATATGAACCTTTTTTATTGTTTTGATTTCGGAAACACGTACCCCAAATATATGACACCAACATAGGCACATATTTATATGTTACACAAAGGACGGAGACACCCAGTTCAGATTTAATGTAGCTACAACCCTCAGAAAGGAAGGATAAAGTAAAAGAATCACAGGAGGCTACAGGCTGCAGCCATAAGGTGGGAAGCAAATGCGAGGAACTTCAAAAAGTTACTGGATTCGAAGACCAGACAACTGCTAGGTTTACTCACAGGGCAAGGAACAACATGTCGCAGCCCTGTTGCGTCCATAGGTCCCTGTTTCTTCCCTTAGAGGAAGCATTCATGCCATCTGTCCGACACCTAAACATTGGCCTACCGACCAGAGGAAACCACAGAAAGCAAGATAACTGTGGTTGGTCAACGAGAATAATGCCCGTGACATCCCAAAGCGAACATCACACATTATCTGGCAGCCATCTTAGTCGGCTGAGAGAGGTTACAACAGGTGCTGTTGCGTGGGCTAGATGCAGTACTCGAAATCCTTATGTACAACCTTATGTACTGAAATTATGCATTTGTAATCAAATGTTAATGAATGTGAGACGACAGTTGACTATTCTAGAGGGTAAACAGGCAAGTGGATCACAGAGAGGCGAGAAGTCTCTTAAGAGTTCCAAGCTGGAAAACCCGTTCCATTACTGGATTTGTCCAAAGAGGAGGATGAACGACCCGTTTTTAACCAGCAATTCTAATGTACTATAGTCTGTCCAGCCTTAATGTGGGGACGCAGATAAACATTGCGGTTTATGTCACTCCCCTAGAAACACGTGGTTGAAGTTTTCCGCCGTCACCTGTTTACCTCTACTCTTATCGCAACCCTCATCATCTTTCACTGTAGTAATGCAGGGATAGAAAAAGACACAGCTCACATTTACTAAGGAAATTAATTAAAGAAACAGCTAAAGAAATGTTACGAAATATAATTTTGTGAGTAAACGCTTTCCTTAATCTGAGACTTCAGACAGAGGTGCGGCACCCAGCTCAGAATCAGAAGTAGTCGTAACACTTGAAGAGTTCAGGTTTATAACCAGCCTGTCCACCACTTGGTCGCACATGCCATCAACCTAGCACATTCTGTCTTCCTCGCGTATGGCATGCCTGATATCTGTTTGCCACATACCTGCTGTAACCTCAGACGTTGCCTTCTCTGCTAAATGGCGCACTTCTTGACACTTAAATGTCTATTTATTCCCCGCCAACTGCCTCTGACATACCCCTATACCAGGTGAGTCAGCCGCGCCTTAATTTTTGCAAGGTAGGCCACACATCAAACGGCATGTGAGTCTTAGTCCAGTTTTGCGCTTACAAAACTGTATTGCTTGACGTTCTTAAAAAGAGGAATGCGCAAAATTCACAGAAATAGCGGTTTAAGGATCAAGACGTACTGCTCCTAAAGTACACCTCAAAAACATACGACTCCTCTACTGAGAGCGAATTCCGGTTTTCAGAATTTTACAAACTTTTCAGTACACTATACATGGTAAAGTAATTCTGTAAACGCCTCAGAAAAATGGACCTATTATATGAGTACACCAACAACGTCAGCTAAAAAGAAAATGACGAATTCTTGTACTTAGGGCACGGAATGGCTGCCAAAAATTAGAAAAAAATAGAGACGCCTCATCCGTACAGTCAAAACGGACATATTATTTAAAACGATTTATTTACATTTTTGCTTAAACTACGGCTCGTGCATCTCAATTAGCATGCATAAGAGCTTTCGGCATTTATGTAATAAAATTAAAACACCCAAAAAATGATTAAAAGTGCCGTAAAAGGCTAAATGAAGCATGAGAATTCGCGAGGTGGCAAAGCTATAGCGCCAGGCATACAAGTCATACTACTGAACCCAGAACGTGCTTTCAGTCAAGTCTTGAAATAGCTCAATGGGATTATGATGTCTCCTGTGCACTAACACCTCATGACACAGGTTCGAGTTTCAACACTATAAGTACTCTGTCTCCTATGTTCATCAAACTTGGAAACCGATTTCACAATAATTTAATTATAAAGTCTCTGAGGACGTGCCAAGGTCATCAGTTCGAACACCTGCTTCGTTAGAGGAGTCGTGTTCCAGGAATAGAAAAATCGTCATTCCAGCGACACAAAGCATAAGAATTTGAAACGACATTTTTAATAGCGCAATAATTCTATGTCTGCAAAACTGTGTTTAAATTCCATGTTAAAATCTGCTACTATAATTTCCATGTTTTTGTGTTCAAATATGGCAACATCTGTCTATTTTTACTGTCTACATAAATAGAAATTAATGCTGCATTCGGCTCCTAATATGTTAGATACCGCTTAATTCCTTTTCCAGCAGAAATAACTACAATTTTATATTATTTTAGATTTTATTTAACGATTTTATATTTGTGGTGACAAACATGTGTTTGAAACGCAAAGACACTTTTTTTGTAATATCACCTCCACAACACACAATAAAGTGTATTAGTTTAGTATTTAGAATACCCGGACTTTGTGAGTTCGTAGAATTAAAATTTCAGTTTGCAAAAAATCCTAAATGCTCTTTATTTCTGTAGAAACACACTATGTTCAACTCTTATAACAGCAGAACTACGTAACATACACAAATAAAATCCTCAAGGTCATCGGTCACAAACAAAAGACTTCACTTTCAAAACACAGCTGTACCCACACGATTATAAGGTTCCATTTCGACTCTCTCTTTACGACTTGCGGCCTTCTTATATACCTCTACTCATATTTCTAGACATTTCTGGAATTTCCTGTAACAATCAAGAAATCGAACTTTCCAGTCACCTATCTGTCTCTTTATCAGTTTCAGCAAGCTTTTATCTCCGTCCTGCCCCATTTGTCCCTTATCTCCGCGCTCCACTATCTGTCCCTTTGTGCGCGCAAGCCGCACTATCGCAATATTGGGTTCGCGACACTGCTCCCTCCTCAAGGCTGGTCGCCACGAACAGCACCATCGTAACGGACCAGACGATCCAGGTGTACAACAATCTTCCCTCGGGGCACCTTCTAGATGCAGTAGACCACGTCGTTAATCCCCTTTAGCACCCGGTACGGTCCTTTCCATAGTTCTTGGAGCTTCGGGCAGTGTCCCTTGGTCCGAATGGGACGATACGACTAGAACAGGTCATCTTGCTTGAAAACTTGGCTATTGGCTTGCCTGTCGTACCGCGTATTCATGCGGTCGCTCGCCTTCTGGATTTTCTGACGAACCATCTCATGCATGTCCTGCAGATCGTACTCCAGGTTCTCCACATACACGGTTGCTGGCTATTTTCCGTCCTGGGTGTCTCCAAAAGCCAGGTCAAGAGGGAGGGTAACTCTCGCCAGAACACTAAGCTGGCTGGTGTCATCCCAGTGGTGTCGTGTGTTGACGAGCGGTAGGCCAGCAAGAACAGTGGCACCTTGACGTCCTAGTCTCGCTGATGGCTGGCCACGATCTTCCTCAGACGTTCTTCTAAGGTATTGATGTACCTGTCAATCATGCCGTCCGACTGGGTGTGTAGGGGTGATGTGCGGTTCTTGTTCATCCCAAACCTTTCCAGTGCCTCCTTCATTAGGTTAAAATCAAAATTGGTGCCCTGATCAATGTGCAGCTCTAACGGCACCCCCAAACGACATAATAGTTCCTCCACAAGGCAGTCTGTAATTAATTGTCTTCGCCTCATGGTTCGGGTTAGCATACACCTCCGGCTTTTGAATGGCGCTCCAGCGTTGTACTGCTGCACGCGACCCCGGCTCCTAGTTTGGCGGACGCGACTCGGTGCGCACACATGAGTTCGATGGCACCATCTCACAGCGTCTAATCAGAGTCTAAGCCAGCAGTAACGCTGTTGGGGTTTGTCGATCGTTCGGCTAGCTCCTAGGTGTCGTCCTCACGCACCGGCGTGCACTCCCTCTAAGACTTCCGGGACATTACTGCGGGGAAGCACTGACTGCTGCCTCCGCGCCTTCCCATCAGGTGATGCCCATACCCGGAACAGCAACACTCTTTGGTCTTCAGTGAATCGGGTTGTGTCCTGTACGACCTGTACCTGGTGATTCTTGGTGCGATGTCCTCACAGGTCAGTCTTGTTTGTCCCTGTCTACCCTGAGCTCAAGAGCGGCCCTTAGTCGGCGTCTGTCAGTTGCGCCCTCCTCAAGACTGCGCTAACCCAGACATCCGAAGGCACTGCCATGACCACCCTGATAGTTCCGGTACGCTCATTCTCACCCACGCACGTACATTGGCCGCAATCTTCGGAGCAGGATCTTCGGGACATGGCGTCTGCGTTGTCGTGGATATTCCCTCTAAGATGTTCAGGGGTGAAGTCGTAGTTCTGCAGCCCCAGGACAATACGGGCTGTCAGGCCTCCCAGACTTTTAAAGCTGAGTAACCTGATTAGTGCGGAGTGGTCAGTCCTCAGGTGGAATGGTTTGAGAAGTATATCGAAAAATATTTCTCCTTGGGCTAGGCAGTCCAGCTCTACAAGATTAAAGCAGTGGTTGCTCTAAATTGAAGGAGTAAACTGCCGCTCATGTTTGAAAAGTATATACAGCAGGGGTTACTCTACAAGGATGGAGTAAAATACCTCCCAATTTTGAAAAGTATATTGAACAATAATCCTGGTTCGAATAGGCAGTCTCGCTCTACCCGAATACAGCGGTAGGTGCTCTATAAGGAAGGAGTAAAATACCTCCCAATTTTGAAAAGGATATCGAAAAATAATCCTCGTTAGGTTAGGCAGTGCCGCTCTACACGATTAAAGCAGTAGTTGCTCTATAAGGATGGAGTAAAATACTTCCCAATTTTGAAAAGTATATGGAAAAATATTTCTCCTTAGGCTAGGCAGTCCCGCTCTACATGATTACAGCAGTGGTTACTCTATAAGGAAGGAGTAAAATACCTCCCAATTTTGAAAAGTATATCGAAAAATAATCCTCGTTACGTTAGGCAGTCCCCTCTACATGTTTACAGCAGTGGTTACTCCATAAGGAAGGACTAAAATCCCTCCCAATGTTGTAAAGTATATTGAACAATAATCCTCGTTAGGATAGGCAGTCCCGCTCAACAAGATTACAGCAGTGGTTACTCTATAAGAAAGGAGTAAAATACCTCCCAAATTTGAAAAGTATATCGAGAAATAATCCTCGTTAAGTTAGGCAGTCCCGCTCTACATGATTAAAGCAGTAATTGCTTTATAAGAATGGAGTAAAATACCTCCCAAATTTGAAAAGTATATCGAACAATAATCCTCGTTAGGCTAGGCAGTCCAAGAGAACAAGATTATAGCAATGGTTTCTCTAAAAATGAAGGAGTAAAATGCCTTTAATGTATGAAGGGTATACCGAAAAACAATCCTCGTTTTGATGGGCTGTACCGCTCTGCAAGATAACAACATTCGTTACTCTAAAAGGAAGCTGCAAGATACCTCTAAAGTTCTAAACTATATCGAAAGGCATTCCACCTTAGATTGGGCAGGCTCGCTCTACAGTATTACAGCAGTAGTTACTCTTAATTGAGGGAGTAAACTACCGCTCCTGTTTGAAAAGTATATCAGGAAATATTTCTCCTTAGGCTAGCCAGTGCCGCTCTACAAGCTTACAGCAGTGGTTACTCTAAATTGAAGGCGTAAACTAACGCTCATGTTTGTAACGTATATCGTAAAATATTTCTCCTTAGCCTAGGCAGTCCCGCCCTACAGTATTACAGCAGTGGTTACTCTAAATTGAAGGCGTAAACTACCGCTTATATTTGAAAGGAATATTGAAAAATATTTCTCCTTAGGCAAGGCAGTCCCGCTCTACAAGATTACAGCAGTGGTTATTCTAAACTGAAGGAGTAAACTACCGCTTATGTTTGAAAAGAGTATCGGAAAATGTTTCTCCTTAGGCTAGGCAGTCGCGCTCTACAAGATTACAGCAGTGGTTGCTCTAAATTGACGGCGTAAACTACCGCTTATGTTAGAAAATTATATCGAAAAATATTTCTCCTTAGGATAGGCAGTCCCTCTCAATAAGATTACAGCAGTGGTTGCTCTAAATTGAAGCAGTAAACTACCGCTTATGTCTGAAAAGTATATGAAAAAATATTTCTCCTTAGGCTAGGCAGTCCCGCTCTGCAAGATTGCAGCAGTGGTTACTCTAAAAGGAAGGAGTAAAATGCCTTTAATGTATGAAGGGTATATCGAAAAACAATCCTCGTTTTGATGGGCTGTCCCGCTCTGTAAGATAACAAAATTCGTTACTCTAAAAGGAAGCTGCAAGATACCTCTAAAGTTTTAAACTATATCGAAAGGTATTCCACCTTAGATTGGGCAGGCCCACTCTACAGTATTACAGCAGTGGTTACTCTTAATTGAGGGAGTAAACTACCGCTCATGTTTGAAAAGTATATCAGGAATTATTTCTCCTTAGGCTAGCCAGTGCCGCTCTACAGATTACAGCAGTGGTTGCTGTAAATTAAAGGCGTAAACTACCGCTCATGTTTGAAAAGAATATCGAAAAATGTTTCTCCTTAGGCTAGGCAGTCCCGCTCTACAAGATTACAGCAGTGGTTGCTTTAAATTGTCGGCGTAAACTACCGCTTATATTAGAAAATTTTATCGAAAAATATTTCTCCTTAGGCTAGGCAGTCCCGCTCTACGAGATTAACGCAGTGGTTACTCTAAATTGAAGGCGTAATCTACCGCTTATGTTTGAAAAGTATATCGGAAAATATTTCTCCTTAGATTACAGCAGTGGTTACTGTAAATTGAAGGAGTAAACTACCGCTTATGTACGTGGTGCTTCTTGGTGCGATGTCCTCACGGGTCAGTCTTTTCCCTGCCTACCCTCCGCTCAAGAGTGGCCCTCAGTCGGCGTCTGCCAGTTGCGTCCTCCTCAAGCCTGCGCTAACCCAGACATCCGAAGGCACTGCCATCACCACTCTGATAGTTCCGGTACGCTCCTTCTCTTCCACACTCGTAGAGGAAGAGATAGTATAGGTACTTGTGCAGGTGCTCCAAGATCTTTACCACCGCCAATAACTCTCGCCGGGTGGCGCAGTAGCTTTTCTCAATCTTAGACAGCGTCTTGCTGTCCTGGACTTGGGATAGGACAGCTTAAATGGTATCTGGTGTAGATATGCACAAAAAAGGAGCCGCCTGGCTGAGGGAATACCAAAGCAGGAGCACTCCAAGGTGTCCTCCTCTGCTCTTGGAAAATGCCTTCGGGTCTTCCGTCCACGCATATGATCGGTGTTCTTCTGTCAGGCGAGTAAGGTTGTTGCCGATGTTTGACAATCCCCTTAAGAAGCGGCGGAAATAACTGCATAGCTAAGGTAACTACGAAAATTCTCGCTTATCCTTTGGGGGAGGCCAATTTCTCACAGCTTTTGTCTTCTCCTGGTCTGTGGCTACTCCGTTTGATGATCCTATTTAACCCAAGTAGTTCACTTCCCCGCGCAAAGGCTGGCCCTTCTACGTGTTCGGCTTCAGGTTGGTCACCCGCAGTGTCTGTGGCACCTTGCTCACATTTCTCAGGTCAAAGTAACCGATATAGACATTTGTTATTTTGATAAGTCATAGAAAGTAGTATGAGAGAAGTAATTTGAAAGCCTTCATCCAGGAATCCCTCTAGTTTTTAATGGAACATTTAGGAAGATTGGAAGAATACGACCTTCCCAACAGGATACCCGACAGTATATGCCTCAACAGCAATTCCGCATTGATAAACATGCGTATTTCCTTATTCAATACTTAAACGATGAGGGTAGGCCTGGTCGATATGGTCACTCGGTAGCTCTAGGTGTCGCAGAGAAGTACCTTGGGGAAAAGTAATTTTAAATAGTTCATTAAAGAATCTTCAAAATCGATATCAACTCTACACAGGTTTTGAAGAAAAACTTTTGGGACAACATAACCTGCAGGATGTATCACAACGATGTGGCAGCGTTCAGAAACACGCGAATACATGTTAGTCGTTATTTAAGCGAAAAGTGACATGCAAGTTACTCCATATGGACGTGCGTTGTTTTCGGAAGACATAGAGAAGTACATCGAGCGAGAAAAGTAATTTGAAATCCTTGTTCCAGGAATTCCGTGCCTGACAGGACACAGACTGTGCGAGATTAGCCTCGCCCGAAGGACAAGCGAGAGTTGCGAAATATCACGGTGTTGTGTAGTTATTACTGCTGCTCTCGCTAGTTGCGGCAGCATAGCAATAACACGCGGTGAATGTACTCCCACCTCAAGTCTGGTCGTCCCAAGTAGCACCATCGAAAAGGGACAGACGATTCAGATGTACCACCCACATCTTTCCTCAGACCAACTTCTGGATGCGGTAAACCAGTTCTTAATTATCCTCTTTACCATCGGGAACAGTCCTCGCCTCGGTTGTTGATTTATTTGCTAGGGTACATTGTTCCATTAGAGCGATCAAATAAGGAAAGGTCACTTTGCTGAAACCCTTGGCCTTTCCGTCATCTTGATATTCTGACGTGCCATCTGATGCATATCGGTCTACGAGATTTCCCACATCCTCGGTTGTTGGCTTCTTCGCTTCCGGGAGGTTCCCAATGGTCAGGTCACAAGAGCGGTGTAGCTCTGGACGGAACATTAAGATTGCTGGCGTGAGCCCTATTGTTTCGTGTGTTGACCAGCGGTAAGCCAGCAGGAAGTTGGCATCTGGACATCCCAGTCCCACTAATGGCTGTCACCACTTTTCTAAGGTTTCGATGCATTTCTGCACAGTGCCACCAGACTGTGGATGTAGAGCTGTTGTATGATTCTGGTTTACTCTAAGGCTTTCCAGTGCCTCTTTCACCAGGTGGGAGTCTAAATTGGCGCCTTGGTAGTTCTGGAGCTCTAAAGCAAACCGAAAACGGTAAAACAGAGTTCACACGAAGCAGTCAGTAATCGCCCTCACTTCCTGTTTCGTGATGGCAAACACCTCCACACATTTGCTGAAGTAGTCCACGGCCACCCTCAATATCTATGGCCTCGATCGGACACCCGAAATGGTCCAGCTATATTTATAGCAGTGCGTTCCTAAAGTCCACAGAAATTTTAACGCTGCATGTGAATCCAGCTTCTAGGCTTGGGGCTACGACGCACCGTGCACACGTGACATTGACGTCCCCAATCCTCAGCGTATGCTCGGAGGCTCTGCCAGTTTTTGCACTGTCGGAGTTTCTGTTTCTTAGAAGGTGTCCTCCCAAAGTGCCTGCGTGCACTTCCTCCAAGACATCCGGGACCTTACGACGGGGAAATACCCACTGGTCTCTCTGCGGCTTCTCATCGGGTGATTCCCGTACGCGAAACAGCACGACCTCTTTGGCCTTCAGTGAGTCTCATTGGGTCCAATACACCTGGTATGCAGCGCCTTTGGATAGCTGTCTTCGCAGGTTGCTCTTGTCCCTGCTTTCACTTCTCTTAAGAGAGGTCCCAGGTCTGCGTTTGCCAGTTGCTCACTCCTCAGGGGTGCGCTAATCCATCCGTCTGCAAGCACTACCCTGACACTCTGCAAGCATTGGCCGGATTTTCTCCTTCGCCATTTGCATTGGCTGCAATATTCTGGGCAGGTCCTTCCAGTCATGGTGTCTGCTTTGGGTTAGCTCTTCCCTCTACGATACTTGAAGATGAACTCTTGCAGGCTAAGAACCCAATGGGCTGTGAGGCACTCCAGGTTACAAAAACGAAGTAGCTAAATTATTGCGGAGTGGTCAGTCCTCGGTTAGAATGGCTGACCAAACACGCAATTGCGGAAGTGCTCAAAGGCTTTCACTATCACCAGCAACTCTTTCCGGGTGACACAGTAGTTTCCCTCTGCCTTGGACAGCGTCTTGCAGTAGTAGGCTAACATACGCTCGTGGAAATTATAGGCGTGAAGCTGGACGTCTCCAATGAAATGGTTGCTGGCGTCGTTGTCCACAAAGAAGTCACCACATGGCTGTACGAATCCTTAAACAGGAGCACTGCAAAGTGTCTTCTTCAGCTTCTGGAAAGCGCTTTCGGTTTCCTCCGTCCACACCAACGGTCTGTGATCTACTGCCAGGATAGTAAGGGGCTTTGCGAAGTTGGAGAAGCCCTTTACTAAGTGGCTTCATTACGGCATGGTGGCATGGCCCCAGGAAACTGCGAAATTCCCACCTATCCCTCGGGTGAGAGCAGTGTCTGACAGCCTGTGTCTTCTCCGCATATTTGGCTACACCAGTTGGTGAGACTATTTAACCCAGGTAGTTCACTTTCTTGCGGAAGAGCTGGATTTTTTCGGTTTCAGCTTCAGGTTGGGCAACTGCAGTGCCTGTAGCAGCTTCCTGAGACTGCTCAGGCGAACAAATCGATATGGACAATTGTTATTTTTAGAAGTCATACAAAAGTACTAGGAAAAGTTATTTGAATTCCTTCATAAAAGAATCCGTCCAGTTTATAATTGAACCTTTAGGCGCGATTGGAAAAATGAGACCATTTTGGCAGGATACCATACAGTATGTGCCTCAAAAACAATTCCGCACTGATAAATAGGCGTACTTTCCTAATCAATATTTACGTGAAAAGTAATTTTACATACTACATCAAGTAATCCGCAAAATGAATTTTAACGCTGCAGCAAGATTTGAAGGATACAACTTTGAGACAGTATAACCTGCAGAATGTATCACAACTATGTGGGAGCGTTCAGAAGCACGCGAACGAGTGTTAGTCGTTATTTAAGCGAAAAGTGCAAGGCGACTTCTGGATACAAATGTGTGTTTTTCGGAAGACATACAGAAGTACATAGACCGAGAAAAGAAATGTGAAACCGTTGATCTATGAATTCTGAGCTTGAAAAGACATAGGCTGTGTCATATTATCCTCCCCCGGAAGATAAGCGATATTTGCGAAATATCCTGACCAATACTCAGGTTCGTCGCAGCATAACAATGCCACATAGTGCTTCTACTCTCTCCTTTAGGCTGGTTGTCCTGAGCAGCACCATGATATCGCGCTAGAAAATTGATACCGAAAGTAAGGAATGCAACGTATAAAGAATCGTAATGGATTTCAAAGGAATGTATGTTTGTGTGGAACGCCTGCAGGTGCATCGAGTTTGTTGACTTGTGTAACAAAAGACATGGGAGTAATAGAATTCTAAGGGTATTCTTTCGACCCTTAATAATGGCATGAATGAGACTCATAGTCACAATGGACAAAATTGTCACAAGGGGAATCTTTGTGTGAAAAGAGGCTTCCAGAAGTGAAAGCTATACACACCCACGCACAGCTGTGGATAGTGTGAAGACACCCAGTCCTCGGCGTGAAACCGATTAGGGCAGGCCTCTTCTTCTGTCTTGGCCAAGGGTAGACTAGAAGCGATGAGAGAAGATATTTGTCGGTTCGTATGTACGTGAAGAACGAATTGCGGTTTATCGAGTAATAAGCATTTGACATATAGTAAATCTAAGCAGTGATATTGGTAACCCTTGTTCGGCAACTTCGAGTTTAATGTAATGACAAAAGGAAGCAGTCATTAAACCAGTTTAAAACGGCCATTCCAGTGTCATTAGAACCATCCTTCTCATACATACCCACGCACACCCTGAGATAAATCTTTTTGCTTTACTCTGAGCTAAACACTATTTGCTTCAAACTGTCCCGCAAACGTGGAACTGTGCGCCACCCATTTTTATTGCTTCACAATCCAGGGCCATCAGTTAGCTGCGGGTTCCTTGTCGGTAATTATTCATTTTACCTTCCAGTAGGGTTCTTGCCAAGGTCTTTGAAATTTTATGTAGCATCCCTTATTCTGGGTAGTGCGGTACAATCAGACAAGATCACCTTGCTCGGATTCTTGGCTGTTGACTTTTCTGTCGTACTGGGTCCTCATGCGGTCGCCCGTCATCCGGATGTTCCGAAGCGCAATCACATGCATGTTGTGGGGATGATTCTTGGCGGTTCCCGACATACTGGATTGCTTGCAGCCTCGCTTCCCGGGGGCTCTCACAGGCCAGGTTTCAATGGAGGTGTAGCTGTTGGCCGTTCATTAAGCTTGCTGGCATAAAACCAGTAGTGTCATGTGAAAGAGAGGTAAATCAGCAAGAGCAGTGGAACAAAAATTTTCTTACAAAAGGTTCCATATGGTCCGTGTCCTTTATTTCAATCTTTCTTTAATATCGGGAAACAATTCCGCCGTGCTTCAATTCGCAATATTCCGTTCTATCCCCAGTCTGATATTAATTTATCTTTATCACTTCTCAGCGAATTACATCTGCTTCCCAAATTTTTTCAGCTTTATCAAGGTTGTTTCCCTTCAACCAATAATGAGCACTCCTTAATTGAATAAACAATCAATGGGCCAGATTCTCGTTGAAACCAATAACGCCAAATTTGGTGAGGCACTAACAGCTCCTGTATATCTCAATAAAATCTTGTGCTACGAATTTGGTTTTTTAACTTAATATTGGTCATCTTGTGGGCCCAAACAGCCGATTCGTAGGATATTATTGAGCCGAATATTGTACAATGATAGGTTATTATTGTCTTTAGGGGTATTTTAAAGTTGGTCTTTAATATTCCTGTTAACTTCAACATTACATTTTCAGATCTATTTCTTATATAATCCACATGTTTCCTAAAGTTGAGCTTCTCATCCCAACTTACACCAAAATATTTTACGTCAGAATTACGTTAAATATTTATCCCGTTTATCTTTATTATGGATCTCTCTTTATAATTACCTTGAACAAGGTAGAACTTGATTTTTGAGGTGCACTACTTAAGTTTGATTTTTGATACCATTGTTCTAAGATGTTCACTAATTTTTCCGCTTTTATTTCCAATTCTGTTCTTGAATTCCCAACAATCAAAAACGCCAGATCATCCGCATATGCAGCAATCTTCTGAATATCTGTAATTTCCAGTACCGTTTCCACTAAGCTCTTCATTACTATTTCCTAAAACGTTGGTCCTAGGACCGAACGTTGTGGACATCCTTTAGTTATATTCTTTCAAATACGTTTTCCGACGCCCTGAATATATACCTTTCTGTCTGTACAATAATATATTAACAAATTATATAAACTTCTCGGATAATTTTTCATCCTAAGTATTTCCAAGGAAAACGGCCACCATTAACTATCGAATGCGCCATATATATAAATGAGAACACTAATCACATATTTTTTTACATTTGTATATACTGTGTCTAAAATGGCATATATTGCATCTTCCGTTGTTTTTCCTTTTCCACACCCATACTGATTTTCATGCATTCCGATCTATATCCTAAATTCCATGTTCCGTTTGTTTACTATTTGTTCGAAAACTTTACCAATTTTATTCAGTAAACAAATAGGCCTGTATGATTTTGGCTTCCTTTGGTCCCTATCATGCCTTTTCTTAAAATTGAAACTCTTTCTTCTTTAGAGAATTTTGGAAAACCGCCTTTCTATAGGCACTATTTAAAAATGTAGTCAAAAAGGCGCCAATTACTCCCTTACCCAAATAAAAACTTCATTAGTGATTTAATAGGGTCCACATGCTTTTTTTCTTTTGAGATTTTTTAAAACTAAATTAACCTCGGACTAGTTAAAAGGTAAGATAGCATTGTTATTCATATATGATTCCTTGAGACTAATCCTACTATGCTTTCAACATAATCTGTTCCAGCATCGTCGACCAGCAATAACGTATTTAGCAGCAAATGCAACAATTAAAAACTAAATCTCTGAAACATTTTTATTTGTTATTTAAAATGAAATGTTATTTACACGACAAGTGTGTACATAGTGTCTCAGATAATGAGCACTGATACACAATGTGAAGCTACTCAGAACATATGCATACTCTAAAGTACGTGTACTAAATGAGATCGTATTGCTGTATCATACAGGAGGCTTGGCATCACAGATAAGGGCATTAGACACACCTAGTAACATTGACTAATACTATACAATAGCACATCTTACTCACATGTGACACGTTGTAAAAATGCTTCATGATCGAAGCTTCCTATATGACAGATGTCACGTTGACGCATGTAGCACCGTAGCAATACCTCGGTGACACCTTCCTGCTATCCATAAAATGTTTGCCTTATCACCATGTTTCCACTCTACAATTTCTGTGTTTTTAAAAAAAAGTTGTATTATCATTTCGTTTCTTCCATTATAAATTGAAGAGACAGAAGAGGTTATCAGTTCGAACACCTGCTTCGTTAGAGGAGTCGTGTTCCAGGAATAGAAAAATCGTCATTCCAGCGACACAAAACATAAGAATTTGAAACAGTTTTAATAGCACAATAATTCTATGTCTGCAAAATTGTGTTTAAATTCCATATTAAACTCTGGTACTATAATTTCCATGTTTTTTGTGTTCAAATATGTATAAATGATTCTTATTTTAGTTGCACCTACCTATAGGTGTATTTAAACAACTACCTACTTGTAGTTCACCAATAAAGAAACATTAAACAATGCCATAAAACATAAAACATATAAAATAAAAATAGTAACAGTTTTCAGAATGATAATTATAAAGTGTGAGTGTTTCACGGTAAAAAATTTAGTATATCAATGCAGAGGACTCAAACCACCGTCAGAGTAGACAAATGACATTGTAGTTCTGCACTTGTACCAACTGAGCTATCTAGTCATGTGTTAGGCAAGTATTCGCTGGTTCCAGTGAACATTTGCAGACGTGCAAACGTAGGCTGTCTAATTACGAATATACTACATGCGATGCGGTAACAACTATATTACATCTAATTTCATTGAGTTTAACATTCATGTTCAATACGTAATTGAGTCGATGTTTTCATGTTGGAGTATAACGTGCGGATTGCATAAAACTCGAGAATAAGGGGCAGCTGACTCACGTGGTATACGTTTACGGGCACTGGGAGGTTACTTTTACCTAGACAAGGCTAATTTTTGCCAATATTAGAATTTGCATATATAGAAAACTAAACATTATCAGAAGTTGAAATTAGGTATGATTACTGTAGAAGGATGTTTGCATTTAACAGCTGTATAATATTTAAATTACGTTCACATAGGTCCATGAAAAAGGGGCATAAATCACACGGTGTGTCCTGAAAAAAATAGTGCACCCTATATTTCAGGTGCACTTTACTTGTAGGAACATAAAGCTACATGCATCAAGTTTTATTATAAATAACCTAAGATACAGTTCTATAATATCGGCTAAATGAAAATCACATATAGTTTATACTATGCATATGAAAAATTAATTTATTTTGAGTAAAAAAAAGAAAATATTTTCAAGGACTGAATATTCGTTTTCATCCATTTTATAAATCACATGAATATAAGTGTTAGCCGAATGTGTTTATGGAACATTGAAAAATAACCACTACTAATTTTGTGTCAATATCTTTTACAGTTTTTGAGAAACATGCACCTAAAGTATGAAAAATCAAGGTTTTGGGAAATCACGATCAAAGATTAAGCACCATTCTCAGGAAGTGGGCCTATCATTCCGCCGCCATGTTTAAATTAACGAATTAAAGGAATTTAATACCAGCTGACAACCTATGTTATATATATATATATTATTTTAAAGCTGCAGAATTATATAACTTTTTAACATTAAACTCAAAAAATGGATTTTTTGACACCTATCGACCTCCCAGTGCCTTTAATGGTGTTTAAGGTGTTGTGATATGATGGCAATCGTAACAACCTGATTTACTTTCTAGATCATCTACAAATTATTTCTTTTCGTCTTGGTCGATTAGTATTTGTGCAACTTTTATTAGCGTGGTTTTTGCGTCACTTTCATCATAAGGTGCGTTTTTTCTTTCAGCCATTTAACAATTTGCGGTTTACGTCATGAACTATGATACAATCAAACAGAATGACATTGTCCATAACAATGATACTGTTAGCAACCAGTTCAACCAGTATTCTTTCTAACCATTATTTAAACACTTCCCCATTAATCTCCTCGTAATCATTTGTTTGTTTTGAATCAAAGATTAATACCCCAACATCAAGAAAACCGTTATCGCTACCAATATGAAAAATGATGAGATGCATAGCTTTGCCAGTTTGATTGTTTAAACTTTTTAAAGCCCAAAAAGTGCACCTTTCTTTGACTCTACAATTGTATCTGTAGTGACATGTCTCTCATTCATCCAGGTTTCGTCTAAACAATAAATTGTGGGTTCTTCTGCCCGAAATTTTCTCAAAGATGTCAGATAACGTCTAGTCTACGCCACAATGACTTACAGGTCAATTATCACGTTAATATTGTTTCTTTTTTAAAACTGAAACCCGATGTGTTCTTCAAATTTGGGATATCTCTCTCACTGTTGACTAATATAGTAGGAATATAGTAGGAGAACCGTTGTATAAAAGCAAAGCATGCACTTTAAAGCGCTTACGACTACCAATAAAGTCATCCACATGCCCTAAAGCACTGAATAGCCTTTCGCTTTTCTTTTTAGCGGCTTTTACAATTACTTGTAAATTGCATTTTGTTTGCTGAATTTCAGTTCTCACATTTGAAATAGTCTTCACAGATAAACCAGCTGGTTCAGACATCAGTTTAGTCATGCCTTTCACAGCCAGGGTTTCATAACGTTAAACAAAAATTAAACACATTAAATACAGTAGTGTTTTCAGCAATTTTTAGAGGCTTTCCACTCTGTTTCTGTACTCCACTCTGAAGAACTGTACACTGTACATAGTCATTTCACGGGTGCATACGCAGAAATACGAGAAATAAGACAGTGGTTAAGCAATCGCTTCACTGCAGTATACACAACGCGATGGTGGACGTAGCGAATACTACGTGAGAATAAATGGAAATAAAACATATAAGCTCACGCTTAAATGTTTTAAAACTGGAATTACGGTATTGATTCACCCCGTTTATCAAGTGAATGTATACAACTAGTGATAATACACCCAATGTAGTAACGAACTATTTCAATTCACGCTTCACTGTTTCGCTCGCTGTAAAAATTGTACTACGCCGCAATGTTGACATACGTACACACTTTTAGGCTGACTTGGAGCAAGCATCCACACCATGTGTCTGGCACCATCTCATTCCCGATACCTAGAAGTAATTTAAAGCATGTAGTATTACTCGGTAATGGGGCATACTGATTAATGACAATTAAATAAAATTATTATTATTGTTTGTTGTTGTTGTTGTTGTTGTTGTTTGTTGTTGTTGTTTGTTGTTGTTGTTGGTTGTTGTTGGTTGTTGTTGGTTGTTGTTGGTTGTTGTTGGTTGTTGTTGGTTGTTGTTTGCTGTTGTTTGCTGTTGTTTGCTGTTGTTGGTTGTTGGTTGTTGGTTGTTGGTTGTTGGTTGTTGGTTGTTGGTTGTTGTGGTTGTTGTGGTTGTTGTGGTTGTTGTGGTTGTTGTGGTTGTTGTGGTTGTTGTGGTTGTTGTGGTTGTTGTGGTTGTTGTGGTTGTTGTGGTTGTTATGGTTGTGGTTGTTATGGTTGTTATTGTTATGGTTATTGTTATTATTATTATTATTATTATTATTATTATTATTATTATTATTATTATTATTATTATTATTATTATTATTATTATTGTTATTATTGTTATTATTGTTATTATTGTTATTATTGTTATTATTGTTATTATTGTTATTATTGTTATTGTTGTTATTGTTGTTATTGTTGTTATTGTTGTTGTTGTTGTTGTTGTTGTTATTGTTGTTGTTATTGTTGTTATTGTTGTTATTGTTGTTGTTGTTGTTATTGTTGTTATTGTTGTTATTGTTGTTATTGTTGTTATTGTTGTTATTGTTGTTATTGTTGTTATTGTTGTTATTGTTATTGTTGTTATTGTTGTTATTGTTATTGTTGTTATTGTTGTTATTGTTGTTATTGTTGTTATTGTTGTTATTGTTGTTATTGTTGTTATTGTTGTTATTGTTGTTATTGTTGTTATTGTTGTTATTGTTGTTATTGTTGTTATTGTTGTTATTGTTGTTATTGTTGTTATTGTTGTTATTGTTGTTATTGTTGTTATTGTTGTTATTGTTGTTATTGTTGTTATTGTTGTTATTGTTGTTATTGTTGTTATTGTTGTTATTGTTGTTATTGTTGTTATTGTTGTTATTGTTGTTATTGTTGTTATTGTTGTTATTGTTGTTATTGTTGTTATTGTTGTTATTGTTGTTGTTGTTATTGTTGTTATTGTTGTTATTGTTGTTATTGTTGTTATTGTTGTTATTGTTGTTATTGTTATTATTGTTATTATTATTATTATTATTATTATTATTATTATTATTATTATTATTATTATTATTATTATTATTATTATTATTATTATTATTATTATTATTATTATTATTATTATTATTATTATTATTATTATTATTATTATTATTATTATTATTATTATTATTATTATTATTATTATTATTATTATTATTATTATTATTATTATTATTATTATTATTATTATTATTATTATTATTATTATTATTATTATTATTATTATTATTATTATTATTATTATTATTATTATTATTATTATTATTATTATTATTATTATTATTATTATTATTATTATTATTATTATTATTATTATTATTATTATTATTATTATTATTATTATTATTATTATTATTATTATTATTATTATTATTATTATTATTATTATTATTATTATTATTATTATTATTATTATTATTATTAATTTAACATCCTCAATTTCTCTCAGAAGATGAAGGAAAGGGTGAAAAATGATCCTAGGGCAGACAGAGTTTAGAGTTCCTCAATGATCATTTTTTACGATAAGGAAAACCCCCGAAAAAATTCTTATCCAGATAACTCACTCTGACTGAGACTTGAACTCGGAAGCTCTTGAATGCGAGGTAGACATGCTAGCTCCACAGCTCAGAGGCGGTCATTTGGTTTGTTTGACTGAACAGAGTTGAATCCAGGAGCGCCGTGCAGTAAAGGCTACAAGTAAAACCTCCATTTTCAATTATTTAGTAGCTACGTGGAAATTACTTACCTTGCGTGATTTATATTGATCGTCAGGGAGCAGATAGAGTTAGACGGTTCCAGTCCCGAATAACATTTCAAACGCATGCAAAGATAACATTTGCGTAGCCATAACCTCTACCATTAATAAAGTTAAACTTGTTAAGGTCGCTTCAACTTGAGCAGTTAATTTGACTTGTGTATAATAACTGATACAACTAAACTGGCTAACCCTAATTATGAAACCTGAGCATTTTGTGCAATCCAGCGATGGAATATTTCGTGAGTAATGGAAACATAGATAACTCATAACCACACATTTGCCACTAATGAACTTTGTTATATGCAGTGTAACGTTCCCTTCTATTTTGTTAGGAACTTCTGTATTATGAAAAGAGTAGACGTGGAGTTTAACTAGGTACACTTATGGTTTTCCAATAACGAAAGTTTTATATCTAACGTTTTCTCACTTTTATTTGCTCTCTTACACCCAAATCATCTGAATGTCACCTAAAGTATAATCCACTTCATAAATAAACTAATATAGCAACTAGGGTGTTTTTTCGGAGGGTATCGGCACTGCGACCATTCTTGATCTATTGTACCTTACGCCCCCAAGAGGGACATCCCCGGAAGGAAGGATGAGGCAAGAAGGGACAGAGGGCGGCCTTCCCAAGGAGCCGCTACAGTGCAGAGGGCAGTGTTCCTACATTTTACTTAGATGGAAGCCTCCACATGCAGGCCAGCACAACGGACATTCTCCCGTACTGTGGTCCGGAGACGGTCCCGGCAGTTGGTTCGGAAACCGGCAACCGTCCTATCGGAGGAGTGATTGGTTTACTCAGAGCATATCATCCTGCCATGCAGCGCCAAGACACCTGCAGACACTTCTTACCCTGAAAGATACCACCAGATGAGAGATGATATGAAATGATCATGGAGTTGAAATGGAGAGACAATAAATTTGGGGGATGTAAATAACCTACCCAGCATTCGTCTAGTGAACCGGGAAACCCCCGAAAAACCCATTGTTCAGGTAGGTTGATCACGAGAAATCAGCGCCCTTAAAAACTATTCATGGTTAAAGCCAGATATAAAGAATATTATAAATTAGTAAAGTTGTAAATTAAATCACGTATAACACATGTGTAGGTATATAATTAAGGCAAAAGCAAAAAGAAAAATACAAATAACAATATTAGGCCAAAGGGCATAAAAAGACATTCTCATCAATATATTCCATAATCCAATTTAGAAAACAATTCTAATATCTTCTCCACCGCTTTGTTGTCATTCGCCGGTATCTCTGCGAATCTGATCGGCAGCTGCAGAGACTTTCGAATGTGTGATACGCAAAAGCGCTTTAGCAACACATGTCGGAATTACAGGACTCACTGTTGTACCAAGTGTTGCGCTTGGTAAGTTGTACAGTTTACATTCCTGATATTCCGCTCCAAACGCATGTCTACATTGCGGGGTTGCCAAGCGTAAGCCTATGAGTTTATTGCAATAGGCAAAGCAGGAATCCAAGCCCTTCATATGACTGAAAGGATTAGGTTGTTATTAAACAAATCATTTTAGCAATATATGATGAACACCAAATAACTCATCTTTTCTAGCTCTGCCTCGTTGCCATAATTGAAAAAATAAATGACGAAGGTGTGATGACATATCCGCAATCAAAACTTTTATTCAATTTTATGTGTTATTTATGCAAGCACGTGCTTTAGAGGAAAATGGTAACGGAAGTTATGTTTCAGTTTAACGTAAGGAAGTTTCCGTTAAATTCTGTGTACTCATACCTCGGAAACTTTGTATACATGCCGGGAGGTGAATGAGAGGGAATAATTTTATATATAGTGCAACACAATGCGTGTAACGTATGCGTATCTGGCTTTGCCCGCTTGCTAATAGCAATGCCACAAATGATTCACAAATTTAAGCATACCATGTTTTTTTGAAAGGCCATGCGAAGTGTGCTTTGTGTTTAAACAGAGCACGCATACGATACTTGTGTTTACATTACGCACAACCCTGTCGTCATTCAAACGACTTACAGCGAATATCCTGAATATCCTGAAAATATCGCAACATTTTCCCTACGAGTATCAATATCACAAATAGTGGCAAAAGCGAACGTTACAGGTTCATCACTTCGCCCTGAATCGCTGATAAAAATGTTTGAACTTATTCACCTCCCACACTGTATACAGGCTGTTTCAAAACGACACCGAATGATTATAGCCGTTGCGTAGTTTATAACTTAACTAGTCCGAATTTCAGTGTCGCAGCTTCAATGTTAAGTTATGTACGTATAAGCAGCATTAAATATTACATTATTTTATGATTAGGCAGCGCAGGAACCCCTGGTGTACGAATCTCAAACGTTGTTATTGGGACGCACCGGCCACCAAAACAAAAACATTACTCCTGGCTCTATCAGTGACCCTGCCATACCTTTCAGATAATAGCGCAAAGGGCAGTTACTTCTGAAAAAGTTGACTAATAACTCGGACAGTTGCAAGGTTGCTCTTCAGTGTAAAACTACACATTCCGCTCTAAGAGGGAGGATTTTGCGCGTACTTAGATAGCAAAACCAAGCAATATGGAGCGCTATACAAACGCCGAAATGATGGATATGGTTTTGATGGATGGAAGAGCTGAAGGGAGTTCAACGAACGGACGATTAATTTAGTTTTAGTAAAAATATGAATTGTGAAAATAGTTATATCAATGATAATATTTATTTGTTTAACTTCAGAGCACTTTGTTATAATTTTAATTGTACAATACTTTCAACCACTTACTGTAAATATCAACGACTTCCTTTTCAGTTAAAAATTCTTTATTTAGTATTACCAAACACGTGAAATAAAATGCTCATCTCATTGCATAAGGCAATTGGTTAATTTATCGACAAATCTTTGATGTCGCTTTCTGTTCTGTTTATCATTTAATTCTTCCATTCGCAATCTCACTAACATTAACTGCCCTCTAAAAGGTTTATGTTGCTTATCTCCACCAATTTATTTTCCATCATCGACTGTTGCAACGGAATGTTGGAACACGTTAGACAACCAGAAACAAATAACTAAAGTATAGTTTATTTATTGCAGTTTCATAAGCCAAAGAAATGCTTAATACTCGTAGTAGCAAGCTACCGTGTAGAATGTCACTATGTATACAAACAGCTACAGCAGGCAGCACCGTGTGTCACCTACCTGCGAACTTTCATAGCGTGAGGCACACGGCGTTGTGCCTATAACTGCCTATTCCACACTCTTTCTGAAGCGTTTTATACGGCTCTTTTGTGCAGTAAAAACTATCTATAAGTGTCACACAGAAGCTGAGCAACAACTTTTATATATTCCTTCGGTGTCGTTTCGAAAAATCGTCTATAAACTTAGAGAACATGGAACATGGAACCAACATGGATTTTCGGCGAAATCACAATATGGAACTTTTGGTTGAATTGCCATCATTTCTCTACTTCCTAGGTACATGGAAGGAAAGGTGAATGCTCTATCTATTAATGTTTCAAAGCGTATTATAACATTTTCCGAATATGCGTTAGAAAATAATGACTTATCATGCAGAAAACAGGAAAGAGAGACATTTTATCTGCGTTGCCATTATAACAAAAGTGGCGATAAATACAAGGGAACTTTTAGCTTAACAAGAGGACTCATTTGCTGTTGAAATGATTGAGGTTAAATGGTTTGACAAAGGCGAACGGTGCTTAAAAGTGAAGTGCGATAGATACATAAATAGGAACTTATAGGGGAATCAAAGGTACAATTTGTTTCACTCCAGCATCGGATTTCATTGTTCGCCCGTACGGAAGAAGCGAGGGAGAACAGTTGTGTATAACGCATTTAAGCCACGGAATAAAAAACACTGAATTTACCCAGCTAAAGTTAAACGAAATGGGAGAAGTTTCGTGTTATCAGACTCGCGTGCATGTGCCTCATTAGCCACCTGTTCTACCGTTTAAATTAAATTTTTCCTCCATCTCCTCAATTTTGAGAATCGAAGCGAAGACCCCCATCATTCTCGTGCACGCAAATCGAAGCCCACCTGTTAGTCACTAAATTGCGTGTTCTGTTATAACCAACTTGATTTAACAAGCTTTTCTTGTTATCAAGACCGCCAGGTCACAGCTTTTAACACACGATTTACGAAACTAGCTATAGATGGACTAATATATAAAGTACATGGTAACTAACTCCTATCTATAAATGCAACAATAAAACACATTCACAAACTGAAATATTCTTGATACGTTTGTTATACTACTGGCCTAAATTAGCACTCAGTTAATCCATATGGACTGTTCAATGCCATACATAAACAAGAACTCATATATCTATGAAGAATATCCCGTCTTCCTTCGTCGAATGTGGAACGTGAAATAATATACTGTTTTCAATATAGTTATAATGCAGTTATTTGTAAAATATTAACAATAATGACCAAACTCTCTCAGAATAGGACTTTTTCGTGAACATTAAAATATGAAAAAACATCACATCCAATTTAGACAGAAAGTAAATATGTGTATTGGAACTGAAGGAGCACCAAGTAACCCCACAGCAAACCACACTAAAGTATAACATTTCAGTATAACATAAATTTACATTAGTATATAAATTACCTGTATTGTTAGCAAAATTTAAATACATATTTTTATCTTTTCTTCATCAGCACTTGAGTGGGCATGCCTCTGGCTGGACTGGATATATATCTTGTATGCATTTGCTTGTAAGGTGTATGATGCAAATTCACTACAGAAAAATAAAGATCAACATTGGTATGTGTTAAAATGATTTTTTCGTCAAAGACATAATTTTAAACCCGCCTCGGTAGCGTGGCGGTAGCTTGTCTGCCTCACGTTCAAGAGATCCCGAGTTCAAATCTCGGTCAGAGTGAGTTACCTGTATTACGATTACTATGATTACTATGACTATGATTATGATTATGATTATTACCATGATTACCATGATTACCATGATTACCATGATTACCATGATTACCATGATTACTATAATTATCATATTACTATAAATACCATAATTACTATAATTATCATATTACTATAATTACCATAATTACTATAATAATAATTATTATTACTATTACTATTATTATTACTATTACTATTATTATTACTATTACTATTATTATTACTATTACTATTACTATTATTATTACTATTACTATTATTATTACTATTACTATTATTATTACTATTACTATTATTATTACTATTACTATTATTATTATTACTATTACTATTACTATTACTATTATTATTCCTATTATTATTATTATTCCTATTATTATTATTATTATTATTATTCCTATTATTATTCCTATTATTATTCCTATTATTATTATTATTATTACTATTATTATTATTATTATTATTATTATTATTATTATTATTATTATTATTATTATTATTATTATTATTATTATTATTATTATTATTATTATTATTATTATTATTATTATTATTATTACTATTACTATTATTATTACTATTACTATTATTATTACTATTACTATTATTATTATTATTATTACTATTATTATTATTATTATTACTATTACTATTATTATTATTACTATTACTATTATTACTATTACTATTACTATTATTACTATTACTATTACTACTATTACTATTATTACTATTACTATTATTACTATTATTATTATTATTATTATTATTATTATTATTATTATTATTATTATTATTATTATTATTATTATTATTATTATTATTATTATTATTATTATTATTATTATTATTATTATTATTATTATTATTATTATTATTATTATTATTATTATTATTATTATTATTATTATTATTATTATTATTATTATTATTATTATTATTATTATTATTATTATTATTATTATTATTATTATTATTATTATTATTATTATTATTATTATTATTATTATTATTATTATTATTATTATTATTATTATTATTATTATTATTATTATTATTATTATTATTATTATTATTATTATTATTATTATTATTATTATTATTATTATTATTATTATTATTATTATTATTATTATTATTATTATTATTATTATTATTATTATTATTATTATTATTATTATTATTATTATTATTATTATTATTATTATTATTATTATTATTATTATTATTATTATTATTATTATTATTATTATTATTATTATTATTATTATTATTATTATTATTATTATTATTATTATTATTATTATTATTATTATTATTATTATTATTATTATTATTATTATCCCCGTCCACGTCCTCGTCATTATCATTATCATTATCATTATCATCAAAATCACGTTAGCGTCCCCGACAGGTGGGAGGTTTTACGGAGGAGTTCTTTAAATGTCAGTAAAAGTAATATGATGCATTTCACTTTTAGCCACAAGTAGAAACCATCAAACAAGACCGGACCTGAACTCGAATAATAATATCGTTTTGTTTAGGTGAACAGCAGAGGCCGAATTTAAACGAGAAGATCGGCAAGCTTTCCGTGATGTTTTTGATTGTTACCCACAATGTTGTATATAACATTAGTCCCATAAATTGCGCGACTTTATAGCCTGCCGCTTCTACGACACTACCGTTCGATTTCGTTTGTGTAGTCACGTGGTTCGGCACACCGTTTCTATCTCCCTAGATCATGCCAACGATGAAAGGGGAAAAAAGCGCCTACCATTCGCTACAAAAGGTGTTCCTCAGTGTACCTCCCTGGATGTATAACAAAACTGGAACGTATTGAACGCTTAATTCAGTACTTGATAAATTTCTCTATCCATAATATTGGAAAATTGCACGCCGAATACTCTCTGCCAAGTCTTCGAACGTATAGGAATTATTGGACACCAACTTTAAAGCATGATACACCTATTAATCACTGAATTTAGAACTTGAGAGCCAGCAGGCCTGTCAATCGTTATGGTCTCACAATTACCTTGTAATGCGAGATAATGAGCTCCTTCGACTTCTTTTCAGCTCCTATCTCGGTTAAAATGTTGGCGATCTATGTTTTGTTTTATATAATATGGAATTATTGCTTCAGTTTTACATAACAGCAACCTATTCTTTTTACGCTTCTGTATACTCATCTATAAGTTCTGCATTTTTTGAAACTGTTCAAGCTGTCAGTGTACATGTGACCCTGTGCGACTAATATAAGAAGAAACAAATTGATGGAAATTAATTCTTCCTCCACATTAGCCGTGTGTAGGACAAGGCTTAGAAAGGCAGAACTAGGCTGAAATCACCAGCGGAAATCCGTTTTCCAAATCCTGTATCATTTAAGGAATGTACGAAATATCCATATCTTATTTTATGATAAGCATTAGATTACTCAGACTGATTTATAATTTCTGTATCACGGTATAGCATTGTTTTAAGACGTGAAAGAGATAATTTACCAGAAACTGTTGCCTTAGCTATTATAGGTTGTTCAGCGTACTAAGGCAGAGTCACATGCTAATGTACAACTAAAGCCATTTCATTTCTTGTGTATAAACTTGCAGGAGTGCGCCGTGGCTGAGGTGTTATACTGCTTGACTGTCTCCAAGATGGGGTAAGTTCGATCGCGTGTGTGATTTCTGATGGACAACATGGTGCAGGGGTAGGTTTTCTCCTGAAACTTCGGTTTCACCCGCCATCATTCCACCATTTGCTCCATTATCACCTTTACCTTCATTTGGTCATCATTTTATGTCATGTAGGAAATTCCTGACTCTTATACCCGGCCTAATGCTGATCAGCCATCCTGTGCACTCTATCTGCTCCAGAGTTACGGTTCCTTAACAGGCATCTCCCCAAGACCTGTGGGTGCAAGTCCTCCGTATGTGAACGGTAAACATTTAAAAAAGAAGCTTATGAACTTGCTTATGGATTTTTCTCTTGTAAGGAATCTACAAAAGTAATATATAATAGAAAAAACCTGTATTAACATACTGAGATACGTATATAGGTATACGCAAAATTAAAAAAGAGAAAGAAAAAGAAAAAAAGAAAATTTGAATAACGAAATGCTATATTTGAATCAGACACTGAGAGTAGAGACTATACAGGAAATTTCTTCCACCCTAAACTACACTTTACATGGGCACGTATTGTTACTTTTCATGTTATTATAAATACCATAATGTTAAGCTATCTGTAGGAGTAATAAATATTATCTCTTGAATAAATTGTTCTAAATATGTCAAATATTACTTTGCATATGAGATATATTTTAGAATATCTTATAGTCAATAATCACCTTCCCAAATATACCACCTGATAGACGTACTTGAGGTTAAAGATTGTTTTTTTATTCTTTTCACTACAGGAACTCTTTACCACAGCTAAACATTTAAATGGTGTTTTCGTATGTGGTGTTCAATTAGAGTTGGGAGTTCCCACGAAGGCAGTTTGTGGAAAATCACTACTCAGAGAGAGAGAGTACACCTCTCGCTAGCTATGCGCTGGCAAATCAGGTGAGTCACAGCAATGCTACAGCGCAACCTGCACTTACCCATCCTCACGCATGCTCTCAAATATAAGCACTTAGTTAATCTGAACTAATAACCACGTAAAAGTATTATATAATCAATAGATGGAAGGATTATCATTTATTCGAATGCCAGTGATAAGGGATAAGTGTAAACTCGTCAAGTTTAGATAAATTAGTGAGAGTTCTCACATTTGTGGTGTACTATACCTCTGAATTTTATGCAGTGCGATTTTCATAACACTATCACTTGTGTACTTTATTTTACCTAGTTTTATAATGAATAGAACTGACATTAACGTATTATATGGGTAACTTAACTATACACGCCTCCTTAGCAGAAAGCTGTTTACACTATGTGCTAAATATTGATGACATTTAACGAAGAACGCAACTATAATTACGGCTTTCTTCGACCCTTCTAGGATCATCTTTAATTTTTTCACGGTTTCAAATGTTTCTGTACTTCCTCCTTTTCCTTAGCGAAGGATGAGCGCTAGTGAACGTTTACTAATCCCTTGTCATCCGTCTTCCAGTTGCTCCGAAAAACACTAGGTACAAGGTAATGTCATCAGAGAAACAATGATTTTAAAAGGCATACTTCCGGCAGGAAAGGTTACAACGAATTGGACATCTCTGAAAAATGGCAGGAAATAAGCTGCAGAGGAAACTGTTGTACTGGAATGAGAATAAAAGGAAGGCCCAAGGGAAAGTGATGGATGGAAGACGATGAAGCATGAGAAATCGCGAAATGACAGCAGAAGACGTTTTGAGCCCAGATTTTCTACAGAAGCAACGTTGTTTTGAATGAGAAAAGCACTGTATTTGTTTTCATATATTTCAAACGTCAGTGATATATCAAATTACGTACTTCTACCGTGTGCGTAGCTATGCATGCAAATGAAGGTTTCTGGAGGAGGTTATATGATATCTTCAAGAAAAGAACAAATGAAAGTTATAATCACAGAAGCCTCTTGTTCCAGGCTTCTATTCAATTCTGTGGTGAAAATATATTGGACTTCTAAGTCCCTCCGCTGGTTTCTATTCATTTCTAATTATCACTTACGACGGATGGAGCAGTTTCCTGTATAGGTACCTAATGTTCTTTGAGCCTGATAAAGAAAATCGCGGATGATTGCTAACTAAGATGAGTCTCTTTTCACAAAAAGGAGTAATTATAATAGAATATTTTTGCTGGTTAGTTTCTTTTCACTTATCATGCAGTTTTGTCTCAACTTTGGGCACATATTTTTTCTATTCATGTCGTTAATTGAGGAGCATCCCTACAACTGCTGCCATATTGACGGTCACCCCAGAGACTGCATCATCTCCACATGCACATTTTATTAGGCAAAACATGCAAGGGCAAGTGGTGCCTGTTAGTATTGAGTTCCGCTGAGCAACCCGGTTAGTAATAGAGGGACGTGCCACCATTTCGTGCGCAGTGTGCGCAAGTGTTTACAAGAGACCTGGATTTTACACATATGGTACTCTATGCTGGACCCAGAAGCAAGTAAAGTATTAAGACCTGAAGCTTTCCTGGCGAAGAATACGCTCACTTTCTTCTTGGGTAGCCAGCCAGGTGAAAAGATGATTAGATATCAACGTTTCGGGAGTGTACATCTCTCCCATCATCAGGATATTTATAAAATGTTAAAACAAAAATTAGGTACTGGTTATAACACAAATATAAACAAAGAGAAAACTCTATCAAAATTCGCATTATTGAAAAAATATGTTTTCAGTAAATTAAATGCCAGGTCAGGAGATGGCGTAAGTACAGAAAATTGTGTCAAAGAAACGTAGCTACTTAACCTGAATATCAAATTCTATTTATCATTTCTTCTTAATTCTATGGATTTCCATTTTAAGGCCGGTCTCCAAGAGGAGCTGAAGTGAAGTCCAGCATCACGGTTAAGCATGCTCCTTTCAGTGGAAATCGCCAAAGCCTCCTTAATTCTCCGCTCCCAGTAACTGTTGCATTTTGCCAAGATGGTCGTCTCCCGACAATTGGCTCTATGGTTGTTATCAAAACAATACTCTGCCAGCCCAGACTTCTCAGGTTGCATTAAACGAATGCTCTGTTCATGTTCGATTATTCTAGTAGCGATGGTCCTTCCGGTTTGTCCTATATACGGTGTCCCACATTCACAGGAAATGCGGTACACTCCCGGGACTTGGAAGTTCAGTTTGTCTTTCACTGGTCTCAACAGATGTTTAATCTTCGGAGGTGGCTTTTGGATGGTCCTGATGTTGTATTTGGCGAGAATTCTGCTGATTCTGCCGGATAGATTGCCGGTAAATGGAATGCAAGCTGTAGTGGTAGGCTTATCTGACGCTTGCTGTATTACGGGTTTCCCTTTCCTAGCTTTGGTGACTGAGGCTTCAACGTCATATTCGGAGTAGCCGTTTTGACGGAAAGTGAGCCTCAGGTGCTGTCATTCTTGTTTTAAGTGACTAGGATCGGAGATAGACAAAGCTCTGTGGGCCAGTGTACTGAGAACTCCCAGTCGTTTAGACTTACAATCGAAACTATGAGCGTTCAGATAGAGATCGGTGTGTGTAGGCTTGCGATGTACAGCATGCCCCAGTGTACCGTTGCTGTTTTTTGAAACAAGAATGTCCAGGAATGGAAGAGTTCCATCCTTCTCCACTTCCATTGTTTCTTTGACACAATTTTCTACACTCACGCCATCTACTGACCTGGCATTTAATTTAATGAAAACAGTCTTTTGTTCAGTAATGCGAATTTTGCTAGTGTTTTGTCTTTGTTAATATTTGTGTTATATCCAGTAATTTAATTCGCTTAGATTTCTATAAATAGGACTGTACAGAAAAAAACGAATTATTTTCCAGAGGTGTATTTCAAACAAACTGCCACAATCAGAAACATATTCCACTCAGAGCGAAGAAAAATTTTGAAGGATTTTAAATGGAGCCATATAGCTTTTACTCAGTTTCATAAAACTTTGTTAGCTATTTACACAAAAATGGCTAACACAGGAAATATAGCATTGTGCGCTATAGTACCCTATGAATCCATTAGGCAGGTGTCTTTAGTCTTTTCTAATTTATATAAGTATTAACATTTTTGGCAATTAGGTACAAGAACAAGCCTTCTTTATGCATATTTAGAATTTTTATATAAACATACAAATAAGTAAATAATATATGTATATTTTATATATTATATCGAATTTATATATGTATTATAATATATATGATATAAATTTACATAGACACAACGTCTAGGAAGTTTAGTCAGAGAGATGGAAGTTGTTTCTGACTTTCCGAGTTTCTTGGGTATACAAAGCTGAATTAAAACATTTCAGTTTTTATACTACTGTATTTTTTCAGACTACCTGTCAGATATAGGAATATAAAACTTGGAGATATGCAAATATGACATTCATTCTTTGCACTCATTTTTAAATTGATGCTAGGGGTGTACCTACATGTTTCCAGAGGAGAGTGCAGATCTATTTGGGTTCTTCGTATTCCGATCCTTTAAAACTGATTTGTACTGGACGGACATTATGAGGTATGAGGTATGACAATATTTGCAGATAGCCCTTAGCACCCATTGAATATTCGAACTATTTAACAACTTTTCTGTCTATGAACCTGAGACGAGGTGCCCTCGGAAGGACGGTTGAGATGCACGGGGATAGAAAATAGCCGAAACTAGAAGACCCTACAGCAAAAGCCAAGGTCCATACAGATTTAAGACATGTATGCTCCGCTACTCTCCCCACTGAAAGCTTACACATCCCACTCGGGGGGGAGGGGGTGGTGCGGGACTAATAGGACCAGCTCGATCCGGAGGGAACATTTACAGAGATCACTTTTCCTTGCCATGCAACGCCGAGATCCCTGCCTACACTTACAGGGATCACTACAAGCCAAGCAAAATGTAGGTGAACTGAAATAAGAAACAAAGTGACAGGGAATTTAGTGGATGTAATTAACCTTCCCAGCCCTCACTCAGCGATTGTAGGTAACACCAGAAAATCCTCTTGGATCAGGAAGGTTGGCCTCGATGTTCGAAACCACGATCTCCGGAATGCGGATGATATGCGGTATCAACTGCTCCAACTCGCTGGATTTGAATATGAATATATGCCTAGATTTTTAACATACGAATAGGAGAACTTAATTACTGAATTTCACTGCGGAAGGTACTACAAGATACGACATGCTCTGACGAACAATCTCAAGATGAAGAACGGTCATATCTAGACAATGTCGAGGCATATGCAGAGATGAAGCCGCAGTGCTGGGAGTTAATCAACACCTGTGCATTACAGGAAGGAACACCAAACAAGCAAATAACCTCTCATGTAGCAGGTGTCAGAAAGTATGAGATTCCCCTTGATCATCACAAAGCACATCTACACCACTTCAAGTACGCTTTCTATACAGCACAAAGCCCAGGAAATACGTTAACTTCAACGTAAAGGAGTCAACTTTCGAAGCTATAATTGCATTCATGGTTTGCTCTATAGTGAAGTCTGATATTAAATTAAGTACTGTCCAGTGCGGTTGAGCACACATTGGTACAAGATTGGATTCTGGTGGTCAGAAGTGTGTTCCGTTACTTACAATGGGTGCCAAATTCCTTTATCAGTGGCCCTCATTACCAACCCAGCTGACAAGCCTAGAATTTGCTCATTTGCTGTTTAATTTACACTTAATAAGCAATATGAAGCCTTAGTTAACTCATAGTGTGCAATATACCAGGTAAGTCAGCTTCCCCTATTTATTCTTATCCCTACAATCCGCAATTTGAACTCTAATGTGAAAACATTGCCCTTTTAGCACTAAAGCAGTTATTGCGGCTTTTCCCTTCTAATCGGTAATATATGACCCAGCATTAATACTTACAGTCCTGAATGAGGACCAAAAGTTGTGAAAGATTAAATAAAAGAGGGATTTTATTGTATATAACTCTAGCAATGTGATAAACGAACGCTTTCTCAAAGAAGGAAATAGAATACGTGGTAGCTGGCAGAGATGGTTAGCTGCTGGGACATGGTGATGCAAGAGCTAGGTTGAAAACGATGTCACATTGTTTTCTTTTCTTTCTCTTAGTCTTTATTATCTGTATTTTAGTTACTAATTTACTTATTGTTGCTATGGTTCTTTTGTGAACCAAAGACACAGGAATGACAATTCGGTAATTAGAAATCATGCTTAGCCTTGTGGTTATTTATAATCTGTACCGTATGTGGTGTTCAAAGCCAAGTTACGTAGTTATCTTTCATTTTAGGAGCATATCAACGGCATTAAATATAATAGTTTTTGTTTCATGATAAAATTTTATGTTTCACATCTTCTACTTGCAAAGGAGTTGTGAACGTGTTAAGTTCTCGGTTAATGAGAAAAATAAACTATTATTTTATTAAATAAAGGGTGCCCTGCTATTTTATAGCACTTATGGCACACCACACTCTAATGTTCAGGTTATACTGAGGCGTTTCACACGAGCGTTAATAGATTTCAAGGTTCGTTTCCAGTGTTAGACAAAAAACATTCTTGATCAGTTTTAACAGAATAAAGGTAGATGAAATCGCGGTAATTTGGATGATTGCCTAGAAAAACGATAAATAGCTAGCTCAAGTTAACATGATCGCATACAATATATCTAGAAATCCTGCGCCAAATATAACAAAATTACATAATCAACTGCGTTATATGAATAAAAACTGTGAAGTATTTCTTTAAAAACTCTCTAAGACAAACCAAAACAAACATATTAAAACTGGAAGTCTATAAGATATAGATATGCAAGTTTGTTGATTAGCTTAGCCATAAAATATAGTGAAACACCTAAACATTTTCACTTCAAGTGTTGGACATTTTTGTACTTTTTCCAAAATCTATTTACGTATGGTAGTGTTTAGTCCCACTTATTGTATACAGTCGAAATTGATGATACATGAAATGAAATAGTTCCGGGAAAATGAAATTTTGGAACTACACTGTCAGGCCTGTGATTATGGTTCCTGTTCTACCTGTTTTGAGAAGTCTGAAAAATCTGAAAAAAAGCCCCCAAGTCAGATAGGCTGATTCTGGCTGGATTTGAACAGCGGATCTCCCTCTCATAACGAGGTCGGCTGCTTTTTTTGTTGTTGTAATTATACGTCCTCCAACAACAAGTCATATCGGACGATGAATGAAATGGGTGAAATGCTGCCAAATGAGTCCAGGGTCCTTTGAACTTAGAGTTACCCGACATTCGTCTTTCAGGATAAGGGAAAACCCCGGAAAAATCCTTAACCAGGTAACTCACCCTGACCGAGATTCGAACCCGGGACCTCTTGAACGTGAGGCAGACACACTACCACCACGCTACCGAGGTGGGCGGCTGCCCTTGTTGGGTAGCTATTTTCTAGGTTAGGTTCTTATTGGAAGGATATATCTATTTTTGTTAGGAACTGTAAAATGCGCCCATTTCTGTCTGACTAGAAGAAACACAGCGTAAGAATACGCTAATAAAGAGGAAATCCATTATAATCCGGTTGGTTTAAAGTTACCAAAATTCACCTGATTAGTACTTGGACCAATTGAAAATACCATTGAAAACAATTTGGGATGTGGATTTTATAGCAAATCGAAGGCAAACTCTTAAAAATAAGTAAAAATAGGACAATAAGTAAAAATGGAAAATAACACGAAGGACGTGCGGTAACAACACTTTTTCTTACTTGGTCTCACTGCCAAGAGTAGAGATTAAGTAATGTGGCAGTGAGATCAATTTCTCTAAGCTATAAACAAAATAATCCCCTTTGTTCCTTTGATGTCACGATCAGAGTAAGGGTTGAAATGAGGTGTCGGAAAAATGGGAAGGAATGGCAATGTATAGCAAATTTCTACACAAGTTCCTTAAACACATAGAAAGTTGAACAAAAATAACTATCACTTTTGAGAACTCTTGTGTATTTTGGTGAGATATTAAAGTTGGAGGAGTAACTTCAGTGTAAGATGTTAAACTAGTCAACGAAACCAATCCATGTTGTCACTGTGTAGCCTGAATCCTGGAACAATTAATCTCATTAAAATTGAAACATATATTTTGCTTAATAGATAGCTAAAGTGTTATAATGTTTTGCCAAACTTCCTTTGTAATACATTAAATTACGCTTGTTATTCATCACTTAAATGCTTCAGCAATCCCTACAGTGTATTTCCACAATCTTATGTTAAAACTTATTTGTAAAATATTTAAGTTTATCTTTCTCTACTTACATTACTTTGTGAAATACCTGCACTTTTATGTTAAGGGTTTTTTTTATAAATGAAAAAGGTTCATTTGTGATTCATACCAATTAAATTATTTAGAAATATAGGTAATAATAGCTGTTCCGGCAAAATGCGTACCGCCAATGAAAGTTGTCAGAACTTATCTATATAAATAAAACAAATTTGGATTAGTTAGTTATTTATTCTGCAAATGGGGTGAAGATTGAATACAACACAGTTACAATTCAGTTAGTAAATTTAAAGATTTCTGATAAACAATATTGATTATCTCTTTTGTGAAGCGTAATAAAGACGATGGTTTTCAGACGCGCGAACACGCAATGTATAATTGTGCCTAACAGAAACAGGGAAAATCCGAGTTGATTCCGCAACCTTCCAACGACTGACCTTGTGATTTATTTATGGTCATCGCAAAGTCCAAACGCACGAGATGTTGTAGACGCCTAAAATAAAATGGTAAGTCCATTAGAATCATTTGAATACGTGTGATCAAGATATCCTCTCCTTTGTACTTTCTCTTGATAACTGTTGCCTCAATTACATTATTTATTAGATTTTTCATAACTTAGTCTCGTTTCATTGCACAGTCGCGGTTGTTTAATGCTACGCAGAATGCTCATAACTGATTCTACATTTAATTTTAAATTGTGAGTTGGGAGTCCAGGCAATTCTAATGAATTTGAAAACTCTGTGGGATATTTGACTACGTCATCCTGGTTAATAACTATGTAAACTGATTTGTCCGAAAGCAGCTCCCTCTAAGAAAATACTGTATGGTCACATTGAGATCGACATCTGTATTTTCTTCTCGCCAATATTGCTCATTTCCTTTCTTCAAAAAATTTCTTAGAGCTCTTAATATTTATGTAATCATCAATGGAGGAATATTTACAGGAACAGTGTAATTATATATTTATTTGGAGCTATATTGGGGATAGAGTACATATTACATTCTTAGAGGCAACTTCGTGATGGATGTTAAATTAAACTTTACTTATATATGCCAGGAAAACATAAATGAATAACGAGCAATTGAGAAACCTGTAAGTATTGGAAAATACAAACTAACAACAAAGAGAACTCTGGAAGTTACAAACTCCCCGAAAGCATAATTTGAAATTAGCTGTGGGTATTAGCGTGATGCAATTTCTATTTCGTAACATTTTGGCTGTATCTTACAGAACTTGAGTTATTATGAGAAGTAGTTCAGAATGAGAAGTATTTGAAAGGTCCCCACTCCAATATATTCCAGACACAAGTTCCATTTACACAGACACTGCCTTAAACTTACGGTAGTTTAATCGGGATAATTTGAACGGATTCTGATAAACTAAAAGCAGGTGACAAAACTTCATGTAGACGCAGAGGATAGCTTTGGATAGATCGTTTTGTAATTTTATGTCCCAAATTTGGAAGACTCTGAACCGCTATTGGTGTTCGAGTTATTATTTTGAACATACTTACACATACACTCACATAGACCTTCTCCTAAATACGTCAAACTTTGAATACAGGGAATCCTATAACGTGAATTTCCGCTAAAAACTGAATATCTAATTTCTAGGAGGAATTCAATACATGCTCTACTGTGACTATGTAGTTGAGAAAACTTGAAATGAAATGATCTATTTAATAGCATACTTCCAGCTAAAGGCGATGAAAAAAATGTAGAAGAGCGGACTAAGAAAATGCTATGAGTGTAATCCACTAAAATACAGTTATAATCACATATTATAACTCGGATATTTTATTCCTAAATTGTTTTCCCTCCAGGAGTGTAAATTTAGTTGACAAATAACAAAAGAACAGCCCGCCTCGGTAGCGTGGTGGTAGCGTGTCTGCCTCACGTTCAAGAGATCCCGAGTTCGAATCTCGGTCAGGGTGAGTTACCTGGATAAGGTTTTCTCCGTTTTCCCTATCCTGAAATACAAATGTCGGGTAACTCTAAGCTCTATGGATCCTGGACTCATTTGAGCATCATTTCCCCCATTCCATTCATCGTTCGATATGACTTAACGTTGGAGGACGTAAATTACACAAAAAAGAACAGATCTTACTACCTAGTGTTTCTTGATGTCGATAGATGGCTCTACGTGTCGTATTTATTGCGCTGAAGTAACTTTCTAGTTTTTTTTAGGGAATTTTATAAAAGTTTCTAATTTTAATAATTACCTTAAGCCTTTATTTAAAAGCCCTTTATAACGTAAAGCTAAAGAGTAGGCATTGTTTAGATCCAGAAATATCTGATCAGAAAATATGTTATATGTGAGTAGCAGAAGTCTTTGATCTCCAATTGATAATGACGCCGTTTCGCATATCTGATTGTGATAATTTTATATGGCAAAGTTGCTGAATAGGAAATTTTTATATATATTGTCACCCAATTAGGGAAGGGACGGACAGGCGACAGTTGGGAGGGACCCTAGGCACTGGGCCACGCCCACTCATCGGTCTCTGTCACTAACTGAGGGAAATGTCAGTTGTCCCTCGAAGTTTCTCTCCCCTTCTCCTCTCCTATGGAACGTTCGGGTAATTTGCGGAAAACCAGAGACTTCTAGAATAGCAGGATATTCCTATAAAAGGGACTTCAATTAGGAGTGAGTCAGTTAGTGTTTGACGTGCTAGTGAAGTAGCGCCGTGTACGTGCATCGGAACGATAACGGACGAACTGGTGAATCGTAATTGTGTGCATTACGTAATTTTGTGTAATTGGCAAGTGTTTAACTGTAAGTCGGTGGAAATAAAGAACATTTCTGAGTGGTGAAATTGGACTTTTCATTTCACGAACCCACAAAGTCACACTGGTGTCAGGAAGCGGGAAGATAACATCACCGAACATTACAGCCATGGAATCCGCATTGGAAATGCTTTTGGCGAAGATGAACGAGTTAACAGAGAAGACGGAAGCGGCAAATGACAGCCTGGCCGCGAAGCTGGAGACTACAAATAACAACCTCACCGCCGAGTTGAAACAAATGAAGACGGCCAACGACAACATCACCGCCGAGTTGAAACAAATGAAGACGGCCAACGACATCACCGGGAAGATGGAAGAAATGAAGGCCGAATTAACAGCGAAGACGGAAACGGCTAACAACAACTTGGCCACGACAATGACCTCAAAGATGGCCGAACTGACCACGGAAATGAAGGTGGCGAACGAGGCTCTCGCCGCCAAATTTCAAGAACAGTTGGCCGGCGTGAGGGATGACGTGACGGAGCTGGGCAAGCGGATGGGCCAAGTGGACGAGTGCGTCGAGGACCTGGCGAGCCGCGTTAACGACCTGGAAGGGAAAGCCGACTGCAGCGCGAAGTCCCTGAACGCCATGGTGGAGGACGTCGTCGGCAGGAAGCTGAAGGATTTGAAGGCCGACGCGCCGGGACACGACACATCTGCGCGCGTCAAACCTCCCATGACGGCGCGTCAACGTTTGAGGTCTTCCGCCGCCAGTTCGACACAGTGGCCAGGCACAACGGATGGTCACTGGAGGAGGAGGCCACACAGTTAATAGCCAGCCTCCAGGGAAGAGCCGCGGAAGTCCTAAACGCGGTGCAGACGACGGCGGCGCCCAAGGACATCTGGGAAGCCCTGGAGAATCGCTTCGGGAACCACCGCTTAGCCGCAGCATACCGCAGCCAGCTAAAAGCAAGGTCACAGCAGCCGGGGGAGACGCTGCAGGAGTTCGCCATTGCGATCGAGCAGCTGGCTAGCAAGGCCTTGGTTGACCTGCCACTGGAGTTCGTATCCCGGGAAGCCGCCTACAACTTTGTCGACGGGGTACGGGACACGGAGATTCGTCAGCGCCTAATGCTCGGGGAATATAAAACCATCCACGAGGCGCTGACAGCGGCATTAAGGATGGAGGCGGCCAAAATAACATCCATCCCGACGTCGAGAACGAGGAGTGTCCGCTACGCCGGAGACAGAAGACCAGCTGAGGGACGCCGGCGAACACCTAGTGGCCTGTGTTGGGGGTGTGGACAGCCCGGACACCTGCAGAGAGACTGCCCACACCAGGAAGAGCAGCCGGAAAACGAGTAAGGGCCGTCGTGGAGAGGGGCACGTCGGCGCCATCACCACCATCCCCTCGAGTGACACTGCGCGCCGTCAGCCGGCGTATGGATGACAGCCTCATCGCGGACGGTTGGATAAGAGGAAAGCCGTGCCGCGTGCTGGTGGACACCGGGGCGGCCGTGACCATCATCAGACCTGACGTGGCGAAAGATTTGCCGACAAGGAAGCCAAGCCGGCCATACCAGCTTGTCACGGCATCGGGCGACACCTTGCCTGTGGAGAAGGAGGCCCTGCTGGAGCTGAACTTGGGACGGAGTGCCGTGCGTCTGTGGGTGTTCGTCGCGAAGGTGGCTGAGGAGGTGATCCTGGGACTGGATGCCCTCAGGAGCCATGAGGCGACGGTCGACGTCGGCAAGAAGGTCCTGCGGCTTAACGGAGAAGAGGTTATACTCCGTCAACCCGAAGAGCGCCTTGGAATGTGCAGGGTCGTCTTGGACGAAGACGTGGTTGTTCCCGCGAGGAGCGAGGTGGTGGTGACGGCGCGACTTGAGGGCCAGAGAACCAGGAACATGATGCTGGACCAGAAGACGCCTGTACACGGACTGTGTGTAGCCAGGGCATTGCTGCCGTGCCGAGAGGAGGTGCCAGTGAGACTGCTAAATCCAACGGACACCGATCACGACGTCCAGGCCGGGACGGAGTTGGGAACGTACGAGCCCGTAGTGAGCGTAACAGCAATCGACAAGACACAGGAGCCGGCGCCGAAGCAACACCTGGGGCCCCGGCTAGAAGGCTTACTGGAGAGGGCGGCCGACCACCTGACCGCAGAACAGCTGGAGCAGGTTCGACAACTACTGGGGCGATACGAGCGCGTCTTCAGCCAAGGCGATAGTGACTACGGCCGCACGGACAAAGTGCTTCACCGCATCGACACCGGAGACGCCCGGCCTATTCGGCAACCACATAGACGCGTTCCGCTGGCGAAGCAAGGGGCAGTACGAGACATGCTGGAGGACATGAGATCCAGGGGAGTGATTGAAGAGTCCGACAGCCCTTGGTGTTCCCCTGTAGTCTTGGTGACGAAGAAGAACGGCGAGCTGCGCTTCTGCGTAGACTACAGAAAGCTGAACGCTGTCACCCGGAAGGACTGCTTTCCCTTACCCCGGATTGACGACACCCTGGACACGCTAGCTGGTGCACAGTGGTTCTCGACCCTGGACCTGAAGTCGGGCTACTGGTAGGTAGCTCTAGACCCGAGAGACAAGGAGAAGACCGCATTCTCGACGGGCCAAGGTCTTTGGCAGTTCACGGTTATGCCCTTTGGCCTCTGCAACGCACCAGCTACCTTCCAACGCCTCATGGAGTCAGTTATGAGAGGGCTGACTTACGATGCCTGCCTGCTATACCTGGACGACATCATCATCGTCGGGAAGACTTTTGAAGATCACCTCGAGAATCTGAGTAAGGTGCTACAGAGACTGTAGGCGACCAACTTGAAGCTGAACGCGAAGAAGTGCCAGCTCTTCCGCAAGAAAGTGAACTACTTAGGCCACATAGTCTCAGCAACCGGAGTGGCCACAGACCCGGAGAAGACACAGGCTGTGAGAGATTGGCCTCGCCCAAAGGATAGGAAAGAGTTGCACAGTTTCCTGGGGCTGTGCAGTTATTACCGCCGCTTCATAAAGGGGTTCTCCAACATCGCAAAACCACTCACCCGCCTGACAGAGGAACACCGGCCTTATGTGTGGGCAGAGGACGCCGAAAACGCTTTCCAGCACCTAAAGGAGACCCTGTGCAGTGCTCCAATTTTGGGTTTCCCACAACCGGGTGGCGCCTTCATTGTGGACACCGACGCTAGCGACCATTGCATTGGAGGTGTCCTATCGCAGATCCAGGACGGCCATGAGCGGGTGATAGCCTACTACAGCAAGACGCTATCCAAGGCAGAGAAGATCTACTGCGTCACCCGACGAGAATTATTGGCGGTAGTAAAGACCTTGGAGCACTTCCACAAGTACCTGTACGGTCAGCCATTCCACCTGAGGACTGACCATTCCGCCCTAACCTGGCTATTGAGCTTTAAGAACCTGGAAGGCCAGACAGCACGTTGGGTCCAGAGGCTGCAGGAGTACGACTTCACCTCGGAACATCGTCGAGGGAAGAGCCACGGTAACGCAGACGCCATGTCCCGAAGACCCTGTCCAGAAGAGTGCGGCCAGTGCACAAGAGTGGAAGAGAAGGAGCGTGCCGCAGCAGTCCGAGTAGTTGTGGCAGTGCCTGCGGACGGTTGGGATAGCGCAGGCCTGAGGAGGGAGCAGCTGGCGGACGCAGACTTGGGGCCACTCTTGAGGGAAGTGGAGGCAGGGACATGACCAACCTGGGAGGATATCGCACCAAGGAGCGCCACCTACAAGTCGTACTGGGCCCAATGGGACTCGTTGAAGATCAGAGAGGGCGTGCTGTTCCGGGTATGGGAATCACCCGATGGGAAGACGCAGAGAGAGCAGTTGGTACTTCCCCGGAGTAAGGTCCCGGAAGTCCTGGAGGAAGTACACGCCGGTACTTCGGGAGGACACCTGGGAGCGAACCGAACGATTGACAAACTACGGCAGCGCTACTACTGGCTGAGGCTCCGAGCAGATGCTGAGAGATGGTGCCGTCAGTGCCACGTGTGCGCGGCGAGTCGCGGCCCCCAGACTAGGAGCCGGGGTCGCATGCAGCAGTACAACGTCGGAGCGCCATTCGAACGGCTCGCCGTTGACATTGCTGGACCGTTCCCAGTTTCCGACCGAGGCAACAAGTACCTAATGGTGGTCGTGGACTACTTCACCAAGTGGCCGGAGGTGTATGCCATCCCAAACCAAGAGGCAAAGACAATCACACACTGCCTCGTGGAGCAAGTGTTCTGTCGATTTGGGGTGCCGTTAGAGCTACACAGTGACCAGGGTACCAACTTTGAGTCCAACCTAATGAAGGAGGCATTACAAAGGCTTGGGGTGAACAAGACTCGCACTACGCCTCTACATCTCCAATCGGACGGCATGGTCGAAAGGTACATCAAGACCTTAGAGGAACACCTGAGGAAAGTCGTGGCCAGCCATCAGCGAGACTGGGACGTCAAGGTGCCACTGTTCTTGCTGGCCTATCGCTCGTCTACACACGACACAACTGGGATGACGCCAGCCAGCTTAATGTTCGGCCGAGAGTTACGCCTCCCTTGTGACCTGGCTTTTGGAAGCCCTCCGGAAGCGAAACAGCCAGCGACCGAGTATGTGGAGAACTTGGTGGACCATCTCCACAACATGCACGAGATGGCTCGCCAGAACATCCAGAAGGCGAGCGACCGCATGAAGACCAGGTATGACAGGCAAGCCAACAGCCAAGGGTTCCAGCAAGGTGACCTGGTCTGGTTGTACCGTCCTACCCGGACCAAGGGACGCTGCCCGAAGCTCCAGCAGCCATGGCAAGGACCGTACCGGGTTGTGAAGAGGATCAACGACGTGGTCTACCGCATCCAGAAGGTTCCCCGAGGAAAGATGTTGGTGGTACACCTGGATCGTCTTGCACGCTACGATGGTGCTGTTCGGGACGACCAGCTTTGAGGAGGGAGCAGTGTCACCCAATTAGGGAAGGGACGGACAGGCGACAGTTGGGAGGGACCTTAGGCACTGGGCCACGCCCACTCATCGGTCTCTGTCACTTACTGAGGGAAATGTCAGTTGTCCCTCGAAGTTTCTCTCCCCTTCTCCTCTCCTATGGAACGTTCGGGTAATTTGCGGAAAACCAGAGACTTCTAGAATAGCAGGATATTCCTATAAAAGGGACTTCAATTAGGAGTGAGTCAGTTAGTGTTTGACGTGCTAGTGAATTAGCGCCGTGTACGTGCATCGGAACGATAACGGACGAACTGGTGAATCGTAATTGTGTGCATTACGTAATTTTGTGTAATTGGCAAGTGTTTAACTGTAAGTCGGTGGAAATAAAGAACATTTCTGAGTGGTGAAATTGGACTTTTCATTTCACGAACCCACAAAGTCACAATATGGTGAAATTACTGATTAGAAAATATGTTTTATGTGAGTAGCAGAAGTCTTGAACTCCAAGTGATATTGATGCCTTTTCGCATCTCTGAGTAAGGAATTCTAGTATTTTTTTCCTAAGAAAGATGTTTAAAACTTGTATCCACAGATTAATGCCAGATTCAGAGAGAACATAAGGGGGCAGAAATTGACCCAAACTTTTAAAATACGCCAGCCATGTAAACTGAGGTCTGGAAGCAACAAAATTTCAAGCTCAGGCACGTATATATCAGAATGGTGGCTCATAGTTTACACCATAGGATCTGCGAGAAGAGGGAATTTCACCACCCTGAGATGGACTGCAGCTGTCTACTGTGCAACAAGTGGTGTCATCCTTACTACATACTGGTCTGCAAAGCAAGGACTAATTGGATAGTATTTTACGTAAACGACCAAAACTCTCGTTAATTCTCATTATTATGTACAAATTGTGTTTAATAAATCCTTTATTAATACCAGATTCTCAACTCCGTGGAGGCGATTGAAGCTGTCCATGTCTTGGCATTTTTGGGGGACTGTACTTACGAATCTTTATAGTACTTAATATTTCAAGGGACACCTTCCTGATAACTGTTTCACTGTATTTACACCAGCTTCTTCTCTCACATATGTTGTATTACTCATTATATCAATAGAAAGGGCATAAGCATTTACAGGATCTTATAGTGACTCCTTTAAAGCCATTAGTATTACTTCAGGCTTCTGTATTTCTCTTGTGTCTATAACAAAATGTGTAGTAGAACATCTTCCGAAATCGTTTATTGCAATCTTCATGAAATTAGAACAACAAACCAAGGCAAAAGAGTGGGTTGGCAAGCTTGGCAGTCTAGTGTGATTTCTTCTGTAATTTACGTCCTCCAACCTTGTCATATCGGACGATGAATAGAATGGGTGAAATGATGCTCAAATGAGCCCAGGGTCCATGAAGCTTACAGTTACTTGACATTCGTCTTTTAGGATCAGGGGAAACTCCGGGAAATACCTTATCCAGGTAACTTACCCCGACCGAGATACGAACTCGGGACATCTTAAACGTGGAGCTAGTGTGAGCATAAGAAATTAAATTACTATGAAAAACAGATTTTATGTGAGAGGCATTTATTCATTTATACTGATTGTTTACCAGGAGAAAGATTTTGGTTTAAAACAATGTAACTCTCTTTGGCGGCCGCTGCACCGTTTCTGGAGCTCACAGAATAATCACTATCAACTTTTTGTATTTGTTCACATAATTTTGATGCCTATTTAACTAAAGTTATATAAATTATATTTCCCTCACAAACCTTAATGAAGTTTAGGGCAGGTATTTCCAGTGGCTGCCTTACCTTCTTGGTACGGTGTTAACTATTAGCTCTGAGCAATGGATAGAACACTGTCATGTAGTTATCATATAATACATTAGTAGATGTAAATATTTATGCACTAAACTATAAGTGATATCGTAGCAATATACTGAACAAATATATTTAGATATTCAATATAATATCTTGTACTATTTAAATGCGTATTTGTATTCAGTATTGAGAAATAATATCTTGGACTAATTCCCCAAAATTAATGCCGTTATTGTCCATTACTAAGTAACGGATAGCAAATGAACAACTTTTACCTATAATATTAGCTTTTATGCTCTTGTTTGTGCCTGTCACCAATATTTGTGTAAACGAAGATTATGAAATGATTTTATTTTCCGCTCGACCACTCCTTTCTCCAACAATTCATGTTTGTTTTACACAGCTTCTTAAAAATACTCTGTAGAAACAGTTTTAATGCACATTTCATTGCAGGTACAAAAAGGATACAAGGTACCAAAGCGACAGTCAGTTATGTAAAACTTTCCTCTCTAAGCTGGCTTTGAAATTGTACATTGTTTACATGAACAAGACCTATAGGGAATTATGGTCACTTCTAGGATGTTTAAGTATGTAATAAGAAAGGATATCTCAGATACGGTTGATATTAAAAATATGTCATATACTGAATAAATTGTGCACTTAGAAAGATCTAGGTACTTTTTATGCAAGAATTGCTAATCTGCCACTCATACTTTCCAAAATGTATAACATTCCTTTGAATTAGAGGACTTAATGGAATATCCGTGGAAAATTCAAGATATACGTTTTAATAAGCATATGTGTGTTACTTTACTTAAAACTGTTATAGCCCTTAAACTGTTGGTGCTCTGTGGAGTTTGATGAGTTCAGAGGATTTTGCTCCAATACCATCGTGTCGCATCCTTGGTAAAGCTTGAAGTAATACCAAGTCTGCTGTTAATCTGACAATTCGTCTTGAGTTACGGTATTCACAGTAACACTCCAAATATCACTCACACACACGCACACACACGCACACACACAAACTCTCTCTCTCCCCCCCCCTCTATTCGTTTCTTTTTTGTTCTTTTTTCAATGACTTTTTATTTCAGGATATCTCAGCATCATCATTTTTATTCACATTCCTGGCTACCTACTTAGCATCTAGTTGTGAAAGTAATGACCAGCGGCTGATACATAGTATATCTGGGCCGGACTTAAGCCAGCAATTTATAATCATCCTTTAAATATTACAAGGGGGGCATCCCAGAGGCATTCCAAGGGAAAGAGGTGATTAGACAATATACGTAGAATCCTAACATTTATTGACATTTTGTTATAAAGGGACTACACGAAAATTTCGGTTTTACATTTTGTTGTAGTTAATGGGTGACTCACACAAGGCCCTCCCAATGGTGGAACTACTGTCCCGGATATATCCTTCGTTTGGGAGATGCAGTTACTAGTAACGTCCTTTTAACCTGCCACGCTACTTTTGCTGACAAGTACATATTAATGAACCAAGCAGTTGGAAAATGAAGTGAAATAAGTAGTGTGGTAAGTTAGAAAGAGAGCAATTTCGGAGGATAAAGGGAACCATCCCAACATTCGCCTACAGAACCGGGGAAGGCCTAGAAAGAACATGGATCGGCCGTAGGGATCAAACCCAGGACTTCCTGAATGAGAGTTCCTCGCACAACCTCCTGTACCATCAGGTTCGTATAGTGAACTAACCTACAGATACTTACTAATTAGTAGAAGAACCATGTATATCTCTTGGAATATTATATAAAGTATGATGATGTTTTGTAAAGAATCATGCACATTATCTCTAATATTATAAAAAAATCTCTACTACATATATTAATTCAAATATATCTTGCTTTTGTAACATGATAATGCGAATAAAGCGCAAAATATAATTTATCCAGCCTCTAACATACTCCGATATTAGCTGTAATAAAATTACTTTCCACTATCCTAGGGCACTTATCACAAATTTTTTTTTTTTTAATTTCACGTCCTCCAACGCTAAGTCATATCGAATGGTGAATGAAATGGTTGAAATGATGCTCAAATGTGTCCAGATCCATGAAGCTTAGAGCTACCCGACATTCGTCGTTAAGGATAAGGGAAAGCCCCGGAAAAAGCCTTATCCAGTTTGCTCACCCTGACCGAGATTCGAAATCGGGACCTCTTGAACATGAGGCAGACACGCTGCCATCTACGCTACCGAGGCGGGCGCTTCTAAAGAAAAGCTGGAAATGAACACTAACACATTTTATTGAGGTTAAATTATCTTGCTCTACTTTAAGATGATTTCGGGATAGTTAGCTGTTTGTTGGAATTTGAAAGGAGAACCTCATTCCTGGTAGTCAGGTATATTTTCCGTTGTTAACACCATGCGAACACAGGGAGCTGCCCTGGCATATTTCCTCTACATTACTCCCCTTCACTTCAATGAACAATTATGTTCCCTAGCTTCACGTAAAAGTGTATATTAAGCCAAAGCACCGCAAACAAAACTGAGTTCACAAGCTTTGTATCTTCTTTCCCCTTGGCAAAACATAGTGTTTTAATCATGACTCAAGACTGTGTGCATCCTGGTTGTGTGTTGACCATAGAACAAAGAGCTTAGCTGTGGTAACACTGAATTATAATTCGCGATAAATGCTTTGAGAATCCAATCTCTTTACAGATACGATAGTCGGCTAATAAGTCTTGGGCCTTACAATAAAAAACACAGTGATTTTTTTATTTATCAATATAGTCTCCAGCAAGGTTAATACATTTGTCATGTCGGTATTCTTGTTTAATTAAACCAACTCTGCAGTGCGATTTATCATGGTCCTCAAAATAGCTGCTTACCGCATCAATGACTTCCTTGTTGCTGTGAAATCTTCTTCCCCCAAGAAGTTTTTGAGGTTCGGGAACACGTTATAGTCTTTAGGTGCTAGATTTTGTAAA
>CM060948.1:153299350-153331850 GCA_030765055.1 Mantis religiosa | reverse complement strand
TCACTAGAATGCTGTTTTTCTAAAAAGAAGAGACATTTTTATATATTTGACAAGTGTTCTAAAGTGTTATGCTTGTTGATTTCTGTGCACTTTGATTAATTTGCGCTGTGTTGTTAATTATCGTAATTTAAAACGTTTTTGTCCGAACAAAAGTGAATTTGAGTGGAGAACCTTTCCAGATTATGACTCCGTTTATGTTAAATAACCATTAGTGCCTAAATTACTTAAATATCGGATCAGAAATATATTTGGCAAGGAATAATTATTTATGTAAAATATTCATTTTGTCACAACGAATTCAAAAGACATTTTTATGGACGCCTAAAAACTTTGCAGTTTCCAACTGCCTTTAGAGCAGTGCTTGAAGAACTTTTATGGATATATTTGGGTGACATTATGCATTATGACATTATCAGTCCAATCCAAAATATTTTAAATCAAGTTAGACTTAAGAAAACTTATGTTGTCAAAGGTTTCAACATAAAATGACTTCAGATCAAAAACTTCAAGGCATTTATTAGTGGAGAAATACTTCGGAATTATTTCAGGGTGGCGCCTCAAATTGGATTTGAAATATCGTTAACGGTAATTAATCTTGGATTTATTGTTATAATCCTGAAAGGAAATGGCAAACGGCCCAATGGGTTTCTCGAGCAGAACTTATCCGTACAAGACTCCAACGAACTGGTGTTGTTAGTAAGAACAAAAACAGCTACTTTTTTGTTAAAATGCTACTTCAGCATTGCTGTACATTGGTACACAAATGTCTGCTTACAGGTAAGTGCCGAGTATTACAAAGGGGAACACATACATCATGACAATATATTGTCGCATACAGCTAAACTAACAACTGACTGTCTGAATGCCATAAAGATCATCATCATGGACCCTCCAACAAAGAGCCCTCATCAGCATCTTGTGATTTCTTTTGTTTCCAAAGTTTAAAGATGAATTTCATGAAATCACTTTCTGTCATTAGAACAGGCAGTGAAACATTATAAACAGCATTCGAAAATACTAAGAAGGAGTAGCAACAGTGCTTTAAGGATATGTTTGGCCGAATGCAAAAAATGCATTCACATCAAAGGGGAATATTTTGAAAAACAAAAGAAGGAAATTTGATATTTTTCAACCAATCCTTGTTTGGTTTTCTGAAAGTTTTCTATGTTGCACTCGCTCTCACTTGCCTACAATCTGTGGAACAATATTCTGTCCACTGTTTATATATGTTACCTATGCGGAATTTTGCTAGATGTGCATTTTTCGTAAGCGTATACTACTCCTTGGCAGAGCAGAATTACTCTGGTTCCCAGTCAGAGAATGTATCTGTGTTCGAGCCCATCCATAAGGATTCGGGTCCTTCAGCCTAATGTCCTCCTAGCATTTTGTAGAATACCGGGAGCTACGTTAGCTAGCAATGCGTAGTCACGGAAATTAACATTCCGGCTGGAGAAAGCATGATGCTGACTACATTCTCTTATTGATGTTCGTCCTACCTAACGCGAGCACGTAAGCGTGAGACCGACATTAAGGATCATTGGCCCATACCCAATCCACAGTAACACCACATTCACTTCATTTATTTCCTTTAAAAGTGAAAGCATGAAGACCAGGTAACTGTCTGTGACAGCCACTACGATTTACTATACGATATATTGCAGCTTTCATTTCTTTCTTTTAGTGCTGCATATGGGAATCAAAGCGCGCGTGCGCGCGCGCGCGCGCGCACACACACACACACACACACACACACACACAGAGGGAATTACATAGGTTAGATTCTGTCAGCAAGCAAATAGCTTCTGCAACCGTGATTTATACGTCAACAAAAGTTTAAAAAGCTGTAAGTCAAATGCGTTACGTATTGAACACAAAAGGACAGTACATATACGTATAATTAATTTAGATATGTATTGCAATTTAGCACGTTTAGTAATTTCTTATGGAATTTAATATTCAGATACATACATTTTGAACTTCAGCTGAGTCCTAGCTATAAGCACATATGTTGTGGAGCTAATGTCGTACGCGAGTATTCCAGAAGGGGAATATTACATTTTTGATTTAAAGGAACAAAGCAGACACATAAGACATAGCAGAGCGGAAGTGATGGAAAGTAAGGAGAGAAAATGGTAGAGTTAATGGCCGTTTGTATCAGGCAATTCCCCAGAGTAGCTAAGGGGAAAGTAAAAGGTGGCTAAGTACAGGAGATCGCTCGAGACGCCCCACCCAGTAGTAATCTCAACATAAAAACATATAATGTTTCTTCACAGCTGTGACTACCAATATTATACAATAGAGAGAAGGGCGTATTTGCCCTCAACTACTGTTTGACGAACTATGAAGCATTCATGGGTTCCAAAACAAACCTTTCTCACTCCTCGTTACCTGAGTGAATGAGAAATGTTCCACGTGCAAAAAGAGTTAGGGGGAGTAAAACGCCAAGGTAATGTCAGTATCTCATTGGGCACCAGTGCTCCTGTCTTTGTTTATTAGTAGACTCTCTCACTATTTTAGATGCATTTCAGAGCACCACCTCTCACGTTTATAAAGTGTGACCTAATCGTAAGCCAATTAGCTTACGCAACCTTAGCAACCTTATTAGTTGACCACAGATTAGGTACCTGTTAGCCGAATTCCAGGATCTCACGTGTCCAAAGTGGATATTAAGATCTACTAGGCTGATCGAAATACTCATAACTCCTGTGTCTCATAGCTGAAAACTTTTGATTAATTAAGTGAACATTCAAATTAAACCAGCACACAGAATGTATAGCCGAGCGGGATGGCTTAGCCGGTTTCGTCTGTGGCCCATACTCGGGAGGTCCGGATTAGATTCCAGTGGCCGACCTACCTGTTTCGCCAGGCAAATGCTAGGTAGATTAATTACATCCATTTCATCTCCATCACATCTCTCATTTGGTGGTATATTTCAGGGTGGGAGGGTCGGCGGGACTCTCGACGTTGTATGGCAGAATGATATACTCATACTAAACACCTCCTGATTCGGCAGGACCATTTTCGGACTCCGTTCCGACGTGGTGGGCTATTTCCGAAACACGGAATGTGGGGTACCGGTTGTGCTGGTCCGTCGGGGAAGTTTCCAACTGGTAAACTGTAAGGATTCTGCCCTCTGCATTGTCGTGACTCCTTGGGTCGGTCGCCCCTTGTCTACTCTCGCCTCATCTTTTCTCTCGGGCATGCCCCACTTGGGACATAGGTACAACAGATCAAAACCGGTAATAGCGCCTAATCTCTATCATGTGTACTAGCTCTATTATTATTCATTAACCGAAATAAAACAATTTATAACAAATATTCTATAAAGGTAAACGTGATATAGAAAGAATAATATCCCAAACGAATCTTTTGTGAGACAGTAGCAAACACAAGCGACGAGTAGCCACTGACTTCATTGTTCACATCGCTGTATTTCTCATTGCTGTGAGTATTCTATTTTGGCTATAGCACAATAGGCACTCGTCAATCACATGTAGTGTCTGTTATACCTTTTGAGAGTGTGTATCCCATGCATTGCATGCAGTTGTTTGAACTCAGCTCCGTTTCTCCACATTGTTCAGTTCTATAAACAATGAGCAAACCGGATACCCTTTCTAGCACACAGGGGAAAAGTCATATAATTAAAAAAATAGTTATGCTGACCTAGAAATTCCATACTCTCTTCTCGATACCGCGAGAAACCACTGAATAACTAGAGGAATTTAAAAAAATTACAAAAGCATTTAAAAATTAAAATTAGTCAGAATGGATACCTCGGAAGTGGCTGATGGTATTTGAAATAATTTTTCTGTTCTATAGAGTACTGCGCTACCATGTGGTACCATTTTGTCTCTTACCTATAGCTTACCGGTTATACCAAATTCCTTCAAAATGTAGAGGGCCGCCAAGGCTTCTCTCAAGGATCAAGATATCAAAGTTGTTTATAAACATGTTACCATATAGTTTTTAAATCAAGTTCGTTAGTCATTTTGAGAAAATTCCAAGTTGTGGAAAGTCTTCAAAGTAAGTGTGGAGACGGATAACTTTCTTAAAAACATTTATATCGCATCTTTGGAAGATGTAGTAGAAATGAAGCTTAAATATCATAGTATCTGTACTCGTAAATATTAATCAATAACAAAGATTATTTTTAACACCAGAAGAAAAGTAATTATTGACATAATTTTATGCTTTAAGTAGATATATTATTTGTGCAATAATGACTTTCTGTTTACCAGTTATATGAAGACATTCAGAATGAAAGGGGCCTTAACAGGTTATTCTCATAAAATCCAGGACGCATTTTTATTTGTCATTAAAGTAACGTAGGCATATCGTATTTTAATGGAAAATATTATAGGTATATTTTGAGAAAAACAAAATTAATGACAATTTTTTCACATAAAGTGTAGCACGGATTGGGAAATTTTTTGAAAATATACGCGTTGCGGCCTGGCAAAATGTTGAACGAAGATACCAAATTTGGTATTTAACTAACTTCTCGGTTTTATTGAATCTGTAAACTGACACACGACGTTATTTTAAAAAAAAATTTTCGATTCAGAGCCCTTCAAAACATATATTTTCGTAAAATCACAACTGTAATAAAATTCTTACTAAGTTATTAAACTATTAAATACTATTGCTTACTATCTTATTAAACAGGAAGGTAGTAGACGAAGAAAACACACAAATATAACATTACTGTTTCATTTAAAATGTTATAACAGGATATTTTATACATAACATTTTGTAGTCTTTCTTAATCTAGGCTCCATTGCTCAATTCAAGTGCAATATTTAAAAAACACACACGTGGTTTCTTTCTGAACAACAGCACATGCGTTTCATAGTAAAATATAAGCTGACATAAGTTTAAACAAAATCTCTTCATGAAGTAGGCGTTAAACGCCCACCGTTTTAGTTCGGACGGGGCGCTAATTATTCATAATTCTATTACTTGATGCAAATTATCGGTTGCGGCCAATGATGACCAGAAGTTCACTGATGGCCCATTTAAGGGTTCTGCTGGAACGGGAAATGCTCTAGCCAAATATGCGGTGAATTGACTTACCTGTTGCCACAGGCAATACACGTTAAATTTTGGAGCAAAATCTAGAAAAACTTAAAACTTGCATATTGTACCCTGTTCTTACTATGTACTCTCATTTCGCAGCTTTGATTTACTATTTCCAGCAATATTTGTAAATCTGTGTGGCTTTTGAAATACTCTTGAACACGTTACTGTAGCGCACATTGCAATTTGAAATATCGTTTTTTCAAAGCAATTTTTCTTTTCAGTATTTTTCAATGCTTAAAGTGCTTCCCTTATTAAAATGGTTGACCGATATGCTTCTAATTTTCAGGAAATTTTTATGCACCGTTATATAAGAGACTTATATTTTCTATTTTTCAAATTTTATTATTGGGTCATTTTTAAAAATAATTTATACCCTGATATTCCTAAAATCAAAATTTAAACATGGAAGGTTATTCTTTTCCAGCATAGCTTCATTTCCATTCGAAAGAGATCTCCCATCTGGGCTTCTTATGATGAACTGTTAAATGCAAAATGGAATCCTTAGTACGTTGTACATTGACACTGACACTCGAGGGCTTTTGATACAATACTATATCTGAAACAGATGGAGACTTCTGACTGAAATTTTGTGTATGGTTCTTATATCTTTATACTACAATTTAACTTACGGTAATAAAAACTTCATATCTGCCCAATGGAAATTGTGGATTTTTAGGTTTTTCACAACTGAACTCTGCCCCATATCAGGATATGAAGAGGTATTTTCCTGGTATGAGAATTTGATCAAAATTTTAATGTAAGATTAATAGAGCCTTTTTATCGCATTTTTAATATTTCACGAGTGTTTATCTTTGAAATAAGTATCTTTCTGCTCCAGCTTCTCTAGGGAGTTTTGCTTAGTGATTCTTTGAAGTGAAACATAAAACTGTAACCTTGTTTTAATTAAATCTGTTTTGATATTGGTTCTTGAATTGGGCATGAATGCAGAAAGCTTATTTACAGCAACTGAAAGGAAAGAAAATTCTTATCACAACAATATTAAGTTTATTATACTAATGGCCCATTATGTCAGCAATTACTTAAAATCTTGAACTTCTATTTTTACAGGTTGTAATAGCGGGATTTTTAATTCACTGATCTACTTTTATGAAATTGTTTGTTTAATGTGGAAGATAAGATTATTTTGTTAACTAAGTTACTATTTCGATTAAGATATTGACGAATATCTTTTAAAGGTACGATATAATGACTTTCTGTACTCAAATGTATGCAAATACACTTAAAACACTCGTTTTTCTACATATCTACTTCATGTTAATAATGATAACCTATTTTAGATGTTATTTTATTATCCTTTTCCTAATAATCAAAATGGTAGATAATATGAGAATACAATAATGTTAAGTGATAGTTGAATCTTTTAAGAGCTGGTCCCAATATTTTAACATTCCATATTTTAACATTCCACCCTCTTTGCTTCAACAAGACATAAACCTGTAACAAGGAATATCTCGAAAATGCTTATCCCCCCCCAAAAAAAGTGTATGACACAAATTGTGTGAATCAGTATCTGTGTAGTTGAATTTTGTATATCTGTTTCGATTTAGTGGTTATGCAAAGGTTATCCTGAGTGAAGAAGACTTCAGAGGAAATTACTGGAAAATTCAAAGTATGCATTTCATTTGTCATGGAAACACAATAAACATAAGGTACCTTAAAACTGATTTGGCCATATTTCAGAAAATAAAAATCTTTGATATATTTCCTTCTAAAGTGTAGATTAAGGGGTGAATATTTTTAAAACTTCCATGTCTCATTCTTGGAAGATGCTGAAGTTAAATACCAAGTTTGGAGGCTATCTTAAACGATTATGTTTTAGGCATGAACATGTGGTAGTTATTAAGTGCGAGCTATTTTTAACTATAAAGTACAAAGGACAACATCAGCTTACATCGCAGCAATACTTAGATTTCTACAATGTCCATCTAGGCCAATGAATCACTGTATTTCTGGCCCCAGGGAACTCAAATAAAATTGGTTAATACAGGACTTGCAGTCATGAAATATATCCATGGAAACATAACGAGAATGTGTTAGATTATTTCATGACTAAGATGACAAAATATGGGTTTATATATTATTATGTATAATACTGCTATTGATTGGATTGGATTACGGTACGGAGGGGATTCATCATTGCGACGAGCCTTGATATATTGTACTTATGTCCCAAGTGGCTGGCCGACTCTAAAAGTCAAGGCATTGCAGAGGGTAGGGGCTCTACTATTTGGCCGCGCCGTGGCTAAGTGGTTAGACGCTTGGCTCTCACCAAGGCGGCCCGGGTTCGATCCCAGGTGACCTCAAAGTGAGATTTGTGGTGGAAAACATGGCGCTGTGGCGGGTTTTCTCCGGGATCTCCGGTTTCCCCCGCCATCTCATTGCACCGGTGCTCCATGTTCATCTCATGTATTATCAGTGTCATCACCTGCGGTGCCGTATGTAGTAAAAGTGGGTGTTAAACACATTTCATTTCTCTACTATTTACCAGTTCGAAACTCCCGCAGCAGGCCAGCACATCCGGCATCCCACCCGTCGTTGTTAGCAAACGGTCCACCAGGTCAGTCCGGAGACCGGAAACCGTGCCACCAAAAGAGGAACTAATTACCAGGACCATATCATCCTACCATGCAGCACCGAGACACCTGCCGACACTTCTACCCTGAAAGAGACCACCAGATGAGGGATGATATGAAATAGTAATAGAGATGAAATGGATGGACAGAAAATTAGCTGGATGTAATTAACCTACCCAGATTTCGCCTGGTGGGCCGGGAAAACGGCGAAAAACTCCATGGGTCAGGTGGATTGGCCACAGGAATCGAATGCGGGTCGCAGACGAAACCGCCTGTGCCATTCCGCTCAGAACACTGCTATGGAGATTTGGAGTTATAATAATTGGATGTTCGGTAGTTTTGTCCGGAGTTCCATTTCTGTTTCTGTTAGTCAATAAATATATATCGAATTTAGAAACGCTTGCTGGGATTATTCTTTAGTTTATCAAGCAACCAAATCTGGCAAAAACGCATTAAATTTGGGAAATATCTGCTATAACAATTACATTGCTACGGAGGGGATTCAGCACCGAAACCTGTGCTTTATTGTATCTAAGCTCGAATTGGGGCATCCCGAGAGGAACGATGAGGCGAGAGGAGACAGGAGTCACGGCAGTCAACGACACTCCTACTCTGAAAGAGACCACCAGATGAAAGGTGATATGAAATGATAATGAAGATGAAATGGGGGGACAGAAAATTCAGGGGATGTAATTAATGTTCCAGCATTCGCCTGGCGACCCGGGAAAACCCTCGAAAAAATCTCATGGATCAGGAAGGTCGACCATGGGAATCGAACCCGGGCCTTCCGAATGCGAGCTACAGACGAAACCGCCTTAGCCATCTCGCTTGGCTGACAATTGCATTGCTTTACGTTTACACACTAAAGTTTAAATGGCATTTTCATTCTTCCTTAGTTTGACATGTGAATTAATGAGACTGGAAACATTCAATTGTCAGCAGATATTTGAATACCGAGATGAATATTCCTAGCTATAGGTATACACGTTTACTTATATATATGCTATCAACGAATTTTACATACAGTTTTTTCTTAAATTTATATTTTTATTAGTTGAATAATGAGAATAAATATTATTTTTCTTCACATTTTTAAAGATAACTTCTGAAAATCTGTATTAAAACAAAAATAGTGACAGAACGAAAACATACATACTGATATACAAAATGAAAAAACCATGAAATTATAGGATATAAACGATAACTTATCCAAATTTAATGATTATCTGCCACAGATTGTTTCTTGATGCAGAATGGAAACTAATACAGTAAGACCAACGCCCTCAGTTGAGTGAAATGTTTCATCGTTGCAAATTTAGGAATCATTCGGAGACATAATTTCTTCTTAAATTATTGTAATACATTAAAAAAACCTTAGGTACGAGACTTCGTGCAACTACTGTCTGCCCACCACAAGAAGGCTAACGGGGAATAAAGGGGAGAGGGGTTAAACTGTTTATCTGCTCTCGCAGTTACTCTGTTTACTTCGAAAGGAGTGTATGAGAGTGCGCATAAATCACACAAGCTGCCAGATCTAATGCTCGTTTTTCTCAGTAACTGCAAAGATTGGTATTATGCATGGGTGAGTTATGTGACAACACCGTAAACCTAGCATTCATATCAGCTCCGAAAGTCAAGCATAAACACATGAAAAAGTGTTTACGTTAGATATTCCTCTGTCTTGCCTTCTTGTGCTGGGCAGACAGAGCTACGGTGTTGACATCGTTTGCTCTATGCAGATTGATCTCCGCTCGATTTTGAAGCAGATTCCTTAAATTGCTTGCGTTGTCTGTATGTCAGACAAGTGTACTTTATAGCTGTGCTAAATACTTGTGCGCACTATTGAGTTATATTAATGTGATTAAAGAAAATCTCAGCATACAGAGCCGCAATGCGTTACGTGTTGCCATTATTATTTCCCTGCAATCGTATAATGCCAATAGAAGCAATGTGGAAGCTCAGCTGAGTTAGCAGACTCATTATCAAATATAAATGAAGGAAATAATACGTGTATAAGACATATCTGAAATAAGAGCACCATTTATATAATTAGTCAAATCTAAATATATTTTCATTTAGAAATAAAAGCCATAAACGTAATCATAAGAAAACATCATTTCATGGTTTCCAGGTGTCATAGGGAAAAATATATCAATTGCAATGTTTATTTTTCGCAATCAGAAGCTATATTTATAATTAACCTTCTTAATACATTTGTATTGTAGTTAATTTACTTGTCCTCCATCAGGCAGTATGGTATAATCCAGTTGATGACTACAGAAGAAGACTTAGGTATTTAAATGCCACTGGAATGCTCTTTTATATCAGCAAGGTAGTCCTTTCTTCCAACCCTTTCACAGTTAAGAAGTAATTAAGTAAGTAGGGCAACAGAGGTAAGGAGAAAGGCACATTTACTATTAGGGAAAATCTAATGAAGGGGATGTCTGTTGTACTTTTTTACCTCCGTATTTAAATGTTATAAAACCTGTCCTTCCTTCTTCTTTCCATATCGCACGAATGTGACACGTCATGCTCTTGAGCAGCAATTCTTTGTTTTCCATGAAAGACTATGTTTATAATCTAAGGTTTCATTTATTAATTTATAATTTAACTGTGTTAAGTATATTTTACAATTTAAGTGTGTTTTTAAGAATCTCTGAAGAATTTTCCCAGTTTTACATTGAGATTCGTAGGCACTCTAGTTTACCTCAGCAACATGGACACTTATATTTTATAGAAAAAAGATACACAATTAATTTTCTGCCTAATTATTTGCCTAATTTCACTGCATGAAATACCTGTAATTAAATTTCAAGATAATATTTAACTGTTTTGGAAATAATTGTGCTTATTAATGCATTTTAATGCACTGTAGTAATTTTAACAGTTAACACGGAATACATACTGCAGATACTTAAACATCATCTGAATAATTATAAATGTTAAAACATTAAACTCCAAGTGGTAGGCTGTAGAGAAAGGCTAATAAAACTAATGAGCCATTAGGGAATAGGGGCGTCGGTGGATAAGCGACGAGAGAAAATACAGCGCAGATGCGTCATGACTGAATAACAAAAGATAAAAATAAATCCTTTATTTAGCGTGTCCTCGCAGAGCACGCTGTGCAAGATCAATTGGTATTACGAATGTGAAAGGCTGCAGCTCTTGTACCCACCTCATTTCCAGCCACTCCAACAGAAATGTTGGTAATTACAATAAATTCTCTCCATTCATAACTATCTAAAGAACATCCAGGGTTGAAACATGACTTTCTGAGGACGCAGCGAAATTTTTCTTTTTGTCACTTGCGGTAGCAAAGTATAACATTTTCGAGTAACATGAGAATCTTTTCTATTGCTATTTAAAGGCTGATAGATGTCACTAAAATAGAGAGGTGTACAAAGGTGAACTTTGATTTCTCACTATATGGTGGGGTGAGGTGATAAAGCATGATACAGAAGGAGTTTACATTTACGGGGCTGCACAGGTAGTTGTGGAGGGTGCGTTCTAAACACACAAATCCACCTTAGTGTACGATACATGGCCACTATTATTGACAAACGGAACTTGAATTTAAAAATAAACACAAAATGATTCAACAAACCACATTTTTAAATGGAGTAAAACTTATAAAATGAGCTCGTTTAGCTCCAAAAAATATATCGGCATGCAAATCGTTCCAAAATTTAGTGATGTGAATTTTAATTGCTATAAACATACTCTAAGATGTAAAACAAGAAAAAAGAACAACAAAAAACGTGAGCACATGCAATTTCAATTTATAATGCTGAGAAATTTTGGGAATAACTATCATTGAGAAAACTCACTTACTAGTTTTCGTATCACAAACAGCGCGATAAAATTCTTAGTAACTTAATCTATTCATGCATAAATGATTTAATGAATAGAAATCTGTATAGTGTTATAAACCTGCATGGGGCTAAAAAAATTATCTGATAGCTTTTAGTCCGTTTTAAATACGTGGTATCCTGAACATCTGGCCGCGTCATGGCTGAGTGGTTAGACCGCTTGGTTCTCATCAAGACGCCCCGGTTTCGATCACAGGTGACTGCAAAGTGAGATCTGTGGTGGACAACATGGTTCTGGGTTGGGTTTTCTCTGGGTCCTCTGGTTTCCCCCGCCAGCATTCTACCGATTGCTCCATCATCACCTTTCCTATCACCTCAACTCTCTCGTACTTACACTTCCGGCGATGGGCTGATCACTCATCCCGGAATATCTCTGATCAGGAAACCTATGATGCTCAACCCGTTGCTTACGGGCCTCGAGGTTGCACAGTTCAGAGGCGCTATGTTCTACTTAAGGAACTACAGGAATTCACTCATTTATACTAAACATTTATAATTCTTGTTTCCATGTCTGTCTAGTTGCTTTTCATGCAGCTCTGAGCTATGTTTAAAGTTTCAAAGGACTTCGGTGAGTATTGCGAGAAAAATTCTAGACATGCGTTTCATTTCTCATGAAAATATCTTCAGCATACAGTATTTTAATAAGAAATGTTAGAGCCACCTTAGATAAAATGAAATTTTTAAAGGCGAATGCTATGTTTGTTTCTCATCAGGCACGGTTCCTTTTCAAAATTTCGATTTCTTTCATTTTTTTTCTAAACTTTCAGGTGTTTAAGTTTCGAGGCGAATATTTGTTGTGAACAGATAATGTGAACGCCTCTCTTAGGACACGAGAGGGCTGTTTTTTCAAGGAATCCTTGATGAGTTTTCTAGGCAGCTCCAGTTGTTAGACGGATCTTCGAGCCTGGAAATGTTAAGAACTCCCCTGTTTCTAAGGCTAGTCTGCATACAACTGCCCCTATTTAGTTTTTAATTTATGCAACATGCTAAGCGACATAAGCGACTTACGTCTTTCTGAATCTGAACTCGAATTGAATTTATTAAACCTATTTAGTGATTTCAACGTTGTGATACATGATCATTGGCACACATAGAGAATATTGTTGCAAATGTAGATGTGACCCGGGAAACTACATCATGTGTTGCGAATAGGATTGTGTATACTTAAAGGTGCGTTAACCACAAGTCACCTCTTATGGCTTGAGGAAACTTAAGGGTGGAATAGTGATAGCAGTTACATATTTGATCTTGAAGTACCATATGTTCTTTCCTTGAGGATTTTGTCCTGTATGTGGCTGAGGAGGCGTGTAGTATGACCGCCATTAGAAGGCGGCATGACGACCCTGAATCTCGGACCAGAGTGACCTCCGTAGGAACCAAATTTAATGAATGAGCCCCGCGCGCTGGCTTATCCAGCCTTCAATATGGATCCTACCAAAAATGGCAGCTAACAGCATTTCCCATGTTAGAGGGCCAATACAGATGTTTCCAAGCTAGCTAAGCATTATTGTATTTGCCCAAAATATTCTGGTCACCAAACAGTGTTTACGTAATTCGGCTTACGCTGAATTATGTGTCCATCACCTGTCCGTGGCTGAAATGAATCACCAGGAACCTGATGCAATATTCTAAAGTATACATCTTTTCGTCAGCGAGCAAAATTTATTCTTATTCAACAAATGCCAACTATGCCAAAGTCACGGCTCAGGAAATGATGAAAATAACAAGATTAAAGTGATTTCCTAAGTTTCACTCAACCAAATACGCAATAATATCACGTACTTTATCGGGTAAGACATATTTGCATGTTGGCATAGCATGTACTAAGTAATCAACTGAGCTAAATTGTGCAGTAAAAGCACATTAAAGAGGGAATTTCGACCTGAAAGGATGATGGGTTGCAACTTGGGCAGGTCATGTAAAATGCATATATGTTGTAAAGAGCAGCCTTTGAGATTTTCCTTTTCCCAAGTGATGTACCTTATAATGGAAGCCAACCACATCAGAGACACAGGCTTTTAGGTATTCAGTATTAACCACATAAAAGTGAAGAGCGCGCTATATCGAACTGTGTTTTCAACTAGCAGTGTGGTTAAGGCTTTTTCCTCATGCTAAAGAGGAACGACATCCTAATCCTTCCAGTTTCAGTTTCCAAGTTTATAGAATATAATTCATTGTTCCCAGCAACTAACAGAAATGCTCAACGTTGTGAATTACAAAGGCTTCCCAACAGTGACTGTGACTCATATGGATTCCGGCGTCGTGGGCATCATATCTTCGAAATGTTTAAATATGTGATGTTCCTATTCCACGTTCTATTAAACCAGCATACTATGATAGCGAAAACCGGTATGTAAAGAGACTGGTAGTTTCTACTTTACCTCGTTTAGTTTAAGGAATATAAATATTCTAGTACATACATAAAATAATAGCAATAAACAATTTTTTCAAAATTTAAATAAACTCTATACCTGAAATTTGAAATTAGAGTATTTCAGCTAAAGGCTTAGAAAAATGGAATGTATTACCAAGCTACATTATAAGAAGGGTTAAATGTTCATTTTCATAGTATAAGTAGCTTCTCAGAGAAAATACTCAATAATTGAAATATGCAGAAAAATTCAATCAAACGTAAATATAAACAATATCTCAGTGCATGCCTAATCCGCATTCAGAATGAGCAGTTTTGAGAAGTTACGTATGCAAGGAAGAAAATTTTAATGCACATCGGACAAAGGTCATTTGTTATAATTTATAGCTCTACTCTTTGCAGTGCACTGTACTCAACTAAAAGCATGGTCTAGAGAAACAGCAGACAAATTCATTATCACTGCAATGTTAATCAGTTCTAATATTGTATGTAGCTGGTTAATACACTCCTGGAAATTGAAATAAGAACACCGTGAATTCATTGTCCCAGGAAGGGGAAACTTTATTGACACTTTCCTGGGGTCAGATACATCACATGATCACACTGACAGAACCATAGGCACATAGACACAGCCAACAGAGTATGCACAATGTCGGCACTAGTACCGTGTATATCCACCTTTCGCAGCAATGCAGGCTGCTATTCTCCCATGGAGATGATCGTAGAGATGCTGGATGTAGTCCTGTGGAACGGCTTGCCATGCCATTTCCAGCTGGCGCCTCAGTTGGACCAGCGTTCGTGCTGGACGTGCAGACCGCGTGAGACGACGTTTCATCCAGTCCCAAACATGCTCCGTGGGGGACAGATCCGGAGACCTTGCTGGCCAGGGTAGTTGACTTACACCTTCTAGAGCACGTTGGGTGGCACGGGATACGTGCGGACGTGCACTGTCCTGTTGGAACAGCAAGTTCCCTTGCCGGTCTAGGAATGGTAGAACGATGGGTTCGATGACGGTTTGGATGTACCGTGCACTATTCAGTGTCCCCTAGACGATCACCAGAGGTGTACGGCCAGTGTAGGAAATCGCTCCCCTCACCATGACGCCGGGTTTTGGCCCTGTGTGCCTCGGTCGTATGCAGTCCTGATTGTGGCGCTCACCTGCACGGCGCCAAACACGCATACGACCATCATTGGCACCAAGGCAGAAGCGACTCTCATCGCTGAAGACGACACGTCTCCATTCGTCCCTCCATTCACGCCTGTCGCGACACCACTGGATGCGGGCTGCACGATGTTGGGGCGTGAGCGGAAGACGGCCTAACGGTGAGCGGGACCGTACCCCAGCTTCATGGAGACGGTTGCGAATGGTCCTCGCCGATACCCCAGGAGCAACAGTGTCGCTAATTTTCTGGGAAGTGGCGGTGCGGTCCCCTACGGCACTGCGTAGGATCCGACGGTCTTGGCGTGCATCCGTGCGTCACTGCGGTCCGGTCGCAGGTCGACGGGCACGTGCACCTTCCGCCGACCACTGGCAATAACATCGATGTACTGTGGAGACCTCACGCCCCACGTAATGAGCAATTCGGCGGTACGTCCACCTGGCCTCCCGCATGTCCACTATACGCCCTCGCTCAAAGTCCGTCAACTGCACATACGGTTCTCGTCCACGCTGTCGCGGCATGCTACCAGTGTTAAAGACGATCATGGAGCTCCGTATGCCACGGCAAACTTGCTGACACTGACGGCGGCGGTGCACAAACGCTGCACAGCTAGCGCCATTCGACGGCCAATACCGCGGTTCCTGGTGTGTCCGCTGTGCCGTGCGTGTGATCATTGCTTGTACAGCCCTCTCGCAGTGTCCGGAGCAAGTATGGTGGGTCTGACACACCGGCGTCAATGTGTTCTTATTTCCATTTCCAGGAGTGTATTATGTCATTCTTTAATCCTATAACTCAAAACGCTCACCACTTGGGTATAGAGCCTATTGAAAAATAATTAAAACACCAAATATTAGCTATCGTCCTGTGCCGTAGCCTAGCGGGCTAAAGCAGCATGCCTTGGTTCCTGGACACTGGAAGCGGCCTGGGTTCGATCCTATCCATGGAGTACGGATTTTTAAATCCCGGTTATAGGACCGGTGCCCACTCAGCATCGTAAGGAAAGTGAGGAAATTACGCTAGGTAAGCGGCCCTGGTCACGGAAACCAACATTCCGGCTGGGGGATGCCGAGATGCTGACCACATCTCCTCCCCTTATCGGTTGGATGATCACCGACCTCTGCCGTGCGTAAGTGGGCGTGAGGCCGACAGTCTCGTTAGTAGGCCTTGGCCCTCTTAGGGCTGTCGCGCCAGGATTTATTATTAGACATTGCCTATACTGTTCTTATTATTTATGAAACTACAAGTTTTCTCTGAAGAATTTCAGTCAAGGTACAGAAAATGTCAACTACTTTTATACCAATTCTGATTCTTCATACACTGTTAGTTTAATAGAACACAACATACATATTTTAATGTATTGAAGGTAAGATGTACCGCTTCCCCTTAATGGTTCACTTTCTGGAACCGCACTTCAGTGACTTATTGCAACTCGTCCTTTGTCAACCGGGCTGCGTTGAAAGGCTCGTTTTTATTTTTTTCTGGCAATTAATAAGAGATCCTGCACACTGGGTGATATGTTACGATTGTAAACGACATTTTAATAAACCTCACAAGGACCTATTGCATTGCCTATCTTTTTCATGGATACCGTACAGACATACGTACTGGCTCCCAGAACACGACGAACGCGTTCCCACCCAGTGAAGGCTAGTTTAACTCTGATATAAACTAATACTAACTAATACTAACTACTCTAGTACTAAACTAATACTAACGCGTAAACCGAACACTAATTGTACTTTACCGCTCCTAACATAGCACTCCTTTGCGCTTCATGCTTTTGATTACAAACAGCTTGTGCTTGGGGAGACGATCGACGAGTGTGGGGCTTCCCCGATTCAACTACATTATTGTCCCAGGGCCTGTATTTTATTATTTATTTAATTTATTTACGACATCCAACGTTGCGATGAATGAAATGGGTGAAATGATACTCAAATGAGCCCAGTGTCCGTAGAGCTTAGAGTTACCCGACATTCACCTTTCGTGATATGATTAAACTCCGGATAAATCCTTATCCAGAGAAATCACTCTGAGTGAGATTCCAAATCTAGTCCTCTTGAACGTGAAGCATACGTGCCTCCACGTACTCTATAGAGGTGGGAAGTCCCAGGATTTACTAACAAGCTAACACCAGCTAAGCGGTGGCTCTTCTTTGAAAGCCCAATAGACTCTATTGTTATGCATACCAATCGCTCTATCTCATACATTCGTTTCACACCGCTGTGTCCAACCTCTGGCCTCTTGACGTTTTACGTTCACTACCGTATTCGACACCGCTCACTGTCAACACTAGGCTGCTAGTACTTAGCGCTGTCAGGGTAACTTGGTCTCTATCCTGATCGGAACTCTTAGTAGTAAAAGAACACGCCAGCATGAATGGTCCAAGAACCAATGCAGTTAGTAATATATGTTTCAAGGTTCCCTGAATAAATAATACCTTAAGAAAAATGCCCGTGTGCCTCTGTGTTCCAATGAAGGGTATAAATTTGAACTAAAGCCGGACGAATATAAAAATTTATCATCTTTCAAAGTTACGATACGTACGTTCTCAAGTTAATTATCGAATTCCAAAACTTCCTTTAAATGGAGAAAATCGGTATTTATGTTTTAAGAATGCGTTTAATGATTGTTGTTAAAATATCTTGTATTTAAAACAACAAGATGACAAAAATATATACACCCTCTGACAAAAAAAAAAAAAAAAAAAAAAAAAAAAAAAAAAAAAAAAAAAAAAAAAGACTCTGGGATCGTGCATACATTTTTCTAAGTTCACATCGTTGTCACGGCCGGTTAAAAATGACGTCACAGAGCGCGTATCTTTAGCTTTCCTACTGAATCCTTTCATAATTGAATCTCAGTTACTAAACGTGCAGTGTAGCCAACCGGTTATATGAACTGGATACACAGGTCTGCGAAACGGCTACTGGGACCGGTTTCGAACTACATTACGGAAGGGAGTGTCCGTTTTCCTGGGCTAGCGGAGCAGTTCCCATCTAAGTGAAGTATAGAAACCCTGCCTTCTGCACTGTCATGGCTCCTTGTGACGGCCGCCATTTGTCTCCTCTCCCCTTATCTTCCTCTCGCGGATGTCCACTTGGGGGTATAGATACATTAGCTCAAGACTGTAGCAGTGCCGAATCCCCTCCGTAGCATCCTAATTATAACTGAACTTCTAGGTTTTCTCAAGGTATATTTAATGGATAGCAGCTTCAGTTCAGTTTTGATTACTACAGATCATGTTCTCAAGCCTCATGTCTCAATTCTGTGATGCAGAAAATTAAACAAATACAGAAAACTACAACGCACGATATTTCGAGAACTAAAACTTTCTGGTTCACTCAGAAAACACACAGCAATCATTCACAAGTAGCGGGCAAAATGCTGGTTACATATCATCACTGAACTAGGTTCTGCTTTAGTTGCTCTGAAGCAAGAATGTAATGAATTTGTGGCTGTTTTTCTGCCGGAGTGTGAATGCAGGCGTTCTTTTTTTAATGTAGTTCAAAGGAGGGAATATAAAAAGTAATGTCAGGAAAGTCTCCATAAAGAGCTGGTGACTTTATTTTCCGTTTGTGTGTCATTATGTAGATTTCTCTGGAGTGCCCGACATTCCTGCTTGCAAAACATAGTGCACTGAACGTGCAATTGGGAGTATAGTTCCACGTAGTTTACATAATAAGTGCCTTTTCTCCTACTGATAAAAAATAAATTTCCCATGGTACTACTAAGGCGGGAAGTTTCGATATCTTGTACTCGCTCTAAAGAAGGTCAAAAAGACCAGAGTTTTGATATTCTTGGAGGAAGAGCTAAAAACGGTGTTTCTTTTATCTGCAAAGAGCCGAAACAAATTGCGGTGCCTGGCCTTTATGCTGCGTACGTGAAAAAGGGATATATCTGAGTATTCTCCTTTGAACTAACAATTGCTATGTAAATGACCTTTACGTCTGCTTTAGGATATGCGGATTCTTTCTAGCTGTGGGACATCAAAACTATACAAACGATTCTTTTGCATGTCTATGACATGCTAATGCAAAGTGTGGAGTTTAAAAGTATTAGGTTAAGGAGCATTGGATTTCAATGGACAGTTTGGTTAGTGTATAGACTAATGAACCTAAATATTTGAGATATTCAAGTATTTGTTGAACGCCTTATCTACGATTTGAAATCCTAGGTTTGGGAATGTACCTTATTAAAGGAGTGTTTCTGGTTTTCCCTGGCCGCTAGGCAAATGGTGTCGGTTCCTAAATACAAGAACTTTCCTATACATTGTATCTTTGCTTTACTAGAATACGAGAATCGGCATGGTGGAAGGTAATACGATACTTGTGTGGTTTCTAACAGTGTTTAAGAAATTTTCATTTCATACCGCAGCATAGGAGTGACACTTATGACATATCAAATTAAATACTTTAGAAGGGAAATTGGAAAAGAAAAGCTCTACGGTAAATTTACGGTATTTTCTTGCCAGAAAAGAGGAGTGAATACATGCCGGAAACAAGCTTAGTCAAGGATGACGGTCCTGGCACCTCTCACAAGCGCGTATGCGAAAGATATAGTATACAGTGTCACTGCAGCGTATGAGGCGGACGTGTTTTAAGGAGAGAACTCTTCTTAATCTAGCATCGGAAGCTTCTAACAGAACCTGTACTTGGGAATCAAGGCCATTGGAAGGACCCCTGATGCGGTGTACAGGTGTCCACCAGACCTTGTGCATTTGGAGCTTAAATAGGCCCAACAGAGCTAGACCTGCATTCAGCTTTGAAGTTCTTCTCCGCAATTACGTATATCGTGTTTCACCTATAGCTTTGCAACAGCATCAATTAAATGATGCAACTGGCAAGGATATGCTTACGATAAGAAAGCTCGAAAAGGTAAGGCTTAAAAGTAACCAAACTGATCATTATTATTGTAATGAGGAGACGGTATCAAACAAAAATCTGCAAGTAAAGACTTCTGAATTACTTCAATATTATATATGTCACATTGTATTCTTAGTAACTTACCCTATACTTATTTGCAGTAGTTATGATTACCGTAATATTTCACGTTTCTGTTTAGCTATTTTCATTATTTTTACACAATGTTTGTGAACCTCACCGAAAACACATGCTGATGTCAAGACAAAAGCAACCTTTTCAGAAGTATCAATGAGAAATCCAGATATATAATTTTATTTTGTTTTCCGAGACTAATGCCCTGTTGCTGTGAATGCCATCAATCCGTTGTAATATCCGAGTAAAAAAAAGCATTTCAAGCAAAAGGTCGCGCTTTGAACGTAACAGTAATAATTACATTCATTGTGAGAAAGGGAATGCCACATAACAGTCACATGTTAAAAATTCGTTTATCAATAAAGTAACAAAGTTAAAGTTTCCCTTTGTGTAGATTATTAACCTTCTACTGCGCACAATGCTCAACTAGACTAGCAATGGTCAAATCGCTGTAGCTGATGTTTCTCTGTATATTATCTCTTGGAATACGTAATAAATATCAAATAATATTTCTTATTATAGTGCAGCTGCACTGTAGTACAATAGACTGGCCCATGACACCTGGAGTTCTTTTAAGTAAAAGTTTTGAATGAAATTTAAAGAATTTTGGCAATGTGTGTTATATTATTCGTTAGAGAAATATATCCTGGACAAAAGTGTGTCTACTTTTATACACTTACATACTATTTGCTCTTTTCAAGACCACAAACTGGAGTGTCAAGTTCAACAAAAAAGCATTTTTATATCATCTGCTTTTTCAGTTGAATTGAGGTGTCATGTCAAAGCCACCACAGAAGGTGCTGGGTCTCAGCTGCCGCAGGGGAAAGGAAATTGTTTGAGGCGTGCGGGAAACAGGAATGTAGGAAACACAGGATACTTATCTGGTGTTGATAACACAACCAACGTCTCAAGACAGCAGCAGTACTAAGCGCAGTGACTTCACACGCTGAACTTTTGTTTGCTGTGAACTGGTCGCTACTTCCATCCTTCCTTCCTTTTCCTTCTTCCCGGACTCATACAAAGAGCACAGAGTAAAAAAGAAGAGGAAATGGTGCCAGTCCCCCTCAAAAAAGAAGGCAAAAAATGCGAGCTAGTGATGCTATACCTAGGATTGGAACATGTGAGCCTTGTGTCATTTACAGGAGAGAGGGCCATGAAGAAGTATTGGTCGTAAAATAGCTACGAGTACCTTCTATCGGAACCATAATGTAATGCGACTATTAAAAAAAACTGACATTACATCGACACTGACTCTCCCCCATAGCCACAGATCATGTATAATTGACAAAATCTGGTAATGCACTCCCTACTCCACAGTGAGGAGCAAGAAGCGATTTGTGCATTTGAAACCCTACAACTTAGATATACAGATGAACGAATTAGCCCGGCTAGGTAGCGTGGTAGTAGCACGTCTGCCTCACGATCAAGAGTCCCGAGTTTGAATCTCGGTCAGGGTGAGTTACCTGGATAAGGCATTCCCTGACCTGTTAAGCATGATATTATTTAAAACTGTTAAGTAGAAATAAATTTAATACAAACTCAACTACGAATCTGGTATTTGCTCAAATCGATTTGTTTTGAATAGGAGGATAGCCATTCCAAAATGCCATTAGTGAAGTAACGATGGATACAATTGTATACTCAGTTCAAACCCAGTTACCGAGATAATGAACCTCGTGCATATAAACTATAATTTGAGAGAAAGTATCCTTTTAATATTCGTCGAATAATTCCGTGAGAAACTACATTTTTCCTTTGCAAAGCTTATTTGATTATTCACAGAATTCATTCTTGCCTTGAGAGTTTAAATCGTCATATAAGCTGCATTTCAATTGAATCATGACGATGCAACAATTTGGAAAACATTTTCTGGGAAATTTATCTTTGCGATTTTAAGCAGCCCTTTGTCACACTTTTTCACTTTAATGCAGCTCATTGCAACGGTATTATTATTTAATTTCGACGTAAATAACAAAGGAAAGGCTTATTTCATTAGACTCACGAAGAAAACCAATCTCTTGCATTGCCAAATCCATTCGTGGGTGTCTTTTAGGAAACTTCCTTATTAATAATAAATAATAAAGACTGAGAGAGGGATGTGGCCAGTTTCTTAAATGTTACTAATAAGAATAGCGTGCTTTGATAGCCAAAGACTTACGAGTAGAATGTAAGAACGTCCATAGAAATTAAACGTTTTACGAAATTTTCTAAGATTACTAGTGTTTCGTTTAGTATATGATGACTCATCCCTTTAGCTATAATTGAATCCGTCATTTTAGAGAGGTCACAAGTCCAAAAACAAAACTTTTCAAGGGATAACAAAGACAGTTTCTGAAGTTTATTTGAAGATGAAGGGCAACCCTTTTAATTTATTGAATATATATAATCTGGACATGTGACTTTTCTATTATGAACTATCGAACTTATCATAGCTTTTAGAGTTTCTTTCTTGTCACAAACATCTAATATTTTAATTTGAGAAGTTTAAATTGGAATTAATATGTGGGGTAATGTAATAATTAAAATTATACAATGAGTTGACTGAAACACTCTATACTTCACATACCATAAATTTTCTTTCAACGCGTTTCGTCTCCATTTGAAGGTATTAATTAACTGGCTACAATCTTCGTGTTCCAATTGATAATATTTCTCCGGAGACGAGACATCTGGCGACGAACTAATGAGGTTAAGTAAACTATGTTCTTCCGATGCAAGGTCAAAATTCATTAAGTGGGTTTTGAATTTCTTTTCTTGATTCAAGTAAACTGATTTCAGTATTTTGTTTTTTTTTATTCTATGTTGTGATTATGATCCCAAAATGTACTGCTACTGTGGATTTATCTAATTATTTTTCCTTGATGTTCCTCAAGATTCCTTTAATCAGGTTTCAGTGCTACATTTCATCTATCCAATGTGTATTTTATGGCGGTCTAAGCAATTAATTCTATAAATGCTAGATATATTTATCAGTAGTATTTTGTCTATTTTTAGTTTTTTGATGCGGTTCCTGATATTGAATTTGTTAACTGGTGCTAGGATGTTGTTCAATTCACTGAAAATCTTTTGAAATTTTCTGGTTGCCAATAGGTGATACTGAATTTCATGTACATTTTTGTCCTTAAAAGCTGTTAAAGTTATGATCTCATTCAACTGTTTTGGTCTACTTAATATTTTTATTTTCTTGACTAACAGTCTTTACAACCATTTTTTTTTTGTAAAATTGTACATACAGATAAGTAATTAGTGAATTACGTTGCTAAAAGTGTTGCAGTTTATTCATAATACTGAGTTTGCTTCAGTGTTCAGTTGTTTTTTTTTTTTTTTTTTTTTTTTTTTTTTTTTTTTTTTTTTTTTTTACAAAACTTGTTGATACACAATCAATAATTGTTCATGAATCTTCCACTAGGATCGATCTAATATTCATTATAGAACAGTACGTATGTTAAGGACATGTGGTATTTCTAAAATGAAATCAGTAAAGGAACACAATTTTCCACATAAGGATTAAGGGTCAAGAGTCATGCCTATGTTGACAAAATGCAGCTAACTTATGTTGATATGAACCTGTATATAACGTATTTTTGCAAGAAATGGACATGTGACCTTTCTAAAATGACCGGCTCAATTAAACCTACAGCCCTTCCGCCCCTTACAGAGAGTAGCACTACACAACCCGCCAAGTAATGTAGCTGTTTCTAATAATTATTTTGAGAAATATGTCTTTTGTATAGTAAACTGCGTAAAATATACGAGGAAATAAGGTAATAGATATGTTACATAAATTTGTTCACTGTTCTTGAGGTAACAGAACTGCAGTAGGCCACACTATTAGTCACAATTCGAAACATGGCGTGAGAAGGAGCTGTTCTCCCTACGAAATTGGTTCAAAAGCAAAAGTGTGTTTCATCACTGCGCCCAAGGCTAGAAATATTGTGAGAAAGAATTTACAACCAGATCTGATGGCAGCAAGCGCAATGCAGGGGGTCCCTAACGTTTCGAGCTTGAGCATCTCTAGACATTTATATCCTGTGCTTTCGTCCCGGAAGGTAACATTTCTCTTCTGAAAGAATATCCGCCGCTTGCGCCACATGCCACCAACTACGCGACAGATGCGTCAAAATGAAAGGTGAAGAGTAAAATGTAATGGCATGTAAAACAAAAGACAAGTACCGCAGTTACTCTTAAATGATTTTTCTAAGGCTAATGAATTCCTATGATTATTCTATGTTGTTCTACCGTATCGATGTTTAGTGCTGGACACTGCATTCAATTTAAAGTCAAACTGTTCTAACATGCAGCCCAAAAATGCTGTTAAATTCTATCCAACACAACATTTTGTTTTGTACTTCATGAAAGCCGTACTGGGTGGATTAAGAGCTTTTGTATTTCGACGCGATATAGTTTCTCGCATCACAGTTTAAAAATCATAAATACTCTCACTAACGGTTTCACAAACTCCTGTGGTAGAATTAGCGCTTGGATATAACGGAGAGGTGCAAAATCGCACATACATTTTTATTCGCTAACGACAAGCGGCGGACCGCACTACACGCGTTTATTTCTCAAATGCGATGAGCATGGAGAGAAACAAGATAAACCGCAGCTGACAAACACTGCTTGTTTTAGGGGGACATGAGTAGTAAAAGCTGTTTCTTTCTTTCTGAACGCATCGTAGCTTCTTCTCTTGAAATAAAATTAAAAAAAAAAAGAATCGTTTAAAGTTCTTTTAACTTGTATGTGTTTTAAGCGTCTATGGCAAGTGATGCAAAAGAGCTGTGCACAAAAGTGAAAGTTAAATTGTTTGTAAGGTCTCTTTACACTAACAGTGGCACCATGTTTCATTCCTTTTGTGTGAACTCATAATGAGAGCGGAAATGGAACACTTTTCTTCTGGTGGGTTGCCTTTGAATTATTCAAATATGTTTTTGTCATTTCTGAAGTGTTTGTGTCTGAAAGAAACTTAAAGCTATGTTCAACAAAACTTTGAACAATGACACTAGAATTAATTAATTTTAAGATTAATACTTTTATAAAGAAATGATAAGATATATACATAACTGCAATAAAAATATTCGCATATTAAATACAACGCATAAAGCAAGAAGTGGGAGTCAATTGTACCAGTAGATAAGCAGTCATTAGCCAGGCCAGTTACGTGCAATTAGGTAAAACTGAAAGTAACTACGGCAATTAGGCGTTTCAGATAAACAAGAAAAATAAAGCTTACTAGCTTATGGTTCAGGTGTTAAGATATCAGCATGTTTAGGAACAAGACAAGATGCACAAAAAGGCGTAAACCATTCCCAAAAATAATAAATAGTAGGCATACTTAAAATATAGCAAATGAGAGTCAAAACTTTCGTTTCAGTTGCGAATATAAAGGTTAAGGTTTGGCAACGGATAACGCGTAAAGTTTAGTGAAGTAGTTGTGTTAAGTTGATAAAACGGCGTGCAGTTCCCATGTTCATGCCTTAGAATCCTTTACATTTTATATCAGTGACTTGCTTTAATCGATTTTCTGCGGTCCATAGCTTTAAAAACTCAAACCTAACAATAGCCAAGGGACTTCTTGCTCAGCATTTCAGCGATTCACAAAAACTTATAGTTATCATTGTTATTAGGAAACTAGCTGACCCAGCGAACTTCGTACCTCCAATTAAAGTTGTTTAAACTTATCTATATAAGTAAAATAAAATCGAATTAGTCACTTTATCTGCAATAGGGGGTGGAGATAAAGTATAACAGTTATAATTAACTTAATCAATTTAAAGCTTTCTGGTGAATATATTTTTTGCCTTTTTTGTGGTGCGTAAATATACAAAGGTGGTAGATTCCCGACACGCGAATACGTGACGTATAATTGTTCATGAGAGATAGGGGAAAGTCCCAAGTTGATTCCAAAATTTCCAACGACTGCTCTTGCGATTTATTTATGGTCATCGCAAAGCAAAAATGCAAAGGAAATTATAAGTCATCGGAATATGCGGGATCAAAACATCCTCTTCTTTGTAGTTTCCCTTGATGATTATTGCCTCAATACGTTATTCATAAGCTTTTTCACCATTAGTCTCGTTCCATTTCATAGTCGTCTTTGGTTAAGGTTACGTAGCACGATCACAACTGACCCTACTTTTAATTGTAAGTCGTGAGATGAGAGTCCAGGCAATTCTAATGAATTTAAAAACTCTGTGGGATAGCTGGTTTATAAGTGTGTGAAATAATTTGTGTGAAAACAACTCCTCCGTAAGAAACTCACACTCTAGAACGCAATTCTGACATACCACCACGACTATTAGCATTAGCTGCGTCTCGCTGCTCATCAGTGCGTTAGCGCGTGACTTAGCTCGGCACACATGTGACTGGCTTTTACGACCTAAGTCAAGTCGTCTTCTCCGTGGCATAGTAAAAAGTTTCCGCGAACTCACAAAGTAACAAAGGCATTCAATTAGTTTTGTGTCAATTCAATTCACATTCACAAATTCAACAACACAAATTATAAGGAAGGTGTCCAAGGATTTCCCAATATTTTACAACAATTGTCTGTGGTTAAATATTTATAGTGTTATAGTGCGTTCAGAAATTAATTTTGAGTCTAAACTTCGTAAGGTATATCATCATGCTACATAAAAGAATTTCAGACTTGATAACAAACGATACACGTTATTTAATAACACATGATAAGTGAAATTATCTTTGAATACTTTGACAAGAAATGGAATATTTTTCTACTTTGTAATGCTTTTTTGTATAAAATAAAATAAGGTGTGTGTGTGTGTGTGTGTGTGTGTGTGTGTGTGTGTGTGTGTGTGTGTGTGTGTGTGTGTGTGTGTGTGTGTGTGTGTGTGTGTGCTTTCCATAAAAGTTTGCGTGAGTACCTTGATATTTATTTAATAACCCAGTCCAATATCGCTATCATTCCATCCTCAGATTTTAAACCTTCCCTGGACTTATATAAATATTTCAAAACCAAAATTAGGAAAATCGGTTCAGCCTTTCTCGAGCTTTTAGGAGACTAACAAACGTCAATTTATTTAGATATAATTATTTTAAACTGAAGTTTTATTGATATTTCAGAAGTTACCAGACAATATTTAAATGCCTAGAATCACGTTTATATATACATATACACTCCTGGAAATTGAAATAAGAACACCGTGAATTCATTGTCCCAGGAAGGGAAACTTTATTGACACATTCCTGAGGTCAGATACATCACATGATCACACTGACAGAACCATAGGCACATAGACACAGGCAACAGAGCATGTACAATGTCGGCACTAGTACCGTGTATATCCACCTTTCGCAGCAATGCAGGCTGTTATTCTCCCATGGAGACGATCGTAGAGATGCTGGATGTAGTCCTGTGTAACGGCTTGCCATGCCATTTCCAGCTGGCGCCTCAGTTGAACCAGCGTTCTTGCTGGACGTGCAGACCGCGTGAGACGACGTTTCATCCAGTCCCAAACATGCTCAATGGGGGACAGATCCGGAGAGCTTGCTGGCCAGGGTAGTTGACTTACACCTTCTAGAGCACGTTGGGTGGTACGGGATACATGCGGACGTACATTGTCCTGTTGGAACAGCAAGTTCCCTTGCCGGTCTAGGAATGGTAGAACGATGGGTTCGATGACGGTTTGGATGTACCGTGCACTATTCAGTGTCCCCTCGAGGATCACCAGAGGTGTACGGCCAGTGTAGGAGATCGCTCCCCACACCATGATGCCGGGTGTTGGCCCTGTGTGCCTCGGTCGTATGCAGTCCTGATTGTGGCGCTCACCTGCACGGCGCCAAACACGCATACGACCATCATTGGCACCAAAGCAGAAGCGACTCTCATCGCTGAAGACGACACGTCCCCATTCGTCCCTCCATTCACGCCTGTCGTGACACCACTGGAGGCGGGCTGCATGATGTTGGGGAGTGAGCGGAAGACGGCCTAACGGTGCGCGGGACCGTAGCCCAGCTTCATGGAGACAGTTGCGAATGGTTCTCGCCGATACCCCTGGAGCAACAGTGTCCCTAATTTTCTGGAAAGTGGCGGTGGGCTCCCCTACGGCACTGCGTAGGATCCGACGGTCTTGGCGTACATCCGTGCGTCGCTGCGGTCCGGTCCCAGGTCGACGGGCACGTGTACCTTCCGCCGACCACTGGCGACAACATCGATGTACTGTGGAGACCTCACGCCCCACGTGTTCAGCAATTCGTCGGTACATCCACCCGGCCTCCCGCATGCCCGCTATACGCCCTCGCTCTAAGACCGTCAACTGCACATACGGTTCACGTCCACGCTGTCGCAGCATGCTACCAGTGTTAAAGACTGCGATGGAGCTCCATATGCCACGGCAAACTGGCTGACACTGACGGCGGCGGTGCACAAACGCTGCACAGCTAGCGCCATTCGACGGCCAATACCGCGGTTCCTGGTGTGTATCCTGTGCCGTGCGTGTGATCATTGTTTGTACAGCCCTCTCGCAGTGTCCGGAGCAAGTATGGTGGGTCTGACACACCGGCGTCAATGTGTTCTTATTTCCATTTCCAGGAGTGTATATATATATATATATATATCAAACAGCTGGTAACTCGCTTTAAATAGCCAATGTGTTAGTGTTAGCCTCCATTAGCTTAACTGCGCACAGGCCTACCCTCAGAGAATGATCACATCTCGCACTTCTCTATGTAGCAGCTGTCATTAGATTATCAACGAAGGAGATATTAGAAATGACATCATAAGTGCTTCACAACATAAAAACAAAGTGAAGTATAACTAGGGAACTATAACACTTAGGTAGAGAAAGGACCAGTTTCTACCCAAATATTTGATATCAATATTTCAAGACTAAATGCATGGTTTGAAATGCTGTGAACCATCTCAAACAACTGGGAGGCCAGATAATCAAACTTAATGCCTAAATTCAATATTTTGCAACGGTGTGAGCTTTTTCAGAATTTTCCCCGCACCAATATACCTATATACAGAAACAAACTTCATAACTTTTTACTTTCTCAAAAACCCCTAAATTTTTTTTGATTAATATGCATAACGCTTGAAAATTGTTATGAAAACAAACATTTATCTATTTATCTCTTAGTAGCCGATGAAATACACTTCATTGATTGATGTCTCTAGAACACTATACAACTTCTGACGGCAGAATACTATATTTCTCCTTGTGTACTACTACTTCATCTATTTATGTGTGCTTTTGATTACTATTTAAAGACTGTTTTCTTAGAAGTTACATAAAAATATATCTTTAAATAGCGTAACGTCAATTCCCTTTTTATGTATCATATAGGGTTAAAAGGCTAAATAAAATACATAAAATAAAATAAAATCTGCATATTTGATAGCCCTGCTTCTGGAATCTATAACAGGGTTTATTATGCAAATTTCATTTTTAACTTTATTAATTTTTAAATAAAATTACACAAAACAATTTACAGATTTTGCAAATATAATCTGCCTGCCACCTTAACGAACTAACTAAACCTACAGATTACTGGATTCCGCTAATCTTACAAATCTACTCATCTAATCTATCTAAAACAGTGTTTCTTATACTTTACTTCTACACCAACAATATAGATCAAATTACATTTCTACTACAGCTTTAATTTCTATACAACTATGAAATTAAAATTTTAAAATTTCCTGTTCAGCAACTGGTATCCAAAGCTTCCTCCTACTGGAATCCATCTCCTAAAGAGACTGGCATTAGTAGATGGAGCTAGTTTATTAGCTCCAGACATCCGGATTGTCAGCTTTCATCTTCTGCATAATGAGTTGTGTCTGTCCGCTCTGATACTTTCCATTTATCTCCTCCAGCTCTCCTAGTATTCTCCTTCTTTCTATGGTTTCTGCTCTTCTTCCCGATATCCATAACTGACCTCTTATATTTATCGGTTGCGCGATTTAAATTAGGTCTTCAAGTCTTGTAATCTCTAACTTCGGTTTCTCTTGATCCTGTTTCCCTACGACGTTCTCTTAAGTAATATTGTCGTGCCGTAGATTGAAAATGTTTCTACAGTTCTTTCTTGAAGTATTTTGTCGCGAGTCATATATTCCTCTAACGCCTTAGCGGATATTATTTGAGAAATATTTTCTAACTGTGCATAATCTTCTGATTCTATTAAGACGTTCCGCAAACATTTTCCTTGAAGTTTTCTTGGACGCCTTCTACTAGTTCACTATATTTGTTGCACCCAAAAATACTATGTTCATACGAATCTAAACAGTTACATTGCTCAAATATATCTGGGTTATTCTTTCCTATTCCTTTTAAGTATACATTATATGGGCCATGTCCTGTAACAAAGTGAAAAAAAAATCATTTTCTTTCTTTTATAAGTTCCAATTTTAGCCTATCTTTAATGTCTGGAAATAAATCAATTACTCCTTTTCTTACATGTGCATTATACCATTCTTCTTGCCATTCCTGTAATAAACAATTTTTCACTTCTTTCTTAGTATTGCATGATTTAAAAAAAAAGCATTCCTATAATCTTCCTTCTTTAGCTAGTAAGTTGCACCCCTTAATCTAATTATATAGTCAATAGGCCAAATTGCTGCTACTTTAGTAGGGCCAAAGTAGATGTCGTTTCCGTAACTCCGCTGCCGCTCTGAGTTTGTCGGATGAAATTTTCACAGGATTTGACCCTTAACCTATGTGACCATGTACTTGCTTCATATCCTATTATACCTATTACAAAACTCATGATATATCCTTATGGTTAAAAGGCTACGTGGAGAAAATTGAAGATTTAATAGGCAGTACAAAAATAAACATTTTGAGGATAGAAACAAGACGCCAGAAACACTTTTAATGCGCTACATATTTCAACATAAAATCCGTTATGTTACAGAGTGTGCGATTGTAAACCTAACACTCTTTTATGTGAGTGTGTCAGTCAGTAGGTGTCTCTGATGATTAATGCCCTATTTGTACTGTGAGACCTGCTGTATGGAATGTATGATAATAGTCAAACACTTGTTTTGCTCAGTACAAAGGGTACAGTGCGGCACGGGCAGTAATGTTCAGTTTCTCATTGGCTGAAAAATAAGTGTAGTCCATTAGACTGTAGACTGTATAGTCCATTAGACTTATAGTCAATTAGACTGATATCGCAACTAAAGTGTTCGCAGCTGTAAAGCAGAACTATAGCTCTTCACTGATTACCCCACTTAGGAAGGATAGTCTGACATGTTTGATTGGCTAAAGCTAGATAGGTATGAATAGATTCATACTGATACACAGGGGTAGCGGTAACAGCTTCCATTGGCTGGAACATACTTTTACTGCTCTAATTTCATCAAGTAGGAACCGATTCATTTATAGCTCTAGCCAATCAAGGGTATCATAAATCACGCGATAGCAGCTTCTTCCGCTTTACTGCTTTGAATATTTAGGATGTAATGTCACGCTTGGCGTGTGAGCTACAATTTATCTAAATTGATTTCCATTATGTCCATAACCTTGATTTTAGAAAATCCTTATGCCATCCAATTATCTTCACATTGATTTGCTCTAGGTATATAAAATATGCATAGGAATTTGTAATTTGTAATTTATAAAGCGTATCACATCAGAAATTTTGTTTTTTCCTTCGTTTTGAGTATCCTAAACTACTTGTTTGTAAATAAAAAATAAATCAGGAAGCTCCTCTTCGTCAGCAAGAACAAAAGCACAAGCATAATGCGCAAGAACATGGAGGTAGGGGATAGGTATTCAACATTCAGAAGAGCAGCATCCATAGTAATGTAAATGAATAAAGCCACGCGGATTCCCGCTCGATTGCGTGACGTGTGCTCTTTAGGACATTTTGAAATTTCTGTGTGGTGTGTCCTGGAGTGTTAGGTACTTCTCTGTGAAATCACATCTAAATACAGACTGAGATCGTAATACTTTAAAACAGAAAGGTGCTTCTAAATATGAAATCGTTTTATTTCCAAATGTGTAGTTTGTCTTTCTGATACCTCAAGTGTAAGAAATTACTCCATCAAAATATTTTATATTGAGGTTTCAGCAAAAGTAAGTTTTGATAATCCCTAAAGGGTTCATTCCGCCTTCCCATTCTTATATAAAAATGAGCTACTAGATATTAATAATTCAGGTGTTAGTAGCATTTAAGTATTATTCAATGTAGAATATGTATAAAATAGTATTAACCTTGAGACTGGATTACCAATAAATATAGGTGCACTTACTCAGGACCCGCCTCGGTAGCGTAGAAGGTAGCATGTCTGCCTCACGTTCAAGATGTCCAGAGTTTGAATCTTGGTCAGGCTGAGTTACCTGAATAAGGTTTTTTCGGGGTTTTCCCTTTTTCTGAAAGACTAATGTCAGGTAACTCTAAGCTCCATGGACCCCGGACGCATTGAGCATAATTTCACCCATTTCATTCATCGTCCGATATGACTAAATGTTGG
>CM060948.1:153234350-153294350 GCA_030765055.1 Mantis religiosa | reverse complement strand
ATTAATTTCCAACAATTAACTAAAATAATAAGAGTTAAATGATGAAGCCTGGGACTCAAGTACTTACGATAGTAAGTCGCCACAATCTCGGATGCGAGAGCCGCTAGTGGTCTCCGGGGAAATATAAGAGTCAAATGGAGAATTTAATGTCAGGACGGCACGTTGGCCATGGTAGCTCAAAGGTTAAGAGCGACTGGACGGAAACCAGGAGATCCGCGGTTCAAATCCCGGCCATGGCATTGGATATTTCATGTTCACTCTATCCATTAAAAACCTTAGCCTATAAATGGCTAGTGTGGAGAAATGATTAATTTCCATCAATTAACTAAAATATTAAAGTTTGTTTTCTCCGCTTCAGCTTTGAACATTCCTTTCTGTGAATGATATTTTCTACTCTAATTGATATTTGGGACACCATTTTAAATAAGTAAATCACGTTTTATAACAATGGAAACCATCTCCATGTACTATTGTGGATCTTCGTCTCTGTTAATAACACTGTTGTTTAATTTATAAAAGAAGTACTGACAAAGATGATGTAATGAAGAAATATAATGCTATCTTCTTTAATAAACAAGATTCTGTACAAAACTCTACTAGTGAATTTGGGAGAAAAACGCCTACAGATAAAACTTTCTTGCCACCTTGCTCTCTAGATTTTGAGGCTTTAGACTATGAATTTAGGAGATTTAACATCGGTGGAATGTAATTTAATATCAACTATTGAGAACATGGAGGTTGAGGTTCTATCCTTTAATGTGTGTAATTGCTTAATTAATTTATATTTATAAGTGGAGGAGAAGAACTGAGTTATGCATGAAGTGTGTATATGAAGTATATAATATAAAGGCCCATGACGTTAAAAATGAAAGATGGAAACATAGTGGACGATTCGATAAAAGTGATATAACGAGATTTATAAAATTCAATCTTGTTTTTCAAAATGATTCAAAAATGTGTTTCTTAAAAGTCTGTTCTTACTTTAATGGCGTTCATAGACTAAAGCGTATTATAATTAGTAGTTATCCTATTCTCTTTGATGCCGTATTTATCAGCCGTATGATTGAATGCGATTTTAACAATGAATAAAATGATAATTAAATTATAATGAGGAAGTAAGGTGAAAGAATTTAAGATAATGAATTTTACAGATGGATAAGTTCATGAAACGAAGCAACAGCATTTAAATTCAATTACTAGAATACGAATAAGTATTTTAACCCAGAGCTATGTAATAAAGTTGCTGGTCTATATGGATGAAAATGTTCCGTCGAAAGGCTGTGGTCACGGGAAGGGTCGCTACCTGGGTCATTAGTAGACCGGTCCAAACCTGGCCCAAACCAGTATTTCGGGGAAATGTCCGCGTGGTTGTAGCTCGCTAACTAGAGTTTTTCAGAGAAATCCAGCTGGAGGCCGAGGCTATATCTGTTTTGGTAAGGAATATTTGGTTTTAGCGTCGGTCTTCTAGTCTGAGACGTGATACCGTGTAGACGTGTTTTGCCTGCCGGGGACACAAACGTCGGATTGCGCCGAGAAGTACAATCAGTAATGAGAATCTTATTAAGTGAACAAGATCTCCCAGCAGTGAATTAAGCGGCGAAGTATACTTTCAAAACAGTGTTAGTAAATTATTCCATCGTGATAGATTTCAGCAATTCAATATAGTTTTAACGTGATAGTGGAAATCTAGAGTAATTCGATCTGAACGCGGCGGCAACTCCTGGTGAACTGTGAGCACGAAACGAACTGAATAGTAAAGCTGATACTATGAACTGTGTTGTTCTTATTTCGTCAACCTATCTCACGCATACCCTGTAGATAGCGTGGTCTCAGCTCTAATGACTAGCCAGGGCAAAGAATAGTCAACTCATAGAGCAATCTACTAGGCGACCACACCACCGGGATCCAGGCTGCTAAGGTCACATCCAGAGTGACTGATACCCGAGACAGAGTATCAGCAGACGCAGCGGGGGAGGTAAAGGCCACATCTTGTACATAATTTGTTTCAACATATCCCAATGTATGCAGGAGAAGAACAAAACTGATCCCGCATTTTCACTAAAACCTCCATTAATTTATTCTATTTTCCAATGTGTACATTTGTTTTCTCTTAGCCCTTTCTAATAATTTAGAACTAATATGATTCTCAATTTAATAAGCTCTTCATTCAGTATCTAGTATTTGCAATAAACCTATCATCATCATCGTCGTCGTCGTCATCGTCATCGTCATCGTCGTCATCGTCATCGTCATCCTCCTCCTCCTCCTCCTCCTCCTCCTCCTCATCATCATCATCATCATCATCATCATCATCATCATCATCATCATCATCATCTTACGAAGATTGTTTTGCCATTTGTTTCCAGAACAGCGAGGTGATACTTCGCAGAACTTTTGCCACTACTAATTTTGTTTGATGTCTAAGGGAATGCTGGAGTCTATAACCAGAAGCTCCAAAGTGATTGACAATATGCTACGTTAAAATTCTATGCTCATACTATGATATCGTAAAAAACATCTGAATAGTACCAGCAATTTAAAATAACGATACTATTATAAAATTCAAACCAATAATGATTGATGTATCCGAAATGGCTGTTTTAAAGGGATCTACATGTTTTACATATTAAAACTTTGTGTATTTCTTAACATCTCCTAGTGATGTAATATGATATAAGATTCATTCCGAATGGAGGGGACTTCAAGGACCATTAATTTTATACATTTTTGTTATGGAGATATCTTACACTATGCTATTTTAGTTTACGAATTACAGTCATTTTGGGGGATTTTAAAGAATGTCAATGTAAAGGATAGTTTGGGACGGAGAAATATTTCTGGAAGATTTTTGTGCTATGTCTCTAGAGGAACTTGAGTACCAAGTCTGGTCTTTTTTTTAGCTACGAACATTCAGTAAATGTATAATGACTTTTACCAGCTTTTAACTGTCACTTCAGTAAATTATTTGTCTAACTTCATGAATGTGATCCAGTTCAACTTTCACGGTAAATTAACTTAGTTTCACTAATGTAATCCACATCAATTTTCCCTGTCACTCGTAATTTGACCGTCTAAGCTTGTATTAAGTACAAAGCGCCTATTCTTCTGCTGATTCAATGCTGAGGAATGGAACATAAGTGTCTAAGCTATACTATACGCCACCACTGTCGTCACAAACCCTCTTGTACACTTGATGTCACGTCAGAAACACATTCACCAAGTTACACGTTTACTAACTGGCGTATCTACAGTATTATTGTAGCCACTGGAATTTTCCACATACCATTATAGAATGTTCTCTATACGGGGAAAAGAGAAATTCCAGAAGATTCTAATTATCTATAAATAGCACTTCGGGTTTTTGGATTGGGCAAGAATTCTACCACGTAAATTTATATATTTTTATTTATTTCACAAAATGCTCGGTGGCAACCTTCCATTGCGCTTAGACCATAGCCAAGGCATCACAATATTTTTGGTAAAATCTCAGACTCTAATTTTTGGCGGGAATGCAATACCTCCTCTACCAAGTATATATGTGACAGTAATGTATAAGGTGGTGATATGAGCAGGTATATGCAGGTACAAAATATGCAATTGAAGAACATGGTTGACGTAAAATACAATTTCTCAAAGTCTAAGCTGCTGCATGGATCGTATCTCTTACTTGCTTTCATGAGCCACTAATATACCTAGGGATCCCTTGCAAATGTTTTCTGGTATCTGATTTCGCTTCCCAAACAAAACCGTGGATTTCAGCACGTTTACCTATGCGGTTATTGATGCAATACGAAGACAAACTTTGGCTGCACCTTGGCTCAGTGGTTAGACCGCTTGGCTCTCAACAAGGCGGCCCGGGTTCGATCCCAGGTGACCGCAAAGTGAAATTTGTGGTGGAAAACACTGCGCTGGGGCGGGTTTTCTCCGGGACCTCCGGTTTTCCCCGCCATCTCATTCCACCGGTGCTCCATCTTCAACTCATGTATCATCAGTGTCACCGCCTGCGGTGCCGTATGTAGTAAAAGCGGGCGTTAAACACTACCATATATAAGACAAACTTTGAATAGATAGAGTCGGAGTGAAAAATGCAATACGGTACCTGAATTTGAGTAAGAGGTATTCGGCTTTCAGAGGTATTGCCTCTGCTTTAACCAACTGAGCTACCATTGGAACATGCCGAGACGACATTATGTAGATTCCCCAACTTTAAGGAAACCACAAAGTGTTGTCAAATTGATTTTGAGGTAATCCAAATTGACTTGCTACTTTGTAAATACGTCCTGGGCTTCATAGTTAACTGTAATTAGGTAAATCAATCACATTTAATCATTGTTCCACACATGCCTTGTATAGGAAAAATTTGCAATGATGGAATCGGGCTGAAAATCTGAATGTCAAATCCGGGTAATAAACCACTCATCTTAAGTCTTCACTGTCGTTCCTATAACCAGTAAGCTATTATGACAACGTGATGGCGCGAAGTAAATTCTCCAAATGATTTACTTTCTTCCGAAAAACCACGAGACCGGAGGTACCAGAAGGTTAGGAGTGGGGAATAAGCACCTCGATGTGGGGAAGAGGGGGTATCCCCTGGGAGGAGAGATGACATGACGCTGTGGCCCGACCTAGGGCACATTACAACAGCAGTCGTTAGCTGTTGCAGACTTAAACTCCCCGGTGGCAGCTCGCGCAACCGATCCATTCCCTGTGAGCTTACACATTCAAGGAGGGCCCGGAACACAAGAAGCTGACTCATATCTGAAGTACGATTTGTACAGGACACATTCCTTGCTAACATGACTTATTCTCTAATCAGTAGAAATTGAAGTTGAGTATTTATGGACGCTTCTTAATTACTAGGTTCTCGACGTCTCATTCTGTATTGAGTGTGAGATACGGCTTAATTTTGCTCAGATGCCTCTTTATCAGGCTTGAGATTTTTTATTTTCCGTAAATCCACACCGACTTTACTCCCTTAAGAAGAAAACCATGATAGGGAATTTTTACGCCAGTAAAATCCAACACTCTTCTCGGAAAATAGAGCCCAGCATCTTAGCCCTTCACCACGGAGGACAACAACGTCCAATCTCTGGTCACAGACCCTATAATTTCATTTCTGTAAAAATAAACAACACCCTTCAAAGTTACCGCTCTACATTATAATAAACTTTTAGAATGTTCTGCGCATGCCCTTCACTTGTTTCTGACCAGTTTTTAAAATATTTGCAGTCCGCTGCGTTGATGGCTTTTCTTCCAGATGATAACTTATTTGATCGAAATTTAACAAATAAATTCACTTTTATACTTGCTATAGGTAAGTGTAAGGAGTAAACAGACTTTTTTACAGTAACCTATGGGCAAAAATATAAAATAAATATATTCAATGGGCACTGATCATTGCTTTAGCGTATCTCACACACTGTAATTCATTCTATCAGTTAAAGAAGTAAATATTTCAAATTGAAATTTACCATCCTTTTAGGATATTTTAAGTAATAACATCACTACTACTTTTAAGCAGTTCCTGGCAAAACAGAATTAAAGTATATGACAGACATGTGTAGGCATTTATTGGCAATATACTTTGTTATTTCTCGCACTATACGCAAACCTTCTATAAAGTAGGTTCCAATTATCCTCTAAATAGGTATTATGTGGCATAGACTGCATTTGATACGTTTCGTTTACGTTTCTTATATTATTACTCCTAAACATCTGCAACAATTTCCCATGTGGCCTCAGACATCCGTTTTAAGGTCAGAAGAAAGTCTAATTATAACTATCCAGCAAAGTTCCACTGCCTTAGACCTGGAGTGTAGCTACTGGTAATAGCTCTTGCAAATATCATATGGAACGAAATAGTTCTACTTCATTAAAGTAATATCGTTTTCTTATTAAACGTATACGGTTTATAGCTTTAACTTATTTTATTTCCTATTTTTTGACTTATTGTGTTCCAATACACGCTGTTGTTTGCCAAAAATTTGAATTCATTCATTCCCTGCAGCTTAAGTACAAACAAGTTCGTGAATTAAATGCGAAAATATGTTTCAAGAGTACGATAACTACAGAAAGTTACCCCTGTATGAAAATACCATAAATGAAAGCGTCGTTCAGGACCGCAGCAGAACTAAAAGAATGAAGCGAAGCGTACTCTAGAGATGTGTATGCATGACTCACTCCATTCTAAAGGGATGATACCTCGGTGAGCGCCATGCATCCAATACAACGTCCATTTGACATTGTGCGAGTCACCATGTACTATCGGTAACAGAAGATTATCATACTGTTGAAGAGCAGCGGAATGGTGGAGGAGGAGAATACTTTTGGCTCCAATAGGTTGTCCATCTATAAAAGAATATCGTAACTCTAACATACCAAGTATTAATAAATATGTTACAAGGCTCCACAACACTTAGGTTGGTACCAATTAATCGTATGTTGTAATTAAAGTCTTGTTAAAGAAATGGCATTTACATACACTGGAGTTTCTGTCGTGGAGGACCATCTAGTCCGTATGTATCACAAAATAAGGAATAAAACTGAATTACTGCAAGTAATCCCATAGCATTTTAACCTACTAAAGGTGTAAAATATTGGAAATAATCATTATTTCCACACTAGCCATGTGTAGGCTAAGGTTTGGATGAGTAGAGCCAGATTGAAAATTCAATGTCATAATGGGGATTTGAACCACGGACCTCCCGCTCTCCGTGCGGTTACCCTATAAACCACTGCAAAAATTGTTGACGCCAATTTTATACCTTTTGTGCATCACTTGACAGTGACAAGGTGTTGGCCGAATGATGCCTGTTGAGATATCGTTGTTGATAGATCCGCCAAACCATTCTTGCATTCCTCCGGGCTTCTCTCTAAGATAAGATGCTTCTCAAGATATTCTGAATTACTGTGCAAACCACCATTGTATATTCTCAATTTTAACAATATCTACAAAATGAATACATCACTGACGAACGGAACTAAATGTGAAGTCACATATCATACACTGCATTATTCATTTAAAACTGCAAATATCGCGTTTAATTTTATATCCTATAAGGTATATATAATTCTTCAGTAATTTTTAATTTTCCGCCAATATCAGCGTTGGCTTCTTTGAGTGTCTCAAATATCATAAGCGTACTTCTCCAACAACAGGTAAATAATATATTATGATTAGTGCAGAAATTTCTTTATCCTTAATTTATCCGTTGTTGTAACTGGGAAGTAAATCTTTGGTGCCAACCGATTTGAACTTCTCAAGCGGCTTAAAGCCTATTAAATTACAATAATATAGAAATATCCTCTATATCCAGAGTATGGAGTAATTTTACTTGCAAAACTCCTGCCCATAAAATTGAATCTCATCAAATTTCAAAGCGCTACCTAAAGATTGGTCCGTAATACCACTTCCGGAGTAATTGCTTCGAATAGAACATTTAGAGCTTCATTTACAAGCGTTAAATCATTTTTGCTGTTGGCTAAAGTTTATCTACTTATAAATGGATACCGTAATCCTCTTTAATACATTGGCTTTCAATGTGAAGCTTTTTATTCCTGGTTTTCCGCTTTCACAGCCTCTCTTTAAGATTTGTCGCAGTCATCAGCACCTCTTTACTTTCTCCTCATCCTTAAAATATTCCCTCTTTCAAAGGAAAAATCGCGATTCTACAAAGGCCAAGCTACTTCACATCGTGAATGAAAAATTTTGATATATTCAGCTTAATCTTAGGAATTCTCCATGACATATGAGCAAGGAGCTGGATGTTAAATGGGAATACATAAAGGTAGTGAACAAAATCTGTGCATAGATCTAGAATTTCAGTGAAAGTGCGTGATTATGTGCATGCGAGACAGAGCAGATGCGTGTTTCAATGGGTGCGAGAGAGAGAGAGAGAGAGAGAGAGAGAGAGAGAGAGAGAGATAAAGAGAGACAGGTGATATCTTATTAGAGAAAATGAGTGTCAATATGTTTAAGAGAGAAACTAACAAATCAAAAATTTTATCTATGACAGAAAAGTACCTGAGTGTTAGTTTCGTATAGGAACCACATATTTGGGAATGTGTGAGAAAATTTGGGAGGGTACGACAGTGAATTGTGGTATTCTTTTATTTTGTAAATGTTTAACGTGGCTTTCAACAATGTAGACCTGCAGGAACAGTGAGCCGAACGCTCACTGCTTTACCAGCCGGGTGATGTAGCCTCGACTTGCTGTTGTCTTTTATGTGCTTGGCGGCGCTGTCCGGATGAGCAGAACTTTGCTTGCAAGTGAATATGTACTCTGGAGCCAGTCGGCGTGACTGACCTGGTCGGTTAGTGGTAACTCGCGGACATCTAATATGCAATAATTTGTTTCTTTTAAAACGTGCTTTTAGTTTCTGGTCTGGTGTCTTGTGCTCGTAAAATCAGAGAATTGTTGGTAATTTAAGTTCATTTTAAGAACGGAATAAAAAAAACTAAATATGTGCAACATATATGTACATTCCTTGGGTGGTATAGATAGCTAATGGGATTATTAACCTGTATTTAACGAGCGGTGAATTAAAAAAATATTTAAAATATATCTCCAATATTTTTGGTTAAGCTTATGCAGAAAGGGGCACACCTTCACCTCGTGATAGATGTTGCCATCTAGATTTCTCCATTTAATTCATTGGTTCCTTATTGCCTTCCTGTTATCCCATTGTATTTTTTGAACATTTTGTACCCTTCCCTCTGACGAAGATCGGCGCAGCTGTGAGACGTAATTTTACTTAAATGAGTCCAGGATTCACTGATCTGGGATTATCCGATAAATGTGTTACAAGGAAAAGAGATAACTCCGAAATCTCTTATCCCGGCGGCTCATCCTTAATCCGATCTTCCGAAATTAAAAAGAGATATTTTACCATAAAGGTGGTAATAGATACCTGAGTACATTTTTTGTGTCTGTCGCATATGATGCCAAATGTGCACTTACGTAGGGCCTTAAAATGTAATGCATATATCTCCACATTTGTCAAGAAAGAATTAATTTAATACAAATTCCGTCTAATGCAGGATTTGTCAAAATTTTCCATTCTAGCATTTCCTTTTATTCCGTCCATCTCGATTTCGGCCGTCGTTTTGATTTTCGGCCATCAGTTTTATAGAGGCTCAATATGAAATGCTTTCCTGAAATACGAAAGTGTGATAGAAGATATAGCAGGCACGAATTCTCATACAGTAATTGTCATTCTATATGATCAGTTATATACCAGGTGGCCCAACTGCCCTGTCTTTGAGGTAAGCAGGTATCCCTTCATGCATTAAAACAGTTGCAGAACGTAGCGGGTTAAATCCAGTTAAAAGGACGGCAGTAGCGTGACCGAACTTTGTTCAGCAGCGAGCATCGCGAGTCAGTTTCCAGTTTTGAACTGGCGTGTATAATACGTGGTAGTAGAAAAGAACAGTGTAAAAACCGAAAAAGCCTTACAGTGTTTTCCATTTATGTTAAGGAGTCTTTGTTTAGAGAGAGCATAAACTAACTCTTTAGATTGGGAACTTATTGAGTAATTTTTATTTCACTTGTCCGTAATTGCGAATATCTACTTTTACATTCTTCAGTACGTACTTACAGTATTTAGGGAACTATTGAGCTCCATCCAAAAATTCGATTTCAAGATTTCGGTGCACATAAAAATTTTTGTGGCTCCTGAACGGATAAAAATATTCTTCGAAACCGATCCGGTCGCGCAGGCCTATTAAATAATAAACCGAATACCATTTGATGGAAAAATTTCAAATATTGTGCATTCCTCAGAAATAACTAACATTTCATTTAACGCAATATATTTAAAATATTTCCATGACAAACAAAACTTATATCTTTAATTTTCTTGGAATGTACTCAAAATTTCTTTACATCTGGATGATTTTCTAATACATTAAAAAGCCCAAGATATAGACGAGCGTTTAGTGCACAAAAACAGATTTCCTTAAAACGCACAACTTATATCCGATAATTTTGTTTTTGGTGGAGCGAACACTTTCAAAGCTATTCCATATTATGATTGTTTGCCTGAATTTTCCAATACTTACACTTTTGCTAAAATGGGAAGCCGATATTCATTTTTAACGCTGGTCCATGCAAGGCGAACGTAATGTAAATGACGTCATAAGCGACCAGCTCTTTAAAGAGTCGATTATCCCTTGAAGCCTAAACATTCCCATATTAACCTTGCACCTACAAGAAAATTGGCAGTGAATTAATGTTTATCTCGATTGGCATGAAGCAATAAGCATTTGTAAGAACAGTTTTACAAAAGTAGAGAAAGTCATACGAGTACAGCACATCAGATCCCTTACATTCTGTTTACGATGGTGTTATCCAACGTTACGAACTATACGAATATTGCAAATAACCGCAGACAAAACCATGCAAACATTGAGTTTCAGTAGCATTTGCTCGTTGTCTGTTATTGCTATTGTTCCAATATTTATAGTAACATATTTATGTTCTTAATTGTTGTTATTATCATTAATATTATTAGATCAGTTATCATAGTTATTACTAAATCACTATACCCTTTGTTGAATACATCTAAACATTAAAGCAACAGATCTGTGCATTTAGCTCAAGTTAACAATATATGAGGCGATCTTGTATGTCTGTAGTACTTTGCCTCGTATGAAAGAAATATTATCTAAACTTTGCTTAACTCTGCCATTTTGTTTCATTCAGTGCGATTTAGAGGTCCCTGGTACAGGCTAAATACGTGCCTGTATTTATATTATAACTAATGAGCTACTGTTTTGTATACTATCTCTTTGTCCCTTAGAGGTATCTGTCATTACAGCAGCATAGTGCGGAGACCAATACGTTTACATTGCACTGCCTGGTGTGCCGATGAGTAACCATGTCTTTCTCACGCGTCAATCTAATACGTCATAAAAGATTTGGAGTGAAACTAAGAAAAAGAATCGTTTATTCATTGCTCATATAATCCTAGTGATCAGGTATCAAGTGCACATATATTGTTCTACTGTATTTTCACTTAAATATGAACTAAAGTTTTGGGTTTAATGCATTAATTTTCCTACGCATTCTAATTATGTAGTAGATAATATAAAAATAGCTATGCGTAGTTACATACAACTCAAATAAAAATTGCTCAATAAATTGCCAATCTAAACAGAGAGTTTATTCTCTCTGTCGAAAAAAGGACTAGCATAAACGGAAAATATTCTAAGACTTTTTCGTTTGCTTACAGTGTTCTTTTCTACTATCACGTATTACACACGCTAGTTCAAGACTGGAAACTGCCTCACGATACTTACTCCTGAAAAAAATTCGCTCAAGCCACTATCGTCCTTTTAACCGGATTTGCCCCGTTGCATTCTACAAGTGTTCTAACACACGAAGGGATATCTGCTTACCTCAAAGACGGGACAGTTGGGCCACCTCGTATAATGATTCATTATGCACATTGGGGCAATTATAGGCTTTATATATTAATTGGACTTGTTTGAAAGCATCAGTATGCTAATAGCAATCTATGGACAGCATTACGTCTCCAACCTATCCCATCACTATAATTTTATGGTACTCATCTGTACTGCGAACCATAGCTGATCTTTTGAGTACTACACTGTTGTCTGTGCGGTATAAAATACAAATTTGTATCTGAATATGCGGTAAAGGTATCAAATTAAACAGTACAGTAACTGAGCAGTATTACATTATAATTATGCACCCGGGTGTAGAGAAATGGGCTCATTACCCTATGTCGCAATAGTGTTTCTTCCTTCCGAAGTATATCCAAATTTATTAACGAACAATAGGTTACACTCATCCTTTGTCATCTCCTTCTATGAACCGGGTTCGATCCCAGGCGAACGCAAATAGAGATTAGTGGTAAACAACACGGCGCTGGGGTGGACTTTCTCCTGGATCTCCGTTTTCCCACGCCATCTCATTCCACCAGTGCTCCACCTTCATCTCATGTATCATCAGTGTTCCTGCCTGAGGTGCCGTATGTAGTCAAAGTGTCCTTTAAACACTAAACCTTTCATTTTCATTTACTTCTATGACTGTCTTGGCATAAATCCTCATATACAAATATGGATAAAAGAGTGATATTATATTTGGTATGAAAGGAACTGAGGCTATGGAAAAATGCACTCAACACTGTTTCGTAAAAGCAAGCAAAGAGCTAACCCAATGCAACATGATTTGCTACTCTACCATGAGGAGAGAGAGAGAGAGAAGGGTGCATGAGACTGCTGCATTCGAATTAATACGGTACTATAATGTGATTCAAACGTTTATCATTATTATTATTATTATTATTATTATTATTATTATTATTATTATTATTATTATTATTATTATTATTATTATTATTATTATTATTATTATTATTATTATTATTATTATTATTATTATTATTATTATTATTATTATTATTATTATTATTATTATTATTATTATTATTATTATTATTATTATTATTATTATTATTATTATTATTATTATTATTATTATTATTATTATTATTATTATTATTATTATTATTATTATTATTATTATTATTATTATTATTATTATTATTATTATTATTATTATTATTATTATTATTATTATTATTATTATTATTATTATTATTATTATTATTATTATTATTATTATTATTATTATTATTATTATTATTATTATTATTATTAATTATATTGCATGACGAAAGTGTGGTAAATAAAATAATGTATCGTTAACGTTAGCATTATTAATATAATCATGAATACTCTAAACGTATGGAATTCAACTAGGAGGTTTCTATATGGGCCACTTTTCCGGTTCCTATACACTCTGGCGTGCATAAAATGTCGCGCGGTATGGTACGCAGCCGATTATGATGCCAATGACAATGTTGCGCCACCCTCCGTCAGCACAGTGTTTTGTCCATAGAGCATAACTTGTAGTCACTGGATTGACAGGGTACTTTCACTTTCCCAAAGTATGGCCGAACTTCTGAAGAGTAATATTACACCGTACGTCCTGCTTCTGACGGTGTACCGTTAGCGTAATGCTCCACTAAATTTTATTGCAATTGTAACATATAATAAAATTTAGCAATATACACGAATATCTTTGTCTTCCTTTACAGATCGCTGATAAATGCTCCCACATATTTGTGTCCTTGCTGTCGTTCAGATTAATGGAACACAGAAAACTTTCTTGCCTTTTACTCTAAAAGGTTGAATAACGCCACAATGGTGTAGGGTTTCCTTTTGTACCAATTGTAGGACCAACTTTTCATTTCACATCGACTATAGCAACGGTTATATCGGATTTTGTGTCTCTGAGTTATTTTTCTGAATAGTCACAGAGAGAACTGGTACTGGCTAGCTGAGGTCAAAGGTTGGCTACTTGAAGCTGCAAACCTTATAGAAGGAAATGCATTATTGCGATGTAGAGGAACTGCCTAGTTTTATACACGTTAGTGTTTGTCAATCACCTGCCAGGTATCGTGGCGTGTTCTTTTCATACCCATTTTCGCGGTTAAACTCTAATCTCAGGAATTTTGTGTTCACGTTGCTCGGAGATCGAAAGGGTAATCTGGAAGTCTGAATATGCGACAAGATGATGTGGGAGTAGAGACATCAATTGAAACACGTGTCCCCACTGTGTTAGTTATAGTTTCGGTTAAGTGCACGGAGGATATTACGAACTCCTAAGTTTATGTAAAAACAAAAATAGACATAAACCATGGTTACTGAAATCGTTTTAGAAGGGAGAACACTCCAGATTTCACCTCCCGACTTGGGGAAACGATTAAGGGTGGGCGGGTGACAGAAATTGAACTAGGACTTCCCGAATGGGAGCCATATATACATATTACTGCGGAGCCACTTTGTTCAGTAACTGCATGTAAACGGGAAGTAAATCCTAAACTTTCAATGCGTTTCTAGGTCAAGAAGTTTCATCCAGGTGAATTAAAAGATAATTCCAACAATTGGTTTCAGCCATTGTCTACCTAGATTCCATTCTTATTCAACTGCATTTGTATACCTTTTACTACAAAGGTTGAGCCAAAAACAGCGAAAACGCTTAGTATGTTGCACAGGGCAGCATACTGATCATTTTTAAGGACTCCATGTCCGGAAACACACGGTTTGGATGCTGTAGATCGTTAGAGAACCGGTGTTAGTGCATGTTTGGATGAAAATCTACGTGCGTAGCTCGATCGAAGTCACCAACGCACGTTTAATGTCAACCTATGGGGTGTTAAAATTCCTGACCATATCACTGGTCCGTATTTACTTCCAAACAGACTAACAGGACCGATCTACCTCGGATTTCTTAAAGATATTTTGCTTACGTTGTTGGAGGACGTCCCAATACACATTCGGCAGGTAATGTGGCTACAACACTACGGAGCCCCAGAACACTTTGAGAGAGCCCTGTGCGGAATCACTACAGCGTTACTCACCCCAATCAATTGTTTGGTGGAGGGGGTAAAGTTCCCTGGCCAGCACGATCACCAGATCTGACAGCAGTGGACTATCTTCTGTAGGGTAGAATGGCGTACGCTACCACTGTAATGACAGAGGAGGACCCCATTACACGAGTAGATGGAGCGACTGCCATTCTTTCAGGTCATCCATATTTATTGGGGCATGTACGGGAAGCTTAGCGCCGCCGATGTATTATATGCATTGAAATAGGAGTTACCCAGTTTGAAGCCCCTCTGTAATGTTAAACTGCCTTGTGCTGCATACCGTTTGTTCGTTGTATTGACATGTGGAACATACACTTTGATGGTTTACTGTGCCCAAGTCGTAGGTTTCTGTATATGGGTAGCTGCTTAGGAAAGACCCATTTGCCGTCTTTCACAACATATGAGCGTTGTAGTTGTTGTTGGGTTTTTTTTTCTTTTGAAAAACACTCTGTATAATTTACAAAACTAAATCACTTTGCAAGCATTGGAGATCTCTAGTTATATAATCTTCTTATCTGTTGTTACATCTGTCTCCTTTATTCGATTTTCAGGTTTCCATTTATGTATATTTTTTGGAGTTCTTGGCAGACATTGTACAAACATTTTAATCTCTGCGCTTGATTTACATATATAATTTTGTCCTGTCTAAAAGCCAATCTTCTTATGAATTATATTAATGTTCACAAGTTCTAAAACTTGGTATATTTCAGAATATGGGAATACAGACTGCCACTTATAACTAAGTTTGTTATTTACAGGTCAAACCCTCAGCTGTGCGTGTGCTATTAAGTTAAATGCTCAGACTGGTCTTTGCCTCTCCACCCCTCTCTCTCTATGTTCATGTTCCACTCCCCGCTACTCCCTTTTATCTCTCATGCCCATCCTTTCTCTCTACCCTTTTACACTCTCAATCTCTTCAATTTCCATTTCATTCACATTTTTCTCTCTCTCTCTAACCTTCCCCCGTGCAACTTACATATCATACGATAGTTAAACGTCGATAACGAAGCTGTTGCTTCTATAGGTTCAATGTTAACCCATAAATAAGAGATTTAATAGTTCATAAACTCCTTCGTCTACCGTTCTCAAAGCATTCATTGTACTCAACTTATGTTAAAATGTTAAGCATATAACTAGATCGAAATTGTACTATTCTAAAGCTTGTTATGTATATTTTCGGAACAAAAAAAAAAAACTGAGGTACAACATTTTTAGTTTCTTTTATTTCATGATAATTTAGAGGAAGACAGTTCAAGTTTCATGTAACGATTTTGTAAGATATTGTCGCCAACCCATTATTTACGATAGCGCGGCGACGAGCAAAAACAGATAGTGCAGGGCAGAGATAAAGAGCCTGCAGATAAAGATAGCACGCAGATAAAATGCTTGCCGACACAGATAAAGTAAGACGCCTGGAACATTCATGTTTCGTCTAGTGCCGTCTTACAGAACATTCGATTTCTTGTTTGTTACAGAACAGTCTAGAATTATCAATGCAATTACATATAAAAGACCGTGACACGCCAGCGTTGTAGTTGTAAACAGAGTCGTAACGAGAGTTGTAAACAGAGTCGAATTGGAAGTTGAGAATCGTCCACGTACAACTGCGTTGAGAAAGTGAACGCTTTTGTTTGTGGTCAACGACCTTGGAAGATTGTATTTGTGTATCTTTCGTAATTCTCCTACTGTAAGGTTTGACCAAAGTGTGTTTCTACGGAAATAAAGAACATTTTAAATTTCTGCAAGTTGGACTTTTAATTCTACGAACCCACAAAGTACATTATATATTACGAGGGTTGTTCAATAAAGAATTATCACAATTTTATTTTGACAACATACCTTTATTCATCCTCATAATTTTGATAGTACTTCTCAAAACAGTCTCCCCCGAATGCGATGCACTTGTCCCAGCGTTTCTGCCTGTCTTCAAAGACATGCTGGAAACCATTTTTGAGAGATCCTTCAAAATCGCCTCCGCAGCCTTCACCACTGCTTCTGATGATGGATAATCCTCAAACGAAGGCGTTTCCTCAAGTTAGGGAATAGAAAAAAGGTCACATGGGGCTAAATCCAGACTATAGGGGGGGGTGAGAGATGCACTTCACGTTGATTTTTACAAGATATTCAGCAACAACATTGGCAATATGCAGGCGCGCATTATCGTGGTGCAGCATCCAGCCTGCTTCATGGAAATGTGGTCTTTTACGCCTGATATGGACTTGCAATGTTTTCAGGACATCCCTGTAGTATTGTCCAGTTACTGATGTATGTGCAGATACAACATGCTGATAAACCACTCCATGAATATCAAAGAATGAGATGACCATAACTTTTCCAGCAGAAGCAACCACTTTTGCTTTTTGCGGGGTTGGTGATGGAGGAGATTTCCACACTGAGCTTTGCTCTTTGTTCTCAGGATCAAAATGATGTAGCCAAGTTTCATTAGCAGTGATTACATTTGAAAGAAACTCCGGATCTTCTTCTGACATTAACTTTAACTTCATGTTACCTCCATTGCAGCGGTAGGCGATACTGAACAAGCCCGCCTCGGTAGTGTAGATGGTAGCATGTCTGCCTCATGTTCAAGAGGTCTCGAGTTCCAATCTTGGTCAGGGTGAGCTACCTGGATATGCTTTTTTCCTGGATTTTCCCTTATCCATAATGACGAATGTCGGGTAACTCTAAGCTCAATGGACCCCGGGCTCATTTGAGCATCATTTCACCCATTTCATTCACCGTCCGATATGGCTTAACGTTGGAGGACGTAACATTAAAAAACAAATAACGATACTGAACTTGCCTGGTTCTCACAGGCGGAAACCAAGATTACCAACAATAAAACTACTACGGTGTGTTTGTTTCACATTAAGCTAACAGAATATAATAAGATTGAATTTTAGACCGAAAAATTATGACCGTAAAAAAATTTATGATCATTCTTTATTGAACAGCCTTCGTAAATTTCATAACAGTCATTGGACCATTTCTAAAGGAAAATAACTCTTTCTGTCTCTATCTGTCTGTCCCTCTTTGTCTCTCTCTGTCTCTCTTTCTCACACACACAGCCCTCCTCAGTAGCGTAGATTGTAGTGTGTCTGCCTCACGTCCAAGGGGTCCCAAGTTCGAATCTCGGTCAGGGTGAGTTATCTGGATGAGGCTTTTTCCGGGAGTTCCCTTATGTTGAAAGACGAACGTCGGGTAGCTGTAAGCTCCATGGACCCCAGATTCATTTGTGCAACATTTCACCCATTTCATTCATCGTCCGATATGACTTAACGTTGGAGGACGTAAATAAATAATAATAAAAATACGCACATAATACTTATTTTATGTTTTATTTTCAAAAAACAAAAGCATTACAAAGTACAACAGCATTCCTCTCCTTGCCAAAGACTTCAAATATATTTCACTCTTCCCCAACATAAAGTCGCCATTGAAACCTCGATCGGATTAATGACATTACCCTCAGATTTCTGTTACTTTACAGACTGGAAAGAGCAGCTTATTCAGCGTGTTTTATTGCTGATTGAACAAGCAATATTGGCGGCAAAAAATAGATGTAGATGATCTCGATGCCACCATACAGAATTTTCTTCGCGGGGAGTTGTTTACGTACTTATTAGTTGACCCAGTTACAAACCAGGATGATGTAGTCAACTATCTCACATAATTTTTAAATTCGTTAGAATTGTCTGGACTACTACCTCACAATTTAAAATCAAAAGTAGGATTAATTTTGATCATGCTGCAACCAGACTGTACAACGGAACGAGATTAACTGTGAAAAACCTAATGAATAACGTCATCGACGCAACAAGGTAACGCACAGGTAGAGCACAGAGGAGATGACATTTTGATCCGCATATTCCGATGATTCCAACGGATTTACCTTTTGATTTTAAACGTGTAAAATTTCCCGTTTGTTTAGCCTTTGCGACTAGTACAAATACAAATAAACAAATATTTCGAAACTAAATTTAGGCAAATCGGTAAATCGGTTCAGCTATTCTCAAATTTTTGCAAGAATAACAAACGTCAATTATTATTAATTATTATCATCATTATCATTATTATTATCTAAACTAGCAGTTATTTGAGGTTTACGTTTAAATGCAAACCTGCGTGGTTAAGAATAGTTTTGCCATCTGTTTACATTTGTTGATATTGCTTTACCAGCAATATACCTTAAAGCATCAAAGCATAAGTCCCGAAAAATCCCATAGAGCAATAAAATAGCCCTTAACAGTAAATGAAAATTAGTTTATAGTCAACTCCTCGCGCAAGGTTATGGCAATGCGTCCATGTTGGATTTAAGTATGAATGTGTTAACCTCTAAGTTCTAGAACAAAGCATTCTCTAAGGAGAGGAAACCTGCGACATTTGGGTTTGAGTGTATTGCGTTTATACGTTCATTAATTAAATAAGTACATACTTCATTTTTAAATGCAGGTATCCGTAGCCATGAATAACGAATGTGGTGGGAATATGAAGGAACTAAATGGAACTCAGCTTTAGCAAGTGGAAACAATGTCGTTAAACAAAGGATAAGAATTTGAGATCCTATAGAATGCTAACATAATGTCCCGGAAGCATGAAAACCGAATACAAAAACTGTGAGGTAGAACACGATTCCACCATCATTTTGCCAGAGTTTTAACAAACTCCTGTGCTTGGTATAGCTCTAACCTAAAATATATGGGACGCTGACTTTTTTTCTAAAGACAAAAGTGAACAGTGCAAATTTATAATCACTAAGAGGAAATGCAACACCATTATTGTCGCAAACTTATTAAAACGAATGGCTCTTTAATATGCAATCTGAAATTAAAACGAGCAGTTTCAACATTGCACCTTAAATTCAGTCATCATTTTCTCTGTCTCGAAAATCTCGCGCGAAGTGTTAAAGAGCAATGGGATCGACAAAATGCAATTTTGATAAATGCTTTACACTACAGTGCGACCCCGTAGGGGAAGGGATCCGTCCCTTTCAGCTGCCAAAGTGCGGGCGCTGCGGACCCTTAGCACTCGTGGTACCTCTGACGTTACTAGAGGAACCTCGGGCCGAACAGCCGAGCCCCTCCTTCGGGAGTTGTTCGGATTGGGATGGTCTCGAGGGGGCAGTGTGTTCCCGATACCCGTGGGAGATTGGGTACGTCTTCGGACGGGGTTGAGGGAAGCCATTAAGTTTCCGGGTACTAGCCTGCTTAGCTAGTAGAAGGTGTGCTAGACACCAGGCGGCCCCACCGAGGTCATATCGGTAGTCTTCACCTTGAGTGTTGACGCGCGTAAGTGGCGTATCCACTTCCGTCCCGTCTTGTGTCCCTAGGACCAGATGGGGGGGGGGCCCTTGTTAGGAAACTAGGTCTTGCCCTAATGGAAAGCCCCACGGAGGATGCCGGGCGCCCTTCACGGGATAGCTCGGATAACTCCCTGGTTGAAAGAGGCCCGGGTCTTGTTCCTACGGGTTCAAGGCTAATGGGAGTAGACCCTCTGGACTCAACTGCAGTGCGTGTTATTGAATAAATATTGGGAATATATTTCTGTTTATGACTTTACTAAAGCGTATGTATTTAATGTAATACGTCAGCGTTGTCTGAGGTAAGAATAAAGTGTTGGGCACCGAAAGGCAAGGCCCATTACCGCGATGGTATGCTTAATGTTATAGAATAATTGTTTCTGCGTGTGGTAATTTAACTACAAAATAGCATGTCTGCATATCACATCTGGTGACATATTTCTCACAGTTTGCCTTGCACACATGCAAAGCCAGTGTTGAAAGTTAATCTAAAACAGACTTTAAGAACATTTTGATATACGAGGGCGGTCCAGAAAATAGCGGCTGTTTGTGTGAAGCCCGAGAAGTTGTGGAGGTTGCGCCGTCATCAACAAACTAGCGTGCACAGTACTCACTGCGCTTCTATACTCCTGCCGTCCTAAGAAGCACACTGTTCCTGTGAGAAATTCCGCGAACAAAACCTACTGGTAAGCTACTCTTGCGCATACAACTTGTTTGAATGTGATATGGCGTTACACATGGACGAAAGTGTCACTGTCATCTGTCATGCTTGTGCACGTAGGCGCGAAGTAATACACAAAGTGTGTATCTTAAAACGATGCAGTATAACTGTCCACAGAAGAGCATCCTACTGTACAAAATGTACAAAAACCTTCTGAATAAGCTCATCTTTCGAGTCTGTGAAGTGACAGAAATCTGTGGGCAATGTAATTAATACGGTCGAGGTGTCAATGGCGACGTTATGTCGGGGACGAGTGAAATATTTTTGAAGACTTTGGCAAGGAGTGGAATATCTTTGTACTTTGTAATGCATTTGTTTGTTGAAAATTAAAGGTGTGTGTATTCCGTAACAGTTTTCGTGTGTATTTTTATATTTACCTAATAGCCCAGTTCATTATCACTTCAGGTTTTTTCTCACCTTTTAAACCTTCCTTGGACTCTCACAAATATTTCAACACGAAAATTAGGTAAATCGGTTCAGCGCCTCTCAAGCTTTAGCGAGACTAACAAACGTCGACTCATTTTATCTATCGTATATAGACTATTTCTTTGAGAAACTTATGAAACATATCATCACAAAGTATACCTACAAGTTCAACTAACATTATATTTTTCATCAATATAAAATTAGAATTAGCCATCCTAAATCGTTTCTGAGGAAACAATAAATTATAGCAGAACATTCATAGAAGAATCTCCTCATAGTAACCCTTGATAAAACAAAATCATACAAAATTTAAAAAAGATAAGCATTAATTCAGCATATATAATATACCAAATAACTCAAAAATTCTGGAGCGAAACTTCTAATAAAGATGGCTCAAAGGTTTTTTTATATTAACTAATACAAAACTAATATATTATATACATTTCTTTTCCTAATGTTTTCCATATTTTTATTGTTTCCGTTTGTTTACTGCATTTTTACACATATACACTATACCCATTCCCAAGGCGGGACTCGAACCCACGACCCTCTACGCGACGCACACAAGAGATGTACCACTGGCGACCCCGGCTACGAGGGCCGACCAAAATGTCACCAGACATACAATATTCTAGTGCAGTTGACTTCAGATAATATACACTCAAACATTATCACTACAAGGAATGCAATATATAAAAGCACAGTACACAAACGGAAAGAATAAAAACGGCGAAAATAAGGAAAATAATATTATTTATAACAAAAAGGTGTAACCGGTCTGCCAACGCCAAAATACTACAATGAGTGTATGCTATTTTCGCAAAGCTGACCGTGGAATACCGTTGCAGTAGCGCAAATAAATGTGGCAAATAAACGGCACAGTGAAAGGAAGGGAAATCTACTTTCCGCAATATATTGATATACATAATGTAGTATTTTGTTAATTTTTTTTAAAATATTTGTATTGCGTCCCAAATGTACAGTAAAGGAAACGAATGTACAATTATTTTTTAAATGATGCTCCAACTTTGAGAAATGAAATCCTGATATTTAGAAAAATCAAAGATGTTGGAAAGTAGTGAAGTAAATAACTTTGCTGTGATAACTAGAGACTCATAAAACAAGCTAATATATTAGAGTAAATTTAATTATTATAAATATCCCATTTTCAAAAAGTATTATGGAAACATTTTTATTTTAGCAATGAATTTACACAATTAAAAAGCAACTTTTGAATAACTGATCAATCTTCATTCTGAAACATGGCAGAAAGTTTAATACACCTAATGCCGGTTATAAGTTTTACTAAGATGTCCTACATACTGAAATCAAAACTTTACGGATGTTTTGCCTCAGGATGGGGTAAATGTGAAATCATTTATTTTAATTCTTTTAATACAAATACCCAAAGCATAGTTAAATTTAAAGTATTTCTAGTACGCATTTTATTAATTAATTTATTTTTTAGCATCAATCAATTTATTACAAATATATACAGGTCGTAAAATCACACCGCGCCTAAGCTAAAGACGCAAATAGGTACTGCTAGTTGTGGATTAGCCTTCTCATTAGCTAAATATGCTATTTTAGTTAATTGATGGAAATTAATCATTTCTACACACTAGCCGTATATAGGCTAAGATATTTGTTGGATAGAGTCAACATGAAAAATTCAATGTCATGGCCGGGATTCGAACCACGGATCTCCTGGTTCAAATCCCGGCCATGGCATTGATTTTTTCATGTTGACCCTATTCAATAGATATGCTACTGTTTCTTTGGTATCTTTGATACCGAACCTAAACATGTCGCGCTAATAACAGGGTGTTAACGACGTTATTTACCTGTTGACCCGTATAACAGCATAAGGTAAAACTAACTGTGAAGAGCAAAAGGCAAAATCGTTAACATTTACAGCATCTCCCTTGAAGCCAGTACTTGTCCATATCTTTTCATCTGTTCATTCATAAAGTCAGTTCGCACTCACACTTCTCTTTCCCACTTAAGTCGGCGTATAACATGGTCTTTGCCTAAATACTTTGCCACAATTTACAAATGCAATCTGCAGCTGTTGTATCACTCACAAAGCTTACGCCAGATGCTTTGCTTTAAGTTGTTCACAAGAACTCTCTCCCAAGTACACTGCATAAGCTTGCTCTGAACTTTCGGTAGCTCGACCGGGGCTCCCCTCTCCTCTCCTAGGGACCAAGCTTCAAGTATGGCTGACGCCGTGCTTCAACAAATGGATGGAGATAACAAAAGAAATAAAGCACTATCGGTCACAGTCGACGGGACTGCTATTTCTGCTTCACAGCAGCGTCGTATTCACAGAAAATAAAGCTGTTAGGGCCAAAACTATGTGTGTTGTCCTGTGTGCTCATTCATTTCTGATCTTCCCCACCTTGGGGTTGAGTGTAAAGACTCCGTAACTATATCCATAAAACAGAAATTGTTCGGATAAAACCTTTGAAAAATTCTAACATTTCAATAAATTCAAAATGTTCAGGTTTAAGGATACTCAGGAACTGAAATATCAAACAATATTTCGCAAAATACCCTTAAACTTGTCAATATAAAACAAACGTCGGGCATTTTAAAATATACAGCTACAGTTTTGCACAGCTGGTAGGTAGCAGAATACACAAATAACTTCATTGGTTTTAGTCTTATGTTTTTATATTTGTGCAAGCTTTAACCTTCCTTTTCTGATGCTTCAGTAATTGTTAAATTACTTTTAGATTGTTAATGTATATTGTTTGAAGATAGTGAATCGTTTCTTGGTGTCAATTGTAGTCCTGGATCCAGCGTTCTTAAAATTAATTCTTATTATTTTTCCAAGTGAAGACTTTGATGTTAAACGAATGTTAATCGCTATTATTAAAGATAATAATTTCGAAAATTTGATCGACTATACTTTCATATTTGAAAATTATATTCGTTGAAGTTTAGCTACACAGGAACCGGAAAATTATATTTTGTACTGTGTTGAAGCAGCCTCTAGAAATTAGGAATTTCAGTAGAGAGTATCTATAATATGCCCAACAGATAAACAATAAGCTTTTTGTAGTGATTTTCGTGCTATCATTTTATGAGTTGTACTATTTAGAAATAATAATAAATTCAAAATTAGACGCGAAACTTTTGTGAAACATATGGTCATGTTATCAATTGGAGGTCTACAGAAAGTAAAATTAAAGTTGCTACTTATGTTAAATCAAAGAGCTGCTTATTTTAAAACAAACATTTAAAGCTTTTAATGTTGAGGTAGTGGTATAAGGTCATAAGACGTTACAATTCAGGAGTAACTTGAATTTTTAAAAATATGATTATAAGTTATTTTTCTCCTGCAGGTGCCCTTTAAAATACTTGCCTAAAACAGCTTACGGAAAAACTGAATGGAATATAGTCACAATAATATGAGCTGAATTATGTAAGAACTGACAGAATATAGCAGGCGTGCTCAATTGTGCAGCACACGCTTCCTTCTCCTACATCAGTGACCAAGTCAGCGAGAGACAGAGGGTACAGTCAGAGGCGTTGCTACTGACGTTTAGGATATCTTTGTTCTGGGTTTAGCCAGATCACAAAAACTGGAAAAAATGAAAGCACCTTTTAAATATGACCCTAATGTTAAAAATTACGTACAGCTTTCTTATAAACTGGCGGAACTTATTGGAAAATATATGAAACCATATAGTCAAGGCGAATTAATCGAGCAAAGCTGAGAAGGTAAAATGCCCGGATTAAGTCGATTTATTTGCATCAGTCAGTCTCTCTCGAGGTACAGTAACGAGACGCATAGAAGAATTGTGTTGAGATTTGGAAAGGCAATTAAAGGACAAAATAAAGTCATTAACATGCTTTTCTCTAGCTCTGCACGAATCGGTGGACAGATCTGACGAGGCGCGGAAATTGTATTTCTGAGGGGAGTTGACAATCAATTAAATATCTTATTTATAGCACAAATACGACTGTGGGAAGAGCAAATGGTAGTTGCAGATTTATATCATTTCTCTTGCCTGCGTTCCGTGCTCACAAGCAACGTCACACTTCTGGAAAAGTATGTAGAACTTCTAAAGCAACTACATGACACATTTACTTCGCAATTTGAAGACATAAAAAATTTGAGACAAATATCTAATTATTTTGCACTCCTTTGAAGTTTCCATTTAGTGAGGTCCCACAGGAGCTACAAATGGAACTACTTTTTACTACAAAATTCCGCGACAGTAAAATGTTATGAGAAGGAAAACTGGGAGTTATTTAAATCTTTGCCCTGTAGTGATTATCAGAGATTACGTTTGTTTGCATCTAATTTAATGCCAGTCTTTGGCTGTATATATATATATATATATATCTGCGAACAAACCTTTTCAAAGATGAACTATATTAAAACTGAGTATCGCAGCAAGATCAGAGACGATCACCTTTCTTATCTTTTGAGACCTTGCTCTTCGTGTTTTGCAACACAGAAGTCATCCTAAGAAACATTAGTAAGTAAGGCGTAAACTATGAGTGCGAACGCTTATGATTTTCTATACGTTAGAATAATAGCGATGTTCCACCACTGGAACTCGGTAACCACACGTAAACGCGCCATTCTATCGCAGCGGTTGCAAAGAAGTGATTTCAACTCCCCTTTCCTGCTTTAATTGAGCACCCCAGGAATATAGGAAATACATGATAGGTTTAGATGAACCTCCAGAGAAGCAGCCCATTCCTTTATACTAATTTCCTATCTGTTTATATTTTTATGTTTCGTTTATTTCACGTTTAAATGCAATGAATACAAAACACTTTTCTGACACTACGCGTGTGCTCTTCCAAAGCTCAATTTCCTTCGCGTGTGACGACGTGTAGGAAGCAATTTCCTTCTCTGTAAATTGTCGTAGAAATATTGTAACCGTTCCAGAAATAGACATGTGTTCACTTAAACAGTTACAAATGAAAGATCTCAAATTGACACCAACGCAATTTTTAGAATGTGTTTAAGTAGTTTACTGCTGGTTTGGAACGGTTATTTTCAACCTAGTGATCCTTTAAGGGGAGGCATCTCTGAAAAAGGTAAAATCCAGAGACATCGAAAACGTTTAAAGTTTTGTCATTAGGTGGGTTGGTAAGTTTCCAAATTTCATCCACCTATCTTTAATAACTTTTTAAAAAATATGTATTCCTTTTTATACTGTGATTATTTTACGTTTTATAAAATGACTCAGGCCATACAGTTTTTCTTTAAGATACTTTTAATTTTAGATTCAGGTCTCTATGTACATCAGTTATAAAAATTGATATGCTTTTTAGTCTTTGTCAAGTAGTTTTGAAGAAAAAAGTTTTATGTGTGAATATGTTAAATTTGTCCTTAGTTTTGGCATAAGTGAGGTTTAAAGACAAACAATAGATAACCTATTCAATATATATTTAAATAGTACCAACTTGTATTAAATATTTATTTAGGAATATTTATTCAAAGTTTCATACAATTTCATTGAAAATTGTAGACTCTGAGGCATTTTGGCCATACGAACAAGCTGAAAATTGAGTGAAAGTGGAGAACAATGAATTTAAAGATTTACATAGAATTGCATTACGTTGTATACTTTAAAATTCCCTTGCATCACATGTAGGCTCTACAGGTATCTTATTAGCTTCGATATCTCTAATTTGGTTACCTTTGTTCGTTTTCCTACTGATTTTTCTGTCTACAAAAGTTGTTATCAAAAATATTATTGTATTTTTCGCTGCCATTTCTTTAAACCAGGAAAAGTTTTGCATTATTTACAAAGTCTCTTACACAAGACGGAAACTTTGGACTCTGGTTCCTTTAGTTAATAGTTATAAAATTATATAGGCTTATTTGCCTATGTGACATTTTTGACATTTACTCCATATCATAATATGCAAACGTTCATTAGCATTTTGTGTTTTTCCTTTGTTACAACCCTCCAATAGATCAGTACTAACTAATCTCTTTACTTTTGTCCATAAGGTAGGAATTGTAAGTAGAATAGTCCATGCAATTCATATCCATGGCGATACAAAACTTCTGCATAGCAGTATGACCCTTACCAATACCCAGAAATACATCACCCATTGTTCTATTTACAACAAGAAGTGACCTGCTATAATAACTGGTAACCCTAGGGCTGGTATATGCCTTTACATAATATTTACTAAAAGCAGAGCATTCTATTATCACTTTACTAGCAGACCTTAAAGTTTCATTGCGTTTTGCTTCCAAATAGCCACCTGTTGATATAGGTACCTCTAACCAAACATATGTAAGTTACATACTGTTGCAGCAAGAAAGTAATATAATGTTAAATCAAGCTTTATTCCTATTCTAAACAATACTTATCTTAATACAAACTGGTATTTACGGCTCTCACTTATATGAAAAACACTTTTCATAATCACAAATAAGAACATGTTGAAATGGGTTTTTAAGCTAAATTGATGGAAACTGTTCATTTCTTCCACACTAGCCGTGTGCAGGCTAAGGTTTCTATGCGTAGAGCCGGACTGAAAAATTCAATGTCATAGCCAGGATCCGAGCCACGGATCTCTCGGTTTCCGTCTGCAAATGTCATGCCGGCAGCTTGGCCATAGTAGCTCAATGGTTAAAAGCAACCGGACGGAGCCCGGACATTGAATTTTTCAGTCTGGCTCTACTCATCCAAACCTTAGCCTGCACATAGCTAATGTGCAAGAAATGAATAATTTCCATCAATTTACATTAAAAAATAGTTGTTTAAATATGAAGCCTGGAACTAAAAAGCTTACAGCATAATAAGTCGCCACAAAAGTTGCGTATCGGATTGTATATGGGAGCCCGTAGTGTTTTACCTGGAAACACACGAGAAAGTTGGAGAATTTAGTGTCATGTCAGCATGTTGACCATAGTAGCTCAATGGTTAAGAGCAACCGAATGGAGACCGGGAGATCATAGTTAAAATCCCGGATATGACATTTAATTAGACAGTCTGACTCTACTCATCATGTGGAAATGTTTACTTTCAAAGGCAGCAACCAATACATAAAACGGAAGTAGAAGTATTCAATAGCTCTCCTTAACATCGAGACGATGTCTCTGCACCAAACCATCAAGGAGTTCGTAATTGGAATCGAACCGCGTAGTTTAAACTTGAAAATTCCACCAATTTATTTGCAACAAGCTAGCGAAAGCAATTTAAATGGTCACCCCCACCTGCACACGGGCATTTAAATCATGAATAGCAAGTAATTAAATGGCGTTGGGGCATAACTGGCAGCAGATTCTGAAACTGGACTGTTTGAACATCATAATCTTAAGTCAAAAAAAAAAAAATGCAATTTTTGTCACTTTTTACGAAATTTCACAGATGCCTCCCAATAAAGGCGCAAAGCAGTGCGGTTGACAGGTCCAGGCCCGAAACGGGCTGAAACCATGGATTATTTATTTTTACTAGGCTTGGCAGTGCAATAATCATCGATAAGTTAGCAGAATTTAGAAATTGTGATCTTAATTTTTCAAGGGACACGTTGTGGCCGGCTACTTACCATATTCGTACCTCATCTCCAACTTGGTAGAGAGGATTCCGTGGAAAACAACCAATGAGTCCGACAGCATTTTTGTTTCTGCAAATAGCACTTTTAAAAGGCTCAAGAGAGCGCAAGGCAATTCCGTATGAAAATCAAGAACAGGCTTTTTCCGGCAATAATCGAAAATCTGCTTTCAGTACAAAGGAATATCCGATACAAGAATACCTTTGCTCATGTACCAACATATTTTAAGAAATCAACATCCGTAACTGTCGTCTGGTGAATGACTGAAGCCTAGCGTATCTCTTAGAGGGTGAAGTCCTCCTGCAAATGGAGCTGATTAATTATAATACTCACGCGGTGACCTATTCTCGTGAGTAAAGTGGCACAGTGCCTACTAGCTCTCGCACACTTGGATTTCACTTAGACTTTCGCTAATAATTAACTGAATTAAATTCATAAGTCTGCTTTTGTTTACACTTTTCCTTATTTCTGATTAGTTGTACTTTACGATCTTTCTAGACAGTTCTGCACTGTGCAGCACCAGTCTACTATAACTAGAGCGCGAACAAAATGCAGTTAGAGACGTGGCTTACCAAATCTAGCTTTCCCCCTCTACCGTCATTTTAGTTTGTCTCTCCTCTATCGCGCGGGCTGCACTGTTCATCTATTTTACTCGCTTTCGCATTCACTGTTACATTCCCTCTTTGCATTTTCTGCCAAATCAATTCTTAGTTCCTCAGGGTTTAAAGAAACTATGATTCTACCTATTCGTTGATCGATTGTATGGTCATCGCCGAGTTAATTATTTTCTGTTAACTGTGAAAATCAAATCAGCATTAAAATACACGCGTTTGGTGTGGTTTGCACTCTATCGTATGCAGGAAGGGAGGGGTGGGAGTCACGTGATTCTAGGATGACGAGAAGGGGAGAAGGCTCTCCTCGCACATGCGCACACCGACTGCATTTTGTTTGCGAACTACCTGTAATTTCTTGAAGTCTTCTGATCATCTTGTTCTTGGTCTTCCTAGGTTTCTGCTTCCAATGCATGTGTTCCATATGATTGTCGATTGAAGCCTTACGTCAGATGCACATAGCATGAGGTGCCCTTCTTCATTTCTATTTGATTCTTTTAGGCTACTGAATTACATTCTTGCAGGACGTGATTTCGAGGAGCCTCATTATACATTTTTTGCCATGGAGAAACACCCATTGTCTTTCTTTACAATTTTTCACTAGCATATCACTAGTATGTTCTTTTATTTTTACATTAGGGGCCAAGTCTGGCAAGAATAACATAGTAAAGGAGTAGTGCACATGGATTGGCCTTTGATTCTAAGTTGAAGGGGTCAGTTAATCTCGTGAATTGTTGCAACTCTTAAGATACGCGGCAAAATTCGATCAAGGAGTATTCTAATGCGTTTTCTCTGTTTTCGTAAACTCTACTATGAAAGAAAATTTAAAGTTACTTTTCCCTCTTTTGGAAGAATGAGTGCAGTTAATTTTCATTAAAATATAAACCTAATAAATTTTATACAGGATACTGCAATAGTAATAAATTATTTGAATTGCCTTGGAGCGTATGCAGAATAAAGGAATGGAATTTTCGTCATAGCGAAATTGACATCATTTATAAAAGATCATTGCTATGGCCGTTCGTATCAGACTTCCAGTTATTGTTACCAATGATATCATGTACTTCTTTAGTTATTATACAAACAAAAGTTCTGTTTTAAGCTTGGCAACAATAACGACCATCATGTCTCCAAGGAGAAGCTTATTTCAAACTTATTTTTATAAACATAAAGTTGGTTACAAATATTGAAATTTTCATTACAAATCTGTGTAGCTATTTTATGTTATTGGTAATAATATGTAGAAGCACTGTGTTGATGCATATTTCGCAGGCTAAATACCGTGATATTTCGAACAATAAGGTTTTTTTCTTCCTCCGCTGTAATCAATTTGAAACCGAAGCCAATTACCAATTGAAGTGAGGGCGTAACAGAATATTCGCAATTATTTTGGAAGTTGATTGCATTTCAAATTTCTTAAAAATCTATAATTTAGTGTATCTAGTAGAATTATTGGAATCTCATTAACTAACTATGGGAAATCCATATACAACGTGGTAGTATCCGAATTCATAATTATCTCATTTGAAAAGATTTCTGGGCCAACATATCGTGATTAATATACTGGAGCGCGGAACAGTATGTTGTACAAAAGTCATAGTGCATAAGAGATTTCTGTAATTTGGTAATGGGATGAGTTGTATACCTGCAAGGTACAACCTGAATTTTGTATACCTTAGATAGCCTTTGTGTTACAGCAAGAGAAACGCGTTCACGATTTTTATCCAGCTTCACGTAACAAGTCATCCATTAACACGGTAACAGAGCTTTATTCTGCCATCATGTCTGATATGTACAGTGTGTTGCTTTATGGCCCTGCCAGGATCGCGCGTATGCGTGTGCGTAGGCGCTCCATGTTTACTACAATGGGTGGGTCATTTTCTGTTATTAAACTCCCTCGTTTTTTATTCTTTCTTATCTTTTATTAGAAAAATGCATGTATACGCATTTACATACATACTTTTCTTTTTCTTTATTTAACAGTTTTTTTATTGTTACCGTTTATTTTACTATCTGTTTTCTTTAGTTTTATACATACCTCTATACACATAAACACCCATGCCCAAGGTGGGACTCGAACTCGCGACGCTCTACTCGGCGGAACGCCAGAGGCATACGCTCTAACGGCGGTGGCTACAAGGGCCGGCACGTTAGATATCTATGAGTAATAGTAACATGAACTATAGTGAGTACTAACCTTCTTAATAAATGTTGCGCACCTGCAATGAAATGTCTAAGGCATTTCTCTTTTCTGGCGAGAGGTCGAATGATGCACTAACTTCATTTTGTTCTGCGTTGGAGTATCTATATCTTTTTCACTTCTTAACTGAAGCCTTTATGGATCGTATTGTCCTAAACATATTAACCAAACTTCTGCAGGTATTTTTTTGCATTGGGAAGTGGAATGCTGAGAAATGTCTCCTGAAGTTAACTATACTGTTAATTAACTCCTGAAATTAACTCTATCTACCTGTCCTTATGATTCAGTTTGGCGTATATCATGCACAACAAACTTTTATTCGAGGTGAACTTTTCGGTAGGCTTTTCATTGGACTAATAACAAGACAAGAAAAGCTACGATTGTAAGGGTACCCTGAAGTAAAGCACACGTAACACAGAGATTTCAATATACGTTTACTCTCCGGATGCACGATGTACAGACGTCAAAAGATACTTGAAATGCATAGTAGATAGGGTGTTACGATTTGAAAGGATCATACACCACTAGCTATCTATTGAAATACACCGAGGTCATTACAAGTGCAGACAAATGGAGCATGCACATTACAGTGGTTGCATAAAAAAAGGACCGGTCGACATTTTCTGTCTATGTTAACATTAAACCTTTATGTTCTTATCAATGGTTCTGACTATTTAAATAACTAACTTGTAGACGGTAGGTTCATGCCAATTTACATGAGTAAACCATTCATATTCACCTTCCCATTCATAGTCCAGGATTCTGCGAACCGTAGAAAACGACTTTCCGGCCGGTAATCGAAACCAGGGTTTCTGAATTGATAAGTCAGAACGTTGACTACTCTATCACAGATGGAGTACTGAACTGCTTTTTTCAACCAAAATTGTATTTAAATGCAGAATAAATGACATAGCCTTTGAATATTAAACAGATTTGGAGCTTTCTTTTCTACAGCTTATAAATTGCAATAACCCACTTCACTTTACTTTTATTTTGAATATCTTTTAAACAGAGAAATATATCTATAATTTCTATAGTAAATTTTGCAACATTTCACAGAAATATATAACCTACCATCTTTGAACAAGACAGGTAAATTTTAACTCATCCTTTAGATGGAATTTTCCTCTGGAAATTCCTATTACTGCTAAACATGGCACACTTCAAGTACCTGAGCTGTATAGTCAGTAAAGACCGGAGGCGTGTGCGTTTTTCCATAGGTAAACTGCACATTGCAGCGTTCCCCGGTCATTTGTTAATTTTACAGTAACGTTAGGGAATTTGCAAACCTTATCAATTGTTTTTGTGGTTGTTGATGTTTGATAGGTTTACTTGTTAGTGCCCCTTTTGTCGTGTCCACGGCTGCTCTTCTGCTATAATTAGGTAAAGCATGTTGGATATGGAGATCTTAGGGCAATGTGACGAGGCACAATATCAATAGATTTTTGACTAATTGCAGTTTATTAACATATATGCACTGCTTATTTATTGTCCACGATGAGAATGGTTCCACCACGCGCACCTTGAATGTGCACTACTTGTCAGACCAATACGCTTGCAAACCTCGGCTTCACCTGCTAGACTGCCTCTGATGCTTTTGCCTGCATATACATCTTTTGTAGGGGGTTAACCTCCCTAAGCCTTCGCCCCGTTATGTTCCGTTAGGTTTGTTTTTTGAAAAGTCTAAGGAACATTCTCTTCAGGTAGTGGAAACATTCATTCGGTGGAATATTTCTCAACTCATATCTTACAGTATTTTACATTCACGTATTACATTTACATATAATCCCTCTCGTCTTTATAAATTCTTATTTATATTACATTTGTATTTGTCCACATCAGTAGCGTAGATGCTAGTGTGTCTGTCTCACGTTCAAAAGAAAGGTTCCGAGTTCGAATCGCGGTTACGTTGAGTTACCTGGATAAGGTAATTTCCGGGATTATCTCTTATACTGAAAGACGAATGTCAGGTAACTCTGAGGACCTCGGACTCATTTGAGCATCATTTCACCCATTTCATTCACCGTCCGACATGACTTAACTTTGGAGGACGTAAATTACAAAAAAGGAGACTCTTATAAATAATGCCTCAACATTGACTGTACAACCCGTGTAAACAACTACTGGTAGGTACAGCCTGTACTTGTTTACCTCTGTACTTCAAAGTTTGTAGGAGTTATGATTCTTTTTTCTGTATAGTGCTGCAAAATTAAGAATAGAAAGTGTTAGATTGAGCTCAATGTTAAAAATATATACGCAAAATTAAAACTAAAATCAAAATTGTCAATCTGCAGAAAGGAAATATTTTTTATGAAGTGGAAATCTGGCAAGATTTACCATTTAGTCTTTCCTTAATATATTATTTCAAAAAGCAAACAAACAATCCTCACCAAATTTCTCAAGGCCTAAATTTAAGACCCTGTCAACTTTGATAGAAAATTACAGCTCCCCTCTTTGGGGCTTGTCAGAAACCCCACTGCTTGGGAACCTAACCTTCCTAACGTAAGTCTTCCATTGCTGCCGTCGGCGTCCAGTAACCTTCTTTCCTACATGTCAATAACTGGGCTCTGCATTTCAACTTTCCTTGAGGTTTTTCCATATGCTATATTTGCCTTGTAAACTCCCCTGTAGTTAAGTTGGAAAAGTGCCTGCCTTCAGAGGCAGAAAATCCACGTTGGAAACCTCACTTGCGACAACTCCCTTGTGAAAATTTATTTCTTCTCCTAGAAATAAGGGAACAAATGACAGGTATATTTATGCTTCAGTACACTTAGCCCTTAGGTTTTGTAAGAGAAAGAACCACATAAGATACTGAGGAAGGTTTTGGCACCTCTGGACTAAGAACAGGAAGTGTAAGCCTTAGGAGAAAACTGTAGTATTAGAAGGCTTAGTCTTGAAAGAGTAATTTTGTTTTAAAACTTCAGCTTAGCGCCCTGAATTTGTATGGTTTACACTTGGGCTCGAAAAAATTTCTGGAGAAAAAATAAATTGTTTTGAATCTATATGTTTTGCCAAACATGCAGCGACTTATGTGTTTTATATTATTTTTACTAGTACATGCTGTACTGCTATATGCTAAGAGACATGCTATTAAATGAATTTATCTTGAAATAGAAATACCAAAAGAATAAATTATTAGTTAATGTGAATTGATGACATTTCTCCCATTATGTCATACTTTTTATGCGTTCTCCAATATTTTGGTATTCTGCTGCTGGCTGCTATTGCGGTGAATTATGACGTCTTTACCTCAGATTTTGTGTGGGTGAGTGTCCGAAGAGAAAACAGTAGTTACTTTGGCTAATAATTTTAATAGAATCAAATAAATATATTTGATGCTACTTGAGGATTTGAGGATAAATAATTAAACCACTTCTGAATCCTAGCATGAGAAACTGCAAGTACATTATAACTGTAAGCTTCTGATGACCAATTATATTAAGGTATACATAACCGTTTCTATTATAACAATAGGGACCTTAAGTTTCCACGGGTCGCTAAAAATGCTAAAGAAGGTATCCTCCTTCGGTGACTAATAAATATTTATAGTTCGAGAGCGGTCTTTACACGCTACGGACTGCTGATAAACGATCATGGTAAATTACTTCTGTAAGACCAATTACTTCTGTAATTAAGGAAGAAAAATTAGAAATGCATGCCATCCTCTGAACATATGCCACACCCACATAGTGATACCCCAGTAAAACTCCTACATCATAATTTGAAAAATCTGAAGCTCCCTTTTTCTGAAGACTCCTTTTCTCTTTCTAATTTTCAGAACTGGCATACGTGTGTTTATAATACAATTCTGATGTTCAGAAAGTACTGAGTTCCAACTAACTGTACCCTGAGCTACTGGACATCTTGGTGACTCAGTGTAACGTCTAACTGCCTGAATACAATGCTTAAATTACCGCCTTTCCCTAAGACGGATCTTGGCTCGCTTTCCTGATAAATTACTGCCCATAAGTCTTATATTACGACTGCATTTTAACATATAAGCATCAATTATTGCAATTGTTTCTCCATTTACCCATCATGTATATATGAGTGCGTGCGTGTGTCTGTCTGTGTGTGTGTGTGTGTGTGTGTGTGTTTGTGTGTGTGTGTGAATTGACATTAGTTAGTCTGGCAAAAATTCGAGAACGGCTGAACTGATTTGCCTAATTTTGGTTTTGAGGTATTTGTACAAATATAAAAATACACGCACAGACGTTTATTTAACATACACATATTTTATTTTCTATTTTGTACAAACAAAAGCATTATAAGCTCAAAGATATTCCACTCCTTGCCAAAGTCTTCAAAGATATTTCACTCATCCCCAACATCCTCGGAGATAATTTGCAATCAAAGGACATAATGCTACATCATCGGAACAATGAATTAAAACGTGTGTCTGAACGCAGAGGAGTTACCGAATTCTCTTAGAGGGGGTAGCCTTTGTACAAATCAGTAGACACAGTTATTAACCAGGATGACCTAGTCAAATATCCCTCAGAGTTTTCAAATTGATTAGAATTGCCTGAACTTTCATCTCACAATTTAAAATTAAAATTAGAATCAGTTGTAATCATTCTGAGTAGCATTAAGCAACCCCGATCATGTAATGGAAGGATATTAACTGTGAAAAAGCTAATGAATAACGTCATCAAGGGAAAGTACAAAGGAGATGATATCTTGATTCCGCGTATTCCGATGATTCCAACGGATTTACCGTTTGATTTTAAGCGTCTACAATTTCCCGTACGTTTGGCCTTTGCGAAGACTATAAATAAATTTCAGGGACAGTCGTTATAAGTTTGCGGAATCATGTTGGAGTTTCCCTGTTTCTCTCGTGGACACGTCGAGTTTTCCACGTCATGAAAACCATCATCTTTATATATTTACGCACTACAAAAAAGACAAAAATGATTGTTTATCATAAATCTTTAAGAGTAACATATTTGATATTTGATTTGCAGTTTACCATATTTTTTAAGCTCTTGTTAATGTACAAAGTGCAGAAAGTAACAGAAAATGCCTTTTTGCAGGCTGGATGTGAAGACAATAGAGGAGTCAGATAGATCAGGAACAGAAAGATTTAAGTTTATTAACTTAATTGTAACGTGTTGTATTTAAACTACAACCCAATTGCAGAATAAATAAATAAATAAATAACTAATCTGAACTTGTTTTGTTTATGTAGATAAGTTCAGTCAACTTTATTCGCGATCCGAAGTTCGCCGGTTCAGCCAGTTTCATTATAAAATGCTTTAAATCAATAATTCCAATTTCAGAATTATAAATAAGTGGTTCTGGTAAGTGATACCCATGCTCATCGATATCTATTTACGTCAGTTATAGTTTATATTGCATAGGGCTATCCTGTCTTACACTAAATACGTAGTATCACCAAAGCAAGACAACTTAGACTTTAGCGTTCAGGGGAGGATATTACAGCGCATACTATTTACTTTGGTATTATTAGATTGATGTTGGATGACGCGACTGCGACACCGGTCTGACACTTGCAGGTACTTTGTGTTGAAATGCCTAGATTTGCTGTAACCTAGCTCACGCGCCTACAAAGAATAATGATGTATAGTAGGAATAAGGTTACGCGAAACTTAACGTTTATTATGCTTACCGTGTAGTTATCGTAGTGCATAGCATAGACATATAAGCGTTAATTTTGTATTTTTATGCTCTGACAGAGTTATATGTGGACTGTCAGCTTTAATGTATACAGAAACTTTCTGGAGAATCGTTACCTGCAAATACCTAACCTAGAGGTTAGGTTTATTTTAGAACAAAGAACACACTGGAAGGCTGTCAAACGTTCTAACCAGAAAACACTTAAACAAGCTGCGGGCTGCAAGGTAAAGTTGAAGGTAAACTTACTTAAGCAATGTTTTGAAAGTATCACAGTTTTGCGATAAACTATTTATATTCTAAGCATATTTTATATGGTTCTCTACGTTCTAGGACTGGTATATCTCTGGTTGCAAAACGTAATTGCATTTAGTCTTGTTGTTTAACATGTAGCCTAGTACTTACACGGTTACGACAGGATGGGTTATTTTTATGCAGGTAGAAAAAATATTTCCATTGTTTGCTATTATTGTTAAAACAACCTATGATGCAAAATGAATCCATTTGCAATATTGAAGAGTACCATAAAAACAAATAAAATGGTAAGTAAAAGCTGACAGAAATACGTACAACTACTACTAGATTGTTAAGGTAGTGTGGTATCTGTGAGAAGAATTGATATGCATTTCCAAAAGTTATATTATGTGTGGGAGAAGCGCGTTTCGAAAACGTTATTTGCTATGATTTATTTACTGCAAAGTTTTGAGACTTAACCTTCACTTACACAAGTTTCACTGCCATTATTATTATCATGATTACAGGGTACCATGTACTTATGTTAGTTAAGATAAACGTTTAACCAAACAGTATTGTCTCCATTCCTACGTTTATATTCACTTAAGTATTCTGTTTCTACGGAGAAACTGGAAGGAGATTGGTTATATCAATATTTGTGTATTTTCTTTTAGAGACAATGGCAACAGGCGGTTAAAGTATTCTGATCCTTAGATCTAATCTAATCTTTAGTCTAATCTTTGTCGCACTATATGTGCGTTTTGATGTTTCGTTTTCTTTGGATTGCTAGGACAAACATAAAAAAGGAATAACGTTTTCACGTTTCAGGAAAACATAAGTATTCGAAAGTTCAAACTTTTTATTCAAAAGTAGCATCTGGTTAGTTCAGTTTAAAAAGAAATGTGTGTCCTGAAAGAAGGGCAGTAAGACTAACTGGTATAATATCTAGGCCTAACGCTTGTGGGTCACTCAACACTTAAGTCTACTGTAACATTTGTTTACCGTATTTTAAGGATGACCTTAAGTACACTTGACATAAATGCCACATTGTGGTGAGCACATCAATGTATTACTGCACAATTGGGACAAAAATTGTTGACATGGGTTAAAAAAGTGATACGTCATGTTAAGTGTCACTTTCAGCTCATTGATGTATTAATCTATGGCCTATCTGCTCACAAAATGTACTTGCTATCCCTTATGTGTGATAGTTGTACACAATTTCTGTAATGCTAACAATTTTATGTGTAACATACCTTCATTGACGTGACCCATAGGATTTTTACACGTCAATATACTGACAAGAAACTAACGTAGTTAGCGTCCTGTCATTGTTCTAATTTGGGAGAAACCCCCAATCTCCGGCACAGAAAAGTAGTGCTCATCCCAATATATGAGCCATCCGTAACATCCACTAATGCAAAGTCACATAATAATTTTCAAAAGTAGATATAACTGCACATCATGTTGTTATATATTACAGTTCTTGGTTCATTCCAATAAATATATTACGAGTTATGGACTATCAAAGAAGTAATGCTTATTGTGTTCTTTTATTTACGTCCTCCAACGTTAAGTCATATCGGACGATGAATGGAATGGGTGAAATTATGCTCAAATGAGCCCAGAGTTCATAAAGCTTAGAGTTACTCGACATTCGTCTTTCAGGATAAGGGAAAACGCGGAAAAAAGCTTATCCAGGTAACTCAGCCTGGCCGAGATTCGAACTCGGGACCTCTTGAACGTGAGGCAGACACGTTACCACCACGCTACCGAGGCGTGCACTTAGCTTTAAATTAGCCTTAAAATTATTTTCTATTAACAAATAAAACACATAGTTCCATCACATTCAGTGCATAGGTAACACTGCCAAAAGACTGTAAATTTTCATTGAGTTACTTACATAACACGCATTCAGTTGTATTCAGGGTCAGAGCATCAGTTCACATCATAGTCAGAAAAGACATTGCTTAAGGTCTTAGCAAGTTGAAGTAAGCATTTACCCTGCTGTGCATATTAAGAGAATCATACTTCTTAGTCAGATAGCTACATGAACATTTTCCTTTAGGAAGGTCAGCTAAACAGGTCTTGTTGCGTAAACCTATTCCAGATTCACAAGACGTAGTTCAACCATTGTAATTTCTAATTTAATATTGAATGTTTTGCTGAGGCGTTCCTAACGTGTATTTCTTCTTGAAACTTTGTCCTCCAGCCTACCACAAAATTACCGCTGGTTATAAAATCTGAGATACAAGAGGGTCATACATCGACATCAAACGCTATATTAAACATTTCCCTTAATATACTCGTGGTGGAAGTAATGTTTTCGATCCAAAACCCTGATTTTCCGCTATCAGTGTCAATAAAGGTTAATATAAGTTTATATCGACTTTTGTTGATACGTACGTTCCTAGCGTTTGTTCAGCTCCTTTATTAATACAGTTTTGGACCATCTGTTCGGTTTTACGAAGCAGAACTGTGCTGTAATAATTCCCTTTGGCCGTTATTAGTGAAAATAAAAATCAGAGGATTAAGAATGTTGTTTATAAGAAATCTTTTATGGAAAGAATCACACCTTCAGAAATTTATGACGATGCTAACGGCATATAAAGTACAACGTAAACTTTTACCCAAACTACAGCCCATGACACTCCATGAAGGAAGCATGCAGTGAAGGAATGTCTGTTTTTTTATCAGGGTTCTACTTCTACCATATACGATGACATTCCATGTTTAGATCGTGTGAAGTCTCTGTAGCCCTTTTCCTCTTTATAGACATTATCGCTCTTGCTCTACTTAAAATTCAGACCTCGTTCGTATAATTCCCGTGCAGACAACAGAATGGTGACGCAAGTCGCACACCGCGAATTGCTAACCGTAAAAAGGAAATAACAAAGCGAAATACAGTACTATATGCAATCAGCTTTCTGAAGGAAGAGGATAAAACTTTAAAATCAACGGCGTTCTCACATAGCAACAAAGCTCCTTGCAGTGTATTTTAGAGTTTTGGAAAACAGCAGCTCATCACCCAGCCACAGTTTTTCCTCTGCGTAATGGAAATCTCCCTCAGGGTGCATCATCGTGAAAGCCGAAGTCACTCAGCCCGACAAGACGCATCAAAGAGGTTTTGAAGGAGGAAAGTTTAAAGCACATCACATTGAGAGCTTTTGTATATGAATTTAGTTTCCAACCAAAGCTCAAAAAAATATATCTGAGGGAATGTCTGTATTAATGCTGTTTTCGTTCAAGGAAAAATAAAGTGGCACCGTCATTTAACGTGCTTTTTGAAACATTCAACTTATTAACTTAAAATTCTACTGAGCGACATGGCTCCACATTAACGTATGACACCCGCATCTGAGTATTAGTATTCATAAAATGTAAGATAGAAGTTAAGAAAATTCATCAATACATCAATAACAGAGGAAAAAATCAGAAACCAAAAGAAATCATATATTATTTACAAAACAACGTGATAGCATAACTAAAATGATGTAAACTGCTTACAAATTCAACCTTATTTGACCACTATAACCGTAAACATTTTGCGGTTTCTCTTGGTCAGTAACTGAGGGTCATATTGGTCCCCCATGTATCTAGAATTTTCTGTCCATTGCCTGCCATATATTTCAATATTGTAAGACCAGAGGACGGTGTCTGGTGTGTTGCGACAAGACGGTGAAATATACGGGGGCCTGGCGGAACTGCTAGAGATTCCTTCCTGGGAGCTATCTCGCCTGTTCCCGAGACTACCAGGTTGTGTATCCTTATGGCTAAGCTACTGGAATCAGGATTAGAATTATGTTGGAACGTTAGGGACTTCGAATTAACTAGTGCTTGTTTCCCTTTGAAACTGGTCGTCCTGCGGGTTCATTTCAGGGGTTCTAAAGAGCTTAATAAAGTCTACCTGCAGTGTTGTGCTCCAATTTCGGGAGGTCCATCTGTCTGACTGCTCCTAATTATAGTTTATTCAAACGAATATTTCTATTGATGAAATTGGCTCTTATGCTTACTTCGCGTTTAATTTCATTCATAAATGAGAATTAAGGGAGACTGTAACATATCATTACGCTATAATACATGCTGTGTATGATAATGTTGCTTTGAATAAGTAGAAACTAAATATGGCTTTTATCAATAATGGTTATTTTTGGTGGAGCAAAGCCATTCCCTGGTTTCTCCATGCACACTTGTTTCTATGTGTTTCTGTAGTCAGGCGTTCAGTAAACATATATTTATACCATGCATCAAAGGGCTTCACTGACATAGGTAACCGTGGTTATTAAGGCACGAACTTAAGAACGTGTGGTCTACAGTTTAAATCCCGCCAGGACCCTGCCATCTGATTAGGTTTTATTTTCCAAATTCGTTTTTTCCCATAAATGCCCGGGACATACACTAAGCCTGGAGCGTTTCTTATTCGAACGTTACTGTCCCAATGTACTACATTTCATTTATAGCATCAATGTACGACCCCTGAGGTATCGTATTTAACACCAGAAGGAAAGAGTCACTAAGGTATAAAACAAATTTGATATTAATATGATATTCTTATTCTTTGATAGATTGAAAATCATTAATTGAACAACTATAAATATTTAGCAGCATAGAGAAACATAATCTCGACCAGTATTTACAACGATTCAGTGACCGTTATTTTTATTCACTAAACAGTGTTTATATTCAACTTTGTTATTTTAAATTTATTAAGAAAAGAATTCATTGGAAATTATTAAAACTTTAGTGGAAAACGAACTATATTAAGAAGCAACTGAACGTAAACTTGTGATTGAATAGGTAGAAACGAAGGAAAAAGAATAATGTTGATTTGTTTAACGACGATAATAGCAATCTTATATTATAAAACATATTATTTGAACGTTAAATTGTTTAAATATGATTTAAACAAAAGCTTATGTAAATTACCCAATATGGTAATGCAAACATGATGTGAACCAATGAGAAATTATTGAATTGCCATAGTAACGGCCAATTCAATAATTTCAGATTATCTACAGTTACCATCATTCTCTTTATGGACGTCGTCAAGTTAAGAAGTAAAACTTTATCAGAGTGAGGGAACTCGATTTCAAGTTAATATTTGAGGGAAACCAACGTTTATAAAGTTATTTAACTCATGTTACAACACGTTTTTGTTAACTTAATATTTAATTAAAAATTGAAATATTAAAAATATTACAATACTAAAAATTGAACGATTATTCCAGTTCATTTAGTAAATTAGTTACAATTCACGTCCGATATCAAACTCTAGGTAAGGGGTATTCATGCTTCCACTGCAGCAACCGTGGACAAATTCTAAAGGAATTACTCATCCTGAGACGCCGGATCTGAGAAAAAGCTCAGACTGAGACGATTTCGCTTCAACATGATGCTGAATTGCATTATTTCCATTCGAAAACCCGTCACAATTCTAGTTTTGTCATGGCATCCTTTAGTATTTATATTTACAGCTTAGATAAGCATTTGCTTTTGTTTTCTTTTCTTTAGAAAGATACCTAACAGAAACAGCCTTACGTTTTTCTGGGCCATCGGCGTTTGAATACTTCAAGACTTAAACAAATAGGTCTCGCTTAGATACATCGCTTCAGTATATTACTCAACGTTTTTCAACTATATTTATAAATGTAAGGTTTTACCAGTAATATTTCTGAGGAATGGTCGAAATCTGATACAGGAATTTTGGTTCGCAAAATACAACATAAGTTTACATTAAAATGGTACAAGTAAAACTTAAACTTAAAAATAAACGGTACAAAACTTTTTCTTCCTCCTTATGAAGAAACTCTTCTTGGAAAACGCGCTCTTCTTGATAACACACAGTGTTTAAGAGAAGAAGCTGAAATTATAGAAAAAAACATCACGCACAAGCTTTACTCATCCTGTTCAGTGGCGTAGTGTGTTGGAGTGTTGTGCGTTCCCGGCTATAGAATGGTGTCAGTTTGGAGGCCATCGATTAAAGCGTAAACCATTCTGCACGTATATACGACCAACTTTCACTCAAAATCTAATAGAAATAAATAGAAATATTATAAGGTAGAATATTTAATTACATATTTTGGTTAAAAACAAAAATTTCGAAAGCATGACGCTGTGTAAAACTTAATTGTTAGAAGATAATCTGTAACTGCCACGCGCATGTGGGGTGTGGAGGTTAGTCCTCACAGATTCTTAATATGATTTCATCAGTATACCTCACTGGCTGTTTCAGCCGAAATTACATTGGTAAGTTCTATTAGTATGGAGATGAAGATTAGGATAGAGGCGCTATCTGGAAGTCGAAAGTAATCTGTATTACCTACACCATAATTGGCCAAAGTTTCGTTAAAATTTGACAAATGGTGATAATTTCTGGAAGTGGGGTTGACAACTATGAGCAAATACATGTTCTTTTCAAAGTTATATGTATACTACAAAGTTCAATTGATGTTAGAGCCTAAGTGCACAAAATTTTCGTGCTGAATTACCAAGCAGTATAGTGTTATCAATAAAGGTTTGTAAACGCTTTTTACAATTCTGAATATCATAAAACTCAAAATCACTATTATGTGGGTTTCAAATTTGTAACTTCATCTTTGTTTTTGTCAACTCCTATTCTATACTAGTGCAATATTTTCACAATAAGGTTTAAAGTGTATAAGGGAAAGTTTTTCTTTTTAAATTTGCAGTTGCAAGGTAGCGTATAATCCCCTTTAAACTTTAACACATGGCGTAAAAGTTTTATCCAAATAGCGCAAAGAATATTGATTTACATGTTAGGGTTTAAAAATAAAAATTATCTTATCTTTTGTCAGATTCTAGAATCCACATGTACTCGGTTCAATCAAAATCATAGTAAAATATCACTGGAAAAAGCTTCACTGAGATATGAAGGAAATGGGGTAAAGCAGATCCCTAAAATAATTTAACCTTAAGCTATTTTAAGCTATATTTACCCCTTTGGGCTCAAAGTTATTAGAAATCTGCCATGAACTGTTCCGAGATCAATGCCACGTCTGACATTGCAAATTGACGCGATTACCTATATAGCCAGGATTTCTGTTGTGACTTGAAGTGACTTGAAGAGTAGATGGTAGTGCTGATAATCCAAATGACATGCCATATTATTTATTAGATGGTATAAAGTATTACAAGTACAGAACTACTAACTGTAACAGAAGCATTTAACTTCGAGAGTGATTGTAGCACGTGATGATCTGTTATTAGCTAAGGTTGATTAGCAATGTAGAATAAACAATGTACATATCTTACGTTTAGGGGTGTGTCATATTACTAAAGGCATAGTTAGGAGGGTCCGGGCGGAATCTTGACGAGCCGCCGGGAAACAGAGAAGTTCCTAGCAAGTTAGGAGCTCCACAGATAAGATACCAAGTAGAGAGGACCCAGGTATCTAAGCAACATCTTATATTGTCTCGCGGTTGTCTGCAGAGCACAGTAACGTCGTGACGCAGGGTAACCATAATGGCAAACCAAAGCGGATATGATGTGTCACATACCTACGTGACGATTGCGAGTTCAGCAAGTTCCTGCTGGTTACTAAAAATATTAGAGATAGCTAAAGTTAATGAACGAAGGTGTCAGGGACTAATAGAGAATAAAGGATGTTACGAATGCACAGAGAAAATTGAATCTTCGTATTTGAAGAGTGGCTTCTGATAGAATAATGGTTTAAGAATATTTAGAGGTAATATTCCAGAGGGGGAGAGAGAGAGAGAGAAGCACTGGAGGACCAGGGTAGGCAGATAAAGGTTCTGGAAACGCATTTCCGTGACTTTAAGTATCATGAATAATTGTATAGTTGAAACCATGTCCTTATATGAAACTAAACAGGGCTGGGAGAGGTTAGCACTAATCAATCATGACATCATCTCATGGGAAGGAAACTGTCGAATCACTTCTACCTGTTCATCAATTAAATGATCATCTGTAATCTAGTAAAAGATGCCCTTTTGTTCTAATCCTATAGTAAGCATGATGATCAATCCTTGCATCGATATGTTTTAACTACTTAGATCAAATAAAGCATTTGCGCCGATGGAGAGTGTTGCAATCTCCGTGGTACATAGGAGTGGAATTCCCTGCAGTTCTCACCAAATAACATGATACAAGGGATCTGTTCCAGTTCTGACGTCATGCCACTAATCTACAAAATACGACTGAATCCTCCTCAGGAAGGTTATGAAACTAACTTTAGCTGATTGGAAATTATCGCTTTGGTCTCCATGAATTCAACGAAGTTAGTTTACTTTAAACATATAAACGTTACATATAGGTGGCGTATTTTATTAATAAACGTCTGGCCTCAATTTTATTTATCTCATTTTAGTCATCCCCTCGGGTAGATGAACATTTATGTTGTACTAGTATCCATCGCTCCCGGGTAGAAGGAGTCCCGGATCCTTGGTCCTACGGCTCCAGGACTAATGTGAGTAGAACCTCTGCACTTAACTAACATTTTGCATAGTAAGCCTTCTTAGTTCAAAGACTGGAGAAGGTGAGGGTGGTAGAAAGAGAACGCGTGTAGTATAAATGGAAAAGAAATTATTGACTGTACTTGGTATTTAAGTATATAAGTTATATACACTTTAAGCATGGGACTTCGAAAATGTTGAATAAAATTATCCAAGCCAAAATATTTCTATATGGAAATGTGTTCATTATTTATTTATTCTCAAAAGTTGTGTATCTATTTCTGTTAAATTCCAATATTTTTAAGACATTTGGATGACTAAGGAAATTCAAATTCGGAATAAACGGCGATGTTCCCCTCATCTGAAATTTCTAGATGGGGAAACATAAGAACTAGACAGCTTAATGCCGACAATCCTAAAAAGCTCACATAGTCCCTTTAACAATGAAAACTAAGCCTAACAATAACGTGAACTTTGAACGAAGTTGGCATGTATGGAAAAGGAGCATTTTACGATTTATAATGTAAATAAAAATAAACTTGGAATGAAACTTAGCTTAGAAGCCTGCAAGGTTCAATAAGAAATAAACAATGACGAACAAAAGAAACTAGCTGACTGGAATGTTTATCACGTGATTATTCAACTATCCTAATGAGATTTTCCGTCACCATAATATTTATAATAAGTTGCAAACTACACTTCTGTGTAAAATAACGGATAAACAATCAGAGTAAAAGAAATTGGGATGTTATATCTCAATGTATATTTAACATCCTTTATTTAGGTAGTTAGACTTTGTTCATTTTGAATATTGTACATAATCTGTTTTTTCATGTGTATTATCGCACAATATTCACTATGCTCCTTCATACACTCTTGTGATTCTATGCTATTTAGGTTTTCATTTACCATTAAGCATGAGAAAAATCCCGTAAAATTTATGCTCAAATTTTAAGCCATTAACATAATGCCTAATTTACATTATGATGCTCCCTACGGTACTGAGCATGTAAGAATCAGGTTTTTCTCCTTGGCGTCAGATGTTTACCAAATATTTCATGTTGCGCGTTTACTCTTATCATATAATTATGCCAGGCAGATAGAGAAATGTTTTCATAACAGCACTTAAATGAAAATACGTGTTTTGAAATGAAATGAAATATGTAGTGTTTAACGCCCGCTTTACTACATATGGTACCGCAGGCGGTGACTCTGATGATATATGAGCTGAAGGTGGAGCACCGGTGGAATGAGATGGCGGGGAAAACCGGAGATCTCAGAGAAAACCCACCCCAGCTCCGTGTTGTTCACTACGCGGTCACCTAGGATGGAGCCGGGTCGCCTTGGTACATGTTTTGGGATCTCTTGAATCAAATTTCATAGAAATTTCCGTTTGTGTTCTGCGTAAGTGTGAAGCGCAAATAAAAAGAAGATGTCGGAGAAATACCAAACTTGATATTTAAGATTAACTAGCTGAACTTTTCAAGGAATCTCTCTCCTCTCACTACAGACTATCCCTTGCTTGAAATATTTGTGGTTTGTTTTTAGCTATTTACTCTGGATCAACGATTTGGTTACAGTGTGGTGTGCTTAAAGAAAGTGTAGGACGAACAAAATACACATCTTAAATGATGTAAAAGTTCATTAATTAACGCTGCAAGATTCCGTACTATGTTAAATATCTAAGTCCGAGAAATGGCTTCTACGAAACAAAAAAGGATGGTTGAAAGGAGGATTTAGTTCAAATATATTTCATTACGTAGCATGAACCAATTCTGAGCTATGCGTTGCCCTTGGTTATAGTTTCTCAATATTTATTTTTTGAACTGCCAAATTGATTGTTTTTCTTTTGTTTCCCATCTTCCTGCAAAGTGGAATTTAATTTGAAATTCAAAGGTAGCAAGCATAAAGAGACCCGCTTTTTAAACATATCACCATCATATACGCTTATACCGTACACCGCCTTTGTCTACAAAGAATAGTGGCATATTTAAAAAAAAGGTCAAAATATGCATATTAAAGAACTGAAACATAATTTTGAAAATTGTCCATGCCTCAGAAAAAGCTGCCTGTAATAAATTGTATGCTAAGATATCTAAATTTATGACTATTGTGTCAATATCTTTTGTTTTACCCATGGTATTCAATTACACAACTTTTTTCATTTTCAAGCTATAGGACAGTTAAATTATAAATAGAACCAACTCACGGACTCTCTCTACTGCAGGAGACGGCCGACAGACGCAGACTAGATTACTTGCATTACAATAGATAATGAATATGTTGGCCTTCTGCTCTCAAACAGGCAGCATATCCCACGTAAATATTCCCGCTCACTCCCCGAGGCTCAGCAGCAGGTTCGATTCGAGTCGGTTCGATTATAATTAAACTACCATATATACCACCAATAAAGGTTCCTTGAACTTATCTATATAAATAAAACAAATTCAGATTAGTTGGTTATTTATTCTGTAATGGTCATCGCAAAGGCCAAAGGCACGGGAAATTGTCGACGCCTAAAATATAAATGTAATTCCGTTGGAATCATCAGAATACGCGGGATCAATATGTCCTCTCCTTTGTGCTTTCCCTTGATGGTTGTTATCTCGATGACGTTATTCATTAGCTTTTTCACTGTCTCGTTCCATTGCACAGTCGTGGTTGCAGCATTGTCACAACTGATCCTACTTTTAATTTTAAATTGTGCAGTGAGAGTTCAGACAATTCTAATAAATTTAAAACTATGTGAGATAGTTGACTTCTTCATCCTGGTTTATAACTGTGTAAACTGATTTGTAGGAAAACTACTCCTCTGGAAGGAAATTCTATATGGCCGCATTGAGATCATCGACATCTGTATTTTTGTCGCCAAAATTGCTCAATCACTCAGCCAAGAACTCGCTGAATTAGCTCCTATTTCGAGTCCGTGAAGTAACAGAAATCTGTGGGTAATGTAATTAATCCGGTCGAGGTGTCAATGGTGTGGACAAGTGGATTATCTTTGAAGACTTTGGCAAGCAGTGGAATATCTTTGTACTTTGTAATGCTTTTGTTTGTTGAAAATTAAAGAAGGTGTGTGCTCCGTAAAAGTTTCCTTGTGTCTTTTTATATTTACTTAATATCCAGGTCAACTATCACTTCAGATTTTTTTCTCACCTTTTATACCCTCCTTGGACATAAACAAATGTTTCAAAACTAAAATTAGGCAAACCGATTCAGCGTTCCCGAGACTAACAAACATCAGTTCACACACACATACACACACAGACACACAGTGTGTGTGTGTGTGTGCGTGTGTGTGTAGTATTTCCAGTAGATATCTTTACTAATGGAATTTTAATCGCAATAGTTAGAGGTGATTTTGAGAAAATAAAGGTGTCACATTTTTCATGGAAACGGTAGCGATATGCGAATTTTGTGTCGCATTCTTGGAAGACGCTGAATCAAGTTTGATATCCAACCAACATTTTTAATCCGAAATACGCTGTTCACACACAAATATAGAAATAAAGAAAACCACACACAAACGCGCGTGCGCGCGCACGATTGAGTGCTTGCGGTCCTTCTTACAATAACTAATCATAGGTCACCATAACGTACAGTTTTAAAGGAACCATGGTATCTCGTTCTGGCTGAAACCTAGTATTTCCCTTAGTCACTCTGCATGGTAGAGGACCAAATAAAGATGTATTGTGTGTAACCTAACGCAGAAAAAGGAATGTATTTTTACATGAACGTAAAATACGTTACTCTATACTGTAATAGTATAGGTATTTATATATACTGTGACTTTGTGGGTTCGTGGAATAAAAAGTCCAATTCCACCACTCAACAATGTTCTATATTTCCACCGACTTACAGTTTAACACTTGCCAATTACACAGTATTACGTGCTGCACACAATTACAATTTACCAGTTCGTCCGTTACAACTCCACTTGTACTCGCGATTACATAAACTCCGATACACATACACAGTTCGTACAGTCTTCCGTTGCACAATCCTTTCGTTCATTAACACGTCACTGACTAACTCTTACACCAAGAACTGCGACTGTCTCCTCACTGACAAAACCAACTGACTGACTGACTAAACCAAAACCAACTCAACTCCGTCTGTCTGTAACCCTCTTTATATCGGAATATCCCGCCTTCTAGTGACCAGGAGAATGTTCCAGTAAACGAAAGATCGAGAAACATGTGTAGAGAAAAACAGGCAACACAGTCATTTTTTCCCCTGACCACAGCCTGTCACCACTACAAGACAAACGAGGAGGAGGTGTGGCTAACGCGGTCCTCCCCCCTGCCTTCCGTTCGCAGCTGGTTCACAGGGTGCTCCAGCGCACCCGTTACACTGCTCCCTCCTCAAAGCTGTTCGCCCCCGAACAGCCCCATCGTAGCGTGCGAGGCGGTCCAGGTGTACCACCAGCATCTGCTCGGAGTCTCAGCCAGAAGTAGCGCTGCCGTAGTTTGTGAATCATTCGGTTCGCTCCCAGGTGTCCTCCTGAAGTACCGGCGTGCACTTCCTCCAAGACTTCCGGGACCTTGCTCCGGGGAAGTACCAACTGTCCTCTCTGCGCCTTCCCATCGGGTGACTCCCATACCCGGAACAGCACGCCCTCTCTGGTCTTCAACGAGTCCCATTGGGCCCAGTGCGACTTGTAGATGGTGCTCCTCGGTGCGATGTCCTCCCAGGTTGGTCTCGTCCCTGCGTCCACTTCCCTCAAGAGTGGCCCCAAGTCTGCGTCCGCCAGCTGCTCCCTCCTCGGGCCTGCGCTATCCCAGCCTTCAGCAGGCACTGCCACAACTACTCGGACTGCTGCGGCACGCTCCTTCTCTTCCACCCTTGTGCGCTCATGGCCGTCCTGGATCTGCGATAGGACACCTCCAATGTAATGGTCGCTAGCGTCGGTGTCCACAATGAAGGCGCCACCCGGTTGTGGGAAACCCAAAATTGGAGCACTGCACAGGGTCCCCTTCGGGTGCTGGAAAGCGTCTTCGGCGTCCTCCGTCCACACATAAGGCCGGTTTTCCTCCGTCAGGCGGGTGAGGGGTTTTGCGATGTTGTCGGCCTTTTCCTCTAAATCATTAAGGCGGTCGTCTACTTGACCCTTCCGTTTGCCCAGGTTCGCCACGTCATCCCTCACGCCGGCCAACTGTTCTTGAAATTTGGCGGCGAGAGCCTCGTTCGCCACCTTCATTTCCGTGGTCAGTTCGGCCATCTTTGAGGTCATTGTCGTGGCCAAGTTGTTGTTAGCCGTTTCTATTTTTGCAGCGAGGTTTTCATTTGCCGTCTTCATTTGTTTCAACTCGGCGGTGAGGTTGTCGTTGGCCGTCTTCATTTCCATCATTTTCTCCAAAATCTTTTCCAATGCCGCGTCCATGGTTGTAATGTTCGGTGATGTTTTCTTCCCGCTTCCTGACACCAGTGTGATTTTGTGGGTTCGTGGAATAAAAAGTCCAATTCCACCACTCAACAATGTTCTTTATTTCCACCGACTTACAGTTTAACACTTGCCAATTACACAGTATTACGTGCTGCACACAATTACAATTTACCAGTTCGTCCGTTACAACTCCACTTGTACTCGCGATTACATAAACTCCGATACACATACACAGTTCGTACAGTCTTCCGTTGCACAATCCTTTCGTTCATTAACACGTCACTGACTAACTCTTACACCAAGAACTGCGACTGTCTCCTCACTGACAAAACCAACTGACTGACTGACTAAACCAAAACCAACTCAACTCCGTCTGTCTGTAACCCTCTTTATATCGGAATATCCCGCTTTCTAGTGACCAGGAGAATGTTCCAGTAAACGAAAGATCGAGAAACAGGTGTAGAGAAAAACAGGCGACACAGTCATTTTTTCCCCTGACCACAGCCTGTCACCACTACAAGACAAACGAGGAGGAGGTGTGGCTAACGCGGTCCTCCCCCCTGCCTTCCGTTCGCAGCTGGTTCACAGGGTGCTCCAGCGCACCCGTTACAATACCTACACCTTATGGTATATATATATGTGTGTGTGTGTTTTATGTGAGAGTATTACTCAAATTTTATTCCTATCAAAACGCGACACCCTACACGAGTAACCGAGATGTTTAAAGCTCTGTGTCGTGAACGGAAAGTCTGCTATTAAAATCCCGTCAAAAGTGTTCTTCCTGGATGTCTCTTCTTGTTCTTCTTCTCTTTTATTATTACTTTTATTACTATTATTATTATTACTATTATTATTACTATTATTATAATTATTATTATTACTACTATTACTACTATTATTACTACTATTACTACTATTATAGTTAGTTACTAACACTCCCCACATGGCAACCTTGGCCTTCGGGGCAACCTCACCCCACCAAGTAATGACCGGACCCATTTCTCAGGTGGAGACACCCAGAGGGCGGTGTCCATTACCTCCGATGATAGGGTGATAGTGAAGATGGCGGTGAGGTGAGAGGACCTACAGTTTTTACCGTGGACTCCGAACCACGTTGGGCATAGGGGATACTTCACGTGTGCTAGACAGAGGTGAAGGCGTGGATAGGGCCGACTTAAAATCGCCAACCCCAGAGCCGGGAATCGAACCCGGGACCCTTAGAACGGGAGCCGCGAACGAAACCACCGCGCTACCCCGGCGCCCTTTATTACTATTATTATTACTACTATTATTACTACTATTATTACTACTATTATTATTACTACTATTATCATTACTATTATCATTATTATTATTATTATTATTATTATTATTATTATTATTATTATTATTATTATTATTATTATTATTATTATTATTATTATTATTATTATTATTATTATTATTATTATTATTATTATTATTATTATTATTATTATTATTATTATTATTATTATTATTATTATTATTATTATTATTATTATTATTATTATTATTATTATTATTATTATTATTATTATTATTATTATTATTATTATTATTATTATTATTATTATTATTATTATTATTATTATTATTATTATTATTATTATTATTATTATTATTATTATTATTATTATTATTATTATTATTATTATTATTATTATTATTATTATTATTATTATTATTATTATTATTATTATTATTATTATTATTATTATTATTATTATTATTATTATTATTATTATTATTATTATTATTATTATTATTGTTCTTGTTGTTGTTGTTCTTTAGGTTTTTCGAGACTTCTTAAATGATAAAGTCAAGGGAAGCACCATAGGTACCGATGGAAATGGCTCAGGGTTTTCATCTCTGCCCCGCATTCGGAAGGTCCGGTTTTGATTCCCGTGGCCGACCAATTGGATGCATGGATTTTTCGGGGGTTTTCAAGGATTGTCAGGCGAATGTTGGGTAGGTTAATTACACCCGCACCCGAATTACATGTCGCTCCATTTCATCTCCATTATCACTTCACATCATCTTTCATCTGGTGGTCTCTTTCAGAGTAAAGGTGTCGGTGGTTGCCTGGGCGGTGCATAGCGGAATGATATGCTCTGGGGAAGCTACTTCCTTCTCCGGTAGGTCGGTTTCTGGTCACCGAAATAGCTGCCATGACCATTTTCGAACTGGCTGTGGGACCGTTTCCGAACGGCAGTAGGAGGCATGTCCATTGTCCTGGCCTATCGGGGGAGGCTTTATCAAAGTAAAAATATAGAGACCCTACCCTCTACACTGCCGTGCCTCCTTGGGACGGCGACCCTCGGTGTACTCTCACCTCCTCCTTCCTTCCGAGGATGCTCAACTTGAAGGCATGGGTACAATAGGTCAGGAGTAGTCGCAGTACCAAATCCCCTCCTTAGTAATAACCAATCCTAATTATTTTAGTTAATTGATGGAAATTAATCATTTCTCCACACTAGCCGTATATAGGCTAAGATATTTGATAGATAGAGTCAACATGAAAAATTCAATGCCATGGCCGGGATTTGAACCACGGATCTACTGGTTTCCGTCCAGTCGCTCTTAACCTTTGAGCTACCATGGTCAACGTGCCTTCCTGACATTAAATTCTCCAGTTGACTCGTATTTCCCCGGTAGACCACTAGGGGCTCTCGCATCCGAGATACACCGTTCGTGGCGACTTACTATTGTAAGTACTTAAGTCCCAGGCTTCATCATTTAACTCTTATTATTTTAGTTAATTGATGGAAATTAATCATTTCTCCACACTAGCCGTATATAGGCTAAGATATTTGATAGATAGAGTCAACATGAAAAATTCAATGCCATGGCCGGGATTTGAACCACGGATCTACTGGTTTCCGTCCAGTCGCTCTTAACCTTTGAGCTACCATGGTCAACGTGCCTTCCTGACATTAAATTCTCCAGTTGACTCGTATTTCCCCGGTAGACCACTAGGGGCTCTCGCATCCGAGATACACCGTTCGTGGCGACTTACTATTGTAAGTACTTAAGTCCCAGGCTTCATCATTTAACTCTTATTATTTTAGTTAATTGATGGAAATTAATCATTTCTCCACACTAGCCGTATATAGGCTAAGATATTTGATAGATAGAGTCAACATGAAAAATTCAATGCCATGGCCGGGATTTGAACCACGGATCTACTGGTTTCCGTCCAGTCGCTCTTAACCTTTGAGCTACCATGGTCAACGTGCCTTCCTGACATTAAATTCTCCAGTTGACTCGTATTTCCCCGGTAGACCACTAGGGGCTCTCGCATCCGAGATACACCGTTCGTGGCGACTTACTATTGTAAGTACTTAAGTCCCAGGCTTCATCATTTAACTCTTATTATTTTAGTTAATTGATGGAAATTAATCATTTCTCCACACTAGCCGTATATAGGCTAAGATATTTGATAGATAGAGTCAACATGAAAAATTCAATGCCATGGCCGGGATTTGAACCACGGATCTACTGGTTTCCGTCCAGTCGCTCTTAATCTTTGAGCTACCATGGTCAACGTGCCTTCCTGACATTAAATTCTCCAGTTGACTCGTATTTCCCCGGTAGACCACTAGGGGCTCTCGCATCCGAGATACACCGTTCGTGGCGACTTACTATTGTAAGTACTTAAGTCCCAGGCTTCATCATTTAACTCTTATTATTTTAGTTAATTGATGGAAATTAATCATTTCTCCACACTAGCCGTATATAGGCTAAGATATTTGATAGATAGAGTCAACATGAAAAATTCAATGCCATGGCCGGGATTTGAACCACGGATCTACTGGTTTCCGTCCAGTCGCTCTTAACCTTTGAGCTACCATGGTCAACGTGCCTTCCTGACATTAAATTCTCCAGTTGACTCGTATTTCCCCGGTAGACCACTAGGGGCTCTCGCATCCGAGATACACCGTTCGTGGCGACTTACTATTGTAAGTACTTAAGTCCCAGGCTTCATCATTTAACTCTTATTATTTTAGTTAATTGATGGAAATTAATCATTTCTCCACACTAGCCGTATATAGGCTAAGATATTTGATAGATAGAGTCAACATGAAAAATTCAATGCCATGGCCGGGATTTGAACCACGGATCTACTGGTTTCCGTCCAGTCGCTCTTAACCTTTGAGCTACCATGGTCAACGTGCCTTCCTGACATTAAATTCTCCAGTTGACTCGTATTTCCCCGGTAGACCACTAGGGGCTCTCGCATCCGAGATACACCGGGGAAATACGAGTCAACTGGAGAATTTAATGTCAGGAAGGCACGTTGACCATGGTAGCTCAAAGGTTAAGAGCGACTGGACGGAAACCAGTAGATCCGTGGTTCAAATCCCGGCCATGGCATTGAATTTTTCATGTTGACTCTATCCATCAAATATCTTAGCCTATATACGGCTAGTGTGGAGAAATGATTAATTTCCATCAATTAACTAAAATAATAAGAGTTAAATGATGAAGCCTGGGACTTAGGTACTTACAATAGTAAGTCGCCACGAACGGTGTATCTCGGATGCGAGAGCCCCTAGTGGTCTACCGGGGAAATACGAGTCAACTGGAGAATTTAATGTCAGGAAGGCACGTTGACCATGGTAGCTCAAAGGTTAAGAGCGACTGGACGGAAACCAGTAGATCCGTGGTTCAAATCCCGGCCATGGCATTGAATTTTTCATGTTGACTCTATCCATCAAATATCTTAGCCTATATACGGCTAGTGTGGAGAAATGATTAATTTCCATCAATTAACTAAAATAATAAGAGTTAAATGATGAAGCCTGGGACTTAGGTACTTACAATAGTAAGTCGCCACGAACGGTGTATCTCGGATGCGAGAGCCCCTAGTGGTCTACCGGGGAAATACGAGTCAACTGGAGAATTTAATGTCAGGAAGGCACGTTGACCATGGTAGCTCAAAGGTTAAGAGCGACTGGACGGAAACCAGTAGATCCGTGGTTCAAATCCCGGCCATGGCATTGAATTTTTCATGTTGACTCTATCAACCAATCCTAAACCTAACAATAAAGTTAGTCCCGGTACATCTCCCTTCTAATCTTCCTCTCCCAAATAATTTCATTGGGTTAATAGCTAGTTTTCACCAGCTGTGGTGCTGTATGCAGTAAGAAAAGGAATTAAAGACTACTGAAGGATAAAGGTAAGCAACCTCCGACAAACCAGCTTGAGTTAATATTGTAGTACCTGAGAGTAGTCTGAACCACTTGCATATGCGAGATGTGTATTACTACGGCATGTTACTGCAGAGATGAAGGAAGATTCTTAGCTTTTAAAATTCGTATGGAATGAATTTGGGTTGACAAAGTTGTGCGACGCCCGTACTAAGCATTAGTGGAAAGGTTTCAGGCCTTTTATTTGAAAGCGGAAATGTGACACATTTAGGAAAAGTATTCTTTCCCGATTTCTTTGGAAGCGCTGCTTTTATATGCATTTCCCGGGAAACTGGCTTGCAAGATATTCCACGGCACGACCAAAGTTTCGCGGCACAGGAAGATTCTTGAGGATGAGATGTGGTTTGCCGTATTGATCGCTACACCGCTAAACCACACACTCTGGGGCCGTGCGCGCTCCATCTCTAGGTTTTGGGTTCGATAGTCCCTTTGTGAAGCTAGCCCTACGTCATAATAACAAATGTCACTGCAGCAATTACACTCCCTTCACGACTTCTGTATGCCTGCCGTACATACAACATCCATAGGAGGGCAAATTTCTACCTGCTTCATGTGCTTTCTCACCGAACTTGAACACACCACGTGTTGTGCCGGTTTACCCTCAACAGGAGGTGTTACGTTACTCGTGTTAACACATTCGTACATTCATTAATGCAAACAGAATTTTTTGACAAACGTGAATAAACTATCTGGAAACATCTATTCCATTGTGCATTTTATTTAAAGAAGCACTACAATGCATTATATTTAAAATGAATTAAAGTTTAAGGAATAGAAGTTTCATCCCTAAAATTACTATATTAACGGAAATTAGTATCATTATGACCAAAAATTCATCCAGCTTTAAGTTTTTCTCACTTTTTTTGTAGGTCGCAGACACGAAACGGTGTTTTGTTAGAGTTCTTAAAAGCGACAGCCACATTTCGGTATAATCACTGGCACATAAAATAACTCCTGCGGGTCCTAATTCCGGCACACCGGTAATGCTGATATATTTTCGGTAGTCGTAGGAATTAATCAATATTTTAGCCAGTTTTTCAATAACTACTCTTACTGTATATGGCAACATAGGTGGTGGACACTGACAAACATCGAAATGAATGGTAATTAGAGAAACAAAATTTAGGAAAGAAAGGTTTCAGGTATAAGTATACGTAACTTATCCGGCATTGACGAGCACTGAAGAAAACCTGGAGAAAGGCTATTGGGAAGGATAAGTCTGGCAGACCTCACGCTCGCGAGTCCGTGCTTCAACGACATCGCTACCCGTGTTAGTTTCTTGCAACATTATCTTTGTTTATTTTTTTGCATTTAATTATTTAAATCTCTGCAGTAAGGTAAGAATGTATAAAGGTAAAGGATAGACAGATAACGGAGGACGATTATATTGATGTTTTATTGATCTCTGGCACATTAGACACATTAGCATAAAGGACTTATTGTGCAACTTCAACACTAGACGATACTCTTAGACGATACACGTTTTTGATTAAAAACGTTGAATCTAGTTTAGTTGATATAATTGTCAGAATATGTTTCGGCAAGGTGTTAAGTTCATGTTCTTCTTTTTATAATCCACAATTTTCAAACAAACCTCTGTGGAGGCTCAAAATGATCTTGCGTAAAATGCGGCGGTGCTGAAACTTAGGAACTGTTAAACGTCTTTAAGTTTAGTATACTGTATCTGAAATATAGTTTCCGGTACCGCTCATTAAATTTAACGTCATATGAAAGCATTTCTTGTAAAATGTATGTGACAAGTTTATGTAATTTTCTAAACAGTTGACGTTCTATTAAATTATAAAAAACACTAAATCCAAATATATACATAATATAAAGAAAAGATAATATTTTCATCGTACTTAAAAGAAAATGAACAAAAATTACACCATTAAAACATTTTAAAGGGTAAAATGGCATGTAAACGAGGTTTCAAGGAAATTAGTTTTAAATCTCATGGGATATTACATGGCATTTAGGTACGTTCAATTAAGTGTTGCGTATGGACATTTAAACGACCAGAGTGACACGTATCTGCGCAGTTGGATCCTGGCTCTACGAAGTTTGCCGTCGTATTGAAAACAGAATAATACAGATATATTGTCATAACTGACTGTTTTGATTAACACAAATAGCTGTTTATATGACTGCAGATGTATATGTGACGTCACTCCCCCACTCCATCACCCTCTAGTGACATGAGTGAGTCTGATGTGTGAATATCTTTGTCTTTGTGTGCCGGTCCTTGACCGTGCTGGGTATAACACCCCGGTCGTGTAAGGTATGCGGTCCGAGGGGCCATTTTTGTAATTATTTAGTATAGTGAATATTCTTATTAAGTGAATTGTAGTTTTCGTTATTGTTACCCAACCTTTTATAGAAATGTACCAATAGGAAGTCCCAACCTCTCCGAATCCCATCTTCAGAGTTTGCCACCCCCCCGCAAGGTTTGGCCATGTGGTATCTTTATCCATTATCACTCATGGTCAGGTCTTCACAATATTTCGTATTGTTCATGTTCCGGTTGATTTTAGGTGCTGGTAAGAATGTTAATGATTTATTGCGATGCACCACAAATGCTGGGTTTATTTTGAATGATGCGACAGACAGGACAAGACACAACTGTGCAATTCCGTTCACTCAGAAGCGGCGAACACAGACGCGCATCTCCACTGTGCAACGCTAACCATAAATGACTTTTGAATATATTACTCTCATCTTTCACTACGTTAATGTTTGAAATTATTGTCATGTACACACGTACAAGTCTGGCACCTGCGGAGCACATTATTAAAGTTGCAGGAATTTCTGCTTCCGAAATATTGGAAAACGCACCCAGTTCCAACTCGTAGAGAGAATATTGGACAATCTCTTACTCATTATCCTCGCAGATAATGATCATACAAATTTCCATTTGTAGAGCGAACAGGCAGAAAACTATTATTCCATCAGAAACATGTAGTAATGCAAATTCTAGCACTTCTTCCCAAGGCAGGCCTCATTTTTCTATATTCTTCCTTGGCGAATTTCCATTATTTTAGTCATCTTACTTGGGTCCTATCTGTTTCAACGTATTTAAAAATATTGTAAGTAATACATTTGTTAGCTATTGTTGACACTGTTGACCTCCTGTATACATTTAAACAAATAACCTACATAATACTCAATTTGAAATAAACATAACACACTAAAACACATTATCATGCAGTACGTAACACGGTAACTATATATAATCAATACAATCAGAGATAGCTTCATGAAACATTATTCTCATTATACATTTCAATAACCAACGTTAGAACCAAATGTCATTACTCAACCAGGTGAGTGAGCTGGACTAGTGCGGTGCGAGACCATTTAAAAGGCTAACTGCTAAATTCATAATTGGACGCAACCGGTTGCGTCTTTGGAAGAACATGCGATCTTTTAACAGTATAAATTATTTGTTACTTCAGTATAATGTGTTGTGTAAAATTATTTAGCTTTAACGCGAAAGAAAGAAAGAGAAAAGAAGAGAAGACAGAAAGAAAGAAAGAAAGAAAGAAAGAAAGAAAAAAAGAAAGAAAGAAAGAAAGAAAGAAAGAAAGAAAGAAAGAAAGAAAGAAAGAAAGAAAGAAAGAAAGAAGGAAAGAAGGAAAGAAAGAAGGAAAGAAGGAAAGAAGGAAAGAAGGAAAGAAGGAAAGAAGGAAAGAAGGAAAGAAGGAAAGAAGGAAGGAAAGAAGGAAAGAAGGAAAGAAAGAAGGAAAGAAGGAAGGAAGGAAGGAAAGAAGGAAAGAAGGAAGGAAAGAAGGAAAGAAAGAAGGAACGAAGGAAAGAAGGAAAGAAGG
>CM060948.1:153224352-153233350 GCA_030765055.1 Mantis religiosa | reverse complement strand
AGTTTTTGGCTAATTTTCACCGACGAACTTATAAATTTAAAATTTGGTATTTCTTGAGCAACTGGTATGATTTCGTTACCACATATTTGGGTTGCATTCTATAACACATTTTTAAGTTTTCAGATCCAGAAAATATGTTCTACGGTTTTAAGGATTCACAGAAAAATCTTCTCATGGCACAATATTCAAAATCCTGGGAGCACATTTCAATGTAACATTCCATGAATATCTGTTTTTACAAATTGTTACTTTTGCTTCAGCAACATTTGCAGTAGTTAAGAAAACGGATACTCATTTTAATTTATAAGAATATTATTTTTTTCTCATTCTTAGTCGCCTAAATATATCTGGTGATAACCGTTATTAACCATCTTAAGACTACTTGGGAAAATTTGTAGCTTTAGTGACAACAAATATTTAAAAAGTGACGAAAATTAACGCTTTTTAAAGATACACGAATTTAAAGTTCAAAGTTTCTTTCATGTGAGCTGGAACTTCAATGATTTTAGTGTTTACAGCGTTATATTACCCACTCTTCTCAAATGGTAGTAACATTTATTACTGCACAAAATCAGCACTTTGGTTAAGACCCTACAGGTTGGCCTCCATAAACTATTAAGGAATTAAAGAACAGGAGAGAAGGGCATTATGGCTAATTAAAATTCTTGCTGTCACAGAAGCAAAATAAATGTATCTCCTTCTCCCTGCTTTATTCCTGAAGGCAAATAGAGATAAAGAACATAATGTTTTGCGAGAAGAATTTAAACTGTACACCCTAGTAACAGTGATAGCGATTAGTGTTTTTGGAAACTGCAGAGGCAAGTTGGCCAAATTGAGGGACTGTCGGTTAATTCGCGCCGAGACCAATTTGTGTTTTTGGCCGTGACACATACATCACAGATTAGGCCAATTAGACATGTTCCCTTCCATAACGAACTGTATTTCCATCTTGTGCAGCGTCCACACTGCGTCGTACTCTCGGATTATGATGATAAATTGGTATTGTGTATCTACACTATGATTCTATAATCGTACCACTTGTTTACATTGTTTCGTGTTACTTCTGCAACCTGTGTAGCATTCAGTGTTCGGGGATGCAAGATGCATAATTTGCACGTTTCACCCAGTACTGTTTTGCATCTGGCTTTTCGATGGTATTTCTGTAATGTGAACTTGTGGGTTCGTAGAATTAAAAGTCCGAGTTGCAGATATTCCAAATTTTCTTTATTTGCGTAGAAATACACTTCAATTCTCACGTAACAACATTACGTCACATACACAACACAATCTACCAAGGTGGATGACCATACAAACAGCGTTCTGATTACATCTGTTTACAACACTCCTGTTACGTCTTTCTGTTTTTTGTTTTTGTTTTTTAAGCCCTCCTCGGTAGCATGGTGGTAGCACGTCTGCCTCACGTTCAAGAGTTCTCGAGTTAGAATCTCGGTCAGGGTGAGTTACCTGGATAAGGTTTTTCCGAGGTTTTCTCTTATCCTGAAAGACGAATATCGGGTAACTCTAAACTCTATGGACCCCGGACTCATTTGAGCATCATTTCACCCATTCTATTCATCGTCCGATATGACTTAACGTTGGAGGACGTAAATTACAAAAAAAAAAAAGAATCTCTGCCTTACGACTCACTCTCGGATGTCACAATCTCTTATACATACCGCCATTGATAATTTCTAGACGGTTCTAAAACAAACCAGAAACCGAATAATCTCTATCAATCAAGACGTCACTAGAAATTTCCATTTACCTCACTTATCTGTGTCGGTAAGTTTTTTATCTCCGGCGCTATGTTTATCTGCTTATGCAAGCTCTTTATCTCCGTGAAGCACTATCCGTCTGTTATTTATTTGCGCCGAAACATTTATGCCCGTTGCCGCGACAGTATATACACTAGCATTGTTCAACTCTTATCTCAGCACTTAGAAATGTTTCATTTATTTGAAAACAAACATAACTAACAAGCATAATTAACACTTCATAAACTCACAGTGTTTAACCATCGGAGATCGAAATGGAGGTTTCATTTAAAGTAAACCTTTGGGTATACTTACTAGGGGTATAGAATAATTTTGCTTAGTTCTGGCACCACATTTTATTCTGTATTTGTTCATTAATTTTTGGCACTTCAAGTTATTTGCACACATAAAATAACTGTAAAATCCTCTAACAAAACCATATTTGAAGTTTTCATTTATTAATTATATAAAAGAAGCAGGAGCTTAACTCTCGTAATAAAGTGCATTAAGTACATTTTTCTCTGTTTCCAACACTTACACCTTTTACTACTTCTTTGTCCTAAACTGTCTCTCTACCTCAAAAATTTCTCCACTTTACCAGTTTTTCGGTCTATCTGCAACTTAATTGTTAGGCGATGTTTTGAAACCCAACAATCGCTTTTTTCTGAAACATTAATAACTAGCAAAAGTTTTAATAGAACTCTTTATTCTGCTGTTCCTTACTTCAATAGGAATATGAACTTTGCTGCCTCTAGTGGTAGTATGGTTACGTACGTTGGCCCGCATTCGGGAGGCCCGGGTTCGATTCCCGTGGCCGCTCTACCAGACCCACGGGTGTTTTAGGGAGGCTTTCCCCGGTCGCTAGGCCAATGCTGGGTAGGTTAATTACATCCGCCGAATTTCTTGCCTCTCCATTTCATCTCCATTATCATTTCACATCATCTCTCATCTGGTGGTCTCTTTCAGGGTAGAAGTGTTGGCGGGTGTCTCGGCGGTGCATGGCAGGATGATATGCTCTGAGGAACACTACTTCCTCCTCCGGTAGGTTGGTTGCTGATCTCCGCTCCTCTGTTGGGACCATTTCGGGATCGCCAACCAGGGACCTTTGGCTCTCGGGTGGCCTGCTTCGGCTCATGGGCTCGTTGCCGTCCCGCATTAGGGGAGCGTGTCCGCTGTCCTGGCCTGTCGGGGGAAGTCTCTAACCAAGTAAACTGTAGGGACCCTGCCCTCTGTACTGTCATGGCTCCTTGGGTCGGCCGCCCTCTGTCTCCTTCGCCTATTGCTTCCACCCGGGGGTGCCCCCACTTGGGGGCGTAGGAACAATGGGCCCAGCATGGTGGCCCCCGTACGGAATCCCCTCCGTAATGAAATCCTAATCATATGGTTACGTGCGTGAATTAAAAGAAATTTCTTTAAATTTGTAAATACCCGTTTGGTAACACTGTCAATTGTATCACATATCAGACCGGTGTGAGATAACTTCTTATGTATTTCAATTCAAATCCAACCTATAATATTGGCCTATCAATAAGTACATTAATCTATGAACAAAGCCCAATCCTTGGTGAGCAGTGATAGTTGAGGAGAACAGATACGATTCACCTATGCGACTGGAAGGTTTGCTATGAATCGTGGTTCCCATCACCCCTACATCACTCGCTCTTAAATAGTCAAAAGTATGGCAAGTAAACCTTTACTTATGAACACAGGTTGGTTTCAGGTTCAAGAACCAGATAAAAGGGGCGAGTAACACAAATTTAAGTGAAGTTTTAGAACCAAATAAGGGGTTGGGTGGAGGCGATTTGGTATTTTGTTACCAACATACACCACTGTGCATCATATGGCTTAGTGTAACTAAACTCTAGAAACAACAACTTTACACCGACTTTTCTGAAGACTGAATTCAGTAGAGCACTCTTTACCTCAACTTTTAAATTGCATCGTCAATGTCTGTTTCTTATGACGAAACCTTTAAGCTTATACTTTCACATAATGAACTCATTAAATTAGGTGGAAATTATTTATAACAATTTTTACCTCTCCCCTGTTATTTCTTTCTAGAATTATCAACCTTTTCAGAATAATTTCATTATTACGCTACAGCTTTACACCAGACAAACTCCAGTTTCCACTTGACATTTTTGAAACGAGTGCAGTTTTAATAGTTGTTTTCCTACGCCATAATTTTTACGGTTTACAAAATGTAAAGTGTAAGGCACCTTAAAACTCTCTCAACTATTCCAGAGCATTTTGAGCTTCTTATTTAGAAATCTGCTGTGCATAAGTGAAATTTATAAATCCTATATTTTTCATCCATACGTTTGCAAAATTATGCCACGCACCGCTGTGCCACAATTATTAAGTACATTTCAAGCTTCACAGGGGAAAATGAATTTTTCTTTTATTGTGGTAATTTATTAGGGCTTTTACACAATGCAGATGGCTCAATTTTGAAAAAGGAAAGAAATAGTATTTACAGATAGTATATTAAAATCCTGAAATATAAAACTGGCATAAATAAGCCTATTCCTTCTTCTGCTTTTGTCATAATTATATATAGTATATAATAATTATATATCATTTATAATTATGAAACAAGTGTATATATCATGTGTACATACCTGAAAAGCTTTAGCTTATTTGAAGGTTAACAAAGAAGTTCATTTATTTCATTGTCTATGAATTCTTGTTGAAAAATTGGGAAGGATTGCTTTCAGACTACATCGACTGGAACATTTTTAATTAAAAAAGTGAAAGAACATATCTGAATGGTTACATTTGAAGATTTAAAAAAGGTTTGAACAAAAACCACAGACTGGAATTCGAGCAAGGTGTTCAAAGAAATTTTGGCTACAGATTCATTTTTAATTTTCTGTAGATTTTAAATAATTGTCAGAAGTGATTGTCCTTAATACATTACGTGAAAGTATTTTACAATTATAGTACCTAGCATATATTGTAAGTTGCCTTACTTTTCCAAAAATAATCCTACCCTTATTTTCTGTCGTAAAGAAACTCGACTTTTTAAAAAATATAGACTAACATTACCTTCCAAATTCAATGCATTTATAGAAAAACCTTAAATTATTAGTCAAACAAGGCCTAAATTTAGTTCAGAGCTCAGAAAACATTATAAGATACTTTATATCAAATATCGCATTCCAATATTACGCACAAGTCTACGCCATTTGACAGATCGAAACGACATCGATAATAAGATTGAGACAAAAGAGAAAATATTAGACTATGTACGACTTTCAGAAACAATTCATATCCTTACCTTTAAAGCCTCATTGGAAAAACGCCATCGTGCAATGTCCGTTAATACCTCTTGTAAAATATAGGGCAGGATGAATGTTAAAACATCGTGGATATTTCAGCAATAACAGAAATAGGCATATTTTGTTACTGCTCTTCACAAAGAATTAGCTAAGGTATCTGTTATTTTCAGCAGAAATGATTCCTAATTTTGTACTTCAAAAATTTTCCCCTGGTATTTTTCTGTGTCAAGCATAACGTGTCAGAATAATCATGTCCAGGGATGTATCTAGAACAGACATTCTATTTTGTAATATTGGGTGTTACCTGTTCGTTTCTTCCCTCCTTGGTTGAACTTTACGGCGATACATTGATAATAGAATGTGCTGTTAGGGGAGGCAAACCGGATTGGTTACACCTTGTGTTCCCTTCAGTAGCATCTCTCGTTTATACGCTTTAAAATATATTGGGCCTGCTCTTATCAAACATATAGTTATTTCCATTTTATAGTGATGTCTTATATTTAATTTTTCAAAATATTCTAATGCTAACAGAGGTAATAAATAATATTATAGCATATTATATAACATAGAAATACAGTGTACATATCGAAAGAACTAAAACAGGTGCAGTAGTTTTTATGGGTTTACTTGAGGTTGCGCGCAAGCAGCAGTTCCTGCGTTGGTCAGGTTGTCATACACTTCCCCAAATCAGCTTTAAGTAATTACCATTGCTGGTTGGCATCGTTCACTGAGCTCCGGGATAAGTTGGGCCTCTTGTTCCTTACTCCCACTCTTACAAATCCTTTGTCATGTTGAAATCACTGGACGAATATTTTACTTCCCTCGGACCGACCCTAATTCCTCTCCACCCCTTTCTCAGTCTTTGTTTCTCCTGCCAGCTCTTCTTTCATTTATATTCCTGTCTCATTTAAATAACACTTGTGATCTCTTCGGGGGCTCCTTCTCTTTTCCAACCAACCTCATCGTTTCTTGAGCTGCCAGCGGATTGCAACCCAACTTTATAATGAGAACCTGCACAAGGAAGAACGGAAGTGTAAGATCGTCCTAAGTCACGCCAGTGTCAACGGCCTACACTTAATTAAGGGACGGCTTCTCAACCCATTATTTTTATAACACTACTAGCTCACTGTCTCTAAACGTACTACGTTCTAGCCTTAATAGACCGTGGCTATATTATAACTAGGAAAGCAAAATGTGCGAAAATGTGAAGGAGGATAAAGAGACAAGATACCCTAGGTACCTATATAAAGCAACTTAATTAAAACTAGAACAATGTAGACGAACAGGCTACCACATAACAAACTACAGTGCGAAATGCAGCGTAGACAGAACAATAAAGGGGATCAATTGAGCCAACAGGTAAATTGTCTGATTTTAAGGCAAGGCTACACTGAAAATTCCAAATTTTATAAAAATAAACTTAATATTATGAAAATTTAGCCACATAATTAGAATATCATTTTAAACTTGCATGCAAATTGTTATGTTGCTACACCAAATAGTTCATTAATTATTAATTATTTTGTTGAAAATATTGTAAAAATTAAAAATGTTCTACGCGTCAAAAAATTTGAGATTTTAAGTTGAATCTTTGTTTTTGGCAAGCACAGAGCAATTTTAAAGGACCCACATTCTTATTTTTTTGAACACTCTTGTAGCATTTGTTCTAAACTATTTTCCACGTGTTAGCTCTCAAAAGTTTGAAAATATTAACTTATTTTATTACTTAATCACACATAATTTTCAAAACACGAACATTAACAAAAAGGGGGAATGTGACACTTATTTACATATTATGGAGTTATCCTGTAACTTTCATCAAGTTAAATGGAAAACTTTGACGCGTGGAGCATTTTGTATACTGAAAAGTGTTAGAAAAAAGTTTATCAGAAAATCAATTTTAAAGTCATTATTGTTATTGTTAACGGTTGTTAAAGGTCTCTTTAAATTGTTACGTGAGGGCCTAAAGTGGTGCAAATGATAAAAATAGCATACCATCTATTACTACATACTCTAAGCTACCAAAAATGCCAAAAAAGAAAATTCCATGATTTTCAGCATTTTCGGCGAATTTTCAGTGTGGCCTTGTCTTAAGTTAGGACCTGTCATTCCACAAAACAGTTAAGTCCTTAAGGATGTGCATGACTGAAATTTCATGAACATATTCAAAAATTTCCATTTCCTCTTTTTAGTCTATGAAAACGTGTAAGCCAAAGAATGCTTAGACGGCATCCGCAAGCCACTTTTAAACGCTCTAATCTAGTTTAAAAATTACGTGAATACTAGTGTTAGATATGAATTCTAATTCTTTATCCCTGTTTTCTCGGTATTGAAATGTTCATCATTTTTCATCATTTAAGATGCTCCTTGCGTCGCAGTTTACGTGTTAGGCTAATGAAACTAGCTACACATGTTCATAGAGACACAATAAATATAATTTGCCCTGGGTTTTATTGTGAGATGCATTTAAGCACACTTCTTTACTTCAAAACACAAAAATGTAAAATGTTGGGCAAAAAAGCCATATTCATAGCTTTAAAAATTTCTGGAGCCTAAAGTTATTGAGAACAGGAAAACCTAGGGAAAATTAAAAAAACTGGATGTATTGGAAAAATGTTGCTAAAGTATTAGACAAAAATTTAAGTTATTTTGTCGCAAGAGACTTTCTAGATGGTGTAACCGAAAATAAGTAAATGTGGCCATATTTTCCAAACTATAAAAGTGAAATTGATAAAATTTAGGCCGTATAATATCTGCACTAAGTTACATCTTTGGTATAAATCTTAAAAATCTGGCGTTATCGGTCCAGGATTTCAAATTTTTATGCATAAGTATCCTTAAATTCTTTACAAATTTTGCTCCAACACAAAAATTACTCAGATGTAGCGTGGTTATAAAATATTTCTCTTTGGGATTTATAAAACCATGAATCTCTTAAGACATAACATGGAACCCTTCAGGTAAAAATATCTTCAATGACCTTAATTAAATGTGAAAGATAACTAAGACTACTCTATGATAAAGCTTTATTCCACAATGCATCAAACTGCGTAATAAACAATTTCACACCTTCCCGTAATAACTCAATTATAAATTACTCTGTGAATTCAGTGTTTTATAAGATTAAAAACTGATTAACATTACAGAAAATGCATAGGAGAGTAGTTAGAAAAGATAGACAAATTGGCATTTTTCAATGAATTGTTTAAATGGTCTGCATAAATGCTCAAGATGTTCTCTGGAAGCAAGCCAGGTGAAAAAACGATTAGAAATCGACGTTTCGGGAATGTGCATCTCTCCCATCAGCAGGATATTTATTAAATGTTATAACCACAAATGAATCATTGGATATAACACAAATATAAACAAGGACAAGACCTGTCTGTCTTCCCGAGAACAACGAGCATATTCGTCGCCAGGAAAACTTCAGGTCTTATTTTTGGTCTGCATAAATGTTAAACTCGATTTGCTAATTTCTCATTTTAGAATGTTTCAATCAATATGGAGTACTGAAAATTTAAACGTGATGAACAAAAGTTGTGATCAGTACACGAAGGAAAATCAGGAAACCTAATCAGTTCAAAATCAAGTCATTAGAGTTAGAAATAGTCAATCAGTTTCAATATTTGGAATGCTGGATAACAGAAGCTGACAACGAAATTTATGACATGAACAGAAGGACACATGCCGCCAATGGAGTTCACGCATAGCTATCGACAGTTATCAAGTCAAGAAACATTCATCGCCAGACCAAAGCAACATTGCACAAAGTCATGATTAGACCAATATTGACATATGGCAGCGAGATATGACCATGAATAAACAAGCCGCTAATTTAATGGACACTTTCAGGAGAAGGATATTAAGAAGAATCAATGGCCCAATCCAAGATAACAGTGTGTGGAGAATACGCTATAATAACGAACTACATAATCTATATAAAGGCAAGTTAACCACCATCTT
>CM060948.1:153091852-153219352 GCA_030765055.1 Mantis religiosa | reverse complement strand
TCAGTGACAGAATAACAATATTGAAAACAATGTGTGCAAAAACTGCAGTTTAATAAAAATGTGATTCTGCTTCTAGAGGCGAAGATTCGCGAGACGCCCTCTGGGTAGTTGAAATAAACAAAGGTAAGTAGCTCACTTCCTCGGCGTATACACTGGCAGCTTCTGGTTAATTAACCAGAATGATATGGAAATTTCATCCTTCAGAACATTCCAGTGTTCCAACCAGCTGCGAATGGGGACGTGAGCTGGTAAGTGAGTGAGTGAGTTAGCCAGTGACTTTGTGTGTGGTGCGAAAATGCGTTGTGTATTGAGCTAGTTTGTTACACTGCTGTTAGGTGCAGTGCGATATTAAAAACGACTTGTGTTCGACTCCCCAAGGAGTGAACCGTACGAAAGAAGGGCTGCATCGATGTGTACTTCAGTACACCGCTACATTACTAGAAATTTAAGTGACAGGGAAAAGTTGAACTCGTTCAATTTAATGAAGCAACAGTGATAACTTAGTGAAGTGACAGTTAAAAACTGGACAAAGTCACAGTACTTTGTGATGTAATTATAAAATATTAACATGTTCAACAATTTGAACTTCGGATAATTAACGTTTCAAAAACAACAAAGACATATTAACTCTTATAAAATATTCTTGGTGTACATGAGGCATTTAGAGGACAAATCGATACTCACGGTTCACAACAGATAGGAAGCTTAACTGGTGTCTAGTTAAAAGAAAAGAAACTCCGGAATAAAGCCCTTTCGAGTTAAGATTTCAACGCATGTCCTTTGGAGTAATCTGCATTTTTCCATAGGAATAGCCGAAACGGCGGCGATTTTCTAATCAGGCAAATACTTAGTGGGGATAGTGACAAATAGCTTTGCAGATGTGTATCGTTTTTGTTATCACAATATTTCTGTTTTTCAGTGCTCCATTTGCATTTTTACTTTTATCACAAAAGTGTAGTGACAAGTTAAGTTTCTATTTACATAAAATGATACACTCCATCTCTTAAGAAGCAATGAGGTTCGTAAATACTACCCCAAAGTTAACTATCTCTCACCAGAATAAATAACAGGACTACTTCACCAGGAATATATGTTCTAAATACAAAATTTTCACAGCAAGTTTACCCTCTTGATTAAATTTTCAAGTAGGTTATTATTAGCTGGGAATTAAATGATTCCGTGTTTTAAATACCGTATGAAATACTGTAGTGTGTTAAGAAACGTTGAAGGAAAACTATTCAAATTGTTGCGATGATCAATTACCCTTTCTCTCAATAATGTTAAGCAAGAAGAAATACGGAGTGTTGCAAATAAATGAGTTTGAAATACTGACGATGTCTGTAGCGGAATAAATAACCTTATAATTGATGGTTGAAAATTATATTAAACCATCATGTTTACAGAATATCCCAAATTTTTACAATATATCTAGAAAATATTCTATCTATAGCATCTGAAGCTAAAGTAATTTCGTGTCAGCTTCTTAGAGAGGACCCTCCTTGTTAGGTGATTTTCATTCTAAAGAGATTGTTCAGGAACGCAACGTTGGAAAGCTCTTGTAAATATAAAAAGTTAAGTTGTATGTGAATTGAAGAAGCGAGTAAAATCAACGGGAGAAAGCATGAAATTTTTACAAAATAACTTACACTTGATTCATATTTGCCTATCTAATTTCTTTCACTATCTTACGATCTCTGGAAATGAAAGGGAAAAGCAAACTGCGTGATGTGAACTTCATTATGGAGTTCGTAAGCTCCTATACTATTGCTGTTATGCTGCTGTTGTGTATTGCACCAAATTAGCAATGATATACTTCAGTATGAAGTCACTCAGTTTTACCTTTACCTTCGTGCGAATAACTAGTGCAAGCTTAAATCTTTCTACAAGTACAAAGAGCTCTGGCACTTATGTCATCATTAAAGATCGGAGAGATGTGCGCTTGCATGCAATACACGTTAGCTGTGAATGATGTCAGATGTACAGCACGACCATCAAATGTGCAAACGTTGAAAACACAGATGTACAGCACGACCATCAAATGTGCAAACGTTGAAAACAACGTATAAGGAGCGTTGCCTTTCCAGTACAGTTCACGTATACCTATGTAAAAACGCACACGCCATCAGCTTTTAGTCATCACTAAGCTTCTTCTTCTTCAACTTCCCTAATGGTACCACTATTGTGGTGTTAGGGGATTCTTATTCCTCTATCCCTTTTTAAGGTCGGACCTGAGGAATCAAAGCATTGAATCGGATAGAGGACCAGGATAGGTGATCCGCCCAATGCCTGGTGTGAAGTTGAAGGGAGTGGATGATATATATCCGATAGAGGACCAGGATAGGTGACCCGCCCAATAATGCTGTGAAGATGAAGAGAGTGGATGATCCCTTCATCTTCACACAGGTGTGATCCAAAGCTATATATAAGGTCTGGATACATGATAGCAAAGACGATAATGGAGCAATTGGTGTAATGCTGGTGGGCGAAACCGGAATACCCGGAGAAAGCCTGTCACAGTGCCACAAATCTTACTTTGCGGTCACCTGTCATCGAACCCGAGCCTTCTTGGTGACAGCCAAGCAGTCTAACTACTCAGCTATGGCGCGGCCTAGTCATCACTAATACAGGTACCATAATTGGACACTTTAAACTTCCTCCTGGTGACCGCCAATATGCGAAGCTTAAATACGGTTCTGAGGAAAACCACTTTTAAAATTTGCTCCTTTTTACTCTTATAGTCAAATCTCAGTAATGTTTGATAGATATGAGAAACACTGTTCTAGAAGTTCGATTCAATGTGCTATAATGCCAGAGTTTAACGGTTCAACAAATTAAAAAACTGCATTATGTAATCTGGTAAGTGTCCATGTTTGTGTCTTTGTGTTCGTTTGTTTGTGATTCGCTCAAATATACATTTGACATATAGAAACTATTCGCCTACGTTAAAATTTTCATGGTTCCATAGTCAAAGCATAAAACTGTCTTTTTGAGGCTAGAAAGCAAGAGATGTGCAGCGCTCGGCGGAGGAGTTCTTTGTATTACTCTGAGGGGCAAAAGTTCTTTGTGTCATTGTAATTCCTTCTAGGGACGTGAGGCGTAGACGGCGTCGGTGTAACATCACAAACTTAGGGAGAATCTCGTGTCACATGTTAAGGAAAGTCATGTGACGTGATGCTGAAGCCAATGAGAGACGACCGAAATAACGCAATAGACGATCAACGTTTACAGCAGTGGGAGAAAGTGGTCAATCAAAACAGAGTTGCATAGATCTTCCGCACGTTGCATCACTTGTTTCGCAGTCACTGCCAGTAAGCGTTATGGCAATCATGAAATATATTATTTGCGCGTAAATTTAACCAAGTGTTTTTCGAAATGTCCACATGCCAATATTTCATTTCGACTATAATTGGAAGTCGCGAAGATGCGGACAAATATTGCGCTTAGTAATTTTACAAGTGCTTCACAAACAAAGTTTAACCGGGGTATTTTAATTTCGCGAAGTCGAGGTCTAAGGAAAAATATCAGACACCAGCCGGCACATATACAAAGTTGATGTGCATTGAATGGAAGTGAGATAAGGAAGTACAGTAGAAGTACATTTTGCAAGGATTTACGTCGTTCTTAACACAAATACCAGTTTCTATTTCCTAGATTTGTTGTCTTCGTTACCGCTTACCTACCATAAGCACAGGTCATTGTATTTTCAATGAAGTAACACTAGCCAGGATCAATAATCCTCTGGACACAGCCGATCGAGATTCTATTAATACAGTGATCCGGACGGAAATGACGCCGAGAAGGGCTTCGAACGAGAGACTCCAACTCGCCGAACAGCTTGCAGGTACGGCCGCCTGAAGATATTCCATCATAGGAATTATGTCAAAATAAGCAACTTGCTGCAATATCTGAACGCAGAAACTCCTTTATGCTGGCACTAGTAGTTCACATGCGATATCAAGGACTATAGAGTGGATGAAATGGTAAACGTCTAGATACATTTTCACTCACAGGAAACATGTCAGTCCTAATTTGTACTATGAAGAAGCATCTTTCTTAAGAAGTGGTGATGAATCTGAGGACAAAATGTACCAGCACTAATAGCTTACATGTACTCTAAAGGAGCTTCTTGTCCACAGAGTGGTGATACTTCCAAGTACAAAAACTTTCACAATGTGTTTTATGTCAGTACTTATATATACTCCACAAGAACTCCTTTTACAGGGATTGGTGACATATCTGAGTCAGAGACTCTACTATTATAGCGATGCCAAGAAAACGAAGCAGAGTTTGCAGTAAATAAACTTCTTCCTCTTCTTCAGGTAGTGGCAACGAAGTTGATAACAGAGACTCCACCAGGGAATCTATGTCAGCATTAGCATTTTATTTACGCTATAGAGACGTTACCTTTTCAGGGAGTGCTGATACATCTGAGCACAGAGACTCCTCTCTGACCTTCTGGCAAGACTATCAGTGGTATATGCTTTAAATGACGTTTTTGTCCACATAAATACCCCGTTCAGAGAACTGGGCGATTTTTTAAGAACGTTAAGTCATATGGGAAGATAAATGAAATGGATGAAATGATGCTCAAATGAGCCTGGAATTCCCAGAGTTTAGAATTACCAGAGATTCTTATTTCAGGATAAATAAAAAAAACCCCAAAAATGTTATGTAACTCACCCTGACCTAGATTCGAACGCGGGCCTCCTGAAACGCTACTACCTACGCCACTGAGGCGGGTGAACCAGGCTCTGTTAGCATACATGCACCATAAACAGTTTATACTCCAAACTTGAGGAAGAGTACTTCGAAGGTGTGACCAGAGTAGTGCCTTCCATTCTCCCCTGCAGCAGCTGTCTGCTATATACACTTGCATTAGATAAAATCATCTTCCCCTGTCAGTTTTCTCCTTTGGTGGTTACAAAGTGAGGGGAAGTATGACAATGGCTTGACACTTTGGGAGTACTGTTCTCCAGGTAGAGAATCTTCACCATGAGAATTATGCTAACAGATGCATGTATCCTAAGCAGCCAATTATCCATTTCAAATTAGTAGTAAACAAATACAAGGAGTCTGCTATAGGACAAAGATGTCGGCAAACAAAGCTTCAAACGAAAGTTGAGGATTCTCGCGAATGACAAAACCATTAGAGAGATGTTAGCACAAGCAACTCCAATAAACATATGCTTTACCTGCAGTGCTGTGTGATCGTTCACAAATTATTCATTTTTATATGTTAATAATAATAAATTTTTTATATTCAACGACGAGTTTAAATACAAATAAGTCTACATGAGATCATCACAAAGGCCTCCAAACCTCAGCGTGGCATTTACTATAAGAAGCAAAATGTAGGTTAAATATAAAAGCCAAACGCCACCTTTTAGTAAGATGTTCTCCTTTCTTAAGCAATACGTAGCTGCAGTTCTAGATATTTGCTATATGATATAAGAGGTATAGTGGCCTGTGAAGTAATCGTAGGCAGAAGTACAATAGAGACCTATAAAAAGGTATGTAGTAGTACCATTTAATATCTTGTGCGAGTTATAAGTTCCTATACCTGCGCCGTTGGAGCACAATGAGCAAATCAATGAGATTACAGTCTCCTTTGGCCTATTAAATTTCAATTAATGTAGCACACCAATATGCCATTCCCCGTTATGCGTAGCCGAGAAGCATTCTAAAGGTGTGTATGTGGAACCAAGCAGAGGATAGTAGTTTTAAATACTTCTCAGATAGCTAATTAGTTCATTCCTGTGTTACAAACTCCTGTGGTTTGACGGTTTCGCAGAAGGAATGCGAATTACAAACCGGCTCACAGAAAGACCACAAAACTGCAGGAGTTACAACATGGGGATCTACAAGATGATACAGAAGTGTGTTAACTATTTTCATTTCCTAATTATCTAGCATGCACCTTTAAAATTACCACGATATTTTCTGTGTTCATCCCTGCATTTTAGAGTCTATAACGAGTGCCCTAAGTGCACACTGATCATTATATAAAATATGCGTGCATTGACACTTGGAAATCTTACATTTAGTACAGCATAGTTATGGGAAGAAACGATCTTTAACTTACTTTCTCTTAAATTCTAAATTGGTAAGCCTTTTTATCGACAGTTCACTGCTCCTTTCATTTCACTCAATATCGTCGGAAGTGATACAAATCTTAGGACAGAAGATTCACTATAGGAGCAAAAATATTTTTAAATTTATAAGTACAGTATAATATGCTATAATTATATCCAGGTTTAAGTTCGTGCTGCTCAATGTTTTCAAGCAAAAATACCCTCAATTTAAGCCCGGCATTACAAAATTTTTATCAATGAATTCTTCAACTAATGATATACTAATTACATATTGAAATAAAAGTGGCGTTGGAAATTATATGAAGCTTTGTTACATTTACATAATTTTTTTCTATTAAATAGCGCGGTTACACTCTCCTTGTTCTTATCCGAAGGTCTTCTCTTACCAAAACAATGGAGCCCAAAGGATTTAATTCAAAGGCTTCAGTCTAGGCAAGATCTTCCGCTTTGCTTTCGGTTTTCAAGCTGTCCAAGCGTGGACAATACCTCCCCCTAACGCCCTGAGGATTCTAAGGAACTAATTTTAGAGAAAGGAAATTCACCAGGTGTTCATAAGGGTAAGAAGCTCAGAAGAACCGAAGCGGTAAGGATGGTAACATGGAGGGGAAAATTCCCCTTACTATCACAAGGATCTTAGAAATTGAGTTAGCTCAGAATTGTTTTTCAATTTATCTGCTATTTATCCCAGTTTCTTATACAATAAACTATTTTATCCAATCCGCAGATGTCATACCTAGCATTTTCTGGATCGAGTGGGTGTTCAAGATCATTTCCACTTCCCTTCTTAAACAGAAAGCCAGTTACTAACTGATATCATGCTTTGAAGTTAATTAAAATTTTAGATTGAAAATAATATAACTGTTCTTCTTTTCGTACTGCTGAAAGGCTTTAACTACATGCGATTTTCCTATTATGCTAGGGACAATACAATGCGTAATTTCCAAACATCATATAGTTAAAAATGATACTCAGAAGCATGTCAGGTACACAGAAGTCAGATACCATCTAAACTGATAGGGCTTTCTGGAAAACCAAACCAGAATCCGCAGACCAAAGTAACTATATGAACCAACATATTTTTAACTTTCAAGGACAGTTTACTTTACGTTGTTTCAGGTTATGTCTATATAATGAAAATAAACTTTAGCTAAAGTTCCTGTATTATATATGGCAACAGCTAATAGGCTTCTTAGTCGTACTATATATTTGCACTAATTGTGCAATAAAAATACAACGTAACAATAATGCAAAATTGCGCTATATAGCATTTGCGATGCCGTAAGTAAAAGCTGCTTAGGAGGATCAGGTTTGCAGTTTACACCATCGTTGCATAACTATAATGTTTTGACTGTGCGGTCTGACAATCTACAGCTTGCCTTTCGATATAAATAACGAAAATTAGATCGCCTTACTCCAGAGAATAAATTGAAAGCATATCAGGAGTAGACAGCATATACGATGCTTTATGAACCTCCAAAACAACTATTGCTTCAAACACCATTAAGAAGCGAGTCGTATTGGAGGCTCCAGCGGGTCATATGCTTGACCCCTCAACCAGCTTTGCCAAATCTTTAATACACATCTTAGAGGCCTGAACTGAGAATATGATCTTCATTAAGTACGTTCGGAGAAGTATAGTTAGAAAAGCATAAAGTATTGATGCCAGTGGAATACCTTAATTAGGCAGAATTATAATTTCTGACCATGACTATATAAAAATCCTGTCCCCACTCTAATTATAACGCGGGAAAAATGAAACTATTGTTTTACATGACTCTTATTCTCAAATATAAACATAAGCTATAGTACGGAAATACAAATCATGTAATTTGAAAAATAACAAGTTAATTCTAAGTTCATATTGAGAGCAATGGTTTGTTACTTGATTGTTACAGTGAAGGGTGTAAGTTATGTTTCAAACTCTATTTCACATGCTACTAATATATAAATTAAATTATTATAACTGTTTTCCTATATGTTTGTGATGATATGATTGTATGGACATACCACCGGAGTTGGGACAAGTGATTTATCGATAAACAATCATGAGTGTATTAATTATCAAGGCAGACAATTTATATATTTTACATATAACTTAAAAAAACTGTTCGGTCCAACATGTGTCATGACTTAACAGCATCTTCGAGACGATTTTAATGATTTAAGGATAATTAGAGTGTTCTGACATACAGAGTTTCACGTAGTACACTTGGCAACAAGATAACGCACGAGCATTGCCCAAAATTCATATTCTTTTAAATTTTGCGTATAGCTATTCTCTGTATTTGAGGGAGAGAAAACATAACACATAACCTAAGTTAAAACGAGATGCAATGTAATCAGATGATTAATATCAAGTACTTTTGTTTATTTCCGCATTAAGGTAGTCCTCTTTCTTCCTTATTTCAGACATCTGTTTTAAACTTCTGACCAAAAATTGACAGTTTGGACGAAGTATGGTATCCTCCCATATAACAAGTATAATTGTCGACAGAGTGAACTGGACAGGCTAAACATTTCTTAGGCACATTAATATATTTAATAACTTTTACTTAACATTGTGTAAAAATATGTACATCTTGAGAATTCCAATTCCAAAAACAGAGATAAAATTGAATTATTTGAAATGTGTCTGTAGAGAAGTAACTTAAAATATAGGGCTGACATGTTTACAGGTTGTGCACGTATGCGTTTAAGTTCATTAATTTACTTATAACATTTATTTACCTTAGCTATAAAAGTTTTGTAAAGCGTTCAAAGAAAAGAGTAATCAATTATAGTCGAAGATATTATACATAATGTTTAGTTGTTATATTGCTTATTTTGAAGCACCTAATAATAACAGATTAACTTTAAGTTATTATGCTATCTAACTACACCATCAAATGAAATATGTAATATTTTCCTAAGTCTAGATTGTGATTAGATCTTACTATTTGAGAATATTAGGTATTTACATATGAGGAAAAGTATATTCGATTTCAGGCCATTAAAAAGGTATGTTGAGCAAGGTAGCCCTCTGGTAATGAACAAAGCTCATCTTTCCAAGGTCCCGGGTTGGACTTCTGTCAACCGTCTATCTTGACTTCGGTTTCTCGTGGCTTTCCGTCTGTAGTACGCGAATGGTGTTGTGGTATCTCATCTATCATAACTCCCTTTCTATCATTCCGCATCCTTCTCATCTTTCAGGCACCTTCTAGGTTTCGCAGTGAATTGTGGTGTCGAACAGATGACGCAGACGCTTGCGCTAAGAAAAGAGTATACTGAAAAATCCTTGGAAACAAGAGCTTAAATCATTAAGGGTTGCAAATATAGTCCTGGACTTCACGCCTCTCACCCTCAATCCCTGGAGCAGGCATTTAACAGCCCAGTCAGTGAGGAGGATACCCAATTACTTAATGCAAACAGCGAAAATAGCACGTGTTTATTTTACAGAAGTGTTCATTTATAAAAGAAGAGAAACGTTTTATACGATTGCCTGTTTATTGTTGATGATAGTGAAATGTCGGGGATAGACCTTTTAGAAGACTGCACTAGAATAAATAGGATAGCGATATAGCTTGGTGTGAAGCAGTGTCCGGGGATCAACTTTCTGTACACACTGAGTTTACCCTCCTACGGCTGCAGCGGAAACAAGAGCCAGGGTGTGAGGTGGATTAGAAGCATAATAAAAGAGTAAGTGTCTCGTTCCTTAGCCTGCTATTTGTGTACTCCAGATGCCAATTTGTTTGGCAATATCTATACTCCCCGTTGATTGCTTGTTCGACGGGCTGTTCCTGCATATAGTGCTAGCAGTGGAAGCAGTCTTCGAGCCCAAAACTATTTGAGAAAAGCGCGCGCACCTCTGCCTGTGGCCTGTAGTCTCTTGTGATTCTTCCAATTCATTCCTTCCTCAATCCTTTCTTTGTATAACCTATTCCTGCATTTTTCTAAAAATATTTGTATTTACATTCGATGGTTGAAATTTCAGAATATTTTCGGAGAAGTATTGCCTCTTATGTATCTCTGAGGTTTACAGGAGTTACATTACACTTTGTATTATTTCTGTAGCATCGGGAAATTACAGCCTTATTTTCTATCTCTGTTCCATAGGAAGAAGTGATGTGTGTTATTTTAACGCTGCATGATTGACGATGTTGTTCATATATCTGCATTACGAGCAGACAATGAATGTTATAGCGCAGTTCATCTTCGCAACTAACTTGGGACATTTTTCCTCCAACGCTTGTGCAGAACAAGGAGAAATTTACCCTGAAGCGAGCCTCAAGGTAATGGATGTAGCTTCTCGTTACGGGATCCCTTGAGTCCATCATGCCCTCACACTTTCAATTGCTGGGGGAAACTTCGCCTACAGAATGGAAGACAAGGGTGGCAGCACTACTCAGAACGGTGAAATTGAAGATTGGCGAACAATTTCCTAGAATATTCCAGTTTTCTTCTCTACCCTTTTCCTTTCCTATAAAAGAATGTTCTGGTATGTTATGCTAAAATGAGTTTACTATTTTCATTTGATCGAAAATAGCTGTCTGCCAGTATATCACTACATTTGTCCATTTAAACTTTCCTTATCTTGCACGAATTAAGTACTTTAATATTAAAACCCTGTGATGTAGGTGCAGATTATACAAGCTCCGCGACGTTGTAAGAACTATTTTAAGAAAGTACCTACCTGGTTTAAGACAAGATTAAAACCGCTGTTCCCTAATGTTAAAGTTTCTAAATTAATGAACGATTATCTCAAAAGTAAAGCTACTGAAGTGATCATTCTGAAATCTTTTTAGTATGCAAACACATGACGTTAAATTTTACTAGTTTTCTTTTAACACATAAGTTTATTACGAAAGATGGAAGTTTCTCTCACTTATACAATCCTTTGATAAAAAAAAAATATATAATTTATGTTAAATGTCATCCTAGTCTTATAACCATGGCCAGAATCGATTTAATTATAACAAATTAATAGATTAATAAACTTTTAGACTATAAGTACATAAGAATCATAACCGTTTCATACACAGCAATCTAGATACACGAATGAAGGTCTTAGAGTAAAGGGAAACATAATTAATACACAATACAAAAGCTTCTGAACACAGCTTTTGTGATTTTAACACGATTTAAGTGATTTTCAATGAATTATCTTATTATTAATGTCTCAGTAAGAAGAGAATTACCTCTTTTAGCGAGTAGCAAACTATACTTGAAACATCAGAAGGCAAATCTAAAAAGTCAAGTGCTGGAAGTTTTATTTTACGAAAGCTTTCTTTAGAGGAGGCCGACAACCATAACTAAGATCCATACTAGTGCTCTTACAAGTTGAAATAGATGGAGGTATTCCGAAACCTTAGAGCAGTGGCAGTGCTGCTGCTTACCGAATGGGAGACCCGGATTCGATTTCATGTATCGCCATTAGGATTTTCTCCCGCTGGTAGACCTGGTCCCGGGTCCACTCAGCCTCGTTAGGTCCCTAGGGGACTGAGGAGCTACTTGATTGAGAAATAGTGCTCCTGATTGCTAAGACCGCATACACCGTCCGGAAATGACGAGGCCACTGATCACATCCCACCCTCCTATACTGAACGTCAGTCATCACGCCAGTGGTTCGCACAGGAAGGCGACGCAGCAACCGTTTGGTAGGCTTTGTTGCGCCACTACGGTTATTCCCCAAGCTTTTATTTTAGCCTGGCTGGCTCACTCGACGTTACACGGTTGGCTTTTAAACTCGAATGATAATTAATTGCATTTATTTACCCCCGTTGTTTAGAAAGTTGTAATGTGATGCAGCGATCCTAATGATGAATCGTCCTTTTTACTCTTTAGCGGAAATTGTACTTTAATATAACATGGCTATTCCTTAGGAATTTCAAAGTGATAGGGCCAACACGGGATGATAAAAATCTTAACTATTACTGGACTATAGACAGAGACGTCACAGATAATAAACTAGCACAAACGGTCCCTCATACAATCAATTGGTGCTGGGGGGCACCACTCAGACCAGTTTTATCTGCCTGCCAGAACCTCTTGATTGTTGGGATTTTGTGTCCCTTGTAGTGACAATGGTTTCTAAGTGCATAATGTGAAGCTCATTGCTTAACAACTTATACGCCTGATAAAAAGGGTAAAAATGGTGATATTCGTGCAAAAAGCTGTGAAACGTCTGCAGAACGTTAGCTTCCTTAACTTTCCCCCGACGCTCGTTCAGGTTCTGGAACTGCTGTACGGTGTGGATGTTCCTTTTAGTAGTGTAAGAACCCTTGTTCCAAATGGTCGAGTAGTGCTCTAGATAATTACATTGGTCGACTTTTTGAACCTGTGTACTTCCTCTTTGTTCCCACAGTCATTTCATAGCATGGTGCTGAACAATTTTCACCTAATCCAGAAACCATGAATGTATGCAACGAAATAAAGTTGGAGGTAGTGCTTATAAAAATAGTGTACCATCATGAGAGTTGTTATTTATTTAATTAATTAGTTGCTGTTAATTATTTTAATAAAATTTGACTTAATCTAATGCTAGAATTTTCTCTCTTGCTACAATTATTTATTGATATACTCTGCTGATGGATTTGTTTCCCGCAATAAGTACAAAGGGAATCAAACAAATCTTTACTACATGAGGTCAATTAGAAGATTCTGGTTTTCAGGAGCCTCACTGGATGCAACGTTGTTTAGAGGTTATGTTGCTGACATTGTTTATAAATATCAATTAAGAAGATAAATGTAGCATACGATTCGTAGTTTTACAAAGTCAACTGTCGCCTTTAACACCAGTCTTCTGTTTGCTTAAATTAACACATGGCCATCTATGTATATTGCTTGGAATAAAATGTAAATGGCTGTTGTGCTATACTCTACGGATACAGCAGCTTTCTGCTCCACGGCGTTCCCAAAGAAGCCATTGTAAATTTAATGTTTTGAAAGTTTATGAAGCGGAATTACAAGACGTTTTATAGTTCCATGTCTGTCAGAAAGAATACGGCTTTTCAATGACAAAACAATTATAAAAATGCATTGATTTGTTTTTTTTTTTTTTAGATTACCTTATACACACATACACAGATTCCCTCGCATTATAGTACTAGCAGAGTTCATGAAAAGTGTGGTAGCTAATTCGTCTTATACTTAAATGGTTTTAAAATTATTATTTTTTAACTTTTCTACATGGAATAGTAGTATCACACTACTTCGTTTATTTGCAATACATGCAGATGTTGCTTCAGGTTGCTTCTTATGATTAGTTGGTTCTGATATTTGAGGTGAAGGGATGGGGTTCATTATACTGATCGATAGGCCAAAGTTAAGAGATGTGGTGTCTCTCATTTAATACCAGAACGAGATGGCGGAAAGGTCACGAATCAAGATCAATTCGTGAATCCTCTTTTGGTAAGCCGTTTCTCACGACGAGGGATTTCCCAAAACGTTACATGAATAAGCGCGCTTGGGTGCGTTCATACATTTTGCAAGTGAAAGCAAAACCCGTGGCATAGAGCTATTTCATTAAGAAGAACATGGCCCGTTTCATCATTATGGGAGGAAACTGGTGCAGCTTTGCAATTAACTCAGCTGTCTTCATATTTTCCTTTCTGCCTCTGTGTGTTATTTTATCTGGAAGGAATATCACAAGACATTTCTTGCATGCTTTTTTTAATTATACACTTTCCTAAGGTTGTTTCTCAAGTAGTTCAGTACCAGAATTTAACTTCAAAATTTAAATAAAAGAATAACCTTCCCATAAGTTAACACCGCATGTGAGGATATCAATTTACGACTTCTATATATTATCTTAAAGCAAAATTATATTTGCTTCGCGTGGTACTTCAAAATTCTTATCTTGGTTTAAATAATATCAGTTACACTATACTTCATTTCAGCGAAGGAAAAGTTTAAATTAAGGTTAATTTACTTATTCATGCTTCATTCTATTGTAACGGGATTTCTAAAACAAGTAGCGTACCATTGGTGGTACGTCCACTAATGACGAATGGTACGAGAAAGGAGGCCCAGAATGTTCGTTCTTTCAAAGCCTTATATCGTGTAGCACCATTAATTTAGAAGTACCTGCTGATTTCACGCCAAATTGCCATTGTCGCACACGTGCTTGACGCCAGTAAGCCCGGCATATGACATTGCAAAATCGGCGCCGCAGTCTGCCTTAAGGCAAATTTATCTCAAATTATTATTGTACACAAGACACAGCCAAATGTGTTTTAAAAACTTAAGAAACGCTTTGTTGAAGCTAATACGTCTAAAAGGTCTATACTCTATAAATGGTGAACAAATACAAAATAAATGGATTGGTATTCCATTGATACAATTGTAAGGTGTGCAGTTTTAACAAACAAAAAGCTGGATATTATTAATCCTGAAAGTTTCTAAAATATCTCAGCAAGCAGGAGTCAACAGAATTTGTGAACAGGAGGTCTGTGGTTCAAATCCCGAAAATTCTGTGCCCGTTTTTCTCAGTTATTTTGAAAGATTTTCTCTGTCCTTACAACTCGAAAATGCTAAAGAGATGCCATAATTTTAAGCTTGGAATATTTCCATTCCAAGTTTCCTTTCCTTTCCTTTCCTTTCTACTACAGAAGTAGGAATTTACAGCATTAACATGGACAAGTTTGGTCACCAACAAATTACACTTGGCTGTTCATAGACTCACTTTGGTTTATTAGAAATAGTGCATGTGGGACGGACAAAACGTATGCCTGAACTCCTGGAGGCGAGCGGTGTAGACTGCCGCAGAACTGAGGGACCTTTTACTCTGATTACTCTTCACCGATTAGTGCTAAATAGGAAAACAATGTACTCAAACTTTAGTTATCTTACTAATGAACTACAGTTTCCCCCATTCGCTTACCTGGAAACCAGAAACCTGGCACTTTAATCAACTGAACAGGAGTTCTAACTTTAGTGTAGCTCTTTTGGTTTAAAAATAAAATTGCGGTTCTCGTAAGAAATATCATTAGGGAAGGAAAACATTGTTTTAAAAGAATTATAGTTGAAAAATGTAGTAATATCATAAATAAACTACTAAATTTGAACAGATGTTTGCAATTTTTTATACTAGTGAATTACCTTATATTCCATTTATGCTCAAAAATAAATAAATAAAGAATAAAACAAACAGAAGAACACTTCACATCTTGAACACAATTTAAGGCTCAAACTAAGTGAACACATAACCTCAAGTAAACGATTTCGGCAATTAACAAAAGTCAAACAATATATATATTGATTGTTAATTGATTAATATCTGATTTACTTTTATAGTATGTGCATATTAAAATGGTTTTATTGTTTGTTGGGCATATTTATAACTTCAAGAATACAGATTCCCTATTAATAATCCATAGAATAGCACCAAATTGTGGTTGTTCCTATAAATAAATAGAATAGATGAAAGAAAATAAGGTTGAACTGTTATTAGAGTTAAGACGCAGGTACTCTAAATACTGGTAGGTAAGCTTGTTATTTATCAAATAACCGTACTGCAGGATATATGGATTATTTTGATTTCTCTCTGAAAAATTCAGAAGAGCGATTTGCCTAAAAATTCGCAAGGATAAGAAATAAAATACAACAACTAATTGAAGGCTTTTAGACGTAATTTGTTTAAAATCTATCCCTGAATTACAAATTGTTCTTATGAAAAGTAATATAAAACAAAAGACTGACCTACAAATTTAACCCGAGCACCATTCACTTAAAGTAATTTAATGTTGGATTTACATAAGTTTAAATGTAGCCGTCTTTCCCATCTCCAAATATAGTTAATTCGGTTGGAGTGCAGGTTGGTGCTACGTAGGCGACTAATCCTACTGACATTTGGTTTTACTTTAATTTATTTTGACTCTTCTTTTGTTCAAAGTACTTCTAAGAACTTTTGTTAATCAGTAAATGCATTGTGTAAACCTACACAAATTTATTTAGCAATTTCTGCATGTATTCTTATTATATGCTCCTATACACTTATTCTAGCTTCGTCCATGTTTGTCACAGATGTTTTTAGGATAAAAATAAAAATACTGTAGCAATAGTATTCCAAAAGCACCCTTGCTGGAAAAGGGGTTGTAAAATACACAATGGAGGGCAACTTCAGGCATATTCGCTATAAACGTTTGGTTTGCTGGAATAATAAAAGGACAGCCCGCCTCGGTAGCGTAGGTGGTTGTATGTCTGCCTCACGTTCAAGAGGTCCGGAGTACGAATCTCGGTCGGTCAGGGTGAGTTACCTGGATAAGGTTCTTCCGGGGGTTTCCCTTACCCTAAAATACGAATGTTGGGTAACTCTAAGCTCCATGGATCCTGGGTCCATTTGAGCATCATTTCATCCGTTCCATCCATCGTCCAATGTGACTTAAAAAGTTGGACGTAAATTATATAAAAAAGAAATAAAAAATAATACCTTCACTTAGCTTCAATTATTATTCCTAGAAAACAGTCTTAGGTAACTTTATAAGTCAAACGCTCGATTTGAATTATTATTTATAAGAACTATTGCAACTCAGGAAAACATTTCAAATAGCATACCTATAAAAGCCTTGAAGTTCATGTTGGATTCCGTTTATTGCGCATGCAATTTTGCACTCAAATTGCTGTTCTGAATTTATGAGAGGGAAATCACAATAATAGATAATTTACAGTGCCGTTGTTTTTACAATTTGGCGCAGGACAGCATGGCATTACAGGAAAAAAAAATCAAGAATGTAAACAAGTAGTAGTATACAGCACACAGTACGGAAATTGCCTATCTCATAACCAAAATAGCTGACAGGTATACCTAGAGTTTTGAGCACTCTACTTAACAGTGACGTCAAATATAACAAAATACCAGAATCCCATATATGTAAGTATAGTCTTTTAGCGTTTGCGGACAACACTACCTGACCGGTTTTACCTGTCAGTCACTGACCCTTGGGCAGTGTTGTTTATATTATTTATATGGCTTAAGTGAATATACAAGTCACAGTGTGGCATTGAATAGATATCTTACAAACTTCCCTTATTTTAGAATTCACTGATCGACCGTCTTAAGACTTCTTGTTATTGAATATATTCTTTTTAATATAAACCAAAATATCTATTTCAGAATTGAAAAACTTTCCAAGATACTTTGGCACGATCACTAATATATTCAGAAGAAAAACTTCGCTGAATCACTCATTGAGTAGATTACAACAGATATTCAAATTTTGAACAGCAACAACTGCGGTAGTTGTGGTATAAAAATGTTATATCCTGTAACAGCTCTGAAAACGTTGTTACAATAAAGGGCACCAGAGTGCACGTTCGCGGTGGTGGAAATTAGGCAAGTGATGTGCTGATGAATGTGTATTTATGTTCAAATGTAAGTCATTTTCTGCTTATAAATGATTTATTCTAGGATAGCAAGAAATAGGATAAGATATCCACATGCTGTTATACTAATACGCTGTCTTTAATAACAATTTGTATAGATAAAACCCACATATTATACCTATGATAATTTAAATTAGCATTTTCATCAACTAGTAACTTAAAAACATTTTGATTATAGTAACTTCTGTATCTGGGCATGAAGAGTGCTAAGCGTAAGTCTGTAGCTAAAAGAGATCCTACATGCTTATTAAGCAGCCGCGATTGTCAACGCTTATTTACAGGACATAGCGCACATAATTGTGATACAGTTTCAAAGTTAGACATGCTAGCAATATATTACTTAACAGTACAGAAGAATAGTGTGAAATACTTGAAATTTGTAGTTAATTCTGTCTTAAAGCGATCGATAGGATCTCCCGATCGCCTGCGGTGGCATTCTCTCACGTCATTGGTAATCATTCAAGTAGCACGGTATGAAGTAGCACGTCTGGCCTGTTCGTTTAAAGAAGCACAAGATCTTTATATTTACGATAACATAAACATTTCTGAACAGTGTGAATTTTACTTTAGTGACTTTGTTATGTTCCTCTGTTACCAGAAACATAACTGTGTTACCAGTGGGAAAATGAATGTAATTAATATTATAAGAAAGTATTGACTGATTACGTACAAGAACATGTTAATAATTCACACGTGTTTTCCACAGAGCTGCTCTGTATAAAAACATTTACCTCAATGTGCCTAGGAAACCCTTGTTTATTTTGCAAATGGAGCGAAGGGAAAAACAGATGTTTTTCATCATTCTTAGCAATCTGTAAATAGTGTACGGGTTATTGCTTCAAAGTAGTACCATGAGCTAATAATTCTAAATTTAAACTAAATTAAATAATATAAAATCGTATTATCTCATTTTGAATGCTACAAGTTTATGAAATGATTTAGTTAAGTTTAAAAATATTTCTTCAAGTCTTGCCACTTTGTCTAGCGAGGCCAAGATATAAAGTCGTCTTCCTAAAGTTCTCGGTTTGGTCAAGAAGACAACAATTTAAGAGAAATGTCTTGCTTTTTCTCGCATTTCTTGTCATCACATTTATCTGGTAAAAGAATTCAAATCCAACAATTTTTAAATATTTAAGAACTTCATTAAAATTATATTTGTCCAACTATACAAAGTAAATCTTTGTCTTAACTTCAGTATTTCAATTTGTTGTGAATCTTCATCCTCCTAACATTTATTCAGGTTTGAGAAAAAAAATAATAATTATTATTATTTTGGAGAAAAATTTGGTGAACATGATCAATGTGTGTTTAAGAGGTCCTGAGTTCGAATCTCGGTCAGGGTGAGTTACCTGGATAAGGTTTCTTCCGGAATTTTCTCTTAGGCTAAAAGACGAATGTTGGGTGACTCTAAGCTCTATGGACCCTGAGCTCATGTAAGCATCATTTCACCCATTCCATTCATCGTCCGATATGACTTAACGTTGGAAGACGTAAAAAAAAAATTATCGATGTGGAAGCACTTCTGAAGGCGCATTATCGTAATGAAAGGGAATCTTTTCTGCAAGTTCTGGGCATTTACCCTGAATCGTTCAATTAATCCAATATGTAGGTGCAACTCTCCCCGTGCATGTTTTTACCCTTCTGGAAGAAGTCTATGAACACCATACGATGAAGATTCTATAAAATCGTAGTTATCAATTTTCGTGCTAATGGGACCATTTGTACCTCCTTCGACATATTTTTTGCTTGTTACTATCCACTCACTGGACTTATCTTTCGTTTTTAGAGAGCAGTGATAACTTCGGATAAATTTGCTGGAATTTTGGTTAAATAATTCTAGACATGTTTGAGAAATGTTCATTGGTATGCGTTATTTGTCAATTTTTAAATGCAGCACACGTCAAAAAAGTATTTTCCGTGTCCAAACCTTCATATAAAATGTAGAGAATACGATCTATCAAGGCTTTTGTAGTATGGCAGCAGACATTAAAAGTGGGTAGCATTTAAAAGCGCGTTCTGATTTCATTTGCAGCATGTATCAATTCAGTGTTGAAGGTACACTTATTTATGGTGAACATTATCTTACTTGCATTCAGATATGATTACTCTCGGAGTACTGAATTCATTTTTGGCGTTGTTTTATTCAATTGCTCTGTTATGAAGCGTCAAAGAGCTCTATGGCGAAGTTATGCTATGCCTTCTCTAGATAGACGCGTTAATAGCTGCATAACAAGAGCGAGAAAATGATATTTTTCAGAATGAAGCTACATCCCAAGCAGATTTGCATTGCTTCCCTCTCAAAGAGATCGCGATCTCCAATAAACGTGAAACATTAATGCCTGCTTCCCTTATAGGTAGAATATTTAAAACAATTATTCATGACTCAGCCATGAAAATGCAAGGTCTACTGCAGTTGATATTTACTTTATTTTGTATTTATAAGAATTTAAATGCAACACTTCCCAAATGGAACCGATAATGTTATTAAAAACTGAGCCATGTTGCTCGGTATGTTGAGTCCCAAGATACTGCCTAGTATTTGACCTAATAATTCTACAGTATTTTAACGTTAATTTATAAAATATATTATCTGTAGAGTCATGAGAGATGGCGTGACCAATATTATATATATTCATATCGCAATAGAAGTAGTTTCGAATCCAGAGTGAAGGTATTCTTTTAGAGTATCCGTCAACGAGATGAAACGCTTCCAATTTTTATTCCAAGAAGAATTTCGTTATCTCAGCTGATCCATTATTTCGAAAGGCTTCCAGCTCTCACTTAAAGGCAGCGATCGGTCTTTTAAATTCCCTTCCTTTCCATTTCACAGATTCTCTTTTCAAAGCTTTAGTGTGTGTGATGTTACATTTTATGACTTACTAGGGAAACATGCTACCCATTATGCCATATATTTTGTCATGTAGAGGATGACTGATACTACATAAGCATTTATTCCATGTTGCAGTTTTTCGTTACAACTCTAGTGCTTCTCTTTTTTAATTTATTTATTCACCGACCAGAAGCGTTTCTTTACATGTCATTGATAAAAATTAACAATATAACTGTAAAGCTTGACCCATAATGTTCCTCTATTATAATGAATTTTCTGTATATAATGATAATCTGATTAATTCTCATAAACTTTGCTGTAGTGAGTATTTAAGTATAAATGTGATACTGTATTTTCAATATTTTGTACCATAACAGAATATCAAGGAAATAAAGAACTTTACAACTTACAATTGTTAGTTGATGAATAGAGGCTTTATTGTGTGTTGTCATTTTTTAAATCTGTTCCATAGAGCTTATAGTTAGTTATCCGATATTCATCTTTCAGGAGAAGGGGAAGCCTCGGAGAAACTCTTTATTCACCCTGGCTGAGATTCAAACTCGGGGAGTCTTGAACGTAAAGTAGACACGCTATCACCTTCGCTACACACGCTGGTACTTTAGTTTGTAATTTCAATATGGTTTACGTTTTTATGATAAAAGTAAACCTTTAACATATCTATGTATTTTCAATTGAAATCGTTTTCCCTTACAAATGTTGAAACATCCTGTCATCATTCAGATGCCCTCTCGATTACAAACGAAGATCTTTTGTCTATTTATCAATTTAGTTATTCAAAAAATAGCAAAATTGAGAGAGTTTATCCTTCATTTCTAGAAAACCTTCATTTTACTTTTAAAATTAAACAACATGGAGTTGTTTATAATAATCTCCCAAAGGTAAAATAAAATCCTTAAAAGGATGTAAGAAACCGTTGACTTGTTCCTCCAACGTTAGGTCATATCGGACGGTGAATGAAATTGGTGAAATATGCTCATATGAGTCCAGGGTCCATGTAGCTTGGAGTTACCTGATATTCGTCTTTCAGAATAAGGGAAAACCCCAGAAAAAAACCTTATCCAGGTAATTCACCCTGACCGAGATTCGAACTCGGGACCTCTTGAACCTGAGGCGGACCAGCTGCCCTCTACGCTACCAAGGTGGGCAAAATACGGTTATGTAAATCCGCAACATACACCTTAATATCTCTGAATTGCGATATTTTGTATATAATTATATATTGCCATACGTGATGCAAATTTTGGATCATCCAAATGTGAATGCTATTTTAAGTGCCACAAATTTTTAAGGCTTTATCAGCTTTTAAATGAAATAAACCAATGCGTACTACCTTATGTATTTATGTATCAAAATATGTCTTTCCATTTATATAAGCCACATTCAGTATTGCCGATGTTGTGTCATACTGATGGGTATAAATAGCATTTCAATTAAATCTGAATGACGGAGCGTATCTTACAGACACACTCATGACCCTAATAACGATTTCGAGTGAGACATTGCAGCTTCATGACCAAACTTTACGTGCTCCAGAATCAGGCACTCTGCACAAAAAATGTGCTTCCCTTATTTCAACTTTATCTCCATTTTTACGAGGGGAATGGGTTCGAATCGCGACCATGCATTGAAGCGGAGGGTGACGAAGTAAAATTAAGATCGATGGGGACCATATGCTGTAGTGCAGCAATAGATGGCTAATGGATTTGGCCCATTACACATGATGCCGGCACACATGGGATCCCCGTTACTGGGGGCTGTGGCTATGAATTTCTGATTTTCACCAAAACGATATAGTCCCTTCAAGTGCTACAAAAATGGCGATATGCTTCCAGCCGCATTACACTGATGAGGAAGCACCTCATAATATGGCTCTGTCTAAGGTCTTGGGTTCCTCGTTGGTATCTATCTTTACCTTCTCTGAATAACGGTGCATAGTGAAATATTGATATCAGCCTGAAATATACAGAAGCAAGGAGGTCCAGAAACTGTTTAAGCCAACTTAACATCAAGTCATCCATTAGTGAATAAGTCTGAGCAAATAAAAATAATTATTAACTCTGTAGCCACCAAGGGCGACAAATATTGCCAGAACATTTTACTTTTATTAAAAGGTGTAACAAATATCATTCTATGTTTATGGCTCTTTTTATATGCATCGCATCATATAGAAATATATTACATATGTATCTGGTTAACATTTAAGAAATTTTGAAGCAAATAATATAGCTATTATGCTCAAGGGGATACTTTGCTCTCAGTAACCATAATTCAAATTACGGCTAAATTCATTTGGAACCTCGTATGTGAACTTTATGGTGCATTCTCGATAGTGTAATTGTTGGGTCTCGTTTTCATTGTTTATTTATACACAATCACGTAAAATAAATACATCTAAAACATTTATAGTCTATTGCAATACGAGCAAATTTTGTGCTCACTTGATGTTCGTTGTAACTTTAAATTAATCTAGACTTCTAGGTGTAATAAACACATGATTTATATTGAAACACATCTATATCAATCTTTATCGTTCCAATCTTGCTCAATTGTGACTTACTTTTGGAGTTAAAACAACACTAAAATGAAATGTTTTATATGTATATTTCTGGAAGGACCTACTTTGTGGATCCTAGCAGGGTGCTACGTAAAAGTAGGGTACTTTTGCATTCCACCCATAGATTTGATGTGATTTCAGTGGAAATGCAAGTATATTCTGAACACCGCTGAAACCAATTTTGCTTCAAATCAGTTAAAATAGGGATGTAAAATCGGTTAAAAACCAAAGTTGGTATTTATGTTCTGCTTCTTCCAAGGATACGTCATATAGATCTTCTACATATCGACACTTTTAAACAGGTGCTTAAAATATACTTCTAACGATTTTGATTAAAACACCAGTTTAAAACATTTTCGAGCAAATGAAAGTATGTCTTGAATTTTCTGGGAGCAACCTTTAAAGTCCTCTTTATTCTGGGTGACTTCTGCGCAACTAGTAAACTGTAAGATATGTACAACGTCTACGTATATAGAACATGTATGTCTGGTTAAAGCATATGATTTATTTATTTATTTATTTATTTATTTATTTATTTATTTATTTATTTATTTATTTATTTATTTATTTATTTATTTATTTATTTATTTATTTATTTATTTATTTATTTATTTATTTATTTATTTATTTATTTATTTATTTATTTATTTATTTATTTATTTATTTATTTATTTATTTATTTATTTATTTATTTATTTATTTATTTATTTATTTATTTATTTATTTATTTATTTATTTATTTATTTATTTATTTATTTATTTATTTATTTATTTATTTATTTATTTATTTATTTATTTATTTATTTATTTATTTATTTATTTATTTATTTATTTATTTATTTATTTATTTATTTATTTATTTATTTATTTATTTATTTATTTATTTATTTATTTATTTATTTATTTATTTATTTATTTATTTATTTATTTATTTATTTATTTATTTATTTATTTATTTATTTATTTATTTATTTATTTATTTATTTATTTATTTATTTATTTATTTATTTATTTATTTATTTATTTATTTATTTATTTATTTATTTATTTATTTATTTACTTATTTATTTACTTATTTATTTATTTATTTATTTACTTATTTATTTATTTACTTATTTATTTATTTATTTATTTACTTATTTATTTATTTATTTATTTATTTACTTATTTATTTATTTATTTATTTACTTATTTATTTATTTATTTATTTATTTATTTATTTATTTATTTATTTATTTATTTATTTATTTATTTATTTATTTATTTATTTATTTATTTATTTATTTATTTATTTATTTATTTATTTATTTATTTATTTATTTATTTATTTATTTATTTATTTATTTATTTATTTATTTATTTATTTATTTATTTATTTATTTATTTATTTATTTATTTATTTATTTATTTATTTATTTATTTATTTATTTATTTATTTATTTATTTATTTATTTATTTATTTATTTATTTATTTATTTATTTATTTATTTATTTATTTATTTATTTATTTATTTATTTATTTATTTATTTATTTATTTATTTATTTATTTATTTATTTATTTATTTATTTATTTATTTATTTATTTATTTATTTATTTATTTATTTATTTATTTATTTATTTATTTATTTATTTATTTATTTATTTATTTATTTATTTATTTATTTATTTATTTATTTATTTATTTATTTATTTATTTATTTATTTATTTATTTATTTATTTATTTATTTATTTATTTATTTATTTATTTATTTATTTATTTATTTATTTATTTATTTATTTATTTATTTATTTATTTATTTATTTATTTATTTATTTATTTATTTATTTATTTATTTATTTATTTATTTATTTATTTATTTATTTGTTTATTTATTTATTTATTTATCCATCTATTTATTTATTTATCCATCTATCTATTTATTTTTATCAATTCATCTATTTATCTATCTATTTATTTATTTGTTCGTTTAATTTTCATATAGTTATACTTTTGTCAGCTAGTTATATGTTTTATATTTTTTATCTGTTGGTAATGCACAAAGAATAGAATTTCAAAGCTTTCACATAGCAACCAACTCTTAAAGATCTGACTTTAGCTCAATGTCTACTCTGTTCCCCTATTCCTCTTTCACCTACAAAGTATAGCGATAAGGTAATTTCTGCAAATGTCTACTTCCATTAACCTCAAGTAGATAAAGGAACATGCAGTCGTAAGAATGCTTTGTGCGAAATTAAAAAACTCACGTGAGTGCAGCACAAACAATGCTTATATTGATACTGGTTGTTATTTTAGAGCATATATGATCACTGCACTTTGCAATGATTGTAGAGAGCAAGATGTCTTGACAATGCTCGTATTCAGGAGTTCTCGAGTTCGACTACCATTTGGTCAGTCAATGTGACCCTGATTTTTCCCTGATTGGTAGGTGAATTTGGGAAGCTGTACAGTTTCCTATCCTACACTTCCTTTCTTTTTATCTACTTAAGCTTCAGGATCAGGCGAAGGGAGAGCGGGAGAAGCACACAATCCTGAAGCTACATTTGCGGAACTGTATGCCATGGCGTTCGTGTAAATCTGTTACCTAGAATGCCCGTTCCCTGGGATTCCCACTGACGTCGGAATGTAATATTGTGGATTCCGCGTGTGCTCGAGTCTGCCGCCTCATACCTGACTTTACTGCTTCCTCCTGAAGACTTCAGGGCCTCAATAGCTGACTAGCCACTTAAGTGCAATATTGTTCCTCCGCTTCCTTCCTGATAACCATCACCGTGATGTGATTGTTTCGCTATTAGTAGGTTAATTTTGTAATACTCCATTGATATTGCTGAAAAGCTACAACATGACAGATTACTTGGTTAAAACATAATTCGATGCATGCAATGTTGCCAATAATGATCGATAGTGAGAAGGGAAAGCTAGCCGACTCGCTCCTTATCGAGACTGAGGAACCAATAACTGCAACACTCTAGCTTTTGATGCTAGAAAACGTTTAATGATCCCACCATGCAAAACATTTAACCTTTCATACAGATCATTCATTTCATGCGACATAAAAGAAATCGTTTAATAAGAGTGTGTATGCGCTGAAGGGAACCCAAAAGTCAAACTAGGAGTAGCTATTTGCTAGTCATTAGTATTCCTATTGTTGTTTTTATTTCAAGATATAACAAAACGATTTTGACACAGATAAAGATAATTTAAAAATGATTTCCGCCTCATATTGATTTTAAACAGTTTTTATCTGTGATTAAAGCATTACAAGTATACCTTTATATAGAGTGGGCTGCATTTGTTTATCATGCTATTAAAATATATTTAACAATCGAAAAGGAAGTCATAAGTAGCAAAATGGGAAAATATATTTTGGAAAGCTGGAAAGCGTTTATGTAATGTATCTTTGAAATCTGACCAAAAATTACGAATAATTAGAAAGGGAACATGTTTTATAACAAAATAAATGTTAAAGGTCAAGAAAATACTTTGTTGCTTTTCACTTGAGTTATTTCAAGTACCAACGGTCTGAAGCTATTTATTCAAAATCGCATGTTTATTAATAGGAATACTAATCGTTTAACTTTGTTAACCGTGGCCTGTTTCAAATGTTATGTACTGCCCCTCAAAATTACATTACTTAGAGTTCTTTAAAATAATCATCATATTTTGAGAAATAAATTACTAACTTTGAAAAACAAACATTGGAGAGCACAAAAATAATTCTTCTGCTACAATAATTAGGCGTTTATATAGAAATGTGATAATATAGATATCGTTATGTACTGTCAAATCTGAATTTGTGAATTTTTAAAAATGTATCTTGTGGATCATTCTTAATAGAACAAATAAATTTGTACAGAAACTATAATATTCCAAACTGTCCAACTTAGGACAAATGATATTTCAGTTATTTTACCCATATATGTGGCTTTAATTGGGTAAGATAAGAAAAGCGCATTTGTGTTTTCTATTCAAATGTTTTAAATTACATCACAAGTTTATGAGGATAATGTGTCTGAAATTAGCTTGTTTAAAATATTTCGATAGGATTAACACATTGCAAGGAGTTATGCCAAGTTTAAACACTATTATCATTCGTGGACGTAAAAGAGTTAATACTTGTGCAGTGTTCAGTTAAATCTTAATTTTAATTAATAAACCATTACTGGTTTTGTAAACGTTGTATGATTGAAGAGGGCCTAAGGTTGTAGAAAGGGACAATCTATATTTTCTAATATTTCACTCCATTCATACTTTGTAAGTACGGTGGCATAGACGGTGGAAACTAATAATCACGCCTTAGAGTTTTTAAGCAGTTGACTTCAACTTGTCTACACTAAAACCAAAGGCTGTAAAACAACAGAATCCATTGGTCACTGGCAGGCAAGCAAACACTTGCCCAAATGCTCTCTGCAAACGGCAAAGGACTGTACGAGGATTTAGGGGTAGGTTGTTAGGTCGCTTTCCTTGCCAATAGTCCAGTGGTTACCTAACTTATTTTATTCCGGTCTGGCTCTAATGCTTAGAAATTCCTAAGCCTGCTGATGATACATGAAATTAAAGTATTATTACCACAGGGAATTTGGGTAGGAAATGTTGCAGGCTTAGGCATTTGAGGCATTTTCTCAGGATTTTCCAATGTTGATGGAACAAGAAAATCCTGGATAAACCTGGCTATGTTTCAATGCAGACCCTTCGCTCTCATGAGTCCATGCTTAAACGAGCTCGGCCATTCTTGTCGATAAGCAAAAGAACAAAAACAAAAAGTGTAAGAGAGGTGAGGGTACGCCATGGATAAAGGATGAAAGAGAAAGAGCCAGAAAAATCTTTGCATTTAATGAAATAACAAGAGCAGAGGTTAGGCGCTTCTAGTATATTTACAAACATCAGATAATTTAAGTGATTTTTCAGTTATCTAAGTCAATTTGACACTAAATACGAATGGCTCTCTTCCCAATAGCATAAACGTTAAAGCCAATTAACCGTTAAACTCGCCATTATGTTAACACATTTCATTTAAGAGATTACGAAAGAACACTATACATCGAGCCACATGTAGCTCGCGGGTAATTGTTTATACCATAACAGCAACGCGCGATTCACCGAAAACATTTAACCTAGTATCTACGATGCAAAAGTACCAGATAAAATGCGAGCCTTTAAAGTGATATAGTTCTTTATACCACTCTGCATATGACTATATCCTAGGGCGTTCTGTTCCATCATTAGTTGTACGCTTTAATTCTCGATTATGCTTTGGACAACATGTTCCAAGCGGATTTTGTTCCACTCTACTGAGCTAGATTTGTTCTAAGCGTTCTCTGCGCTTCTGTTTGTAAAATACTCAGTTATTACCAGAAGCTAAAGATTTTTGTGTACGCTTTCAAGCGTGTGAAAGCGCACGTGTTTGTATAAAGGACAGCGGATTCTTTTTTCGTTCTTTCTTTCTTTTTTTAACGTAACTATATGCATGTTTGATACATGCTTTGATGTCTGGTTATCAAAAGGGTGATGTTTCCAACCTTTTTTTCCCTTTACCCTATAGTCAAACAGTGATACGCACATAAGTAAAACCTTCTGCACAAAGTATCAAGGCATGCAGAAACTATGTAACGTATGAAATCAAGCACCGAGGTCTTAGAAATATCTGAAAATTTATGAGAGTGAATAACCTTAAGGAATATCACTGCCTCAAATTATTTTTGCTGCATTTTGAGTTAGTGTGTAATAAGTGAACTGGGAGGCCTGTTGAAGGTAACCTCTTCCTCTGGAAAAGAAATGTATATGTATGTAGTTTTAACTTTAGGTAAAAGTTTAAGATGATCCTTTTGCGCAACTACCTTAAATGTATAAATATAAATTCTTTTACATTTTTCGCCATGTGGTAGCTAAATATTGTAGCACGGTGGCTACAGCACAAGGTTATCGGGAGGTCGGTGTCGGGCAGCGGAAACCATAAACAAGGGAAGCCACACGCTCACCCAGCGTAAAAGCCATAAGCGCTGTCACCAGATAACTAGAATTTTCCGAATGTGTCGAAATCCCAAATATTCTAAAAGTTTTAACGGCTATTAACCGAGAGCTCCCGCAAGTCTCGGTTTTGAAGAGTGAGTAAGCCTGGCAAAGCCCATTCATTGTTGAACGTCATGAAATTGCAGCTAGCGAGTCCAATGCGACGGAAAGCGCTGTCCGAGCGAACTTGTGGTGACAGTGGTGACGTACGGTGAGTGCCGCTACTGCAAGAATTCCGAGACGTCTTGTTTTCGACACACCAAGGGTCGAGCGAATGGAAAAAGAAGCTCCGTCACGCCCATTTCGTTACGTCCCGGAACAAAGCAAAGTGATAGCGAAAATTTAACTAGTTTGCGCTCTAAAAGTGACAGAGCAAGCTAAGTAAACTTTCTGCGAAGTTTCAATTAGATAGCTACGTAATGTGAGTAGCGATTGAAGTGACAACTTGAAAATCTTTAAGAGGTGACAGTATCAGGTGCATGTAATGGATTTCGCTCTTCATTGTCGTTTCTTCTATAGAAATTGTACACTTAATGTTGTCACTAATTATATTATTAAAATGAAACAATGTGCATCACTTCGTTGAGTTTTGTTCATGATTTCACAATGTTTTAAAAAAATATCCTTACAATCCTGACGGTCGCGAACGTATTGTTGAGACGAGGCAGTGTGGCCGACAGATGATGCACTGCGGAGATAAAGGCTTGCCGAAACGGTGGGGAGAAGGAGACAGATTTCTGGAGAGTTCGTGTTGCTTCTGGCGCCGTCTTAATTGTTTGAGAACATTCCGGAATAGTGAGTAAGCTATATAAGGAGCCGCCGACCGCCACTGGGGGCAGTTGTTAATTGGACTCGTCTACGTGAACACCTGTGTGAGCTGTGTTTTAGGTCGATGACCTTGAAGTAGCATTGTGTATGTGACGTAATTCTGCTACTTTAGGGTTTGACCGAAGTGTACTTCTACGGAAATAAAGAGCAACTTCTAGTGTTTGTAACCTGGACTTTTAATTTCACAAACCCACAGAATCACAATATGTTAATGAATCTTTGCTTATAAGCGAAAAACATCACCTCTTTTTCAGCTGAGAAATTAACTAGTTATTCTAGATCCAAAAACCAACACGCTGACACAAAGGACGTCGCCATATCTGACTGCCAACACTACCTTGTGATTCCACCACCTTCTGTCATATTCCCACGAAGCTTAAAAATAGCACTGCTTCTTGAACAACTTTGTTAAAGATGGGCATTCCACAGAAATAAATCCGCGAGCTTCTGTACATATGCTCGGACAAAGTGGTGTAGTAGCAGTTGCTTTGCATTCGGTCAATTTTGAAGCTGTTCTGGCCCAGATACTTGCTGAGTGTGGCCGGATCAAGAGCACAGAGAACATAAAAGACATGAAAGAACTGGAAAATTTGTTGTAGTAGCCCTCCCGGAAGTTTATGTCAATCGACATTTGAATAAAATTTACCCACACCACAATTAACGAGAGTTTTCGTATAGTATCTCTATGTTTATAAGGCTAACAGAGGCATCTCTGTTTCCGAATATCTAATATAATGGCTTAAGCTCAGAATACTAAACATAACCATCCTTGAAATAAAATTTTCCTTAGCTGCATATTTTGTTATATATATACCTGTGGAATCGAAACGAACTACAGCCAGATTTTTATGCCTCTTATCATACTAGTGTGTTGGTGAACTAGAAATCGTAGGGATCCTGTGTACTTAGTCGTGAGTCCTATTTGCTATCTTGCCTTCTTTCCCCTCAGCCATTCCTCTCAGAGGGCCTTATTAGGAGCGTATTCACAAGAGATCACCTGTAGGTCAAAATGCAAAGTTCCTACTCCCGCTCAAGTCAAACGTCACACATTTTGAACACACAAAAAAAAACAAGTTATGTTCTCCAACGTTTGAAAGGAGTACTCTTTACCATTAAAAAACTGACATGGAGATATCAACAGAAACATGTTAAATAAAAAAATCCTTTGTGTGTACTGTAATTCTATAACACAAAAAATAGAGACAAACTTCAGTATTCCACATTGAGTTAAACAACGTTAAGCTTAAGATTTCTGAGACTATTTCAACCCTAATGTATATCTGAATGGATAAAGTTGGATAGCTTTTACTTTCATTCAAAATGGAGAATTGGAATAAAAATAGCATATATTTGATACGTACCAAGTTTAACTGCTATTATCTCAAAGTGTCATTCTACATTGGGCATGAAAGACCGCTTAATTTAGCTCAGAGGCCTCTTTGCGTAACTGAAGTTCTTTAAGGCGCCATAAATGTTCGACACGAGACCACCGGTTATACTTTCCTTACTGGAAGCCATGCTAGGCATTTTACATCCGCAGAAACCTACCGTGATAAGGTAAGCTGAAAGGAAGCTTCACTTTTTATACATGATAATTTAACAAAACTAATTGTGCAGTAAACATTGCGTTATTTGGGTAAATTAAAAACAGCCGGCTACGACCTCGAGCACCTTTACATTCGAAAGGCTTTCAGAGGCGCATCCCTAGTAGAGAAGTTTTCCACAACACTCACAGTGAATGTGTCTGGGAACTCTTCCCCTTCAGCTGCCGAGGTGCGGCCGCTGCGGATTCCTAGCACTCGTGGTACCTCTGACGTTACTAGATGAACCTCAGGCCACACTGCCGAGCCCCTCCCGTAGAGGAGCTGTTTGGATTGGGTTGGACTCCACGGGACAGTGTGTTCCCGACACCCACGGGGAAATGGGTACCTTCGGCCAGGCTACGGCCACCGGGAGGGGGTAGATGGTTGCCTAATAAGTCCCGGGTACTAGCCTGCAGAGCTAGTAGAAGGTGTACTAGATCACTAGGCGGCCCCACCGAGGTTATCGGTAGTCTTCCCTGTGGGCTTGACGCGTGTAAGTGGCGTATCCACACTTCCATCCCGACTTGACGTTGTGCTCAGTGGGGGGGGGGGGCTTTTAAGAAATCAGATATTGCCCTATGGAAAGAGCCCCAGAGTATCCATGGCTCCCGGGTAGAAGGAGGCCCAGATCCTTGGTCCTACGGGTCCAGGACTAATGGGAGTAGAACCTCTACACTTAACTAACTGTCTGAGAACTCTGCAACTGAACTTACAAATATCGACTTTTCGAGTGCACCCAAGTGATCTGTCAATCTCACATAATGCAATGATTTTACCCATAAAATAACTTTGTACACATTGAACAAAGTTTCAGTTTAATACAAATGTGAAATTAATGACAATGTGCTGTTTTGTGCTACACAAAGTAATTCATTCGCTGAAAAGTATTTCCTGTCCTTTCAACAACGCGCCCGGTTTCGATCCCCTATGACCACAAAGTTAGAATTATGCTGGACAACACGGCGCTGATGTAGGTGTTCTCCGAGATCTCCGGTTTCCCCCGCCATCAATCCATCAATTGCTCCATCATCACCTTTCCTATCATTCAGCTCGCCCTCATACTATCATCCACTTCTCTCACCCTCACACCAGGCATCGGGCTGATCGCCTATCCTGGCTCTCTATCCGATCCAAAGTTTAGGCTCCTCAGGAGATAGAGGAACAAGAATCCCCTAACACCGCGATAAGTGGTATACTAGGGATAAGGTAAAGAAGAGAAAGAGTAAGAAGAAGAAGAAGAAGAAGAAGAAGAAGAAGAAGAAGAAGAAGAAGAAGAAGAAGAAGAAGAAGAAGAAGAAGAAGAAGAAGAAGAAGAAGAAGAAGAAGAAGAAGAAGAAGAAGAAGAAGAAGAAGAAGAAGAAGAAGAAGAAGAAGAAGAAGAAGAAGAAGAAGAAGAAGAAGAAGAAGAAGAAGAAGAAGAAGAAGAAGAAGAAGAAGAAGAAGAAGAAGAAGAAGAAGAAGAAGAAGAAGAAGAAGAAGAAGAAGAAGAAGAAGAAGAAGAAAAGTATTTCCTTTAAATGGCTCTCATTTCTTCGACTATAATCTGAAAGCATATCGTCACACCATTTTATAACACTTAACTGGAAAAGCATGAATTTTTCTTGAATACTTTTAAAGGGCTACAAAGAAGCAGCCAGAGTTGTTCCAACAAAATAGTGCTGTTGTGTACACTGCTATAATTTCAATGGCAGCTCTGCATCGATTCTTGATGTAAAAAGACATTTCCAAACAAGCAGACAATTGTTCGGTTTTCAATATTTCCAGATTGTTTTCGTCTGCAGTTAGAGTCTCTTAGGATTAAACATATCTCTCATACATCCATTTTACATATATCCTTACATCAATTTCTAATAAGAGAAATGTTTAATCAAATCGGCTACAATTCTATGTAGAACTTTAAGAACTTCAATATAATATTCACAGAAAAAGTTATGCAGCACTTTGCCGCCTGCACTGGTTTCTTTATTTAGGTATTTCATATACCGTGATTAAAATATGAAGTGTTAAAACGTACATTATATCTAGATTAATGAATGAACACATTAAGTTATAATTTAATACTTTCCTATAAATACATATATACGTCCAATCAATGTAATAGAAGGTACAAATTTTTAAGGTATTAGTTTATCTTCTAATTGAAACATACTGTCAACGTTACAGGAATGAGATGTATCCAGAAAGTTTTTAAAATGTAAAGTGGATTCGTTTCATACAAGCCAAGTGCATCTACCTCGTACGTTATATAGTTTTCTTTAATTCTTTATCTCAGATGATAAATGTAGCCGCTACGTCTAACTCAGTTCTTAGCTTAGCCCTCTTCCATCTCTACATGTAATTTTATAACTTTTTCAATAGAAATTTCTCTCATCTCTGTTGTTTCCTTTAGGCATATTTTATATTGCACTGCTGTTTCACAGAGACCTTGCAAGCTTCTGAATATCCAGCCGCACGCTGCTATTCGTGCTTTCCCCCTCTAGCCAATATATCGGTCTGCCCAGAGAATAAACACTTGCTTTTTATCTATTACAGCTCTCTGTGTTCTGTTCTTCGGCGTGCGTTTGACAGTGAAGGAAGACTTGGACTTGGCCTTTTATCTGTTCTGGACAACCGCGTTCGAGGAAAGCTTTTATTTCCATACATGCAGACGTAGTGAATAACCCGGGGGTTCGCAGAATATAAAATTGTAGCCCTAACTAACTAGAAGTACCCTGACATGCATAAAATATTACCCATTTCCCTAGATCGCAACTGGGAGAGATGGCGCCGGCGTAATTTCTACAAGTCGCATCCGGGAGCTCAGGAATTTTTTTCCCTGCTGACCGCACGCTCTCACTAGGATTTTTCGTGGTTTTCCCTTGATGCTTGGATGAATGCTGGAGGGCTTATTCGAATACCACGACCTCCGCTCCATCATTTTACTTTCATTCCATCTCTTCTCAACTCTAAGGTGTGCATCTAGGCTCTTAGTATATGGAGGTCCTAACAGATGGCGCGGATGAATGATGATGATAGTTGGCACTACAGGCTATGTAGGCCCTTGGCCTCCCTAACCACCCTCTTCCATTCTACTCGGTCCTCTGCTTTTCTTCCGGGTTCGATCCCAGGCGACCGCAAAGTGAGACTTGTGGTGGAGAACACGGCGCTGTGGCGGGTTTTCTCCGGGACCTCCGGTTTCCCCTGCCTTCTCATTCCACCGATGTTCCATTTTTATCTCATATATCATCAGTGTCACCGCCTGTGGTGCCGTATGTAGTTAAAGCGGGCGTTAAACACTACACATTTCATTTCATTTCTGATTTTCTGATTTTCTTCTCCACCCTCAACTTTCTCAAGTCGTCTTCTACATCATCTACCCAGCCTTTCCTGGGTCTTCCACTTCTCCTTCTGCCATCCAGTTTTCCTATGAATATCTTCTTAACTACACTGGTTTCCGGCATTCTCTGCACATGGCCAATCCACCTTATTGTTCCTTGCTTAATTTTCACTGCTATATTTGGTTGCCCAAATAGACACTGTAACTCCAAGTTAGTCCGCGTTCTCCATCCGTCCAAGTGCCTTATCACTCCAAATATATTTCTCAGGATCTTCCTTTCCCACCGTAATAACCACTGTTCCTCTCTGATTGTCAACACCCAACATTCTGAACCATACATTACTATTGCTCTTAGTACAGTGGCATATATTTTAATTTTGGTACTCCTACTAATGCTCCTTGATTTAAACACATTCTGCAAGGCATAGAAACATCTGTTACCACATGCTATTCTATCTTGAATTTCCACTGATATTTAATTATCTACTGTTACTATAGATCCCAGGTATTTTAATTTTTCCACTCTTTGATATTCTTTCTCATATAATTTAACTGTAGGTTCTCTTCTTCTTGCATAACCATCACCTCCCATCTTCATATATTTGGTTTTACTAACGTCCACTACCAATCCTAAATCTTGTGCTTTCTCTTCCAACACTACATAACTTTCCTCAGGAGCTCTCCTATTCCTGGCGCGGATGTATGCGCAATATAAATAGTACTTCCGGTAGACCTGGAGGCTGCTAGGTTGCTAGTTTACCTTCTCTAGTTGAACCAGCATAGGGGCAGTCAACATATTCCCACGCGTCTCTGTTGCCTGTGACCTACTATGGTTTTCTCACTTCATCCCTTCCTCCTGCGGACTGTTACTCACAATCTGTGTAGCTCACAGTGCGCGAGAAATCCCTCCTGGATTGTCGACCCCTTACACTTTTACTTCTAGATCCCAATAAAGTTTTCCCTTCGTAAAGATTAAGCCTCAGGGAGACAACCTTCCTTTCCATCAAGCATATATCAGATTCGGCCTTTCAGAGAAGAGAAGGAGAATTGTTTACTTGTGGCGTTAAATAGGACATAAGCTACACATTTATATTAGAGCTTTCATCAGCGACATAGAAAGGAAGGTCAATAATTTTGTCGCCATCGAAAGACAATGAGAAAGATGACATAAAGTAACTTATCATGAAAGTACCAGGTTTAAACACATTAATGAAACAAGAAGCAAATGTTCTGAAACTTGGGCTGTACTTCCACAAATGTGAATTACATTTTATTTTGGCCTCAACACTGAAGTATTGCCTTAATGATAAACAGTTACTGAAAACACGGACAAATGTTATACACTTCGCCAGCTTGTAATGGTGGGGGGAGTAAAAACCCTCAGAACCTAATGCATAGATATGCTGAAGGTTACCACGCTGGCAGAGGGTAGGGCTGAAATTGACAGTACCAATATAAACAGCTGCGCCCCATTATTGGCGACTTTTAGGCAGTATAACCAAGCTGGATCAGTTGCACCCAGATTTGGATTACAGATACTCTTCAAAACGATGCGTTTTAGTTAAAAGCACATACTCCTCTGCTTATAATCAGCTCGTGCATATAACCAGTATATCAATTAAGGTTTGTTGCCCAACACAAATAATTGCAGAAATCCTAATGAGCAATAGACTGATACCGATTTGAAGGAAGTATGATATTTATATGGTTTGCTGTAAAATATTGTACCATGGTATCGTTAAGGATGGGTAAATTAGCGCTTCAAAACGGTGAAGATCTCGAAGATCTAAGGTCTGAACTCTTGCTGTGGAAAATCTTGATCATATTTACCCTCTAACGCCTAGACTGAAGTGGTTACCAAACTACACAGTCCAACAAAATGTTTGTACCCACTACTAATGTGTTTGTTTTAAATTTAAATCCTGATTATTGAGCCGACCAATCCCAACCTCACAGCCCGGTGTTCTAGCCTCAAATTGCCGTGTTTTTTAAGCGCTTGTTGGCGCTGGGATGCATAATCCGAGCTTTACTCTTCATTGGGTCTGGACCCTTGAGTCAGGTCGGTGTAAGTGGCTCATCGGGGCGGTAAGCAGGAAGTGGCGGTCTTCTACCATGTAATAATTTGTTTCTTCTAAAACGTGCTTTTAGTTTCTGGTCTGGGGCCTCTGCTCGTAAGAACTGAATTGTTGGCAATTTAATATGCTAAGGAAGGAGTAATATATATATATTAGTCTGTGTATATTGACGGTGAAAGATAAAGTAATGTTTAAAACAGATCCACCAATATTTTTGGTTAGGCATATCAGATAGGTCACACCTTCACCTCGTGTTAGGTGTTGCTGTATATCCTCCTTCTTTTACTCCATCGGTTGCACGTTATCTTCCTGTCATCCTGTTTAATATGTTTAAGATCTTGCACCTTTCCCTCTGACCAGGATCGGCGCATCACACATGCACTATATGTTCAGCTAAGCGCATGGTTACCTTGGATGTTCAAAACGTATGACACATAAAACAATGCAGCGAAGATATATAAACTGCTACTGTGAAAGTATACATCCTTTGTGCAGACTCTCTGTTAAATTGTTTCATATTATTATGAATGTGGTTAATTCCAATTATTGCTGGAGGACAGTTTTAATTTTCTGAAGGCTAATTCTTCCAATATGCACCAGAAGACCACTAAAATTCCTACCATTAATCATTTTACACTAAACTAAAGCAGTATATGCAATACGTATCCGACTGTTATGTAATATTTTATTATCGAAACATTTAAACGTACACCCTAAGCAGACAGAATAAGCTGCAACGTTGATTTGAAAACACACCATGGATATTTAACATAACATGTGTATCTGCGTACCACTCACGTACGCAGGTCCATGAATTTAATTCTATTTTAAATGTCTAGGGTAAATCCTGTTTCTGCTTGAACAATTTAGTTATTTTTACAGCCACTTCAGACGCCTTCAGTGCAATACACCTCTGGAAAGCCATGCTGCTGACAGGCTAAATACAGCCTGAAGGTTTCCTGCTGTATACCTTTTACGGATTTAACCGTAGAAAGGGAATTTTCACGGGATTTTGTAGTTTGGGTTTGAGGATTATATATACAGAATTTTATGAGGTAGCTATTACACTTCTGAGAGAATTCAGCGTAAGGAGTTTTATTGCATATGCTTGCTTTATCTTTAAGCATTTTCCTACAGAAAACCATCACATGGATTTATATATGAGGAAAGTATGGATCACTGAGCTTTTCTGAGTATGGACCACTCAGCTATTAAAAGCACGTTGGCCAATTAGTTATATTCCTGAAACTATTTCCACCGAAGCCCTTATCTTATTTAAAGTTTCCTCCATTGAAATTATTAGCTGTTTACGTATCATTTCTTTTAATAAAGACACAGTTTGCTTAAATATTTCTAATAACTATAAATTGTGAGTTTCTTAGGAACGTTGACACCTGGAAGCACCTGTATAAATTCAAGCCAACAGTTTCATCCACTTATATCACATGTCCCTTTCTTCTCATTGCACTGTCCTTAAATGACAAGGAGCCTTTTCATGGTGGCAGATATAAATGGATGTTTTATTTCCCCCGCACTTTCCTTTCTTACAATATATTTGTAATGCCAAAGCAGTACTTATACAAAATTGGGTTATCTTGTTAAGTTCTGGAGCTTTTGTTTAACAATAAAAGCTTTCCGCTCAAAATTAAATGCTTTGGTAGTTCATTTTTTATTTTATTCTATAGCTAATAATGTACTGTACTAAAAATAAACAATCTTTTATACAGCATACAGTTATCTAAGGTATATAATGAAATAGTGTCTTTAATTTTTGTATAGCGTCTAATTCTGCATCAAATAACGCAGAACTCATTGCCAAAACATTTATTTTGCACTCAAAACGTTCACTTTAAGAATCGTAAGGAGTTATGTGCCAGCCCATTCATCAGAATGAGTGAAGCAGTTCGTATGTCAAAATCCAAATGCGGCATGAGTGCCACCTAATCTACCGCTAACACTACCTACTCTACTCTGTGTAAAGCGTTTGCTCTATTTAAAGAACTCTTGTGTATTTAGAAGTATAGAATAGCACAATACAGAACCTTCTCCAAATTTGTAGCCGGAGGCTTTTCTAGCTCTCAACTACAGGAAGACGCTACTGTAACTACACATAGTGAGGCGAGCTACTTAGTGTAGTGATAATAGTGGTACAATGGTGGTGCATAGTGATACGCCGTGACGAAGCACAAGCTGTTGCATGAAATAATCCTGATATGCAGAAAATATTAATTTTCAGCGTCATTATGATGGCTCAGGGAGGTTTCCTTTTAAGAAGTACTGGAGCATTTGGTACAACTCCAACTTTGGCTTTGCTAACAATTTGGCAAATGGACTTGTTGGTGAGATATAGAGGTGCGTGCTACTGGTTGAAATGCAAAAACCTAGAAAAGGTAGAGGATATAGTAGGAAGACGTCTAACAACCAGAAGAGACGTAAGAAATGAATGAATTGGATTATGGCGAGCGGAGTGGGACACTACAGAAGCAGGATGCCGGGTTTTAAACTATTTCCAAATATTAGAGAAAGACTGCGTCTGACCAAGATGATACCTAGCAAAGGACTTATTCACTATATCACTGGGCATGGACCCTATGGAGTGTACTTAAAGAAGATAAACAGATACGAAAATGATAATTACGAAATCTGCGAAGAGAGAGACACACCGGAACATGCCGTATTCGAATGCCTAAAGTATCACGATTCCTTAAGAGAGGGTAGAACTGAATTAGTAGCAAAAAGCATATGGTGCATACTAAGAACGAAAGATGTCCAAATTCTACAAACAATGGCAGATGAAGTCTCAGAGTGGGGCAGACTGGAATACGCTGAAGCAAGAAGATTGGGGAGAATAAGAACAAATAGATCACGGCCATTGGAAGTACGACAACCCCTACGTAGATCTATAAGACTGCAGGAATTGGAGGAGTCACGTGCTCACGGCAATGAGGAAAACAATCAGGACGCTTCGGACCAAATGGGTGAACAACGATGGACCAGGATGAGACATAACTGGGTCCTGGAAGACAGAATTGAGGAAACATTAAATCAAGAAACCTCCAGTGAAGACGATTTAGATGAGAGCTACAGATAGCAGTTACGTGCTAGAGTTACATTTGTTTCATGATTAATAGACGTCTTCTAAGCCACTTTGTAGTATAGGTTAGCTAGATTTAGATGATATCTGCAGATATTGTTTTCACAGACAAATTATATAAACACAAATGAATATATATATATATATATATATATATATTAAGTTGAGAAGTTATGCCCTATTTTAGATTTTAGATGCTAGGGTGATAGTAAAGCAGATTATAAAAAAATGCAAGAAGGAAGACAATTATGAGCGTTGAAATAGGAATAAATTTATTTTTGTGATATGGAAGATACGGTAATTTTAAATACCATTGTATTATTACGGATGTGTTATCATCCCTTCCTGACATTTATACCTCTCCAAAATCTACCCTGTTCCATACAGTTGTTCCTTCGCCCTATGTTCCTCATTTCCTCAGCGTCTCGTCCTCACTTTGTGGAATAGATATACGGATTCAACATTTTAAAATTTAAAATACTGGCAATGACAGTTATTTTTCTAGGCTGTTAATATTTAAAACATAGCAAAAGGTATAACAGTATACAAGGCGTCTTTTTCATATACAGGATGTTTTCCATAGAACATTATGCTATGTTTTGCAAATAAATGATACATAACTTAAGGAGCCTTACTCTTGACCATTTGAGCATTTGAAGGACACCCCCATACTCTGCAAAACATATTTGAATGCAACTCGTAATATTCTAACTCATTACATAATATCTCTAATTCTTTCTCCTGGTGGTTTTTCTAATTGTTGCGGGGTTTAAGCTTGTTTTACAATTCTTTTAAGACAGATTCACAAGATTAGTCAGGTAATACATTTGAGCCTATTACTCTCTTTATTTTCCCAATCTTGCAGGAAATATATGGAGATTAGTTCCCTATTATCAAGATATTCACCAAATCCTTCGAATATTCTTGTGTAAAACAGAGCAACAGTAACTTGGAAACAATTAGCCGAATAATTCTTAACGATATATACGGCTGAAATTTATTGAAAATTTTCAAAACCTCACCTTTTCTTCTTTTTTAGTCTGTAAAATAGTTTAAGCATTCCTGAATCCCAAGAATCCTTAGATAGCCTTTAAACGGCATTTTTGGAAGCTTCAATCGTGTTTTAAACTTGTGTAAATGCTAGTGTTAGGTATGAATTCCAATTCTTTATGCTTCTTTTCTCGCTATTGCAATTTTCAGCATTTTCCTTCATTTAAAAATCTTCTTGTGTCGCACTTTATACGTTAGACAAAGGAAACTTGCCTCACACTTTCACAGAGACAAGTTAGATATAAATTGCTCTGGTTTTACTATAAGATGCCCTTAAGCACACTTTCTTTTCTTCAAAACACAACAATTTCAACTTCTGTGGTAAAAAGTCACATTCATAGGTTTAAAAATTTTTGTAGCCTAAATTTTTTGAGACACACATAAACCTAGGGCAATATAAGAAAGTGGATGTATTGGGAACCTGTTGTTAAAATACTGCATAAAATTTAAGTTACTTTGTCTCAAGGGACTACTTGGGTGACATAATAAAAAATAAATGTTTCACCTTAAATTCCAAACTATCGAAGTGAAATCGATAAACTTTGGCCTATAGCATATTTGCACTACATATATGGTACAAAACCTATAAAGCTAGCGTTATTAGTTGGATTTCACAATTTCAGTCACACATGTCCTCAAACTAGACATGGCACACCATACTTGCTCTTTAATGACAAGTGGATATTTTCGTGTACCTCATGTAGGGTTAGAACCGACAAGAACTTGAATTCCAGGTTTTAATGAGACAGACTAAATCACACTTTATCTGTCAAACATAGGATGTCCAATATTTTTGTATTACTCTAAAATAGGTCCTGATATCAAAGACAAAGTTTTAATTATTTTTGCTTTTTTGGTCCCATTGGTTGCTTTATACTTTATACGAAGTCGTGCTTTGTTTGCTGTCCTTTGACATGAGTAACTATCTAGATTTCTGGGGTAATCGACGCAAGGCTCCTTAGGTAAAGTTCCAGTCTGACATGCACATTATTTACAATTCTCTCCGGCATCGGCGGTCGATGGTTTCATCCCGAAGCGACTTTGCCCTTTCAACTTTCTTGGTTAAATCATGAATTGTCGACATCGATGGGACTTGTCTCCCTACAAACTTCGTCCTGAAGCACCTTTGTATGAAATTACTTTGGGACTCAATTTGTATGAATAATAAACAATCCTTGCTCAATAAAATGTCATATACAGGTGAGTGGCAAGGGTGTAAATGCAGATAATTTTCTAACTGGTCCTTTAATAAGCTACTACAACAGTATTTTGATTGTTTGTTTCTTTCTTCTATTCGTATGACAGTTTCGCACAATAAAATCACTTATTTCACTTTATAATCTTTTCTGCATAGTTGTAATTGCGCCGTTGACATATATAATGTCCGTAAGTATATACTATCCATTTTAGTTTCACTTGCTGAATGTCAGTGTAAAAAGGCTGACCTAGGTATTGTGATGTTAGGGACCTCTGGCCGCACCGTGGCTAGACCGCTTGGCTTTCACTAAAGTGGCCCGGTTCGTCCCAGGAGACCGTAAAGTGAGATATATGTTGGACAACACGGCGCTGGGACGGGTTTTCTCCGGATCCTCTGGTTTCCCCAGCCATCTCATTCCATCGGTGCTCTATCTTCATTTCATGTATCATCTGTGTCACCACCTGCGGTGCCGTATGTAGTAAAAGCGGATGTTAACAATACACATTTCATGGACCTTGGAGGAAGATATTCAAATTCAATTCCTATGCAATATTCGTTATCGCGAGACATAAATGTAACTGTAATGTACCCGAGATTCATCCCATTAACATTTTTAAAGCACAAAAGTATTCAAAGTTGCCTCTATTACATTTTTCGAACTATGAAATATATAATCGTCATATTTCCAATTTATGATGTGCCCTACTACAATTACCCTACCACCTTCGTGAAATCTAAGTTATATGTTACATACACGAAAATAAAATAGAAAGGCAAATATATCTTCCTTTGGTCTCAAATTATCTTTCTGTTCACATGACTGTGAATCATTTTTGGAAAATTAAACCTATGGAAATACGTATTTGTATGCAGGTTTTTCAAATGCGGAGGGAGTTAAGAATCTCTGTTAGTATTACACCTCCAACAATTCTTTCTAGTTGTTAGCAGTGACGACTTTATTACTGATGCGACTGGAGTACCACATCATTTAAAATAATCGTTAGTTATTGCTTATTTTTATTAATACCTTAACAATTACTTAAGAAAAATTACCTATGAAATAGTAAGTATAAGGAGTTTAAACTCGTCATTTCGAGCACTGATTATCGGTTTCTAATTGGAGATAATTTTTAAAATATACTAAAGATGGCAGTGGCAACACATTTGATTGGGAACTAGCGTCCAATCTGGTTTAAGAATATTCATTGTTCTGCTAAATGTGTTAGGAACTTTTTTGTTCGCAAAACTTAAACTTAATCCAGAAGTTAAGGTAAAACACATTACAAACATCTTTCCGCGTCACGGTCAAGGGCAAGCTATGTTAGTGAATTCACCAACTTCTTTTGTGAAGGCTTCAGATCTATTACTAAACTTCGATATGATGGGCTCTCTGCACACATTCAGCTATTCTTCTGGGTCCCTATTGGGATTAACTCACTTTCTTCGTTTCCTTGTCCCAACATCTACTCGCACTCTTTAAGTTCCACTCGAACGCTTGCTACCGACAGGTTTATTTCCCCGTGACGGCATAAGTTTAAATGATATCTTTGCCATGCCCTCTACCTCGTATACTAGTTGCACAAACCAAAGAAAATATTCCTTCATTCGACCCGGAAATACATGCATATAAAGGGAATGATTCAAAAATGTTTGAACGGCATTTAAAACATTCCAGTAAGAAGACAAGTGCACAGAAAATCCTAATCGTTAACGAGCATCTGGGTTCTTCAAAATTTTTTAATCTATCAGATTTATAATTTTGTTTAATATTTCATTAATATTAATAATTAACTATTTGACGTACGTTTAATTGAAAAACATTTTTGTGCAATACTTAATATTCCATTCTGATAAAAGTCAGTTTTGAAATGTCTGACGAAAATAGACTCTAAGTCAGAAAATATAAACATATAGGTGATCTACTTAAGGATATGAAGTAATTTTGAAACAATATTTATATAAGAGCTAAAAATATCCATTCAATTGTTAAAAATAATTATATATAAAAAGTGAAAAAATCTGTAAAGGTACCAGGGCATGTCAACATAATATCATTAGTTATTCCTGGATATTAGGCATTTATATTCTCTGCTGCTAGATGTTTTTTTTTTTTTTAACTAGGGGTGAATATTTTATGGAATCGGTGTACTTTAATTTTCAAAATATACACTACTTTATAATGTATTATGATGTTTCTAGGACTACGAGATTCTTAGAAGCAATACTTTTACTTATTATTCATTGCTGATTGCTGCATATAGAAATGATTAGGGAATTGACTTCAAATTATCTACTAGTCGACCAGGATATGACTGAAGCAGGGCACCATTGTTTAGCTGACAGTGCATAATGCATCCAATACTAGCAATCAGGGAGGATTAAGGAGCTTAAAGTTAGTAGGAATGTACAGTTGTACAAAGAAAATGGTACCACATCTGCAGGCTTCAGCCTCATCAATAAATGCAACTCGGAACTGCGATTGACCTAACTTTAGTACCAATACCCAGACAAATTTCTCCGTAACTGCTTAGTTCCTTTTTACACGGAGCGGATTCTCATCGTGCAAAACAGGTACATTCAAACAATATGTCAATACACAGAATGCAAAAACGCGACCCTGTGTCATTGATGACGGATAAGCCCTACCTCCAATCGCGAATACACTGTACGAAAGATGCAGATGGCATGTAAACAGCAACGTCGCTTCTTTAAGCACAAAAGTTCAAATCCTTATACTTTCATTTTGGCTTTAACCACAGACATCCCTAATAAATCCGTCCATCAACATTGTTAGACAGGATTAAGAATATATTCCACCAAAAATTTTAATATTGTGACTTTGTGGGTTCATAGAATTAAAAATCTTGTTTGCAGAAATTTAAAATGTTCTTCATTTCAGTAAAAAGACGCTTTGTGCAAGCCTGGAAGCAGCAACATTACGTAACATATACAAACGCAATCTTCAAGGTCACCTCTTTATTCTCGCCACACGTAAACAAACGAAAGAATTCACTGCGGTACACTCACAATTACTACACAGCTGCAAACACAATTAGCAACTCATTAGCAACTGACTGGCAACTAACACTTTGCCGGCTTTTATACCTCCAGTCATTGTTCTAGAAAGCCGCCGATCGTTCGATAACAATCACGATGGCAGCGGGAAATCCCAGACTATCTCTGCCTCTTTCTATCTCGGCAAGCATTCAACTCACGCACCACTATCCGTCTCTTTCTTTCCTACCCACGCATGCCTGTCGCTGGTTTTGCGGCGGCACTAACCAACAATGCGATCGGCGACAATCAAAGTTTGAACGGACCTGTAAGTTTTGAGCTTCCTGTTAATTAAAACAAAAGATGATCTTAGAATACGTCTCTGTAGGTGATTACACGCACTATCGTTCCATACATCGCTTCCTTCAAAGATGTACTTTCTTTCACCGCAAAACCTTCGTTTGCTAATGATTGCTGGATGATTTCTAATGATTCTAATGATAATATTTTAAAGTGAGATATATTATGTATTTTGGTATTGTATGTAAGGTGTATCTTGAATTTTGTACAAAGAACCAATGAAGACCCTCAATACTTGAATTTTATGGAGCTGCAACATGTGAGACGATTTACAGATTCATTCTCCGTTGCATAAACTAGCTAAGAAAAACTTAATTCGGATGTAAAATTTGCAGTAATATTTACGTTATAGTTGTAAGTAAAATAAGAAGGAGGCACTTATTTCGGAATTTTCCGGAGAAATATTTATCGTATTTATGCAAGTGTGAATGCAATATACTCTGATGTAGAATGGATACATGGGAATTTTTTATGTATAGAGAAAAACTTGTGAATATCACATACTTGATTTTTCTGTTGTTTTAGTGTTTAATTATGAGTTATTAATATTTCATCATACAAAAGTGCTTTGTAATGCTTGTCCCATCCGTTGTTTCGCCACGTTGCTCAGGAGATTGGGATAAAGCGAAATGCACAAAGAGTGACAGACCCGGGGCGGCAGGCTCCGGAGGAGGTGGGGTCCCTAACGTTTCCATAAATTACAACCTAACGCTCCAGTAGAACTTCTTTGCATGCCTAGTTATCCAAATGAAGAGGTCTCTCTACGGGCTCGTCATACGTCGGGCACCAGGCTAGACAGTTCCTTAAAGCAAACTTCCCCCTACCACACCTCCCACACTGTCCTCTCGCATTATCCTTCGACTGTAAAACACTATATGAGAATGAAATTATAGGATGTTTGCGAAAAAAATAAATTTTCGCATTATATAATTTTCCCAAGCATTCGCCTGTGAACCAGAAAAACTGAAAATTAAAAATAACAAAGATCAGAAGGGTCGACCCAACTACATAAAAAGTTCAGGACCTTCCCAGAGGAGCCTCGCGAAATACTGCGGAGTCGTCTCGCTCAATGACAGAAGCAATAGTCATATGTTTTAAAGGGGGTCGCTACATGCTGACTGTGGAGTTAAGTTGGAGATCCCGGAGAAAACCCCCCCTAGCGCCGTGTTGATTCTCACTTTGTGGTCACCAGCGATAGAACCCGGGCCGCTTTGTTGAGAGCCGAGCGGTCCAACCACCCACCCACGGTGCGGCCTTTTGTAATGTGCATATCGTAATCAGTTTTGACATAGGACTTTCCTTTAAAAGCTGAAGCTCATAGCTTTTCTAGATTTTTATGTGAAAAGTTTTCTAATTTAAATAGTGTCTTTTCCCAAATAACAGGTTGTTTCCTAAAGTGGTTGGTTTTGGAGCTCGATAACGACGTTAACTCTGAATAAACGACCAAAAATAGGCGTAGAAACATGTGAAATTATAACAACACGGCCTAACGTTTTTATACGAACTTATATGCAAAACTGCCTGCTTACTTTTATCTATTTTTGTTCAGTGTGTAACTTTCATCTATCCAAATCCATCTAACATATTCTAGCTTAAGATGAAAATAATGAGGGAATTATTAAACTTTCTCGCAGGAGCAACCTAAAGCGCAAAACACCAGAATAAGTATTAGTTGATGACATACGCCTCAGTTATTATTTTGCCCACCTTGGTATCGTAGACGGTAGCATGTCTGCCTCACGTTCAAGAGGTCCCGAGTTCGAATCTTGGTCAGGGTGAGTTACGTGGATAAGGTTTTTCAGGGGTTTTCCCTTATCCTGATAGACGAATGTCGGGTAAGTCTAAGATCCATTGACATCGGACTCATTTGGGCACCATTTCACCCATTCCATTCATCGTCCGATATGACTTAACGTTGGAGGACGTAAATTGAAAGAAAAAAAAGTTATTATTTTGAAGAAATATTGAACTTAGGTCATTCAAAAAACTTCATTTGCAGAATATGTTAAAGCCTTAATGTAAATTTGTGACAGTTACACAGTGACAACCTAGGAAATGTTGAATCAGATTTGACTGCAAAAGCGCTGTATTTCCTCAAATTGAAATAACCTTTTCATCTACTGAGGTAAATAAGAGTTCAGATAAATTATTAAATAAATCTTAACTTTCTGAAAATACGGGGTGAGAAGATCATACTTGTTATCACTTGTTCTCACCAGTTTACGCTGCTATATCAGTACGCGATATCCGAGGCTGTAGAATCATGATCTAATTACCGTATTGCCCTTTTTACCACTTAAATACGCAAAAGTGTGTTTATACTTTTCTATCTTAAATATTTCCTACGTTTACTATCTGTTTAGATTCTTTCAAGTTGAATGGCTGGTGCTGTTAAAGGTGAATAAAAGAGTCTAAAAGTATTTTTCTCTAAAAAGGCATAGATTTGATTTGAGGTTTTAATATGATTGTTTTTGTCAGAAAACCAAAGGGTTTCATGTTACATCCAATTTAAAATTGTAATTTTATAAGTACAACTATATATTAGGAAATAGTATCCGGAATTTAAAGCTGAGTGAAATGTGGTATTGTATGGCATGTTACAGACCACATAATCTTTGGATGGTGTGAAATGAAATGTGTAGGGTTTAACGCCCGCTTTTACTACATACGGCACCGCAGGCGATGACACTGATGATACATGAGATGAAGATGGAGCACCGGTGGAATGAGATGGCGGGGGAAACCGGATATCCCGGAGAAAACCCGCCCCAGCGCCGTGTTGTCCACAACAAATCTCACTTTGCGGTCGCCTGGGATCGAACCCGGAGCGCCTTGGTGAGAGCCAAGCGGTCTAACCAATGAGCCACGGCGCGGCCTCTTTGGATGGTGGTCTACCTCTGTCATGAGTATATGGATTTGAAAGTGGCAACATGGTTAATAGGTTAAGGCAACATGGACTGTAGTGCCACAGATTTAATGTGTAATTATGTTGACATTTGTGTTAAACATTAGTTCAGATCTGTAGGAGTTAGCAACTTCATTATCAATTGACCTCAAAATACTTAAGGGAAAGCTCTGATGTTAACGGTATAAACTGAAGGATCCAATGCCATAGCCAGAATTTGAACCACGGATCTTCCATGGTGTTGCTCAAAATAACTGAAGTACCGTGGCAAAATTCTGGAAAGATATTAAATTTTATCAATTTATTCCTGGTTCATATTCTGGTTCATTTTGGAGTTTGATGCTTTCTTTAGATCCTCAGCCTACACTTGGTTTGTGTGGAAGAATAGCCATCATAAAATGGTAGGAGGTGTTTGTGCATTACTCTATATCACTACCATGAAGAAGCTTTGTGTTAGAGATCCAGAGCTTGTACTTTGTTACCTCTGAGGTATGCGATGTCCATGTGATGGAAATAATGAACTAATGTACAGTCTTATTACTATTATTGTAAAGTTGGTCTTCATCTAAATTGGAAGCTGAGGAATTCCATATTTCGATGTCAGACATTAAAGGGCTTTAGCTGGGTGGAATTCATCTAAATGAAAATATGCCGTGCCACGTAATATAATATTGTGTGACGCCAACGTCTCTTGTAAAGTCCGACTTCAATAGAACATAACTGAGAATCAGGTGACTGTGGAGAAGCGAGGAATAAGTAGACCACAAGCTGTGAGGCTCTTTGTTCAGGATGATCCAATACGATCGCCTTGGCATACCGCTATATTACAGTAAGAGTGAGAGACATTGCCTGGAAATGTGGGATATTAATACTCGTCTAGGATTTAAACACAAGAAGTGCCACCCATGATGACATCATAAATGCCATGTCCTTAAATATCCCATAAACAATACCACGAAACTCCCCTGCGACTTTAATATATTATTCACTTCAACAGGAACCTTGTAACTGTCACTGCTAATAGACAAACATGTAAAATTAATTAATGAAATTGTTTAATCTATGATAATAACTGATTTTTCTCTTTCTTTAAGAGATGTTTGAAATATATAATCAATATAATTTTATAGAGATAATATGCAGGACGCACATTATCCCTGTTAAATTTGGGCGCGTGCTAAATGCTGTCCTCGGCATGTATAACGAAGACAAAAATTTAATTATGTTATGCAATGATTCCAGACGGAAAACATACCTATTTAAAAAAATAACGGAAAAAGTTATAATTTTAGGAGAAAAGGATAGAACATAAAGCATGTTGGCATTTTACACAATTTTTTCTGTCTTACAGTCACAGATTTTTAGATAATTGCAACAAATACTTAAGTTTTACATGCAAGATCCTTGCACAACTTTTTGCATTGATTTCTTTGTGTAATGTCCGATTTTGCGGTGGAAATGGATATAGGTTTGACGCAGACTAAAAATGTGGACGTGAAGAGTCACCCAGGTTTTCATTAAACCTGTTGGTTAATGCCTTAGAATTTCCGATTTCACCAATTTACCTACTTCTTCGGTTTAAATCGTTGTATAGGTAAAATAAGTATCCAAACATAACGTATGAGAACGCTTGATATAGAACGTTGAATGAAATGGCTGAAATGATGCTCAGATGAGTCCGGGGTCCATGAAGCTTAGAGTTACCAGATATTCTTCTTTCAGAATAAGGGAAAACCCCGGAAAAACCTTATCCAGGTAACTCACCCTGACCGAGATTCGAACTCGGGACCTCTTGAGCGTAAAGCAGACACGCTACCATCTACGCTACGGAGGCGGGCGGAAGGCTTGATGTGTTACATTTAGAAGCACATTTCCTATCATTTGTTAGTATGTATTAAAACTGTTCTTACGAAAGTTTGTTTTTCTATTTAATTCTAAGGAAGATAAACATTTGAGGAAGCAATTATTACTTTGTACATTTTATTATTGATATAAAGAATACAGCAATACTCAAAAGTTTAACAACTACATGGTTAAGTTGACCTTAAAATTCCAAACATTTTCCATATAGTTGTCAGTACCAACCAAAAATCGACACAATTTTAAAAGAGTGACAAGGTATTCAACAATTCAGAGCCATTATGACAGAAATTTTGGATATGGCTTATGCCATAGAAGTTTATATTTTAATAACTGATATATCTTATAGATATCTAGACATTAATGTAGTGAGTTTCCGTATATCGCTTGACGTTTACGAATTATATAACTTATACAAAATTCCTTATAACTACACAGGCTATTCTTGCAATATTCAAAACATGTATGTCATGTATATGAGTTAAGTGATGGAAATTATTCGTTCCTTCTCACTAACCGTGTATAGGCTAAGGTTTTGTATAGATAGAGTCAAACGGAAAATTCTCAGACATGGCATTGAATTTTTCAGTTTGACTCTATCTATAAACGTCAAGTTTTTATGTAAATATCCTTGACATGTGAAATAGAAAAAAAATCGTTAGAGAGGCCGCGCCGTTGATAAGTCCGTGTCCAAGCGTCCTGGAATCGATCCCAGGGGGTCACAATTGAGGTTTGTGGTGGACAAAGTGGTGTAACGGCGGGTTTCCTCCGGGTGCTCCGGTTTCCCCCGCCATCTCATTCCATAGGTGTTCCATCTTCATCTCATGTTTCATCAGCCTCACCGCATGTATTGAAAGCGGGCGTTAAACACCACACAAAAGAAAAAAATCGTTAGAGAAGAACGTAGAAAAATGTTTCTTCATAAAGTTGATTAGTTTGGGGGGATTCTCCTGAGAATCTTCATGAGATATCTTCACCAGATACACACAAATTAACTGCCCAGTCAGGTATTTATCCAGTATTTATTTTTTCTTTGTTGAAATTTTTCTTTTTTAAAACATATTCATACAAAGGTATGGGGAGTGCTCAGGCGCAGCAGTAATGGTAGCAGAGGATACTCTAATAATATTATCCATTGTATGTGTTTAACATTAATAATAGTGTACAGAATAAACATACATGTTTATAGGTAAATTACATTTTAATTTCTCACAAAAGAAGATATACAACTTGCTTTCGACGTTATCGTCAAAATACAGAGTTTCGTGTTTATGAAGAGTGTTGACGCGGTCCGTATAGGACAAGACAAAGAATAATAATAATTAATAATAACAACAACAATTAATAATAACCCACATGGACAGTTAAGTTATAAATGAAGATCATATTCGGCATATACGAATAATACAGAAATGTTATTGAACCTTCTCAGACAGGTATACATACCTGCAACCAACCAGAAACTATTAGCTATTGTATGATTTGGGTTGAGGCAGTTTACGACGCCAGTTTGGCGGTGAAAAGCTCTTTCATAGAATCTGGTTCATGCTCATAAAAACAGGCTGTAGGATTATACCAGAAGTTGGGGAAGACATGTGTGCGCATAATTTCTCTCCCTGGTGGGAAAAGAGAAAGCTAGGCGAAAAATAAAAAGTCAAAACTGAGAAATTTTAACGTTTACCAGAAGAGGGGGAAAAATCAACTAATGTCAAACTAATAATAAATCACGTGAGTTTTCCTTTTTCCAAAAAATAGCAAGAGTGGGAGAGAAAATTATCATGGCAGAACTTTGATGGTAGACGATAGTTCGGTCTGCAAAATACACAGCAAGTGACTCGACATATCTGACCATGCGTCAGACATCAGTGAATCTTCGAACAGTTACATTTATTCGCGTGTGAGAGATAACATACTTTACACTCTGCACACCAAAAAACATGAAGTACAATAACTCCGTCCGGGCGTAAGAAACTCTAGGTATTTTAGACAATTAAATTGATTCGCGCGCGAGACAGTGTATCTTCGAACACTTAAAGTTATTCGCGTGGGAGAAATAAACTACGATACATCACACTACAGACACGGGACACAACAGCATGTATCACACTTCTACACGAGTAGCGACATCACAGGTGGCGAGCTCGACGAGAGAACAAAGAACACAATAAACTGATATGTTAAACAGTCGAGATATTTCTGTCAGAACAAAACCAGCAGTTAGGACGCACCCACACCCTGAATCCAGCTAAGAGAATCCATGCGGAGATATCCTACGGAAATTCCCGACCAAGTTTAATTCTCCCCATTCCTTAATCCTCGCCCGTCACGTAACCCATCATCGTGAGGCGCTGAGCAAATGGGAGAGCTCAGCAAGATTTCACCGGCCAAACCGCCTCAGCGTATAAGACAATATTAAAGTGCCAAAATTTTACTATTTGAAATACAACAGAGCTGTCGCTTCGTTTGGTAAACAACGTTGAAGTTCACTCATCGATATATAAATTTACCACTGTCGTGCATTTGTAAATAAGTGCTCACCATTGTGTGATTGATAGTTAGGACATAACCGAAGGTGGTGGTAGAGGTGCATTTGATTCAAACTTTTTTTTTTATCAAAAATATGTATCTATATATCTAAGTAAATAGATATACATTTGTCTTTTTTTCCTTATTTAACCGGTTTTTAGATTGCTTCCTTTATTTTACTGTCTGTTTTCTCTAGTTTCACACATATACTCTATACACATAAACACCCATGCCCACGGCGGCATTCGAGCCCGCGACCCTCTACGTGGCGGAACGTTAGAGACATACGACTACGGCTAAGAGGGCCGGCCATATTTGAGGTCATAGTTTCAATCCCCGCGGACCACGTAGTAGACTTGGGTTTTATGGTTTCCCCTTTGCCATTTAGGGAATGCTTACCCCATGGCTTCTTGTCTCTCATTAACCGTAGCCATCGTTCCCTTCTCATCCCTGTTGTAGGACTAGGCGACACGCTTCGACGGGTTACGGTTGGATGTTGGCTTGCTCTATAAAGTTGCATGTCTGGCGTCGTTCCGGGTCGATTCGATCGAGCAAAAGGCCAACAGAGTCAGGGCAGACCGCGTCGAATGCCTATTCTGGTATAGAGGCTGAGCTGGACGGATTTCGCCTCCACTCTGAGTCCTATAATGTACGGTCGTCGGGGCTGGGGACCTCAGGGAGCGGAGGCAATGAGTTGGATGCCTTCGTACTGGAAACAGAAGGGACTCCGTTCATGCTTGCGCACGTCGCCATCCCAATCTAGTCGACATTCGGGTCTTTCCCCTCATCTTTCTCTCCCTGAGATATAGATACAAAAGATCATCTATAGGTCGAAGTGCACAGCCCTTGCCTCTTACTAAACTTTCCATATCTAATATTTAAAAATAAACCCTCACCATGACCACTACTGGTGAAGAAGCACCCTTCGTTCTTGGTAACCCATTCGTGTTTTTGAGGTGAAAGAAACTTCCAAAAGAATAACCACAAATTAAGCTCTCCGTAACGGGACTAAACCTTGGATAGAAATTCAGAAGGCATACGCTACTTTTTTTTCACTCTACCTCTGGAAAATTATGATGCTCCTGTTGAAAATGCCTCTGCTATTGCGCAAATACAGCCTCATAGTTTTGAAAATCCTTATTATATATCACTGTTCTCTTCACATTTCGGGTTATTCTGATGGACTCATATTGACAAACGCCTGAATATAAGCTAGAACCAACTACATTTTTGCTTTTAGTTAGAGAGGAATTTCAAGTTGGAAATTACATCACAGGAGCATCTGATGAACACGTAACAACACGGAGTGTTTTTTGTGCAAATACGCTTTCAAGTATCATCATGCCTTCAAAATCAGAGCTCTGCTCCATCATTATTCCATGCCCTTCTTTTTCTCTTCAAAACACCGCTTCAGGATATCAAGCTGTGCTCACAAAAATAACTCCAAACAAAAGAAGGAAGAAAAGATGTGTATGCTTTCATGTACAAACTTCGAAACAGCGTCGGAAAATAGCCTGCAAAGGAGGAATTTGTGGGCAGCATCAAAATAATAAAGTTTACCCAAGAAATGATTACAACCTCCTCGGAAGCACGAAAGAACTACGCAAATCAATAACGTCTTTCCGAGTTTAGAGAAACCCACTTGTGAAAGGGGGAAAACCCACTTAATTTATTACTCTCCCGAGGTTCTTCGTGATTCTCCTCAATCCTTCAAACAGAGAAACATCGAGACGATTGTTTTCAATTAAAAGTGTGGCTGCCTAAGGTTGGTTTTATAATAGTAATATTATTCACCTCATAACATGCAACAACTAGAAACTCGAAGCTTATACGCCTAATCGAAAGGGCTGCTAATGTCTATTCTAAAAACTTCAAATTATGAACGTTTATCTAACACTTAGTAGTATGGATAGAGAATCACGTAAGTGTGGGTGCTCCCCATAACTGTTGCTTTATATTAATTTTTTTTATTTTTTTTTTTCCTTCAGTTTCTGTGAACAAATTACACTTCCAGTGACTGCAATTAAAATTTTGTTGATTTATGAGCATCGGCTCTTGATCTTTCAAGCATTAAAGGTATAACAAAATAAAGGACATGACATTTATAGTGTAATTGTACACTTTATTCAAAGATAACGGCATTATTTATGCGCTCGTTCGTATGTATAACAGCGAAGGGGAAACTGGATGAAACATAGGTAACAATGGGACAGAACCTGCCACACCGATTGCTGGTCTCACGCCCATATACGCAAGGCAGAGGTTGGCGATCATCCAACTGATGAGGAGGAGATAGAGTCAGCATCACGACATCCCCAGCCGGAAAGTTGGCTTTCTAGACAGTAGCTACAGATCGTAGCTCCTCAATTTCCTCACGATGCTGAGTGAGCACCGGTCCTACACCCAGGACTTAAGATCCGCAACTCCCAATGGCGGGATCGAATCCGGATGCGTTCCGTGGCAGGGAACCAAAGCACAACGCCCTAGCCCATTACGCCACGGCTCAGCACCTCAGGAAGTAAGAATGTATTACCGTCAGGGATATGACGTCATCGATATTACTGTGTCCGTCTCGGTAGCGTAGATGGTAGCGTGTCTGACTCACGTTCAAAAGGTCCGAGCTTCAATCTCGGTCAGGGTAAGCTACCTCGATAAGGTTTTTTCGGAGTTTTCCCTTATCTTTTAAGACAAATTTCGGATAACTCTAAGTTCTATGGGCCGCGGGCTCATTTGAGCATCACTTCACCCATTTCATTCGTCGTTCGGTATAACTTGATGTTGGAGGACGTATATTAGAAAACAACAAATCGACATTACTGCATATATAGCTTCAGTGCACATTTACATATGTTTTCACATCCAAGTACTGATATAATTCCCTTTTTACAAGAACTGTACTTAGCGAAATGTTCGATAGTGTTATAAATAGTGATTAGAAAGGATTTAATCATTCTAAGTGTTATATAACACAAAGAGCTTTAACATGTTTATATTCCGCGAATATCAGTCTTACTGCTATAGGCGGTCCACGAGTACTCACATGCTCAAATGACGATGCGAACGACCATCGTAAAGTAATTTCTCACCAATTATAGTTAAGTGCTTCTAAGGAAATACTGAGGCGAAAAGGGTTTATTTAACAGGATACGACATATATTATAGTAGTTCAAATATGTTTACAGCATATTGTTCATTCGGCATATAAATCGAATGAGAGAAACTGATTGATATGTAACAAATATTTGACAAACATTGATGCATTCTTTGCAAAATTTGCAACAAAATAGCTTCACAAAATTCTCAGTACCTCTGTGAGCTTTTTGGTTTTCCATTCAATTTTCTCTTTCAGCTGTGAAATTCTTTGAACTTTATCGTAACACAGGTTCAAGGTGCATTTGTGTTATTCCCGATCTCTTCTTCTAATTTAAAGGATACATTTTTGAAAATATCTGTTCGCATACCTAATTAAGTCTATGAAGAGCAAACAATCGACCAACAAACTTGAGAAGGTTAGGAAATATATTTTCGAGCATAAAGAACTCAATACAAATCTACTGTGAACAACATATAACTGTGCTATTTTGTAAGTCTTTTATTTATAGTTGAAATCAAGTATTTACTTTAATTACATTAACGGAGACATAGCCAATAATCGCCATTCCAAATCCGTAGATCTTGTATAACAATATCTATCTTTGAAATTTCTGAATAGAGCCTAAAATTGTGCTGTGTTTTGAACATTTTGTCAGAGACACAATGACATTTTTAAGTTAAAGAAGTGAGTACTTATTAATTATAATTTTCTGTGAAAAAAATTGGAGTTTTGACATTAAGAGAAGCGCCCATTAGATCAATATTTGCATGGTTCAATCTTTATAGTGCAGTGTTGAAATTATCTAAATGACTTGTTAGATCTGTGAGAAATGCTAGATATTACATCTAGTTTTCATTCATTATCTCTAGTATTCCCATTTCTTCTAATTAAAAAATGTCTACTTCATCTCTTGAAGCAAAGAAGCGCTGTAACATTGCTCCTCCACTCAACCCTCGTATCCGGAAGTAGTAAAGCAATACCTGTGAAATCTTATGTTGACTAAATTAGCGATAAGGGAGTGGCGCCCGTTTAATTGCACTAACTGTTTTTATTAATATCTGCATTTCATGAGTTAGAAATTCATCTTTAGCACACAATGGCTCTGTGAAGATGAAACACTGACTTGCCCCTAGTTTACTTGACTCCTCATTAATATATTTTAAGAATTGTCTTAAAATTCCAATGCACCCATTCTGCTCTTCTCCCAATGTGGGGTGTAGTCATTAGCAGCACAGACCAATTAGTACTTTGTCACGATATGAAGCACAGCCTCCAAAACGTTTTCTCCCTAATGGTGTTCAGTAAAGGAACAAAAGCAAATAAATCTTCAAAATATTGAGTATAGAATCTACACACCTTATAAAGATGGTCAGCTGTTTTAAGTATACGTTTATTAACATAGTTCTGTCTCTTACATTTGTACGTGTGATGCGTATTGAAAGTAGCAATTCTATATTTTCTGCAGAAATAACCCTAGGGTAAAAAATGAAATATTTTTAAGCTATGCTTCACTACTTCAAAAAACACAAAAGTATTTATATTCTCATCCACTATATAAATATACCATCTAGTTTGTTTTGGGACGTTATTCCACCACAGATACGTGTTCCCTTAAACTTGTTTTAAAACAGTGACCTAAACACGGAGGGAAACGCTGGCATGCATAGTGTGCGTATAATATTATCTGGAGTCGGAGGTAGTTAATTTGCACTGGAAGGGAAGGCAAATACAGTGTGATACTTTTCCCAATTACTAACACCAATATGCCTAAAAGGAGTCCATATTGAAACGCGGCTATTTATATAGTTAATGATAAATCTAGCACCACTCTGCGCCACATGAGCACCTCTATTCCTCAATCACAATAATTCTATAAACTAGATTTGGCTTTACCTGCGCCCGGAGTGGGAGCAAAATGTCAATAGGCAATATTACATATGCATTTTTCATGTTACCACTAGCAGAGTTCCGTTTTGGCGATCCTTCATTCGACGAATGACTTTAACCTTCATCTCCATGCCGATGATTAATTTCTCATACAAATGTGGCAGGCGTGGTACTAATTCTTCACGCCTTATCTACTCTGGAAGGCTGAACAATTTTCTGCTTATTTAGCCTGCGATTGTCCAACAACATAGTGAAAGGCTTTCATAAGGCGGTATACGAACCAGAATTTCGCATAGGTTCTTTTTTTTTTTTTTTAAGCCAGTCACACATATGTAGAACTGATACTGGCTGGGTGACATTAAAGCTTGGTTTCCTGAAGTAAAAGGCTTACTGAAAGACAAACACTACTGCAATCATGTGTACATATAGATACAAAAATTTTATATAGGTATACCGAATATACAAATTTCAGAAAACGTATTTCTGTTCGTTAAAACCAAACGTTGCCTATCTACGTGTTCCAAATTTTACCGACAACCAAGGGAACAAAAGGCACACATCTTAATTTAAAAGGATTTGATAGAATGTTTTAATCAAGATCATAGTAACATTTTATGTATAACGAAAACTGCATTGCATGGTTGTTGTGAAAGGTGTTTTGAAATGTGAGGAATCCGGAAAATATAATTCCTATCCCGTTATATGAAGTTACTTATCCGAAATCTCTCTCGAGTTATTTGTAGATGAATCTATATTCATCACACACAGTTCCTCTTTCTCTCTTTCTTTCTGTCTTTCTCACAACACACACATATAAATTGGTATCGCATATCGGGAACTAGTTGCTTCTACTTGAAACACAGTATTAATCTCCTCCAAAATATATCGTGATTGGCTTGTAGATATACAACATGGAGAGAAAATTGACACCTTGTAATGTTTCACTTCGCCGTATGTATATACTCGTATGTAATCAATGACAGTATCTGCATATTTTGTTATATTAAAATAATCTGTGCTAAGATGTTAATATTTCTCTGCTTGACACTATTATGTTTCAAGATGCCATTACCATATTTTATCTAATTTTTCGCAAGAATATTTAAAATATTGTATGTCTAAAGTTAGTCATATTTAGGTTTGCAATAAGGAAGCCTTTTCTTTTGCTACTCTGATCACATGATGTGTATATTTAGGTCCCCATATATCTCAGTTCACTTCTACAATCAACGAGCATTGATGTAGCAATAGCGTTGGATTATTGACACTACATGTTGATACGATCGATGTCGATACAAAGCTACTGTATTACTTGATGCAATCCTTAAACAAGTTTCTCTAACTTGGATTACCACGATGGTTTACAATTACAAAATGCCTTTGCACATGCTTCCACATTCCTGAACTACTTGGAACATAATTATATCTTTGGTATTATTTGTTTGCGGGTAATTTACCAGTCATCCCTGTTAGGTATGGCGAGTATCAGCTGTTGCAAGTGAACACGAGAACAGTCTGAATAATCCAACGCTATTGCTACATAAATGCTGGTTGATTATAGAGGTGAACTGAGATATATGGGGACCTAGATATATACATCATGTGATCAGAGTAGCAAAAGAAAAGGCTTCCTTACTCAAAACCTAAATATGACTATTTCTTGTTTCATATAAGCTTTCCCGTATCTCTAAACGGTCACGTGACCTTATCACCTCTCATTGGCTGCTATTGTAGTAAAGACTTGTGCGGTAAAAATTAGTTCGTTATTTAACATGGTGATATATCTTGATAACTGTCAAATGTATATTTTCGTAACTGTTTGAATCAAATATATTACGCAACAGAGTTGACTTATCTGAAATGCATGTTAATTCTTAAACGGAGTAAAGAGGAGGTTCCTTTGTTCTCAAGCACATGGCACGATAGCACGTGCTTTAGTGGTAGTGATGACATATTTGTTTATAAGACTTTTATCACTGACCTTGTTTTGAATAGATTAGTCATATATTGCCATTCGAAGGTGTGTTGTGCCGAGTGCGAGAGCTAAATTATTTTATTGATCGTTTATTGCGCGTTTACTTATTATATGTATAATGGCAAAGTCTACCGCCGGTTTTTCGCTGAAGCATCGCAAGTGAAAACTTTTACAAAACGGCGAAAAGGGAATTGTGGTGTATGTGTTTAATGCACTCAATTAGAAGAATCCGTCCTTGTCAGTGAGAAAAGTTGAACAGCTGTGCTCTGAACTTACAGTTGTGTTAGATCCGTAGGAACATCGCAACATGAAATTGAGGCAACAGGAAAACTTGCCACTCCAGGGGCAATATTGCTGTGTGGCGAAGACGTTATTTAAGGACAATTAGACTGTACCGGGATACAAGTTGGGATACCTTGACGAGACTAGGGTGAATGAAGGACAAACGAAAAGTAAAGTATGGCGTGACACGACTTTTCAGACTGAAAGACAAGCATTTTTGCAAGGTATATGTGCTGGTTTAAAAAATCCCAGTGGCAAAGGCCGAAGGCCTTTCATTATAAACTTGTTTCAGTTTCATTGGTCATTCATTCAGTTTCAACTTGCTCAGTTTCATTATAAACTTCATTATTGTTGCATGCCTTCATATTCTTATTTGTATGATTTTATCTATCTTTCTGGCAATTATTATGACGTTTACTGCAGGTTTCAATGTGACGGGAAGGCACCGCCTATGGCCTATGTGGAGAAAGCATTAGCCAATTAGGGTGAGGGGGAAGGTAGTTGCACGCGGAGTGATACATGTCAGCGGGGCAAGGTTATATGAAACAGAGAATAAATTTAAGCATACAATATTATTGCGAAACATTAGATAAAACATGGCAATGGCATCCTGAAACACAGTAGTGTCAAGCAGAGAAACATTAACATCTTAGCACAGATTATTTTAATGTAACAAAATATGCAGGTACTGTCATTGATTACACACGAGTATATACATGTGGCAAAGTGGAAAATTACAAGGTGTCAATTTTCTCTCCATGTGGTATATCTATAAGCCAATCAAGATATATTTTGGAGGAGATTAATACTGTATTTCAAGTAGAAGTAACTAGTATTGTATCAAAATTTAGTGATAGGTGCAGTAGGTTCAAAACTTCTTAAGTTATGATTTTAATTGCCAACCAGTTTTCTGAGACCAAGGATAATTTACGTTCAGCTTAGGCGAAGTAAGCGATATCTATTTGCTTACTCACAGCTCCCAAGAGCTATAGTCTACTTCAAAAGTGTTCCGCTCCTGATTGTGCTCTCAAAGAGAGTACTAAATAGTGGTTATTCCATATATTTGACGTTTACAATTATAGTTCATATTTCGAAAGTTAACTGGTAAAGTATTACGCACTCATAGTTGGAAAATAATTGCACATGTATTGGGCTACATGAACCAAGAGACAAAGATGAAGCACTGCACAAAGGTGTGGTGTAGCGCATAACTGGTTTACGACTATCACATGTACTCTTCCAGGTTTGGTAAGTTGAGTCCCAAAGAAGTTTTAAATGATTGGGTGTAAAGTAGAAAACAAGTGATTTAATTTGGAATGGAAAGATTCACACCTATTAGTTGTACAATTTGTGATAGCTGTGAAATCAGACCAAGTAGCAGGGTGAAACATTGAATCTGTCACAATAGGTATATGTCTCTGGGATGTAGTCCCAGAACTCAAAATGTCTCCTGGTTTCACAGCCATCAGATCATCGACAAGCTGTACTCTACGTCGTCTGGGTTTAAAAAGGAAGTCCAAAGAAATGTTTTAAAAATTTACCTTTTTCTGAGTTTAATTTATATCCCTTGATAGACTTAGGTTTTGTATTTTTTGCCACCAATTTTGTCTTATATGGAACCGACACCCTTTTATTACAACTGAAGGCTCAAAAATCGTTGTGGCATTGTGAATAGCTGCTTCATCATCTATAAAAGTCACTTTCGGTGAAAATGCTAAGACAATTATCTCACAATGGGTTACAATATGACGGAGAATTTTTACGTAGGTATCAATGGCATTATTTGGCAGCGGAAAGAATGCAACTGGACGTAAGCATTATTTACTAATGCATGAATAGTGAACAATGGTATAAAACTTGGGAAGCTTTTAAACGTGCCATCAACTTAAACTATAAGACTTCCATAAAGAGTGGTTAAGTTTGTTGTAGTTGAAATGCCAAGCACATAGCTTTCCTAATATTTTATTGTTCTCATTAATCTTCACTTCCATACTGGCCCATTCACTTTCCGTTCACAACACTAGAAAGTATGCCTGCTTACTGTACAGTAATACGTATACTGGCTTTTTATTGGTGCATCATGGCATAAATCCCCTGACTTCACAGCGCTGCAGTGCTACCGGTATATCCAAACATAGCGGACTCAATTTACCTCATGGATTATAAAGCTTGGGGCTCAACTTACCGCTTAAAGAATCGTAAACAAATAACTATGGATTCAATTTGCCTATCCCCGTGCTCTTCAACATGCAGTCCATCGGTCACCCCCTCATCTGGTAAATAACCCGCTTCATTGCTGTTATTAAGATTTCCATACATCTTTGTTGTAACAATTACAATCGTAGTTAACCACTAATTAGTGTAGCTGTGAACATGACAATTATGAAAAGAATGCTATATAATTATAGTTCAGTCATTACTGTTAACCACTGCAGGTAACCACTAACGTAATTTAACTACGGAAGTTACAACCGCTTGTCATTCTCTTTGTATGGGTATTTAATGTGAAAATTGATTACTGGATTCTATATTTCTGTGTAGAGGCTAAGCTTAATGTTGAATTATTATACTATACCTATACTGAGGGCTAAAACCCATGTATTAGCTTTCAAAACCTTGGCCCATGTGCAGGAGACACACACACACACACACACACACACACACACACACACACACACACACACACACACACATCGACCCAACGTAATGGTGGACTCAGGAAGTACCACATTTTGTGAAGATTTTTGTTGCATGTTTACTATCTCTTCAACTCTTCGTCGTTGTGGAGACCTAAGGAAGCCAGGACGCTAAAAGCCTTAAAATGAAGGTAAAGAAAGCGCTCTTTCTGTTTGCATTTTAATACTGCGAAGCAACGTTGGATTTGGGCATGGTAAACTGCTGGAGCAATATTCTCCTGTCTTGTATAGACTCAAGTATCAGGTTTTACCTCCCCTTATGAACAAGAGCTTTAATTTGAGCCCGTCATTAATCTAACTCCTTTTCTCAGAAATGTTAGTTCGTATCCGTGATAGAAACTGAATCAGGCACTTCCTCCCACTTGTAAATTTTTTCACTTGGTAACTACAGGTAAACTTGATTTATACGTATATCAGGGGGAAGAGGAAAGATTACTTATAACTCATAATTACGTATAAAAGTGGCATTCATAATGTATCATTTTAAAAGTAATACAGTGGGCCTGCATGTATAAAACTTTAAACACAATAAAAATATGTACGAAGCAAAGATTTCTTGTGAAGATATCATCATTCTGAATCTCTTTTCTGTATCTGAAATGAAGCAGAAAATGAATTTCACTTCTGTATAACAATTTCAACAAATAAATTTTGGTGCTGTTGAACGTTTCAGAGATAGTTGTTATAGCTTTGAATTTTTAAAACCAGTAATTTCTATATTCTTAAGGTGATTAGTCACTATTATTTTCTTCTCACGGTCGTGGAATATTTGTAGATTTCAAAGCCGTTACAGAGCTATCCCATTCTGAAAAATCAACTACTGCTCAGCTAACTGTGTAGTCCTTGTATGCACAAGAAAATGCGTAAATATTTAACAGAAGTATGCAAAATAATAGTGAGTAGTTTTCATAAGAAGAAGAAATGCAGCTCATGAAATATTTAAGAGACGATTGTGGAGAAATTCCTTCACTATTGTAAAATTATTTCTTCTGCATGTACCTATAAATTAACAATGAAGCTGTTTTTACCAATGTTTATCCCTATTTACATGAAGAAAGTTTTGGTGTGTAAAAATATATACGAAGGGCTAGTCTGACCTTTTATACTAAGGTCGTACTGAATGTATTCCCAGTAATCCCAATCAACTAATAAATGAAATGATTTCTCATTGTACTTCATAATGCCAGTATTCCATAGAAAGCATAAATATGTCCCTGAGATTTTTTTGCGTAGCACTAACAAATTTCGTTTCTGTTTCTTTACAAGCTAATGTTAAGCACCAAATATCTATGCAAGAGATCGGTGTTATTACAAAATTAAAATAAAAAATGCTTTGGCATATTTGTTTTAACTACTCTCTGTATTTAGAAGTTTATTGAATAAACAATGGAATAAACGTCCTCAAAGCTCTCTTTAACCTTTCCGACGCTCCTGTTCTGTTCTACTCAGTAAGTATGCAAGATATAAAAGCAAAACTGTCATGATCCAACCTTTCAGATTGTTACTTTTATCAATGCGTGACACAATCACAGAAATCCTACAGAGTTCACCCTCCCGTGCATTTAAAAGGCCTTAGGCAGTGTGCTTGTGAATATTTCAAAGAGCTTCTATTCATCGATTCCGTGGCGGAATTTATTTATCTCCCATTGTTAGTTATCCAGAATCTCGCTCAAGAATATTATTGTTCGTCATACATAATGCGACATGGTTGAATCTGAAACCACGATACGTTAGAATTCACGGGTTGCCAAATTGCTCCACAAGCCATCAAATATACAGCATACGCTACACAACTCAACACTATGAAATGCATCTACTACAGTAATCTACAATTATCACTCCTCGACTCCAATTACAACCTATGAAGGAGCAGAAATCCTTCAGAGAGGACATGTTAGGACAATTGCCTTGTGCCTGGTTCCTGGACTTGCGTTGGAAAGGTCAGAGTTTTCTTAGCTTGCCAGAAGTAGACGAAGATCACTGTCGCCAACGGTACTGTACCCTTCCTCCTTAGCGAAAACCAGCTGAGGTGAATCAGTTCGGTGGTCGACAGAGAGAGATTTTTGGGTTTCAGCGTAAGACACGTGCACTAAACCAAATTGTTTCATTTCAAATTACTTATACTTCTGCTTTTGGCCTTTTCAGAATTAATCCAATCGTCATTTGCAAGTAGAAACAAATGTATTTCCCCTTGAGACGTATATCCACGTGATTCCGTGTTGCAACATTCTTTGGGTTGGGATTAGGATTACTAGGAATGGATTCAGCACTGCGAGCAATCTTGATAAATTTTACCTATGCCCCCAAGTGGAACATCCCTGGGAGGAAGACCAAGGGTGGCCGTCCCAAGGAGCCACGGCAGTGAAGCGGGCAGGGTCCCTACATTTCACTTGGATGGAAAACTTCTCCGGTAGGCCAGGTCAACAGATATTCCCCCCTAATGTGGTTCAGAAGCGGTCCCAGCAGTCCGTTCGAAAACCGCCAACCAACCTATCAGAGGAAGGAGTGGTTCACTTCGAGCATATCAGCCTGCCATGCACCGGCGAGACACCTGTCGACAGTACTACCCTGAAAGAGACCACCAGATGAGAGTTGACATCAAATGATCATGGTGATGAAATGCAGGGACGGGAAATTCGAGGGATGTAATTAACCTACCCAGCATTAGCCTGGCGACCCGGGAAAACCCCCGATAACACCGGGAATCGAATCGAATCTGCCATGGGAATCGAACCCGGCCTCTCAGATGCGCGCTACAGACGAAATTGCCCGAGGTATCCATCTCGGTGTCTTGTGGGTTAGTACGGAAGGCTAGATGAAAGGCGCTAAAGGGACCTCGACAAATTATGAGAAACCTAGGTAGTTAATTTTGGGATGTTGTTCAGTTAAGTCCGTTAAATAGAGGAGAGTTTGGTGGATGTAAAATTTGAGAAAGAAAATGCCATTTCGTTATAATACGTTCAAATGTATTAGAAGTTTCTAAGATTGCGTAGATTCAAAGCATTTATGAACATTATTATTCAAGGAAATGTTATACCATCGATGAAATATTTCAAATTATATGTTAAATTAAAAAGGTAGAAGTGAAAAATGAATTAGTAAAGTACATAAAATGAACCGCACTTATCTGTTACATCCTGCCCGTATCAGTTTCTAATCCTAGAAATGTTAGGTTCATAATTACATGTAACATTCTATGTGACAATCCGGCTTGAGAACTGGAAGAAGTGAAGCTTGGGGAACATTCACAAAAAAAAAAGTCTCTACATGTAAACGTTATATAGAAACACATGGCCGGCCAGCCAGACAGAGAGGAGAGAGAGAGGGAGAGAGAGAGGCGCCTCCGAATCTACTTTTTCGCCATTTTATGGTGGGATTAGCGTGTTTTCTAAAGAAAAACGATGTACGTATATGCAAATAAACTTTAGCATTCAAACATAACTTCTTCACTTAGCCACAGTCTGTGCAACATAATTTCTTTGTGTCCACAGACATTTGTAGTAGTTAAGAGCTACCACTTTTGGTGTTGCTAGCCCTTAGTGGGGAATGTGCGAGGGCAAGAATCGCGTGGAGCTAAAAATAAACCTGAAAACGCAAGTAGCCTAGATAGACGTTTATGCAGAATGTTCAACGTGTTTGAACACAAACATGAGTACCAAACTCAACCATCATCATGCATTTGTTCCACCTCTTACGTAGGAGTGAACGCTTCCAGCTGCAGAATTCATGCCTCACTTATTACCTTACGTTAGTTTGTTGACTCCAGGGTAACGTGGGAGACTCTCTTCCGGAGCTCCCGGAATCGATTCCTGTCAACTGCCCTCCCTAAATTTGCATTCTTTTCATAAATTTTCCTGGTCGGCAATAAATTGTTTTGTAGTTTTTTTAGCCTTTAAGCTATCCTCTCTTTCAATTTCCTTTCATTTTTGTTTCTCCTCCTTATTTTCAGATCTGCTACTAGGTTGCGTGGTACATTATTATGCCAGGTAGATAGCACTGGTGCTTGCTCAGAGAAAATCACTTGACGGAAAGATGTCCTCCTGGACACTAGAGTGCCAATTGCTTGGACATATCTATTACGGTCTGTGGTCAATCCCGCTTATGGACATCCGCGCGTCTCTGTAGTTTGTGGTCTCCAGCGATTCTCTCACATCATTCCCTCTTCCTGTGTGTATTATGAGCAATAGGTGCTCCATATGGCATAGTACCCGAAATCTCCTCCTCTGATTATACCCTATAATATACCATACTTCAAAACGTATGAATGGTAATATTTGAATTGGAGATAGTGTGATCGTGCGTACATTCTTAATTAGAATGCCACCAAATATTATGATTTTATCACGATAAGCAGTGATAGCGAAATTAAGAATTGCAATACATAAAGAATCGTAATGGATTTCAAAGAAGTGTTGTATATTTGTTACGGCGCCAACAGGTGCAGTTGGTTGAGTTGTGTAACAAAAGACACGGGAGAAACAGAATTCTAAAGGGTAAGCACTTGACTCTGTTTGAAAAGGTATTCTTCGGACCCTTAATAATGGCATGACCGAGACTAATAATCACAATGGACAAAATAGTCACAAAGGGAATCTTTGTGTGAAAAGAGGGCTTCCAGAAGTGAAAGTTACACACCCACGCACAGCTGTGTATAGTGTGAGGACAGACAGTCCACGGCGTGAAGCCGATTAAGTCAGTCCTCTTCTTCTGTTTGGTCAAAGGCAGATTAGAACTGGAGGGAAGGTTTGTCAGGTCATACTTAACGAATTAAGTATTATCGAGTAATTAGATTTCCACCTACAGTGACTCTAAACAGTGATATATTGGCTGGTAACTTCAAGTTTGATGTAATGATAAAAAGAAGCAGTCAATAGACCAGTTTGAAATGGGCTTTCCAGTGTCATTAAAACCATCCTTCTCATACATATCCACGCATACCCTGAGAGAAACCTCATTGCTCAACCCTGAGCTACCCATATTATTCGTTACAAACTGTAGTGTCAACGTAAAACAGTGGGCCACCCATTATAATTTTTCGTACCAGCATTTAAATTTCAATGGAAATGTCTATACTTGTACTATTTATGACTTGAAATAACACTTTGCTATCAGTATGCCATTAAAAGTAATTATTATCAAAGCAGTTTTAGGCTCTCGCATAGTGACTATGTATTTCCTTTTGCCTTATTCAACGTACTATGCCTTTACATCTAGTGGTGCTCGCTATGAGACGGAATCGGAGAAGATTGTTTGTACTATATTTTAGTAATTGGAGCTGTTGAGCTGGGAAAGATCATTAATGAAATTGATCATCACCCACATTAAGAATATTACAATTGCCATTATTGAGTGTTTTGCAGCACTCTAGTAAGGATGATACCTGAAAATGGATGAGAGAGGCCTCCAGATTACTGAGGCATTGCTGTAGGCTATTTGGGCAGCTATCGACACCCATAGGAAGAAAGGATGAATTGAGAGATCCGATGATCGACCAGATCTGGAGAGTACGGACGTGGGTATGGACGGACTCCCTAACGTTTCCACTGCAAAGACATCCGGCCCCATCTGAGTCCAGCCTTGAAAAACACCACTGGTGCCCAAGACACGGAAGCGGGTCCTGACCGTGCTGTAGCAGACCAAAATGAGGGAAGACTTCAGACGCTGGCCGGCACCACACATACAAGACTCTCACCTCGTCAGACCCCATTAAGATCCTACTATAGAGGTAGATCCTGATCGGGCTGACTCGGAACGAAACCAGTGAAAAAAAATCCTTAGAGAGAGCAAGGCACCGTCCATAGGCGAAAATGGATGTGAAGCGGATGATACGAACGGCAAATGAGGGACGGGAAAGACGTAGTATGAGGATGAGGACGCCAACATTTGCTTCAATGAGGAGGGAGATCCACAGACAACTCCAAGTCGGAGTGTGTGGTCGGCGGAGAACCCATGACCTACCAACTGCGCCACCACTTAACTACCTGGATGATACTTGTACAGTTTATAGTTAGTCATGCGGCGGTCTTGTATCGTCTGACTTGGAAACAATTAGTGACCACTGAAGTGAATATATCTGCGCTAATGTGTACTTTATTTGCAGTATTACCTATTTACTGTATACATGAATAATTTGCTGTTCTTAAAGTGATTACCTTTTCGTGTGTACTTCATTAGTTCAAATGAAATACATAGCAAATCCAAATTATTTTACTCAGTAAACAATATGATATATTTGAATTTTCAGTTCCTTTACCAATAAAGTGTAATGCGTGGGATGTCATTAAGTCTAGATGCATTATTTATTTACTGTAATTTTATAATACTTGGATTTGCACATTTTCTCAATATTAAAGTATAGAAAGTCTCGAATCTCCAATGCTAAAATAAAATTATTCTATTTCTCATGTCTTCCTCTCGAAACACATACAATACCACGTTATACAGCAACTCTCTGCCGTTGGAAATGAAATTGCTTTGGGTTCCCCGCAGCTGTTTGTGTACTGCCACTTTTTAAATCTTCATGTGACCTGAATTTGTCACCAAGATCATATTTTACTGTTGCTACCATGTAGATCTCTCGTAAGCTGTGTTTGTGACAAACAGGATAAAGGGTATAGAGCAGTTTGATATATTTACTGCTTCTCACTGCTCCAGTTAGGATGTCTATGAAATAAACTCTGGTGAATGTTCTACTAATAACATATACATTTGCAAAGAAAGGAATCTCTGCAATTCCTCGCAATGGTGCACCAGCCTGCAGTAAATTTTCCTTGCGTTAATCTTAGAAGTGAAGGTTAGAACACAACTTCATCATTTTAACTTAGAAATAATACGTGGTTTGTAGCCGCAGAAGGAACAAGATTTGTAAAGATAATTTGCGTTATTACAGCTGTAAATGTCTGAAAACATTCAGATATTATAAATAGAGATTAGTGCAGAAAAACATGTTATCTTAATGGGATGTAGAAACCATATAAGTAATGCTAATTTCGCAAAAAAAATGTTCTTCGCAGTATATAAACACGTTAGTAAATGTGAAATGTGAGATTGTGCCCCAGCACATCCTTGCCCGCATACATATTGCATTCGAAAAGACATCTGTGACATTACCACCCCGCTTGAATGTGTAGTCCATGGAACGTCTCTCCTACGAAGTCACTCTTACATACAAGTAGAAATCTCAATAACATAAACAGCAGTATAAAACGTAATATGTGTGATCTGTTCAGTGCTAAAAAGTATCTGCAAAGGTTTTGATTCGTTTTAATACAAACTATTGATCAGCTGTCAGAAAAACTAATTTATAAGCACATTGCTTCCAAATAAATGTCGAAAATTTGCGATGGCTATATGCCTGCAAACACTTTATTTCCATTGTGTCCTATTTTATAAAAATATAATTAAATTTCAGTAAGATGTTATCATTTTTGCCAAATGATTCCTGGAAAATTCTTTACGTGTTTATTGATATTAAAAGAGCAATTAAAATAATTCCTAGGATGCTCGTTTGACTATCAATGAAATATCGGCTTTTATGTCAGAGAGGTGAACAAGTCCTTTGTCCTCCAAGCTTCTCGGAATTAAATCCACTAGAGTTTCACTTGTAATGGAATTTGAAATTTATTTTACTTCGGAGTGCATTAGTCCAACTTGCGAAAGGTAGAAAAACAATGCAATATTCTCCAGCAAATCACAGCTCTACTGGAGTTAGATGATACGAAAACTTTTTGCTTTAAATAATAGTACCCTTCATTCTGTTCCTTATACTTTCAAAAACCAAAGGCTATAAAAGTGGTAGGAGGTAGGTGTTAACTGGAAATCAAATCGCTTCTAAGTTAATATTAATAAAATATAAGTTCAAAGAAGTAAGTAGCACCATAAGCTAGTCCACAAATTAACAATTTAGTATTTTCTGCTCAGTTTCCTTTCTGTTTATTTTTTTTTTCATTTACATTTATTTTTTTAATTTTTTTAATTTACGTTAAGTCATATCGAAAGATGATGAAATGGGTGAAATGATGCTCAAATGTGTCCAGGGTCCATGGAGCTTAGACTTACCCGATATTCGTCCATCAGGATAAGGGACAACCCGGGTAAAACCTTATCCAGGTAACTCACCCTGACCGAGATACGAACTCGGGACCTCTTGAACGTGAGGCAGACATGTTACCATCTACGCTACCGAGGCGGGCATTCTGCTTACTTGAACCGAACAATCACATCACTCATACATAGTAAAACAATAATAAATAAAAGGTACTATAATTAAATTCGGATTACCAATCAAGAGACGTTAAATTCATAGGTTTCGCTTCAGATTTGCACAAGAAGCACATCCATAAGAAGCTTTTCATCTGAATGCTAGTGAAATGGTTGGTAATGTACTATTTAGGTTGTTTCATAATTAACATCGGCTTTTGTGATTTTGATGTTTCGAAAAATTTATTGGGTTTCTTTGGTTTGGCAATGCCTTTTACAGGATATCATGGATAGAGTTGCGTACATTGCGAGCATGAATTGGTCTTCAGTTGTTAATAAACAATCACAAAATGGAAATAACAAAGTTTGCACTTAAGAGTCCTAAAACATTACTGGAAACAACAAGTTTATAAAGCCGCTACCGCAGTTCGAGAAATATGAGAAGTGGAAGGAGAGGGTGTGGCACTACGATGGTTCCAACGTTTCAAAAAAGGAGACGAAAACACAGAAGATTTACCGCGTTCTGTAGGACCTAAGTATAGATTATTGAGGAAACGTAACACGTTTGCTAGAAAATCCGCAAACAATCCATAAAATTCGTAGGCTTTCACAAGAACTTGGTACATCAAAAGATACCCTACATGGCCACACTATGACACCTGGAAAATCATACAGAAGCTGCAGATCTGTACCTAATGAACACACACCTCAACAGGTTGAACGTAGAGTGGATATCAGCTTATGTGTAATCCTATGGACCAAAGATTTATCAGGAGAAATGTCACTTATGATGAAAATGAGTATATTACCGAAACCCTGAAGTCTTGAAACGCTGACTTAATCCCCGCCAACCTGCCAAAGCCATCGTTAAAACATCTGTTTGGTTCCTAACTAATGTGTGTCTGGTGGAATTTTGAAGGTGTGATTCACTGGGAGTTTGCTCCAAATGTGTGAGCGATTAATGCGGATCATTATTCTCCACAAATGGAACGAGTTCATGAAACCTTTGGGCGGAGGTACCCAACATTAGTTAACCGAAATAGAGTTCTATTGCAAAAGAGCAACGCAACACTCTATAATGCACAAACAACCATTGATAAATTCAAGAATTGGGAGGAATCCAACTACTGCCACATCCAGCATACAGCCCTGATCTCGCAACATCAGATTATCATATTTTTCGATTCATGGCCCATTTCCTGAGGGGAAGAAATTTTGACATTGAAGCAGTGCAAGTTGGTGTTACCGAATTCTACGAATGAAAATCCAGATACTGGTACCATCGTGAGATAATAAACCTCGCTGAACGAGGCTCAAGACCATAAAATCTAATGGTCTATAGCTTGACTATTAGTTAATTGCTTGTCAGAACACATTTAAAATAATTGTTTTTCTTAAAAAGCTACATTACTTATGAGACACTATCTATATATTAGTTAGCACTAACTGTATAATTTTACAGTAGCTGTTTAATAGTGTGAGCTTAACTAAGAGATACATCAAGTGCTTTGAATCTAGGTCTACATAGTTGTCCTTGATTTGCGAAGGTTCTATTTCTCTGGAGATGTTTATGTAACCTGAAGTCTAGACATCCTCTTATGCACCAACTTAACTAACTTACATAAAATATACATATATTTATGCCAAAGTCTTTCTAAAAAGTTGTATAACTTCGAACATGTCCAGTAAGCATACAATACATTTTAAGTGGTTTTATATCATTTCTAGTCGTAACATAATTTGATTCTAAGTGTACAGCAATCGTATTCTCCATATTGTCACCCAATTATCGGAAGGCAAGACCAACTGGAGTTGGATAGGGGACAGGAGGCATTCAGGCCACGCCCACCTATTTATCTTGTAGCGCTAACATAGGGAATGGTTAGGAAAGTGTCACTAGGCACCGTACCGTCTCTTTCCCCTCCCCCTGACATCTGGAACAATCGCGATGATGTTCCGAGCCACAAAGATTCCAGAAACAGCGATCTTCCTATATAAGGGCTGCAGTGCACGAGTCAGTGCAGTTCTTGTCGAGCAGCCATGAAAAGCGCAGTGCTAGCGAACGTACTGGAGGACTGCGTACGTGTATCAGAGTAGTTGTACGTAATTGTGAGTGTGGAGTGGACCTGTGACAGACGTACTGGTGGATTTTAATTGTGTGCGCTACGTAATTCTATGTAATCGGCAAGTGTTTTAACTGTAATTCGGTGGAAATAAAGACTATTTTGAGTTTGTGCAATTGAACTTTTAATTACACGAACCCACAAAGTCACAATATTCTCAGATATCTGTATGTGATGTTTTTCAGCGCAACATACTCTTTTGAACTAAAAAGGTATTTTCCAGAATAATTGGCCGATATATGGCAGCACTTATTAGCCCTGGTGAAATTTCTTTAGTAGGCACTATGTTTTCACCTTGAAGATGTTTAACCTTAAAACGTGAAACTTTTATATCAGAATCTATCTCTTCTTTATTCTATTCAGCATACTGTTTAATTTCCCAGTATACCTTATACAAGCACTATGAAGTTCACTCTGAAGCACAATGGGAAATGAAAAGTTTTGATATAAAGACGAACCAGATTTTTGAGTATTTTTGGGGCGTAAATTTTAACTTTAAAATTTTCCATAATACAGCTCAGCCCTTTTAGTATACATATAATGTTTTGCCACCAGTGTATTTATATGCATATTCGTTTTACAATTATAAGTTGTAAATAAGTGTATCATAACATTTATGAATGGAGAAATATTGAATGTGCAGTGGCTTCGGAAATATGCAATTACATGCACTTCAACAGTCAAAAGAAATACACAGAAGAAGATGAAGCTTTTGCTAAAAATACTAAACAAGCATTTGTATAAAAATTTATATTTAGTGATGACTTTTCAACGTCTGTGTTCCGGTTTGTTTAAAAATGCTGCTGCATTAAAATGTTATAAGTGCTGAACTACTACACGAATGCATATGATGGAAATTATAACAATACCTGTGCATACTATAGCAAGCATATGGTATTTATTTAGGATATTGTAAAAAGAACAAAAATATGACGTAAAGTAGGTATAATATGCTTTATCTCAGAGTAGGAAATATAAGGAAACGAAGAACTCCAGCTGTTGTAATACTTAGAATATAGTGGCAAGTAACGTCCCGTATACCTGGAGTTCTTATCTGGGCCAGGATTCTGATTACCTAAACTGTTTTAAAATGTCTATTTTTTAAAATAAAGGGTTACAAAAATGCCTAAAAGGTCTAAATGTTGCACGCAAAGTTAATAATTAATTTGAATATGAATAGACAACCCTGTATTTAAACAGAAAAAATAGAAATAAGGATAATGATGTAATTTAAAAATATATTGAAATATTAATTCTTGCATGCCCATATTTAAAAATTTGAAAGTATAGTTAATAAAATAATATAAATAACTCCTTTAAAATCTTAGTTTATAAAAATTCCATAGCGAAAGAAGAAAACTTTAAAATCTTTGTCACGACCATCAGGATTAAGGGCAGAAGTAACATTACTCTAGTCCCTACTGGTGTAGAAAGGCAATGATATTGTCACAAATGACTGTATTAATTACACTCTGGTTACTCAAGTAGTAGGTGTGACGTCACTCCCTCCCTCCTTTATGACTTGATGAGTGGTCTTTGGGCGATGGACGCTCTCTCTTAAATTGACTCTAGGCTGAGCAAGATGTATCTGTAGACGACTCCACTTCTGGACAGGTAAATGGCCGTTATGGCCGCCTTTGTAATCTGCTTGTTGTAGTAAATATTCTTATTAAGTGAATTCCACATTTAATTAGCCTTACCCTACCTTTGTAGAAATGAAACCTTTATAGAAAAACCCCAACCTCTCGCCAAAGCATGTAGTTCTGCTATGAGTGTTTGCTCCCGTGTTTGACCTGACCACGTGTTCCTTAATTTTCACAAACTAAGATCAGGTCGTCACATATCTGCCTTATCTATAATTTGGGACAATTCATAACTATAGCATCTGCCCGCGTAACATATTCAACCAGCGCTTCATCCACAATCAACCATTTTCAGACCTCCCACAAACAATAGTGTAATTTTCTTCCAACAGTGCGAATAAAATATGTACAAAGTTAAGCTTATTTCCTAGTTGTAAACTGAAGTTTCCTTATGTTTGAAGCGTTACTCTTTTACAATTAGTCAAATACCACACTTTTCATACTCAATGGAAACGGCTAAACAAACACGCATACAGAAGGAAAATCAAAACATAACATTGAAAAAATCCTCATAAATAGAAACGTGTATAAAATGACGGAAATTGTGTAATAAATATGTCTTCTTTATAATATGGAACACAGGATAGGAATCTCTATGTTCTTTTAAAATACCTGAGATACAAAGTTAATAATTCTGGTAAATAAATGCCAATGCAAATAATGCAATGAGAATAATAAAAATGTGCTTAGTATAAATATTCCTCCTTTAAATATTAGCAAAACAGGCACTATTTTATTATCTGCTGGTCTTAAACATGTAACTCATAAAAAAGGAGGTAAGTATACTGTGTCTCAGGCAATTTGAATCCTGACGTAAGAGTTTGGGCGGGAAAAGAGACACAGTTGATATCGAAATTAAGGGGTGCAATGAGTGAAGAATAGTAATGGATTTCAAAGGAATGTTGGATCTTCGTGCAGGGGCAGTTGGTTGATTTGTGTAACAAAAGGCACGGGAGAAAGGTTTTTTTTAGCAAGAATCCTAAATGAATGATACTTGACTTCGTTTGAAAAAATATACTTCGCACCCTTAATAATGACATGACCAAGACTAATAATCAAAATGTACAAAATAGTGCAAAAAGGGAGCTTTGTTGAGGGTTTTCGAGAGCTGAAAGTGACACACAGACACACAGCTGTGCCCAGTAAGGACACACAGACCGTAGTTGACAGGCCATTAAGACAGTCCTCTGGTTCTATCTTGGTTGAGGGCAGAGCAGAAACGATGAGAAAAGATACCTGTCGGTTCATATGTAAAGACTAAAGTATTATCGCGTACTAAGTATTCTACATACGGTCACTATAAACACTGAAATATTGATAACCGTGGTCGGCAACTTCGAGTTTGATGTGATGATAAAAAGAAGCAGTCATTAAATCAGTTTGAAACGGGCATTCCAGTGTCATTAGAACCATTCCTTACTCATACATATCCACGCATACCCTGAGAGTACCTCATTACTCTACCCTGCGCTGCCAATCTTATTTGCATCAAACTGTCGCGCCAACGTGGAACTCTTTGTGCCACCCATCCTTTTTATAGCTTCACAGTGATAGTGAGACAGGCTTCCTTGATTGTTTCAGGGAAGCTAATGTATATTTTCTTTTATTTGAATAGAAAATGTAACAAACTCCTAAGGTACAGTACTGTGAGTAGTTTTCTGGTCATTGTATTGCGTGATTTATCTAGTTTCGGAGTGAAAAAAGTATGAAAATACTTCCATTCTTATAAATGCAATAGCCTCACATGTTACCTTTATCCGGCACATACTCGCAAATATGTCCTGTGCTCATGACTTTTAAATTAAATACAACAGATGTATACATTAGTATACACCGTCAAATTCGAAGTATTGCACACATATGACCCCTTAAGCCTCTTCAAATCCTTTAAGGGTGGTTGCTATGTGATGGCTTTGAAATTTTGTTCTCTTTCATGACCAAGAGGTAAGGAAAGAATGATGACTTCTCCTTTGAAAAAAAGTGTATTAGACAATTCTCACAAACAAGAAGGAGTCCCTCTGAAATGAGTCCCTCCAGCGAAAAATATACATGTCACAAATTGTTGTGCTTTAATTGAATATAAACTTCTTTTGCATTGCGATTCTGTGATAAAAGTCACAAATGAATAAAGATGACTTCTAAGGAAATTCACAGAAAATTCAAAATATAAATTCCGTTTGTCATATAATAGCTTAAACATAGAGTATTTTAATGAAAGTCTTCAGACCTATTTTTGGAAAATCAAACATTTCAAAATATTTTGCATGTTAAGGAGTCTGAGGTGAGGGATAATCCTGAAAATCTTCAAGCTGCATCTTTTGAGGATACTGAACTGAAGTATGAAGTTTAGTACATATTTCACCGACATTTGTTTTCCAATTAGCTGTTCTCAGACAGACACACATATGGTCGTTTGTGTAATACTGCTTTCTTGGATTCAAGGACCTCAAAATAGGCATTTCCATTGAAATCTCGGAATCGAATTTTTGGGTGGAATTCAGTACTATCCCTATTTACTATAAGTACAAGTACAAAAAGTAAAAATGCATATATGATAGACAGAAGACAGGCTCAATTATATTCTGAGGCTATTAAATAACGCTATTAGTGTTTAATAAAATGCAGCCTAACTTATATTTCTAAAGAAGAACTTGAAAACCTACAGACAAGAGACATCTTTATCGGAACGACCTGTAAGTCTCGAGGTGAATGCTGATTAAGATATTTTTATAGTACAGAGCTGCTTCTGATGATCTGATATTTATGATTGCATTTCCTGTGAATCTCGCATACCTCACAAGCTCAGAACATTATAGGCAATATAAAAACACTAAGCTTTTCATCATCGAGCACACCAGTGCTTCCGCCGTAATAAAACACTACCAAGGCAAACTGCCTAAAAGAGGCAAGAGGCGAATGATCGTGCATTGTTTTACGGTGCTCTCGATTTATTGTTAAGTTAGCACTGATGTGTAGTAGTAGTGTTGTAAAACTTAACGTGGGCACAAGTAGTGTCAAACATGTGGCGAATGGAGTCAGCTCCGCTTTGCTGTTTGTAACAGGATTTACAGAAAGACTATAATACAGCACCTGTTCTAATACAAGTGAATGCTCCCGAAAAAGGCAGCAGCGACGGCCAAGGTTTTCGGGAGGCAGACGTCAGTCAGGCAGTTGGAAAGATTAAGAAACACAGGAAAAAGCGGGAGAGCACTCACCCAACGGAAGCAATAGAACCGTTGTCGAGAGTTAACCAGAATTTCCTTGATGTCTGCTTTCTTTCCAACCGTCCAACATTATGGATTTCTGTGACATGCGACACTTTGCACTGATGAATAAAGTAGCTTTGGGAGTAAAAGCTATAGGAAATGAATGAATTAGCGACTGCATGTTTCCTACAACAAGAAGTGCCGTTTCTCAAAGAGAGATTGTGATAACATGAGTGCTGCTAGTGCTTGAGATATTGGAGCACTCTTCCGTTCGACTTCCAGTGACAGAACTGTTTCAAGGATGAGGCTAGCGTGCATTCTTCACAATTAAATGCGTCGCGAAAAAATAGAATTACCGGTGAACAATCCCCCGGGAGTCCTTTGTTTCTCACACCTATGCATCGTATCTATGACCATCCCTAAATTTATCCCAAGGTTTAGACTTGCGTCTTTGTTACAGATATTTATAAGCTCAAAATAATAAATTATTTGTTCCAACATGGATATTTCACTCTGAGCTCTAGTTGCATGTCAGCTAACGTGGAAAATCGAGTGTTTTGGAACGCTAGAGTCTTTCCTATGCCGCTTCTATTTCCTTGTTCCGAAAAGCACTGTGCACACCGGAATGAACTGTCACAGATCATGTGGTCAGACGTTTTCGTATAAAGATACCCAGTGATAAGGCTTAGTTGTAATAAAACAGGTATTCCTCCAACATTTGAAACTTACATCGCGTATGCGAAACTGTATCTGCATAAGATTTATTGTTCTACAATAACAGCTAAGTGCTAGTAACTTTATAAACCACTTGAACTTTCATGAGCTGTATGCGTTACTGTTTTATGTCACTTGAGGCACGGTGCAAGTGAATTTCTAACAAGCCATATACTTTATAGCCATGTTAATGCAAAACTCGTCCATTGTGAAATGTTTACGATTCCGAAGTTCAGCTCATCTTACGACAGCCAGCTTTGATTACTGATGTTTAAGATGTGTACTCTTGTTATAGTTAAACTCCAGCCATCATATCTTAGTTTTCATGGCAATTTAACCGAGACTAGTGACGCCATCCTACATTGACTTGAAGCTATGGACCATTTGAGGGCGTGCTTACAAGTTGCAGTCTACTAACGAGGCGAGCTATTGGTTTCCTATAATGCTTATTTACTTAAACTAACAGAAACTGTTTTATCATATCTTCCACACAAACCTGGGTAGGCGGATCTCTTATTTATTTAAACTCAAGCCTTACAGATATTCATTAGCTTGTGTCAAATGGCAGCACTACGTGAGAGGCTGAAGCAGCCCCTGTCACCTAAGAACACTGAGACGACATATAACCTGATATCAGAAAGGCATTGACATAAACGAATAAATATAAATAAACGATAGATTTACAAATAAAAATAAATGACGTATACCAGAATAGACATATGCCATAAAGTTTGCATGTACTCCGGAGACCGTCACAGTGACAAGGCCACTCTACGAAGGTCAGTAAACCCCTATAAACAAACAACCCTACTCTATTGTCCGTTTTGCCCTCAAGAAAAATTTGGCGCCTTCCAGTCGGAAACCTGCCCATTGTTAAAATCCCCTGTGTGCCTCTGACAACAGGCTATAAGATTTGGACCGACTCGCAGAACTCATGCCTTAGCATAAATGTTTGCATGCGGACCGTTAGAGAAAGCGTCTTTGATGTAAGGTCCGAAACTGGAAATTCTCAACACTGATCTCAAGTGGGGATAGTTAAAAGCCAATAGAAAATTGATATTTATTCATTTGATTTTGCAAACTCCGAGAAATACCTAGAGTGGGGGTAATTCAAAGGGATCGCTGAAACTAGGTTTTGCTAGTAAGAACACTTCGGTCCTGAGTTCTACGTGAGACGGACGCGTATTCGGCGCCGCCTAAGAACTGTACTTCCGCGCCATGCACAGAGACAAAGCGCAATGTTTAACAATCTTTCCAGTGAGAGTTAGCACAACGAGTAATGTATTGGGAGGAAGATAAGTATATCCAATTCGACTACGCAGTGCTACTGCCTCCGTGTTTCACATCGCGATATTGACAGTGACGCTTAACTCAGCAACCACATCGACGACGACTTTACGGTAGCGAGCGTAGGAGCCTAAGGACTACAATAAACTTCTGTTGACCAGTTCCGAGGCGTCATCATTAACCCACAACCAGTCAGGACGCACCCACTCCTGAAGTAGATATGAAAGATCTCATACGGGAGCTACATGTCACCTCGAACCGATTACAATTTACCTTTCCTTTACCTCCTCATGCCACCGATCCTTAATTGTGAGGCGTTGAGCACAAGGGAAAGCTCGACGTGGTTCACAACGAGCTGGACCGCCTCAAGGCGAAAGGGGAGGAGTAGGGATACAGGGCTGGAAGCTATGCTTCACCGTGAATTTGATGTCAAAATTAACGGATATTGATTTTCGGCTTAAGGGGGAAGGGAAATGAGACAGTAAGACAATATTTAAGTGAAGTGCCAGCACTGGGTTAGGGATGAATATGTACATGACAGAGGTGGTTTAGTATTTCCTTACATTATATCGACATAACTCCCCACACTCAACTGTATATATATATATATATATATATATATATATATATATATATATATATATATATATATATATATACTCACGTTCTACTATGTAGATTGGAATGTTTAATTTTCATTCCCATATGGTACTGATAAGTTAAAATAAATATAAACGTAATGCAGCTGCAGCACAAATATCCACCCTAAAATGCCTAGTTACTTTCTTTTCATGCACTAAAGTAGTTGCCATTGCAGTATTTTAAAGGCTAGATCTTCTTCTGGGAAAAAGTGTTCCTCCAAAGGTCAGTTCACTACTAATACCTCCACGTTCACACGAAGAAACACATTATCATAGAGTCAAACAACAGTGATTGGCGTGCTTTGCTGTCAAACTCGCAAGTAGGGTTCATAGCCCTGACACAGTTTAAACATTCTTTCGAAAACCATATAAATGGTGTATGTTTGGAATAACTTGAAAATGAAGTTTTCATATTTAATTCAAAGATAAAGTGCTACCGAGTGCACTGAAATGAGACAATGTTTTTTCTGGTTTCCTGTAGTTCTCTTTTTATTCTTATTTTAGTGTGTGTTAATGGAATATCTTCATGATATGTGTTCCACACGATTTGAATTCAACTCTACCAAAACCGCTCTATTCATTAGCCTAAGAATTGAAGGCAAGCCAAGGTGAGCAGCAATAGGGGAGAAGCGGGGGAAGGATTGCACGTGAGCGTCTGGAAGGCATGCTTTGCAGCGATCCACACCACCCCTAAAGAAGTCTTCTCCTTATTGCTTTGATTTCGAAATCTAGCACTGAAAAATTTACTTATGAACACAGATTGACTTCAGAACCAGCAGCGAAAGAAAAGGGAGGAGTGATACAGTTTTTAATGTAATATTGGAACCCAGTGGAGGCTTCTTTGTGTAGCAGCAGTTTAGTATTTCCTCAATAACAGAAACTATTTCGCTTTACATCGGCAGAATTCTGTGCACTCATATGCATGCTACATATGTAATCAAATGGAATATTCTAGCCTATCATCGACAGGATTACCTACGAATAGCCGCAACTCACAGAAGATTTGTCGGTGGCGTACCGGCTGAATATTGATTTTGATTTACTGCAAACCATATGATTTGAAACACATGTGTCCCATATTAAACTGTTCGCCTAACACTCATCTATAAACCGTGAAAGCTTGCGGTTTATTTATTTATCATCTTGTATATAACAATCGTTTTAAAATGCAGAAACTATATTTATAAACGCTTATAAAGATATATACTGCACGTTAATCGAGATAAACATTTGTAAAAGTGTCCTATTCCATATTTTATGATAACCCAACAATCTTAAGCAATAGTCGGATGTTTTAGGAGCTGGTCGCTAAGTAATAATTTTGACATTTCATATTTTCACACGGTCCGAACATAAGAAACAAATGGCTTCCCATTTGAGAAAGGTATAACTATTTGAAAATTCCAATGAATAAAAAGAAATATATTAAGAAGGGCGATATTTTCAATAAGCTTTGCGATTTAAGGGTTTCCACATTTGCATTTTACACGCTTTTTTATATCTCGTACGGTTTATCAGATATGCAAACGCGTCTAGAACAAAGTTTATTTCGGAGGCTACTCATAGAAAATTTAAGATATGCATATTATAAGTCATGAAAATTTCTTAGATAAGTGGTATCTTAATCAAAATCCTTAGAGATATTTTTGGGAAAATAACAATTTTCGAACATTTTTCCACGTAAGACGTAGTATGGATTTGGCGAATTTCTTGAAAATCTTCGTCTTGCATCCTGTTGATGCACGCACACACACACAGCCCTTTTACAAAAAGCTATATTTTTCTTTTATTTTTCCCATTTTTATTCAGGAAGTAGCTAAACATATTTTCCCTCTGGTTATTTTAAATACTAAGTAGACAAGTAAAAACAATTCCATAACAGAAGCTGAAATGTTGAATATTGCAGTTTTTCTTTATCTTCTAGGAGCAGAGTGTAGAAATTCATGGAATCTGTACAATTAAAGAACATAAAACATTCAGATTCTCTTCCTACTTAATACTTTAATTCTATACAACGGAGCTCACAACCGAGAGAATAATTTGTTTTCGTTAATAAATACGTTTTTGGAAGATAAAACTCTTGTGGCAGGCACATTCTGTTTTCATCTCCGAGTACGCAGTATGTTGCAAGCGAGGGCTGACATCATCATGTTTAAATCACTGCACTTTCTCTTCACAACCCCTGCGAATGTTTCGTTAAGAGAATAGAAGCTCAAGTAGATGGAGGGCTTGCAAGCGTGTGTTGCCATAATGGCCTGGTGCAAATAACGTGTACCGTGTACAGGTTTGTAAACCCTAGAGAAACTGACGCACTGCTCGTGTTAATGTCCCCTGGTGTTCTTCATAACCTGAGAAATTAACGTCGTGCTATGAAACCATACCTTCTCTGCCCCATTTCAACTACACAATATAAATAACAAGTAATTATCACGAGCGTATACAATGGTTTAAAGGGATCAATGTTCGTCTGAAATTTCTCGATTATTTACCACCTCTTAGGTCTGCGTAAAAGAGTGCGACTACCGAAATAGGTGCCAAATTGCCAAATATACGTTAAGCATATGAATTAGACAATTTTAAAGTACAAACTTAAACTATTTTATAAAAACCCTTATGTGTGTATCCATATGACCTTCTCTACTTCTTGCATAGGTAAATAACGTATCAGTTAAGTTTGAAGAAAAAAGGTTGTTGAAGTTTATGTCACTTTTTGTACACAATTACGTAGTATTTCTGCCATGTTTGAATGCATAGAGTTTATAGGTTACGTGTTTATATAAACATTAATTTTTATGGCATATGTTCAGTTTTCTAATACAAATAGTACACACGATATATTTTGAAAGATATAAAAATTTAAGTTTAATGAAGTGAGATTAATATGGTATCTATCCAATAGTGTTTATGTGTTAGCTACTAATTACTGTGGAAGGACTATGAGTATTCTACCCTATAAAATTATTAGTTTTTAAGAAGTTACTAATACAATTATAAAAATTGCGTGTTTTATTCAAATAGCCACTTTCTATCGTGTGCTTTTGAGAGGTGATAGCAGAATTCGAAACAAAATACTGAATAACTGCGTCTTATGGAGGAATTTATATATGGAAAAATAGTACGGCAGAAAACGAGGTTAAAGACCAAGAATGTATACGGCTTTCCCCTTATACCTTCAGTTAATTATTGGTTTCAGTAGGTCACATGAAGGAAAAGTATTTTTCCCCACAAAGTTTAGAATTCGTGCTATTTTATTTTAACAAAATTTTAATGTTTCTCAATATGTTTTTAAATTTTACAGATGTATTACATTAATGTGAACAGGTCTTTCCATCCAAATACCGAAATAGATGCTGAGCAGCAGGAAAATAACGTGGAGAGCCGGGACATATACTAAATAATATTCATTAAGGTCAGAAAAGGTGTAACTCTTAGCGTTATAATTTTTACAACAATCTATTGTAGTTTTCATTTTTTGTGCATCCATATCTTTAGATTATTCCATTTTATGTGCCTTTTGGTATAAATAAATTAAATGTTGTGTAAGTTAAATATCAGATGCGCTTTTGTTTACGTCCTTAACTGTGACGTAATGAAGAAAACATTGTACTTCTTTCAATCGCATGCTTCACAAGTTTCAGTGTAAAATTTATTTTATTAAAAATTACTGTAATTAAAGTACATATCTAGAAGTTATTATAATATATTTAGGACTTTGATTAGCAGATGATCAATTTTAAAATAATTTCCAAACAGTAAAATATAACGAAGTTTAATGTTTTGGTATTAATTTAAAGTTTTGAAGGGCATTTCCCATAAATATACAATAAACTCTGATTGTGCATATTAAAATTTACAATGAATCTAAATTAAATTGTGGATTTTCGAAATTTATAGATGGTTAGTAATAACATCATGTCTGTCAATGAGGGCCACTTTTATGCTCAGACTACTTTGACTACAGTATATGGCCTGCATAACCAATGAGCCAGCACCTTTAAAAATATAATTTTGAACATATTAAAATAAAAATGCATTTTTTTAGTTTGGTGCGCGGCTCTGATTCTTCAGCGGGCTTCTTTAAAAAGTTTCATAGCAACAAATGGGATAGATTTGAAGTGGTGCAGGCTGCTGAGGTAGAGGATTGCACTAGGTATGGGGATGTAACATAACACAAAAGTAAAACAAACTGCATTTGATATTTCTTCACTGTGTCCAAGTAACAGAAGGTAAGCTTACCCAAGCAGAAAGGAAGTATCAAACCCCAAGTTTCCTCCCTCTCATAGAAAAATTTCAATCTTTATTGCGGCAAAAGATTGAGACATACAAAGAAGTTGGATAAACTTATATGAACAAATATTTGTAGCACCTCAAAATTTAGTAGAAACATACAACAATACCTTGGAGCAGGGTTTACCAAATATTTCACAATGAGGATACATATCGTCACTCTGACATACCTCAAGAGAATTAACCATGGACAAGTTACATAAGTTTAAGATAGGAAACATAAATTCACAGGCACATGGCGCTCAGATCACCTCAGCTTTCAACCACAGTGTTTAACTGAACCAACCTCTATTTACATATTAATATTTTATGCAATTATATGCTAAAAGATTTTCATTGTTTCATTCATAGTTTCTTGGCTAGAGATCGGATGTTAGACAAAATGCCTAAGTCATAATTATAAGTTATTTTTAGTTTTATGTAATAAAGTTTCACACATAGGGTTTTATAGTGTAAAGGTAATTTGTCCAATTTCTGTGTTTTTTATTTGTTTTTTTTTTTGTTAATACCCTCAAATGATTATTTTCTGCTTTTGAAAGTTATCTACGCCTTAAATAGAAATAAAAGAACTAAAACTATTTATTTCCGCTGACCAATGTTTTCCACGACTCAAAAATTTGTTCCTGGAAGGGTATTTATGATTGTGAAAGCCTAGCTGGCTCAGCAAATGTTGGAAATGAGTATACAGAGTAAACATGGTCATTTACCATTTTTAGTGCAAATATGGTGGCAGTGTTATGTGACTTCTTGATATTTGCTTGGAAGGTGACAAACGAATTGAATGTTGTGAAAATGATGAATAAATTTGCGAGGGAATTCATTTACGTATTTTCAACAGATAGTCAAATTATCTTATAAAGTGTGTGAAACGTAGTTGAAGTACGCTGAAAAGATATATTTTATCTGAATTTTAAAACGTTGAAACCCAAATCATATCTGCGTCGAAGAATAAAGGCAGGAGGACCAAAAGCGACTGTCATCTCCATGTATGCAGTTTCCCAACGCCAATTACAGTTCTTATTTAATTTCTATAGTACCTTTATTGCCAACGGTATTCCACATACAGGTATTCCATCTGTATGCTCAGATATGCATTAAATTGAGTGTGATTTAAAGGTTCATTTCGTTTATGTAGCAAATAGTAATCCCTTAAAAGTTTTTTTTTTTAAATTTAAAAATAAGAAATGACTTCGGTGCATGTGTAGTTGAAATGACTTGAATGACTTTTAGTCTATTTTCAAATTTGTTATTCCTTGCTCGTGGTTGTATTACCACGGTTTTATGTCACCACCGTATTACCACCGTTTATATAGGCTATAAACACCTGTTGCATGAAGTACTTTATGTTTACAGCAATTCATATTCAATCACAAGAATAAAACTGACTTTTATGGACTATTTGAGTTTCTAATTTTGTACTGCACATCACCAAAACGGTCACTAAAGGTTCATTTGTTACAGCCTATCTATGAATTGACAGATTTCAGCATTGAACTTTTTATACACAGACGTGGATATAAAAACAGATATTAGTCTGTATGCAAAGTCTTCCAAGCGATAAGAGTAGCTACAAAATAAGAATGAACATAGGTTGAGCGGGCGACAACCTCTAGGTCTCAACCTTGCTAGGTATCAACCTAGCAAGTATCATACAGATACTGAGACTTACAGTGATATAATGCTGACAGAGAAGTTCACTTAATATTTCGGCAAGAGTGTGAGAACATATACAATGATTATGCATAATCTGAACCTTAAAACCTTCAACTGAAGAACAGTTCGCTTACATAGCTATCGTTCATATGCACACAAATAAAATGATTCAAATGAGATGCGTTTTACAAAATAAGGTGTTTGCTACAGTGAAACAAAATAGTGACATTTCAACGATTTGTGAATATAGTTTCTATTTTATGATGCCATATTTGTATACTGTGTGTAATGGACTTCAAACCAAGTTTTGTTTCAATTAAATACTTAATAAAAACGGAAGATATAGATGATTATTTATGAAGCACTTTTACACTAAGAATCTCATGTACTAATGTTATGCATTTTGCGCAGAAATTTTAGTCTTGCAGCAGCAATATCGCTTCTTTCAAGCAGAAATTTGCGACCATCATTTGTTCTATATTTGAATCCAAGAGATTTCAGAATATTATGCATAGAAGATACAGAATCCGTATATTCTATTTTACCCCTCATTAAGTTGGTAAGCCTTTTGGCAGTTGGATATTCAACCTTATCATATAAATCATAAATTGTTCTACGTGAAACAAAATTTTGAAAATTGTCTAAGTTGGTAGCATGTTTTTAGCTGTCCGATGTTTCCCTAGAGATCTAAATATCTCGTAATTTGATATACTGTTTGCCTTCTTTAACAATGTTCGTCACAGAATGAGCACTCACCTGACAAGCTTGTAGCATTAATTCTCGACTCTGAGCGAAATTTGTACTTTCGAAAACGCCTTTAATTGGCATTTGTTTGAAAAGGAATACAAATTAACAGGAATATTTGTAGCCTACTTATGTAAAATCTTATGAGTTGTTTCACAGCTACTACTAGGCGCACCAGTACTAGGCTTGCTAATCGGTATATTTTCTAACTTTGAAAAGCACGTGTGCGCTCACCACTTTATTGAATGAAGGGTACAAAATGCAACTGCAGCGTAGCAAGTGTGCTTTTCTTTACTGACAGTTAATGATTCTTTTCTTTCTAGTCAGGCACCTTATCGTTCCTTATCTCCGAAACCAGATGTGCTACAAACATGGGGTTTGGACAGTAATCCTAAGAAAAAGTAGCCCTGTAACATGGGGAAAGCAAAATAGTTCTTTAGTTGGTATCTTTAGAGCGCGCAAAGAAATTAACGGCATGCTTCGGCAAAGCGAGCCAGTATGCGTGCTTAAGTGTACAACGTTGCATGCACCGTATTGGCTAGTAGAGATAGATCAACCACACCTAGTCCTGCCTTATGTTCATTCCTATTTTGTAGCTACTTAAACTGTGTCATTACTTATTTGTGAAAACCAGTCAAATTAACTTCCTTTTACTTGTATGACATGAAGCATATAACTGATCACCTGTTAAGCAACAATAATTGCCCTGTATTTCTCTTTCAGTGGGCATTACAACGTACTTAAACAAACCTTAGTCTTAGTTAATATCCCGAAATTTATGATAAATTTATTTATTACAGGTATATACGTTATTCACATACTTTCTTTTTCATATTTTCTAAAGTTTGCCCAAAATACGCAGTCGCCAGACGGATTCGAACCACTAGCGGTAGTTTGGCAAAATTTTGCTACAGCCAATCAATTATGAAATTAAAGTCTGCAGTTAAAGCTTTCTAGTCCGAGGTTAAAACATATTATGAAGAAAATGAGGGACATAAGCTGCTGGAAATATTGACAAGGAACCTTAATTCATATCGAGGTCATGACATTGGTGTAATTTAAATTAAGTCATTACTCAGTGTCAGAAAAACAGATATATTCTGCAGTTTCCATTTTACATCTTGAGAGTCTGTTTGCCGTATTCTTTTTCATTTTCATAGGAGTTCCACTCTGCAAAGGACATTTAATAACATAGTTGGAATGATGTTGAAACAGCTCGGGTCTCAGTTGAGAGTTTTATGTCATGTTTCTGTTGTGACAGAATTCCAACTTTTTCTGAAGAAAAACAATTGTCAGCTACGATCACATAAATTATTTTCTTTATATTCAGCATGAAATAAACATTACAGCATAAAATTTGTGCCTGCTCTTAATAACCTAAAGTATTTTCAACTCTTTAGATAACTACAGGACATGAAAAAAAATTCTGAAAATCATATAGTATGTAGAACGACAGTACCAAAATAAGTATTTTGAGGTTCGAAGCAGAAGGTCGCCGAAGAGTTTTTACTGCGCTCTCGTATCATCTTTGAAACCGTCATGTTAGAGCCTCCGATCATGGAACCTGTTTGTGATGTGTCAGGTGTAAATATACCACACCCTTGTAGAATACTAGTCACTAGCAATAGATGCACCTGATGTTCAACGCCACATTTGAGTTGTGTAGCCTACTGAGTGGTGCTGTAATACCTAACGCCCGTATTGTTCAGTACAAATTACACACGTGAATTGTCAATGTCTCAATTTGTATCAGTATTTATAAGGTGGGACAGTACGTGCACACTTGCATTTTATTCTGACTGAACTATAGTTTACAAAGTCAGTTTTGAATTATATTCCTGAAGCACTCCGTCATTATTCCTGCTGTATCTGTGACCTATCATTCTGAGCTCAATATTGAGTTTGGTATTGCCTTTCTAACCTGCAAAATGCGTGTACGCTATTTGTTTCCTCAGACTGTATATAAGAAAATAGCAAAATAATTTCGGATAAAGTCTTTTCTGATCCGGAATCTCGTAAACATACAACCTTAAATATTTGCAATAGTTATTTTATCCTTTAAAGTTAAAGTTTCTATATTATTTCAAATATTTCAGAAAGATAACTTGAGCATACGTTGATGATTCATTCTGAAATGTAAATTAACAGTAACAGCACAAATTAGGGAGGTAGAAGTAGAGGTACGGCACAAACGGAGGGGTTCACACTCAGACTATAGTAGGACTTCGTAGATCAGACATCCGGAGGGAGAAAACAGGCATGAGTAAAGTGCCCGTGTACCGTAACTTGGATGAAGATACGCTGACCAACATGGGAGTTCGAACATGACCTGAAAAGTCATCATTTCCGTGCAAGGTGTTTTTTTTATCAACTGTTTTCCTGCGGGGACAGAAGAACTCAGCGCTGTCCCTACGTCGAAAACGCAGCTACACAGACCAAATTTCAACACAAAGTAGCGCCATTTTTGCTCCGTCTTCAATACTTCACACAGGGAAAGACAGGTCTCAGATGCAGGGACTGAAGGTTTCGGAATGGAAAGTAACCACCCCATCATTCACCTAATGACAAAGAGAAAGCTATTAAAAAAGAAAACAAACGAGTCACCCCACTCGGTAAATAGAGAGCAGTGACAAGCCATAATAATGTACCAGATGGGCATGTTTCACTTTAATTTTCTTTAACTCCTATTAGATACCAGCTTAAATGTTTAATGATTGCATGAATACATCATGAAAGCTTATCAGGGAAAGTGATAATGTACAACTGTTTAAGCATTTTATTGGATTTAGGATGTAACTTGTGGCATCCATAAAATTCCATAATCTTAACTTTCTATTAATAGGCAAATATCTTTGAATTGCATGGAAGGTGTACATTAAAATTTGTTGACCTTACTATCTTTATTCCTGCGAAATAACTGTAAGTTAGCGAGCACTGCTACGTAAGAAGTGTCTGGAGAGGTGACAACGATGCTCTCTTTCTTCGGGCACTTTTTTATTTATGAGGTTCCGTACTGTATTTTCATCAAATTGTTCAAATTTCTTTAAAGTTGGGATTTGTGAGAACATTACTACTCCAATTCCTAAATTTTTGTTTGTTATTTACGTCGTCCAACGTTAAGTCATGTCGGACGATGAATGGAATGGGTGAAATGATGCTCAAATGAGCCCAGGGTCCATAGGGCTTAGAGTTATCCGACATTCGTGTTTCAGGATAAGAGAAACCCCCGGAAAAACCTTATCCAGGTAACTCACTCTGACCGAGATTTCAACTCGGGACCTCTTGAACGTGAGGCAGACACGCTAACCATCTAGGCTGCCAAGGCGCCTCTAATTCCCAGGTTTTATATGTCATGACCACAATATAACATTTACCCCTCCCTCTTCTAATTGTTTAACGTGGAAATTTTACTATTTCTCACCGATTCTTTCTCTTTCTTTCTGTCTCAAGTCTTTACCCCACTTTCTTTTCCTTCACAATTTCCTCCTGTTTCCACTAGGCTTGTTCTACATCACTCTCTTTCCTTTGTTATACTGTAGCCCCACAACAAGAAGGCAAGCTAGAGGAATGTGTAACGTAATCACTTTTGCTGTCCCAACGGTGTTTATGCTTGCCTTCCCATAATGACAAGGATGCTAGATTCGTTTAAAATACGCCAGTGTTGTCACATAACTCACCCACGCGTAATACCTATCACTACAGTTACTGCAACAAATAGTAGATCTGGCAGCAAGGGTGACTCATATGCACTCTCATACACTGGTTTCCTTGTAAACAGATGTACTAGCAGAGCAGATGAACAGTTCAAGCCCCTCTTCCCTTCATTCGTCCCTTGCCTTCTTGCCGTGGGTATACAGTACTCACTGCATTTTCTTCCCTCAGTGCAGGGTATTTGTAATGCAATGTTCTGTATACTGATATTATGAACCAACTCTTTTGAGATAAAACAGAAACGTGTGCCGGTTCACTAGGCTTGCAATGCTATAGGAACTGTAAGTATAGCTCCGTTATAACCGCTTAACAAAGATTGTTATATCTACTGTATACCCACGACAAGAAGGCAATAGACGAATGAAGGGGAGAGGTGTTTGAACTGTTTATCTGCTCTGTTAGTATATCTGTTTGCTAGGAATTAAGTGTATGAGAGTACATATGAGTCACCCATGCTACCAGATCTACCGTTGTGGCAGTAACTGTGGTGATGGTTATTGTGCATGGGTGAGTTATGTGACAACAGTTGCGTACTTTAAACGAATCTAGCATCCTTGTCTACAGGGAAGGCAAGCATAAACACCGTCGGGACAGCAAAAGTGATTACGTTTCACATTCCTCTAGCTTGCCTTCTTGTTCTGGGTCTACAGTAAATATATATCTTATGGTGTTTTGATTTGTATATTCTAAGACAGGCAGTGACACTGGCAACACATGAAATGCAATAGCTGGAAATGGAAACTTTGGAAGGGGGCATTCTGAACCTCAGCTAAGAGCACCTCACTGGCAATCTTCAGTTACGACTAAAGAGTCATTCTAGGGTGAAAATAAGGTATATAATGCAAATTTACAGCCTGTTTTATAGTTTAAGGGTAAATGTACGGACAAACGAACGTTAAAATCCTCACAACCGGAGCAGAGCATGCAAGTAGGCTCCCGGCCCTTTATGTTTCTACTGTGACTACTACGTATGTCATAAACTCCCAGAGCTATTGACCACTCGGAGGTAGGTCCTGACTGCATAGCCTGACCGTTGCTAAAAAGGAAACCCCTGGTCCTATAACCCTCAAATAGATGACAATAAAGGAAATGAGGGATAGGAAGCTTACTGTAGAATAGCAACACTCCAGCATTAATATGTCATTCCGGGAAAACCACGGAAAAGCATGTGTCAAAGTTGGGGGTCGTCAGGGACTGAACACAGAACCTACCGAATGCGAGCCGAACATGTTATAGTGGTGCCACCTCCCTCACTGTTGTATTCAGTTACATAAAGTCCTCCAAATTGAAAATTATTAGAATAATTTCAGTTGTAGTTTAATTATGTGTATGGATAGATTACGGATAAAATCAGTTACCACACCAAAGTTCTAGATTTCATCAACAGAGATACCCAGTAGTATACGCTCACTACTTTTATTCTCTGGATAAATGTTCCCTAGCACCGATCCCTTCAAATTATCTGATGGAAACTCTGGGCACTGAATAGCTGTAGTACCTATTGCAACCTCTGGTGTTGCAGGGGCCTATGCCTCAAGGGAGCCATCTGAGTGGCTTGGCTTCGTTGGTACACTCTCTTGAGAGAGTGAGAGAGAACGTGGTGGAGGAGCGATTGACCCAAATATACACTAGTTTTCGGCTAGATAAAATGGCACTCCGAAATATTGCTATGCACTTAATATCGCGTAGACCCTGTATTTTGCAATTAGAACAGCCATTGTGCGGCTGCATTAAACGATCACACCAACCCACGCTGTAATGCAAGTGAGAATATTTAAGCAGGAAAGCAGCTTATAGCAAATGTCAGTTCTGAAATGTCTAAGCAGGTGAATTAAATATCGATCTTGTTCATTATCAGTATGTCATTAGGCCATTTTTATTAGTTACTTAAAATAAATTTATGTGTTCGTGCTTGTAGGATAATCTGAGAAATGATTCAGTGATTTTCACTATTATTAGCATATTATTTTTCTGTACAGAATAGGTTAATTTATTTAAATATTTTTGTACTTCATTTTAAAAGGGATTAGCATTTTAAAAATATAATTATGGAAATAATTTAATTACAGTATTTTATTAATTTAGAATTTTTTAATAATTAAAGGATGTTAAAATTTAATTCTTATTTTAAAATTATTTTTAATTTGTATTTAATTTATATATTAAGATGTTAAGGTTATGAATTATTTTAAAATGTTCCATGCAGCTTCTTCTTTAAGGATTAATAACTCTTGGTACAAAGAGGCAAATATGTAAAAATAAAACATATTAAAACCTATTTATTGTCAAGTATTATTGGTATCATCGAACATCCTAATTTCACTAACGTTAGATATTAGATATTAGTTTAAACTTACCCTAATTTTGTTATGCATTTGGTATTTTCATCTGGCAGACTACAAGTAGACTATAAGTAGATTGTAAAGTTGTCCATAGATGCAATTGTCCTTAAATATTTTAGTATGAATGTTATTTTTAACTAATATGTCAAAAATGGTGGCCCTTATGAGATATGCTAGCAGAAGTACAAACTTTCTATTGATTTGCAAATTATTTATAGTATTTCTACAGACAAATTTAGTAAACCAGGGGAGTGTGACATTTAGAACAAAACTAAAGAGTGGTATCGTGAAATTAGCTTCCCAGAACCGATGCTCGTGGTACCCTCTGGACGAATTAAGCAAGATCATATATCATTGTTCTCTCCGGCATGCCCACGTCTGCAGCTCTTTACATCTCTTACGGGCCTCTCCACGGAAATTGGAGATCGTGTATTGAAGTTCATTTTACTAATAGGCTGTAATTACGTGCAGTCCGTTGTTCATAATTACTGTAATGACCACAATCATGCTATACCGTATTCTAGCCACACATTTCATGTACGATGTGGGTGCTCTTTTAACATCCTTGCTTTGTAACCTCAGTGGTTGCACTAAGAGATTAAATTTTTCCCTCCGAATTACGAACTATAAATGCAGTTCTTGAGCATGACTTGAGAAAACGTTTGCTCTAATTGCCATTGAAGAGGAAACAATATATACGAGCTAACATACCTGAAAGAAAATCTGCTAAATTCAAACCTTTATACATATTTAAAATTAAGCACCACAGACAATAATCGAATAAATTAAAGAAACCTATTTTCTTTGAATAAATAATCTAATGTGTTCCCTCACATAGCTATATTATATTTTATTATTATATTTTCTCATACAAACTATTCTTAAAACGCTTATTCTTCTATCACATTGTCTTAATGGAAATAAAGTTACACAGAAATGTTTTATTACATATTTCCTTACATATACAAACAGTTTAGCAGTTGGAAACGTAGAGTCAGACTGAAAAATTCAATTCTATACCCGGGATTTGAACCACGGATCACCTGGTTTCCGTCCAGCCGCACTACCATTGTGCTACTATGGCCAACGTGCCGATATGGCATTAAATTCTCCAACTGACTCGTTTTCCCGGTAAACCACATAGGAGTTCTCATAAACACATGAGACAACTACCTTAATGGCGACTTACTACATGTAAGTACTTTAAGGCCCGGGTTTTTTATAGTAAACCACTATTAGGTTAATTAATGGAAATTAATTATTCTTTCACACTGGCCGTGTGTAGGCTAAATTGTGGAAATGTAGAGTACTGAAAAATTCAATGCCATAGCCGGGATTTGAACCACCAATAAATTTAATGTCATATTGGCACGTTGGCCATAGTAGCACAATGGTTGTGCGGCTGGACGGAAACCAGAAGATCCGTGGTTCAAATCCCGGCTATGGCATTGAATTTTTCAGTCTGACTCTACGTTTCCACAATTTAGCCTTGACACAGCCAGTGTGAAAGAATAATTAATTTCCAGTTTAGCAGTTATCCAAAACTTCTGCCGAGTGAGGAGGACTTTAGAGATTATTCATGGTAAATTTAAGATATCATTTATTTTGTGATACAAATATCTTAAACACATGACATTTTAGTAAAGTAGTGAGAGAGTTGTTGATAGAGTCAAATATTGCGAAATATCTTTCATAATTGCGATGGAAGATATTGTTGGAGGTCTTCGTATCGCAGCTATGAAACACACTAAGCTCCACCAATTTGGTTTTTAAGCGAACTTCCGTTCTGAATTATACTCTTCACAGAGAGACAAACCGACGGACACATCGATCGCCCCCCCCCCCCGACAGACGGACATACATTCTGTCATGAAAGTAGCGGGAATTGCTCATATAAAAATCTCGTATAAGAGGGGACTTGAAATTATTGCTGTCGCTAAGTTCTTTCCTCCATACCACGCGGAGTTTGATTGTCATCTGTTATCCAGTTCATTTACAGGGCGCCATTTTTTATTGCATCTCAAGGGTGTGTTACGATTTTACAATGAATAAAATATTGAACAGGATCTGTCCCAAATTTTGCACTGAAAAAGGTATATCTTGTGCCGAATTGCTGAAAATGTTACAGAGCTCTTACGGTGAAACGACTTTATCAAAAATACGTGCGTATGAGTGGCACGGTGAATTCAAAAGTGGTCGAGATGTGGTGGAAAATGTACCTCGCTCTGGTCGACCATCAACAGCTTCAACTGAACTGAACATCGCTAAAGTGAAGGACATGATGTTTGAAAATCGTCATTTAGGTCTGAGAGAGATTACCGCTTAACCTTCTGTGTTCGATTCGCACAATTTTAAACGATTTCTGGGCATGCCATTTGTTGCCACTCGATTAGTTCTGAAAGACTTGAAATTTCTGCAAAAAACGCAATCGCGTAAGGACAGCTGAAGATGTGCTAGAACGAGCCAGCTCCAACCCCATTTTCGTGAAACGCACTGTAACTGGTGATGAGATGATTTAACACACAAACTAGTCAACAAGGTTCCGAGTATCACCTTCCAACTGAACCGAAACCCATAAGCATATGTCAAAATCAATAAAAATTGAAAGATATTTTGACAGAATGTTTACGATTATCGTGGGTCGTGCACTCCGAGTTCTTGCCAGTAAGTCAGACGTTAAATAAGGACTATTTATCTGAGCGTTATGCGGCGTTTGAGAGAACAAAGATGGGGGAAAAGACCAGATTTGTGAAAAAACTATCTTATGGATTCAGCACCACGTAACGCCCCAACTCGCAAGACTACCGTTGTGAACGTATTCACCCAAAAACTAAACAAATCTCATCGAACAACCAGCGTATTCACCTAATCTGGCTCCAGCCGACTTCCTTCTCTTTTCAAAACTCAAGTTACCACTTCCAGGCACCCGTTTTCAGTCAATAGAAGACATAAAGGAGAATTTATTGAGAAATCGCAACATATCTTTGACTGCACTAACAAAATGGCACTCTGTAAACAAACTAGATGACCTATGACCATCAAATTCCGCGTGGGTATAGAGGAAAGATGTACCAACTTAGCGGAAACAATAATTCGGAATACCCTTTTTATAGGAGATCTTTATATGATCAATTCCCGGTCTTTCTTGATACAGCAGTACCTTATTGTAAAAATATCCTTTTGGGTTCAGGGTGCTTCAAAACTTATATTTCTGGTGAAATTTCAATACGGAACTTTATAGTGGAATGCAATTCTTCTCCACATAATTATTATATTTGAAAGAGAAAGTAAAACTGCCTCTACGTATAATACATTTAACATATACTGTCAATGAATGGCTAAATAAGCACATTTAAGATCCAACGTAACAAATAACACTGATACTGTGCTGCTCACTACTTTTTCCCTTATAACTTACAAATTTTAATTCCATAGAGCAAGGTGGCGCCTCGGTACGGCATGTGACTCTCATTCGGGTAGTCCTTGGTTATATTCTCCGGGACCGATCAACCTGACTGAAGGTATTTTCACAGGTCACCTCGATCGCTAGTCGAAAGTTGAGTTGCATTGTTTGATCCGTTAATTTTCTAATAATCCCTTTTGTCATTACATTTAATTTCCTTTTTCTTTACCATCGTACCACACTGATCAGCCTTTCTGAATTGGCAATGCCTAAGGCGTGTTTGTTTGTCGACTCGCTAGTGACCTAAGGTACTGGCTTATATCCTACAAAGAGAAGCCTAATATGCTGAAAAAGAAGAATGAGTTTAAATTCTACAAACTTTCGGGCCGAAATATCAGAGCACCTTCCCTATGAACAAGAGCTACTAAACAAAATAAACACACTCATGATTTCTAATCTGAAACTTAGGCAGCTGTAATGTTCACAGCATGCAATAAAACAGCTAAAAGTGTAAATGTCAGATAATTTCGCAAAAGTATAACACAATCAATTAAGTTTAAAACATAATACTTCTACGGATACAGGGTTCCGTAGGGGAGGGGATCCGTCCCCTTCAGCTGCCGTGGTGCGGGCGCTGCGGACCCTTAGCACTCGTGGTAGCTCTGACATTACTAGAGGAACCTCGGGGCGAACATTCGAGTTCCTCCCTCTGGGATTTGTTCGGATTGGATTGGTCTCGAGGGGGCAGTGGTTCCCGATACCCGTGGGTGATCGGGTACGTCTTCGGGCGGGGTTGAGGGAAGCCATTAATATTCCCGCGTATTAGCCAGCATAGCTAGTAGAAGGTGTGCTAGATCGCCAGGCGGTTCCACCGAGGTCATATCAGTAATCTTCATCCTTTTGGTGTTGGCGCGCGTAATTGGCGTATCCGCTTCCATCCCGTCTTGTGTCTTTGGACCAGATGTGGGGGGGGGGGCCTTGTTAGTAACCCAGGTCTTGCCCTATGGAAAGCCCCAAAGAAGATGCCCATCACCCTTTGGGACAGCTCGGATAACTCCCTGGTTAAAAGAGGTCCGGATCTTGGCCCTACGGGTCCAGGACTGATGGGAGTAGAACCTCTGGACTCAACTATGGATACAGAGTAGAATACAGGATTATGAAACACCTGGTTTTCTCTCGGAGAAAGCTAATATAATCACATCAAAGTCATCTGTGCCACTGCCTTATCACTCTAACAAAACAATAATAATATTATCATTGAATGAAAAACATTAACGAAGAATATGTAAGTATCACAAGAACTTTGGAATAATATACATCGCATGACTATAATTACTACTACCGCCGCCGCCGCCACCGCCACCGCCACCGCCATTACTACTACTACTACTACTACTACTACTACTACTACTACTACTACTACTACTACTACTACTACTACTACTACTACTACTACTACTACTACTACAAATAATAATGATAATGATGATGATAAGAAGAAGAACAACAACACCAACACCAACACCACCAACACCACCACCAACACCAACACCACCACCAACACCACCACCAATACCACCACCAACACCAACACCAACACCACCACCAACACCACCACCACCACCACCAAGACGAAGAAGAAGAAGAAGAAGAAGAAGAAGAAGAAGAAGAAGAAGAAGAAGAAGAAGAAGAAGAAGAAGAAGAAGAAGAAGAAGAAGAAGAAGAAGAAGAAGAAGAAGAAGAAGAAGAAGAAGAAGAAGAAGAAGAAGAAGAAGAAGAAGAAGAAGAAGAAGAAGAAGAAGAAGAAGAAGAAGAAGAAGAAGAAGAAGAAGAAGAAGAAGAAGAAGAAGAAGAAGAAGAAGAAGAAGAAGAAGAAGAAGAAGAAGAAGAAGAAGAAGAAGAAGAAGAAGAAGAAGAAGAAGAAGAAGAAGAAGAAGAAGAAGAAGAAGAAGAAGAAGAAGAAGAAGAAGAAGAAGAAGAAGAAGAAGAAGAAGAAGAAGAAGAAGAAGAAGAAGAAGAAGAAGAAGAAGAAGAAGAAGAAGAAGAAGAAGAAGAAGAAGAAGAAGAAGAAGAAGAAGAAGAAGAAGCAGCCGCAGTAGCAGATTTTAGATCACCGAACACTACCTCAGCAAACGTAATCTCTGAAGTCTATTCCTGTGAACTTGAAAATATAAAGAGAAACCACTTACACCGCTGCCAAAATTTAGATCAACATGCCATCAATATTGGTGTGCAAAATATTGGTTGCAGCCAGCCAACTTTTGTGCTAAATTCAACTGAAAGTATAGCGTGAATTTGGATCTTAAATATTTAAGATTACTGTTTTGGAGCAACCAGAAATTTGTTGTATTATCTAAATAGGTTAAAGACAGCAATAAGCTAATTTGTTCTTACAGTGTGCTCCCAAATCGCCCTTAGGTTCTGAAGGTTATATCTAAAATTTGTGCATGGTGCGTCAGGAATTTTAGTTTGAGTGATGGTGAAAAATATTATGTTGCATTACTCCAAATATCAATAATACAAAGTGCAGCTATGTCTGGAAATGATTTCAGTCACTCCTATAAAAGGTACCCTGTTGCTTTGAATAACGTTGTTGACTTACTAATTTGAACCAGAGGCTCCTATATCTGTTGTTCTGCTAAAAACTTAAGTTAAACAACTGGTTTATTAAAACACTGACAGAATAGTTTACTAAAGTGTCACTAGTTATATTTTAAATAATTTGTATCGTATGTAGTCTGATTTCCCATATGCATCAATTGATTTACGTAAGAATCTTAAATAGCAGCTTCTGTGGCTTTGACATCTTGTTGAAAAGCAGAAAGTACAAAGTGTCGAAAATGCTTTTTGTTGTCGAATTGACACTGCACTTTATTGACCAGAGAATATCAAATAGTGAATATGCATCCAAACAGTAGGTGCACTATTTTGTACATAGTTAATTCTCTATCGAATAACAAAAATCGATTCCAAAAGCATTTTATTTTGCACGCAAAGCATTCACTTAAAACAAAAATGGAATGTCTTATCAGCCATTATTTAAAAAAGTTGAATACTGATCTGCAGTAAAACTTTCTGTTGTCAGTGAGGCACTGTTCACCGGATGTGTTTGCAGTCATAAGGTTAATGAGAAAGTAATACATATTTGGAATATTAGAAATACTTCTGATGTGGATTGGCTTAGTACGTGGTGTATTTAAAATATGGTGGATGTTTTATCTTTCTTCTAATTTGCTATACAAAAACGTCTTTAATTAGCAATTAAGTCGAAGGTCAACAGATTACAATAAAACGCGTTTCTGAGTATTTTACATCAGAGGAAAAGTGCCCTCTTTATTGGGTAAGTAGGGGAGTTGCCGTTTAATTTCCGCTCTAAGATTGCTACATTTACGAAGTTTTGCTACTTCAAGCTAACGAGCTGTGTTTACAATGAAAATAAGCTTGGAGAATTTCATCACATTTAGATCAAGCCAACCAAGTTGAATTGCCATTGTTAAACTTTATACCTCCATAACCAGAGAGAAGGAAATAGTTTCGTTTGCAAAGGAATGGAAATGCAGGTCATTAACAGATAGCACAGTAAAATATATTTTCATTTCGAAGTGAATTGTAAAGCTCTGAGTTGAGAAAAGTGATTCTTTACATTCTGTGCCGGTATTTAAACACATAGGAGAACCACAGATGAGCGAGCATGTTTGTCAAAATTTATAGCGATTGCGCTATCGTAGTTATCAGAAATTGGAAGGGAATTTCGGTACCTAAGGGCACAGTCGTCTATTCTGGTAATGTGAACCGCTAGGAGAAAAAGGTGAGGTGAAGGACACAGAGCAATAACAGATCTTAGGTGGGGTCCCAAACGTCACCAGATATTATATCCTGACGTCGACAGGACACCCACAGGCTTATCTCTTTCTATAGAGAGGCCTTTCATAACGGCCTGTCGCACACCGAACGACAGAGAAGACGCTTTCACAAAGCGAACTCGACAACCACGCCATCCTCTGTCCACTCGTTTGTTCCTTCCAACCAACGTGAAGCATGATGGGCAGGACTATAATACACGCCCCAGAAATCTACGAAAATTACAATCCATCCCCCCTACCAAATAGAGAAAGCCACCTAAAGGCTTAGGTCAGAACGGCTGGTCCAACTGAATCAAACCCGGGATTTCATGAGTGTGAGCCTCGATTATTACCCCGTGATCATCTCATTTGATGTAACGGTGGCACGCCACTGCATTTCCAAGAAGCTTAACATGGTCATACCTGCTATAAGTTCACAAAGCGAGTGCTTCTTCAAGATGTTATTATAGTATCGTTCATCAGCTCCGCAGAATTAGTACTAAATTTTATATGGTTTACAAGCTTTTGAATAAAACCTACTCAGACAATGCATTGCTTGAAAACTAGATGCTCAAAAAACTAACTCAATAAACAATGTGTAAAACTCTTAAATATATTGCATATGAAGCTCTACTGAAATTAGAGACGATGATATAAAAGAACAGTATAAGTTGCAATGCGAAGACCACGTAGAAAAATTCTGAGCGAAGTTAAACCCTGAATGGAGGTATTTAAGGAAATTGTATAAAAATTTGGAAGAAAATCAAAAATTAAATTTTCCTTGTTACTGTATTCATATACCATAATATCATTTGGTGCATTTAATTTATTATTATCGGCAATATTTATCACTTTTTGCAGCCTTTGAAGCACACTTAAACACCATACTATAGTACAAGTTCTTATTTTAAATAGGATATTTTACATTTTTTAATATTTTTCACTGCCTAAAATGCTCCACTTGTTAAACTTCTTGACCAATTAGCTTCTGACTTTCAGCAAACCATGAGAGGCAACGATTCTTGAAACTTGTAACTATGTTATTTTTATTAAATATTTGCATACCCTGATAATCACAAAACCGAAAAATGCAAAGGCTTATTCTTTCTTTCTACCTCAGCTTCTTTGGAATTTTAAAAATCCAGTCTGAGGATTATAATTGTTTATTGAAAGCAAAATAAAATGTTTAGTAGTATGTAAAACTATTTTATATTTAAGGTAATTTAAATTAACACAAATAAGTTAATTAAATTCTTAATAAATATCCCATAAATAGGTACAACAGTACCTTTAAAGTATTTAATATGATTGTGATAAAAATATCAGATCTCTAAACTGGGCATTTAGTTGCATTGTCTTTAGTATCCGTAATGGATTATTAAAACTTTTTGTGAGCTGTTTTACATTTGAATTATGATTCTTAGTATTTTAGTACCGCTGATTTAAAAAATTAACTTCGCTTTTCTCCATCAGATCAAGTTTTCTGACAAATCAAGAATGAAGCTTTCACAAATTTTATTTAAAACAATTACATTAACATGAATTATTTAAGAGTTGAAAATGTACTTTTATGAGTTTTTACTGCCAAATTTCACATTTACATTCACTTCATGAATAACACATTAGTAAACTCTTGTTCGTTTTGTATCAAATGTTGTCCCATAGAATTTTTCTTGTGTTTTCCGTAGATTCCCTACACAGCATTCAGCAGTAATCTCCAATCTTTGAAGTATTCCATCGTCTTTGGTATCTCCTCTTCATTTTTCTAATATCCTGGTGGAACTTCTCTCCTTGTTCCTAACTTAATTTTACAATGGTTGTCAAGAAATACTTTCAAATGTAAAGATATAAAGTGTAATTTTAGAAACATGTTGCATATCAAAGTTTTTGTTTACAGTTTTGACACAATTAGGATGTTTATTGTTTCCTGAAAAATTGCTCATAACTTCTTTAAATGCAATCCAAGGTTTTTATTTTTAGAAGTCATAGTAGCTTCAAATTGCCTGTCTTTAGTTAAATCTCTGATTTGATGACCCACAAAGATTTATTATTTAATTTTTGCTTCAGAAGCAGCAGGAAATTTGTTGCTGAGATATTTAAAACAATCACCAACTTGGTCAAAAGCTTTCACAAATTGCCTCATTATACAAAGTTTTATATGAAGAGCTGGAAAAATATTTTTTCTTAGGATATACTAGGTTACCCCTTATTATGTACTTACTACCTGGTGTTAAACTTTCTCTTTCGGACCATTTTCTTTGTTTCCAATGTCTCTTGTCCTATCCCCCTCGCACAAATAGCATGGGTATTTTGTGAATTCTTGTTGTTGGCCTAATATCATACAGATTACTTTCAAATCTCCAATGAAGATCAACATACTTCATTTTCTCCAAAACATACTTCAAAGTTGCATAGCTCTCTTTCAATTGTACTGAGTGTGCTATGGAACTGAAGCAAGAACATTACCACAGTGTAGCAGCACACCCTTAAGACTACTTGTACATGAATCGATAAGTAACATCCAGTCATTTGGTTCACATTTAGCTCAACCTAATTTACTTATTAAGTAGGGAATATTATTGCAGTAAGCTAGGTTCCCTTCATCACTGAAGTACTCTAAGATAACTTTCTCAAACTCTTCAGATATAAGTGATATTGAATCACTGTTACTGCCTGCATCTGAAATAAGTTCACTAGTGTCTGTAGGTGGCTTAAGTATGGGAATACCAGGGCCATGAACCACTGGTCTCATAGCAGATGGCAAGTTTGGGTGTATAATTGCTTTTTGTTCTTTGCATAAAACCCATTACATTGCATGTACACAAGTAACAGTCAGTGTTATCGTTCTGAGGTTCACGCCAGATCATTGGTATTCCAAAACATAGTGATTGTTTCTTCCCCTTTGTCCAATTTTGTGAGTCTTCAAAACAAACACTGCACACAGTATGAGGAGCCCAAGATTTTGATCTACAAGTTAGATTCCGAAGTACATCTATTAAACACTTTTATAAAGGAGGTCATGTTTATTCTCTGCTTCTTCACAATAAAACTACCACAGATAAAGCAACACGAATTTGGATTATTAATACAACACTTCTTTCCAATATTCTGTGAGAAATTACGTATGATAAAAAGAAGAAACTGGCGTCTACCTTACAGAACAATTATAATTATGGGCTGTATAGACGAATTCGCAATACAAAATGGTGTAAGCCCCTTAGGATGAACTGCCACCTACCTTCAAAGCAGTCAACCTGTTAATTTAAGTAGATTTATTCAATAGATGGCATTATTTCAGTGGTGTAATGGTTTATGATCACAAAAACAGCAAAATAAATAAAAAATTGAAAATATAAATTTTGTAAGAAATGGTATGTGATACGAGTAAATGTACATCATCTTTGGAATCTGGACATGGAATATACTATGAAAAGACGTCAAAACCTAAAACAGCAAGATCATTTTTGATCTATGTTATTTGCAAATATAACCGAAATTAATGTACAAGTACTACAGGAAAGAAATATTATTTACTGATGTCTTATGCTCTTTCATTTTCGTTTCGTTATTGATTTCGCTAGAAATAGAAGAAAAGACAAATAAATTATGTCTTCAAGTATTTCCTGACTTGACAGTAAAATATCCTAAGCGTTGAAATGTTGGATTCATATGTGCATATTGTGGATAAGTCTATAAAATGTTCATTGCTCATTATGATTTGCAGCTAATGAAAGTTCGTGTAACAAATGTCTTTTTTTAATCAAACCACTATAACCGGCTGTTATTATACTTCAAACTCATGAAACATATCTTTGTCATTTGAGCAATACATTCTGTAATATTTGATTGTGTGTGGTAGGATTTAATTTCATTGTGCGGAAGCATACCATATGGCAAACAACGGCTGAGAGTGATCATTTGTTTACTTCCGTTACGATGTTACTACAAATGGAGGAGTTTCTCGTACAGTGGAGTAGGCATCTCTTCTGTTTAAGTGAGGACAATACCAAGGCAGAGAACCGCCATCTATAGAGCATAACTTCTCTCGGTCTAAACTTGCTTCGGTTATTGATTTCCTTGTTAACGTTAGGGAATAGGGATTTGGAGATAACATAGGCGGCACATTGTGCAACCTAGAGTCTTAGGAGATTATGATATGCTTCTGGATCTTGTGCTTTGATATATGCAAATGTGGAAAGCTTCGGCAGGTATTATCGTGAAATTAGTTTATGCATTTAGTATTTCTGAATATCATGTGCTTTAATGGATCTTTGAGTATTGAATCTCAAAAGAATACCCAGGGTAAAATGACGAAACTATGCCTTGGTCCTTTAAGGTTGATTAATTATTATTTGTAAGACTCTAAATTTGGAAATTGGTGTGCCCTCCTGTTAGGTGGGGATACTGGTGAAATATATCAACGTTTGCATAACGTTTACTAAGTGACAGTAGGTATTAGCTACAGACATAAAATATCAATTCTTAGGTACATTCTTGAATACCGACTCTGTTGCTAGCAATACGTTATACTTAGGTAACCCAAGGCACATTATAAGACAGACCAAACTATTTAAATTATACTACCGCAACTTTATACCCTAAAATACAATTCCTGGATGTCACCGGAAATATATGATTGGAGCCCCCTGAACCAAAAGATAGAGCAAAACCTATGTGTAAGTATGTGTGCAAAACATAACTTAAGATGCAGAATGCCATGAATGGCAAACTTAGTATTAAACTTCAGTATCCTCCAGACATGAGATACATAAGTGTTCAGGTGAATTCTCTCAATACACATTATCATGGAAGCTTTTAGATATATTTTATTTTCTCATAAACGGCTCCATCAAATTTTATTAAAATAACACCATTTAAAATACTTTCATTAAGAATAATTTAGATTTTTTAAGCTTCTTGGAATTGTCTGTGAAGTTCTCTGCATTCTGAATGACCTTTGTATAACTGGTATATAGCAAAGACAATAAAAGCTAGTACACATCAAATGTTCAACTAGTTGAAGCTTATTCAAAATGGAATATTTTTGACGTTAACATTTTCTGAGATATTTTCGTTGCTTTGAATTTTAAAATGCTTTTGCATTTCTCAAGTAAAAACTTACTGTTCCCTTATGTCTTTGTTCATCTAAACAGAACGGAATTTCAAAGGAATCACACAGGGACTCTTCTCTTAAAATGTTTGACTACTACTTAACCTATAGAGGGTGTAATAAAGCTATTTCTATAAAGCTTTATCTCATGAAATATAAATTGGATATGTAGTTTTAATAAGAATGGTTTGCTGGAATATGAATAAAGATAGTCATACGAATAGCATAATCTTAGAAAAGCAATCAGAGATGTCCATGAAGTATCTTCTATTCCAAAACTGGGTGCACAGCTAACGATGTTATTACAGGTTTCGGAATATGAGCACATGACTTCTCGGATAGGTAAATTACTTAGGGCACGAATTCCTGAATGGGAGGTGTGCAGCTCAAGATCCTGTCAGCACCATTCTCCTTGACTGAAATTTCTAAGGCTGTCCGCAATATTCATATCCAACATCAGCGTCCAACGTTTGTGATGCGTTATAGGGTTAAAACGCGTGCAGTAGAGCACTGTTTGCTTTTCATACTAGAAATACATACTTTCAGGAAAGCATCTTTAAATATTACACTGTTAAGTAGTAGAAACGGTAAGGAGTGGATGAAGGGAGGTTCGGAGATTCTCGAAACTTTTCTCTCATAGGTGTTCTGTACCGTGCTCTGGGGTTAACGAACAGATGCTTACCTAGAAAATGTCCCGATTGCTCACACGATGAAGCACAAGAGTTTCCATGCATATGAATGGCTTCTTATTTAGTCACGGAGTTTTAAATTTCAATAAAACAATGAAAAATGACACGATTCTAGACAGCAACAGCGTAAAGAGAAAGAAGTTATTCAAAGTATTAGTAGAAGAACGTGAAATGCAGGAATACAGATAGTGTCCATACGAGTATGTCCTAATGAACAACATATTACTAGACTGCCTCTCAACAGACAAATGAGTTTACATAATATTACACACACACACACGCACGCACGCACGCACGCACGCACACACACACACACACACACACACACACACACACACACACACACACACACACACACACACCTTTTAGTCTTCCTGAATGCTAAAAGTTGATGAAAAAGCCCATTGTGTCGCTTTCTATGATAGTGTAATTAGAGAACAGAACAATCGTTAAATAATTATCATACTTGCTATTTCAGTTCAGCGTATCCCAAATATCTGTACTATTATTTCAACAAATCCATCCCAATTTCATACTTTTTAAAAAGAAAAACGTCTATATTTTTTCTGTTTTCTCAAACATGATTAATGAGTTTGATGAAGTTACAATGTGTTAATGATAATTATAAGGTAAATAAAATGCATTATTTGAGTATTTTGGCAATCTCCTGTGAAGTCATCTTCAGTTAAAAGGAATTTTGTACAACCGTATGCAGTAAGAAACAGAAAAAATGTATTGCAGAAATTATATACATAACTAATTAAAATATACAATTTATTTGAAATAGCCTTTGCGGCTTCAGCTGTTTACGAATATATCGATTGTTATATATTTCAATGTTTCTCTACCTTGTCATTTCAAGCGGCGCCGTTATTCAGTTTTTTTCCTCTCGGTGTCATGAAAAGATGAATGGAATTTCAAAGCCAGAATTTAGCTAGAAAATATTAAATATTTAACTCTCCCTACTTCCATTTTTCTTATAAAGTAATCTGTAATGCGATTTTAGGTCCACGTTATCCTAATTACCTTGGATTAGATAAAAAATAAGCTTTTGCTGGAATTAATTGAAGTTAAAAATAAACAACAGTAGGTGGTACGTACACATAACATATGTTTAAATTTATAAAAATTGCTTTTGAATTAAGGAGGAAGACATACTTTCTTACCTACGTAGAAGTTACCCTAATTGGTTTTTGAGTAGTTTTACAAATTACGAGGTTTCATTACCTGTATAATAATTTAAAATACTAAAACATAAGGATATTCTAAATGTAAGTTGTTTTCTGATTACAGGATGGGCTTATTTAAAAAAACTAGTCTATGTTAAGTTTGACCTCAGCATAGGCGTGGAAGTAGCACAAAAACATTTCAAATGTGTAAATGAAAACGGAACTGCCGCATCATAGTGTGCCACACAATGTCTGTAGTCCGGTATATGCACTGTTTTATGTATACAGTGTTATCAACAGTAATCTGACTAATTCATTTCATTTCTCAAAAAGAAAAAAACTTTAATGGGATTTAATTGACTATCTGAGGATTGAATGGAAAGTTTGTAATAAATAAGTGCAATGAAGTGCTGGCATATTGAGTTAATTAATTGAAATGATTGTAGTACTGTTTCTTTTCACTTTGTCCTTATTTGAGCTGTGGTATTTTTGTGAAGCTAACTTTAAATATTTATGAAGAAAAAAATGTCGACCACAAACAATTACGAGATGATAGTGTTGTGAGAGAAAGAGACATATGCTAGGGAGCTTATAGAAAGGTGGGCAAGTTTTTCGTTTGGAACATTTTCGTTTCGTGGTGTCTTATTTTTCAAACGTGTTATGACTTACAGTGTCATATTCGTATGAAAATATTTTTCTTATACCTTGGTATATTAGCCTCCATACGTGAAGACCTTAAAACATCTTTCTTTTCGGTCAAATTTGCATATTCCACTCCATTATTATTTACAAATGGTAAAAGATCAATAGGGCACGACATTTCCCTGATGTAGGGCATGAAAGAGGCTTCAGTGAACGATCAAGTTTATTTGAAGTTGCCACACATCATGAAGGAGAACTTGGAAGGACTCCTCCTAAGGCTACTATTGACCGGCTTCATCGACCAAGACTCTTTGTGTTAGCAATTCGAGGTTTTTGTTTCCCTCTGCGGTACCTCCCTTCAAATACGTTATGGAACAAAGCAAAAAAGAATAGCATGTTCAACCGTAGACTGTAGTGACCTGTATCAAAATCTCCTTGTGTGCTTTGATGGATATGAGGTTCAATCCTTCCAGATGTAGGGCACCGCTGTTTGGGCTTCGCAATATCGACCTTGCCCTTCTGTCGTCTTTTTTCGCCTTCCTTCTTTTCACGGATGCAACTCTTACATGTGCTTTTTATCTTCTGTTTTACAAAAAGTGTACATGGCGTAACTCCGCAAATTCGTGTATATGCCTTAGCAAATGGTTTTGGATTCATAAGTGTAAATAAATATCCATCCGACGGATACTAAATGCTTCGATCTGTTAGCGTACTATAATTTCATCTTGTAATGGAAGCCAAGTTTCAAAATATCACTCCATACTTAGAGCTTCGAATGCGAGTTGGAAGGCTCTAAACTGACAATATTACATTTTATTAATTTCATAAACCACTGTAGCATTTGACCGACATTTTATTGGTATGTTCTTAAGATACTGCACTAAAACTATTGCAGTTCAGTCACTAGCTTAAGCAACAAACTTTTAAGCATACGCTTAAGATTTTACATAGCTTTAAATAAAATATAATTATATATATTAAGATAATTAAATTTATATTTTACCACAGATGACTCTGTATATTATATTGCGACTCCTGGAAATTTGAGTACTTTATTCCAAGTGGTTCCTGAGATTTGGAGGAAAATGCAATGATATTTCAAAATTTCAAAAACACCTAATTTCGAAATTACTAAAACTTACCGAAAATGTACTGTTGTTTACTCAATAATACCCGGTACTGATTCCTGTGTCTTTGTTGGTTTTCAAAAGGTTCACTTTTATTTACTTCATAATATTTTATATAAACTTTGAAGCAACTATAGATATTTCACAACTTACTAACCAGCTAGTCTAAATTTGTTGTGTACAATATCACGAGCCACTTGTTCAACACAATGCTTATATTTCTTTGAATTTTTATTTCCACAATACTTTCTATTTTTGGAAAAAATTCGATTTAGAGTCATACTTCATTTTACAGAACCAGTGTACTTGGCTGATCTTGACTTTTGTTGAAAAAATGTTGAAACTTTCACATACAACAATGTTTATAATACCAAAAGCTTCATTTTGGTTTCAAGAGTGATACATATAGAAACAATGTAATTTTCCATTTGCAATTCTGCTAACTACAGACATTTATACATAAAAATTGCCCACTTAATCACCTGCGGTGCCGCATATAGTAAAAGCGGACGTTAAACATTACCTACACATACCCACTTAATTTGATTCTTGAAGAAAGTTAATTAACATGTCTAATGTTTCAAATACTACAGAGCATTTAAAGATAATCTTATCTCAAGTGATTTTTCAACTGATTTGTATCTTATTTTATTATGAAAAGTGAGTATATTAAAATGGGCTGAAAATCCGCAAAGGTAATACGTGTTTCCTTGCGTTCTAATTTCCCTTTATGTTCTTTCTGCGGCTTCGTTTCAAATAAACCACTCTAGTTACTTGTGCATTCTCCACAGGTTTTGTTTTAAGTTTCCCGATTTCCCAGCAGACACGTCTGCAGAAATTTTCCGCGAGAATTGTGCCCCCGTTTCTCATAACTTACCTCTCAAGACATCCTGAGGGAACTCGATGTCCCAGAGCTATCGGCAGATGCATTTTTTGTTATTCAGAGGAAGGAAAACAGTGTTAACGCTGTGGTTCTGAAGAATTGAGAAGTGACGAGTCGTATAAAAGGAGCGATTTCTGACTTAAATAAAATTAACTTATTCAGTGTAGGTACAAAGCCCTTTGATGTCCCCCGAAGCGAGGCTTTAGCCGGTCAAAACATTGAAACATTGTTTTAATGAGTTGTTGTGGAAGTTACGAATGAAAAGACGAGTTGGGACAAAGTTTGGTTGAAATAATTTCCAGGCGTCCTTGTTGCACGTAAAAGCGTAGTCCAGTAGAGGTGCCATGTTGCACTGACGTTCAGCTGTGGAAAAGCCACATCGTGAGCTAGGTTCATTTTCCTTTCAAAGAGGTGGTCCGGTAATGGAGCGTTTCTACCCTTACATATTTTGTATGTCGGTCATCTGACACAGTGCTTGGACTAAAACTAATGTTTTGGTACACATTCAGCGCACCTGTGGCTGCCGAACTTCTGCTTTTCCTTCCGCAACAAAATGTTTGCGAAGTCTCCCACCCAGATCTTGTATATGAATAAATTACATCAAGCTATGCTAAAGCTTCAACCCGCAACTTCATTAAATTCCAGGTCGTCAAGTTATGTTTATTTAAATGTAGACATGATCTAGAAGTCCCGGAATAGCATTACATGTTTTAGAAATGCTAACCTAAACACATTTATTTTTAGTATTAATCACTATACTAAAAGAATTTAATGTGCTGCTATTACATGACTTTCTCTATTCTTGTATAAACTATTGTTACAACCGCTTATTTATCTACCTACTTCATGTTAGTCGAGATAAACTTTGTAGAAATCATCGTATTGTTAATTTTATTGCAGGAATAAAGAGGATGTAGTGGTGCAGTAGGCTTTAAGCGATATAAAATCCTTTAAGTGTTGGTCGCTATGAAATGGCTGTGAAATTCCAATCCCTTAGCAACAGAAAGAGTTGAGAAGACAAGTATAATCTATTCCTATTTGAGAAAAGTGCAAGTTCTTGAAAAGTCAAACCCAATGTAAGGAATATATGGACAATATTTATTTTAAAAAGCAAATGTGTTATTTACAGAGCTATTCACTTTTTGTGTAGTACTGTCTATTTAAATAATATTTTATTTGTTAAGGACGCTGTCAATTGCCAGGATTATATAGGTGTGCCGCAATTTTGTCCCACAGGAGTTCGTTTACATGCCAGTAAGGGCATTTAAAAATCAGCAGCCTATACTATGTTTGAACACTGTATCTTAAGGTTCAGCAGTTATGTTAAAGTCATTCCAAGAAAATTCCAAGCAAATTAAAGATACACGTTGTGTTTTTCATGAACATATCTTAAATATATCATATTTTAATCAAAACGGTTAGTCATTTTTGACAAAATCTAAATTTTACATTTTGATTTAAATTTAGATTGAAAGTAACTTATGAAAATGTTGCGTGATCTACCTTGGTTGCAGTAGAGTTGATTTTTTCTCCTTAATGAACGTCCTCCAACATTGTCATGTCGGACGATAAATGAAATTTTTGGAATGATGCTCAAATGTGTCCATCGTCCATAGAGCTTAATGTTACCCCACATTCATTGCTACCTGTTTCCATGCAGTATGTATTCGATTCATGTTTAACTTCAGTCAGAGACAGGGTATCGTCTCCACTTAGAGTAAACTGCATGATGAGCTGGTTTGGCTTACTACTGTGAACACTTTCGTTGGGATGTGAGTTTAATAAGATGGACTGTACATAAGTAAGAAGACGCCAAAAATTGTCCTTGCGCTTCCATTTAACAGTCGTAGACTTTAAAGGTTTTATCTCATGCACACGAGCATGTGGCGAATTAGTCTGAACGAAATAACCTCAATCAAAATATGTTGTTCAATAAGTTGGCGTCTGAACTGTGCATTTTTTTTTTTTTTTTTTTTTTGGTGGAACGTACGTCCTCCAACATTTAGCCATATCGGACGAGAACTGGGCACATATCTGTAAGCACGCTATCTTTGAATGCAAACTGATCTACAGTTTACTCAAGAAAGGCACTATGTTATGTCAATATGGGAGCACTTTCAGCATAGATAAGGTCCCTTATATTTTGACACATAGACGTTATATAATGTTTATGTATACCTCTTTACGTGTTTAGTACCATAATCGTAGGCTTCGATTGTATTCCAGAAGGCCGTGGGTCTATTCCCGGGCCTGTCATCGGAGTTTTTGTCCAGTGGGGCTGGTTTCCCAAGGTCTGGCAGTTTGTAGGTTTACGGTTAATTAGGTTTAAGGCACCCCTGGCACCTCATTCTCTTCTCTCTGCTTGGATCAATGTAACCACACTTACCAGGTACCCGGACTTCCACTGTCATGAATAGTCTGGACCACAAATTGGATGGCGTCGAGAATACGGAATGGTCCACGTATCTCTCAAAAAAAAACAGCCGATACAACTTTCTAATATTGTTATGCTGCTGATTAAATTAGGTTCTACCGCTCTTCCTTTTTTAAATTTTCATTATGATTTGCTCTACTGCATATTTAGAAACACAAGTAGCCGTTTATAATTGTTTCAACCTTTCTACCACATACTCAGAACATAAAACATGTATAATGTACACTATGATTTAACAAGTTATGTCAAACCACAGTTACAATATAATATTTTGTTCACGATTTATCACTTTTATATACGTGGTAATATCAAATGCCCCTTGGACCCTACGGTTTATTCTATTGCCCCCGAATTTTGAATTTCAGCTTACTATAGAAAATAAAATAATTCTCTCTGCTAGCATGTCTTAATATATATGCATACATTCAAGAAGTATGAAAATCGTGAAAATAACGACTTTTTTATTTTAATTCTATAAAATAATTTAGACATTTCCGAATGTGCAAAATGCATAATTTGCCTCCGAACGCCATTTTTAAATGCTTATTTAAATGTCGGTGGCCTTTAAACTCTGTCAGAGTCACGCCCTCTTTTGCCCACATCCACATTCTTTGTCTGTTTTCCGTTATTAAATTTTCAATTCAAGAAAAAAAAATAAGGCTTTAGAAGACAAAATAGTTCCTAAAATGTTGCCAATATATCAGAGGCTGGCTTCTACAACATTACTAGAGAGGTGCAAAACAGGAAAAACACAGAATGCCAATGAATCTTTGCATCATGTCATATGGAATAAGTGCCCAAAGGAAGTTTTCATATCAAAACAAAAATTGGATGTTGCTGTTATTAAAAGCATCAGTGAGTTTAACATGGGTAGTCTTAAGTCATTGGAGCTGCAGCGAAATATCAGAGGTGAAAGTGTAGTAGACTCAGCAAGGAAAACTTCAGTGCAGCGAGAACAGACTCGTATCCTGCAAAGCAAGAAGTGAAGTTGTGCAGAAGAAAAGCAACATCTAAAGAAGAAAAAGGTGGAAAGAGTAGCAACAGAGGAGAGGAAAAAGAAATCTGAGGGTCCAACCTATCAGCCTGGTGGATTTTAATGTGAGTTATGCAATCAAATCTTTAATCGCTGTTTTCTCAATCATATTTTCAGCATTTTTCTTCATGTAAAATGCTCCTTGCGAAGCAGTTTTTGTACTACATTCATGAAATTTCCTACACAGGTTCAGAATATCATGAGGAATGGAAACTGTCCTAGGTTTTATTGTGAGGTCTATATAAGCATATATTTTTAATTTTCAAATACAAAACTTACAGTTTTTTAGACAAAAAAAGAATATTTGTAAATTAAAAAAAATTTGTGACCTAAACTAAAGGAGACACAGAAAAACCCAGAGCAATTTCAAAAAGTATGTGTATTATGAAAATAGGGTTAAAATATTAGACCAAAATTCAAAATATTTTGTCGCAAGGGACTTTTTTAGTGACGTAACAAAAAACATACAAAATTTATCATAATTTCTAAACTGCTGGAGAAAAATGGTTTAAATTTAGGTTGTAACATGTTTACATTATACTACACCTATGGTGTAAATTTGAAAAAGCTAGCCTTATTAGTTCAGAATTTGAAAATTTCAGTCATACATGCCCTTAAACTAATTAAAATTAAAACATGGTAGCTTAGACAATTTTGTGATTTCCTATATTAAGACCAAATTAAAAATATCGTTATCGTTATCGCTATAATTATTATTATAATCATTATCATCATCATCATCATTATTATTATTATTATCATCATTGTTATTATTAAATTTTTCAACTTTTTCTAAGTGAGTTATGAAAAATACTCTTTTCAGCTGATGTAATTAATATATTTTTAACGGTGCATCAGTCATTAAATTCGTAACCACTGAAAACAATGCTAAAATGTTCAAGCTACAAAGTTATACAATATGATCCAAAAATCAACTGAAATAATTAAAAGTGTTGTAAAGCAGCAATTAAACGAATAAAATTTAAAGTTTAATGTAGAAAATGGTGTGGGAGCAATTAAATATTCATTAGTAGCTTCCACATTGTTCGTACTGAAAATAAGGTGTGTAGCATGGAAGTACAGAGATATCTTTTTAGACGTGGCGTAAGACGTAATTTTGCGCAGTATTTTGATTCGAGTTCAGTTATCTATTTGTAAAGAAAAGGGGTAGCAAGTTTGTCATCTAACCCTTTAGGTTTATCAGCAATCTACTGATGAAAGCAGAGATCTTACTCACACCGTTGATTTCCATGACGTCACTCACGCACATCCCAACAATGTCACGCGCCAGCTCTAAAAAATACCTCTGTACAGATTATAAATGTACAACAAGGTTCCAAAAGCGAAAATTCTGAACATTCAACATTGCTTCAACCGAACCTCGCTTATGCATTACTTTAAAGGAATGCGGGCTTCAAAAATTTATATCAGCTTTATAAAATAGCTTTTTCATTAAGTGTCATGCAGGACTAAAATGTAAATATTAAACTTTTAAATAATATGAACCAACTTCATACATGAAAAAGCAGCCGATAATAATTAATTCATTCATAAAACTATTCATAATTCGTCTTGAGTTATAGCGAATTCTTTCTGGATTTTTTGTAGGTACATTAAAATACGAGAATCGCTGTTTCACCATTACCATTCCAGTGAAGCGCAATATAAAGAACTTAATGCTATTGGACTCTTAACTAGCATCAACTTTCAATATTCCTGAAGAGGGCGTCTCGGCCATGTGGTAGTAACCAAGCGAATTGAGTACCTCTTCAAATCATGGAATTGAGTTGTTTTTATTTCCGGTACTTCTCAAAGCTGCAGAGCGTTTTATTTCCGTTAATGAAACAGTAAGCTTACGATTTACCTCAAATGAACAACGGCAGCATTTCAAGAGAAGAGCTGCTGCGCCCGCATGTTTCAAATATAAATTCAAAATATATCTTATTTCTCAAACCTTAGACTTGTACAGTGAATGAACGTGCGTATGCTTAAAATCTTATGGAGGTGATTTGGCACTACCAACAGACTTGATCTATTGTACCTGTCACTCAAGTGAGGCATCCCCGGGAGGAAGGGAGAGGAAAGAGAAGACACAGTGCGGCTGATCCAAAGAGTCATGACAGTGTAGAGGACAGGATCCCAAAAATTGAAAAGATGGAAACTCCCCGGCAGGCCAGTACAACCAGCAGACCAAACACCGTGGTCCTGAAATGACCCATTAGGCCGGCCCGGAGACCATACTACTGGAGGAGGAGTAGGTGTTTACCAGAAGATCATCCTGCCACTCCGCACCGAGACACCCGCCGACACTTCTAACCTGAAAGATACTACGAGATGAGAGATGATGTGAAATGATAATGGAGGAGAAATGGAGATCAGGAAATTCAGTGGATGTAATTAACCTACTCAGCAGTTGTCTGGCGACCCCCAAAATGCCCGTAAAAATCCATGGGTGAAGTAGGCCACTCCACGGCAATCGAACCCCAACCTCCCAAATACGGGTCACAGATGAAACGGCCTGAGCCATCCCGCTCCGTAGCGAGTCCTTAAAAATGTTTAATTTCTTCCTGGAACACAAGATTAAGGACATACTTGGTGCAAATGGTAAGCGGGGAAGACGATAAGGGATTAGATAAAATTTTACTTACGGCAACAACTGAGGTTTGATAATAAATAGGAAGTAAAAAACCGACAAAAAAGTCATCATTCTAGCGTGCTTTAATTTTATTCTGTTTTATGCTCCTGTATAGCTATTATCATCATTTTGACGATTATTATGTATATTATATGTATATATTATTATATGTATTATAACAGCATGCACGTTTCATTGCAGACCTGTGAATGTTAATGGTCATTATCCGAAAATTTAAATTTTCTATGGAATTTCAACTTTCATTCATTCTATTTATAGTTTAATAGAAAATAAATTAATGGGCATCAACATGTATTTTATTTAGACGCTGTTACCAAACTCTCAAGAGTTAAACCCACTCCACCCACTCCAAAAAAGTATATTCGTTGGATTGCATCAGTATTTTTCCTGTATGTGGTTTTTACTTAAAAGTAACCGCAGAGGTAATTTGGATGCCACCTTATTGGGTGTGTTTCACTGAAAGGCTTCCCCAATACAAAATAATTTGGCCTTCCAGATCTAGGAGTGAAAAAGTATTTGTATGTCACCTTGATGACCAATATATTTATGGAAAGTGTTCATCACGGACACAGACACAAAGGTCCAATTATGTCGTTATCCACGACACTAAGAAAAAAAACATTAAGAAGATAGAGTAGTATAAAATAAGAGATCTAATTCTATTAACGGGGCAAAAAGTAAAACCTTTCGAGCCCTATAGTTACTTCTTGGTTGTACGATATTTTATTGGTGCGCCAAAATTTTATGATACCTTAATGCTATTTTGATAGTGATATGATGAAGCTATATCTTATTATGTTACTCTACGAAAATTCTGAACTCTGCCAATTCATATGCTCAAGGAGTTGACGTCATGCTGGTAGAGAATGCAGCTTGATTGTTCAGTACCAACATAAACTTCTGCACCCCATTATGTACCATGTTTTACTTATGTCACTATAAATCTTTATAAAACGAATTATATGGGAATTTTGATAATCTAAATCTACCAAAAATGAAGCCGAAGTTGGAATCGAAACTAAAGTCATGTCATTTAAGATCCACACTATTTTAGAATGGACAGCGACCAGTGATGAGTTAGATCTTGTAAGTGTGCAAGTGTGTAGATAATAAGTATTAAGTTACTTTTAAGTAAAATATTTGAATATAATTTACTAGACAAAAATCCTGTTGTTTGATTCAGCTTCAAACCTGTTACGTTAAGTTCTGTGTTTTGTAAGTCACCAATCACATGCAAATTATAAACAATATACTAGGTATATACACACATTACTAGGTGGTTATTTAAGATAATATAGTTCCATATCGTTTTATATGAAGAATGAATATTTAAGTCTTTATTAAACATTTTCAGTAGTCTAATAATTGAACCACATTTCAAGTACTGTGGATAATTCTCAGGAATAAGTTGAAGTAAAGAAAACTTCATTCGGCATGCAGGTTTTATCGAAAGCTTCAGAAACTGTAATTGTTACATAGATTTCCAGTCTCCCCAAGATAGGGAAACCAGAACGCTATTATAGCAGAAGCTTCCTCACGGAATGAAGATGGAATGACATAACTCCCTCCAATCCTACATCAGCCAGTGGGACCATCTCAAAGGACTACGCAACAGAAGCTTAACTACAGTTCCCTTCCATTCTGCATTTCCACTTCGCATTACTTCTACTCTGTTAGGTTTAACCAATCACGCACCTGCATTCAGATGACGGATGCCACATCTCTGTCACGAAGTTATTAGGCTGCCAGATTTCCTCCAAAGTAATGTTCCAAGTACAAACATAAATGTAATTGTTTCAGTGAACGAGAGTGAAATTGCGGTCCATTGTTTATTGGAATGTTTCTTCATTATGACATTCTACATAAGTTCGAGTTTTATATACAGATTTGCATCAATACCATTTTAAAATGCGTCTTTGTGAAATTCTATGCAGTTTAAAAGAAAAAGTTACGTAACAATAAAATACCGAATCACACTAGCCATACCTATACTGCATAATTTGTATACTTTGGGGTTAACTGGTTGCACTATTGATGTTTTGAAGAGGAAGATGACTTTATCATTATGCCACATGCATCTGCTTATAGAAGTACTTGAAAAAGCTAAATACTGGAACGTTCTAGCAGAGTAAACAGTAGAACAACGAAAGCTTTGTAATTAGGAACAACTGTTACTATGAGCCCCATTTCAGTCAACAGAAATAGTTCAGTACGTTAAGGAATGGCCTAGTAAACTGTAGATCTACAGTTCAAATCCCGTTAGGACCGTCATTTTTTGGCTAAGTAATTTCTGAAGTTTCCTTGAGTCCTCATAACTGGCAACAGGCTAGCGAAATACATTGAAATTAGGCATGAAACATTTAGATTTCATTAAATAATTCCACTTCATGCATCATCTCTAGTGTAGTCTGAAGCAAGAGTGGGAGATAAACACTAGTTTAAAAATCACCCTGTACTTAATCGCCCCGAATTCATTCTTTGAAGTTGATTGCGCTTCTAATGTAACATGTAGGGTGCAAAGTACAAACAGGAATAGATCAGTAGTGTGAGCAAGATTTATGGGCTCTAACAGCTGTTTTGAGTGCTTCGGAAGCAAGAGAGCGCCTAAAACAAGCACCTGAGTGTTATAGAAGATAAAAGAACAACAAAAAAAAAAAAAAGCTACTGGAGGTTATGAAAACTTCGGCACCAGATAGGCAGAAGATATAAAGGCAGCGCGTTCACCTAGCGTACATAAAATAAGCGTTATCATTAGATAGCTAGAATGTGTTGCATGTTTCTCCATGATCTGGAGCTGTTGGAAAATTCCTACGGCTATATAAGCGAATTCTCTCACAATTTGAGAGATAGCAAGAGTGAGTGAATGCGCTTTTGGCGATATTTTCCGATCCAGTCCATGACTGCTGTGACAGCGTGCAGTGAGTATTGTGACTCCAAGGAATACGAGGTCTCTTTCTGTCTGGTACCTAGCTAGTAAACCATCCGAAAGAAGAGGCTGCAGCGTACGTAAGACGAGAAGAATGCGAATAACGGGATAACTGGGACTGGTTTACATTCGTAAGTCGAAACCTCGAGTTAAGCTAAGTCTAGTGAAACTAACTATGCCACTGAGTGGCAGTGAATACTAAGTGGAAATCGTTTTTGGTTACAGTATGTCTAAATAATATACATCATTTAAATAGAATGTCCATAATAGGGATAACTGGACAAATGGATTAGTTCGGATGGGACTCGGCGGAAACCACACTTGGTTAATTTGACCTATTGCCCCCAAGTGGGGCATCCGTGGGAAGGAAGGGCGAGGCGAGAGGAGACACAGGGTGGCATTTCCAAGGAGTCACGACAGTGCAGAGGACATGGTCCCTACATTTCGCTTGATGAAAATCTCCCCAGGCAGGCCAGGACAACGGACATCGCACCCTACTGTGGTCCGGAAAAAGTCAATCAACGAGAACTGGGTTCGGAGACCGGCAACCGTCCTACCGGAGGAGCAATTGGTTTACTCAGAGCATATCATCCTACCATGCAAAGTCCAGACACCCGGCGGCACTTCGAGCCTGAAAGAAACAAACAGATGAAAGATGATATGTAATGATAATGGACATGAAATGGATGGACAGAAAATTCAGTGGATGTAATTAACCCACTGAGCATTCGCTAGGCGACCAGGGAAAACTCCAGAAAAAGCCCATAGATCAGGTATGTCGCCCACGGAAATGGAACTCGGACCTCTCAAATGCGGGCATCAGAGGAAACCGCCTAAGCCTTTCCGCTCGGTTCCATAATAGGGAATTTGCAACTTGCTGATAAAGTTATGAAGTTCAGCAAATAAGGAATACATATTATGCGTAGGGTTAATTTTTCCTCCATTCTTAGTGCTAAATACAGTTCTAACAGAAGCTGTATGGAAATGCATTTCCCTAATTCTTAGAGGTAGCATTACACGTGATTTATAATCTAATTGAGTACAGTACTTAATGTAGCCATCTCCAGGATATATACCTTACAACGATTGTGTTTGTATGTGTGTGTATGTGTGTGTATGTGTGTGTATGTGTGTGTGTGTGTGTGTGTGTGTGTGTGTGTGTGTGTGTGTGTGTGTGTCCTAGTTTAGTTATTTCTTTTTCCGTTTTCTAAGTTCCCCTATATCGAAAATTCAGAATAAGAAAAGAATACGGTTTATGGTGTGCTCTTTAAAATTAACTTCGCATTTGAATACACAGATATCCTCTGACTAAAATGTTTGCAAAGAAAAGTCAAAAGCTGAAGTATAGCGGTGTACACTATGCTGCAGAGAACATTGTTAGTTACTGAAATTCTAATTTAGGCGTATGATGCATCTTATAGTATTACCTCACAAAATAAAAAAAAACATTTAGTCCTTTAATAATATTTAGTCAAGTTTAATACTAATAGAGAATAAATGGATAATAATAAAAATAATAAGGTAAGTCGGGGAAGATGACATACCTAACGGCTATGCCCGTTTTTCGATGGTAATGGAAATGGAAAAAAATATAAAAAGTATCTCAAGTTATTGCGTGTATACTGAATTGTTACCGGCAGAAACAGTAATCAGTGTTCTTAAACGTGAAGAGGTAAAAATGTACAATTAGACTAATTGCAAACAAACTTACATCTTACCCCATCATTAGGAGAAGGTAAGAGTTAACATGGGGGAAGATGCAACAACACGAAGTTTGAAATTAAAAAATAAAGTAAATTGAGCATTTGTATTACAAAATGTAAGACGCTTTATACAATGTAAATTTAAGACATGTTAGAGACAGGATACAATGAAGAAATCAGAATAGTTTCATTTAGCATTTGTTACAATGCACACTGTTCTTGCTGCAGATTTCGTTTATCCATTTCTTACATTTAACACATTGAATCCAATCACATTTTGGTCCCTTCTTATCATTACACTCAGCACAAAAATCATCGTTATCTTCAGTGTCATTGTCAACACCACTGTCTATCTTAATACTCTGAACTGAGGATGACGAACTCACTTTCCTTTTTCTCTTCTGTTGGTGTTTATTTCCTTTTGATTTCGATGGGATCCTCTTTTTTCTTTTCATGTATTCTCTTTTGTCTTCTGCTGTCAGTATTTCAGCAGATTGCTTCTTTCTGTCTGTAAGCTTCGATTTCCTCTTGTTCGGTACTGGGTTGATTTCTTCAAACGAGTTAGCAGCATCATCGTTGCTTGTTGAGGGAACTGCCAATAGTGTAACTGGTTCATTGATCTCATTTGGTGTCTCAGCCAAAGCCTCCTTTGCATTATCAGAAATTGCATAGGTATGCTCTGGGATTTGCTGAGGACTATAGCGATAAATCCCACATGCAGCACATCCTGCGATAGCGTTCCAACTGTGGCCGCTCCGTTCCATGCAGCGCTCAGTAGAGAACCAAACTGCAGTCTCGTAACCCTCTGGCCAGGGTTTGAATGAATCCAGGTATTCAAAGCTTTTTGCCAACATGCTTTCAATGGTTTGAGGAATAATCGGTAAAGTGGTCATATGTAATTTGTCAGTATTCCTTAAGAACTTTCAACTTACCCCAATGCCAGGGGGAAGAAGCAAGTGAGCCTTATTTTTGGTGTATGCTACAAGCCATGTTGGTCCGAGCTACCATATGCTCACAAAGACACACATGGAAATACCATGTTTATGTGAAGCTCCATGCAATACATCAAGTGCTAGACCTTACATATGGGCAGCAAAATATTACATTGCTTGTACTTCGCAACTTCACAGATAGTAGTTTCTTGTTTATCACTGGATGAAGCAAGATATAAAACGGAAGGACACAAAAGCATACTTCCAACTGGATGCCCCAATGCTAGGCTGTAGTAACTGATGCTATCTAGTCTCAGATAAACAAAATATTAAAAAGCTTCCGTCTTCCCCCCAATCACCCTAAAATGTTTCACAGTCATTCATCAAAAATTCATTGAGTTTTTTGCAGGCGTTTTAAGACTCGTCACTTAGAATGAAATGGAGCACCGAATTTTCTAATTCAGCTTTAGCACCCTTTAGGTTAGTAGTTTTGGAAGAGCATATATTCCGCTTGTGGATTGCTTAAACCACTGCAATCCAGGACTTCCTCATCCTTTGGAGCACCTCAGTCATTAGTATAAAGTGCAACAGAGCACTTCTATCTGTATTTAAAAGCACAGGTTGTGTTTTTTCTACTACTCATTTTATAATGTAAATGTTTGTCCATCAGTTTTATTTATTTTTTCGGCAGGCAAGCGCAAACCATTCCATGTAAAACTAATTTATTTATCCATTGCAGTAATTAAACATAGAAAATAAAAACAGCACTGTGGCTTATACAGAGGCTCATAAAATATATGGAAACATCTGGAGACAGCCAACTAAATAAATGAGAGCGCTCTCTATGAGATCCTATATTTTCAAGTACGTGTAAAGATCCGTGGAAACTAGATTCTACTTTACTACTGCAGCTCTCTACTACACGCACTAAATGGTTCCAGAGTGTTCATTTAGTGCGAATTTCTCAGAAAGTTACTTTAGAAATAAATTAAAGAGCATGTATGTATTTTTTCCTGTAGGGTATTACTTATCAGCTTAATACTTGCGAGCACAAAGTACTAACTGGCTGGTAAATAAAAAAGTTCTACAGGATACACCATCCACATAGGGCTAAGCAGTGACGGCTGCTAGGTTCACAAGTACACACTGGACGCTGTTATTTATTTCCATTAAATAATACCTTTATTAATATGATTTACATATATTTTCCTGCACCTACAAAGGAATAAAAATGTCAACACAATAACTGCGCAGATGTTTTGTGTAAGGTCTACAGGTTGGGCTCCATAAGGCCGACATTAATCTTTACCATCTTTCCCGACTAAAAAACTTTAGAATAGAAGCTGTGAAGCATCGTTTTTCTGATCCAGATACAAGTAACGTTTCTGATGAAATGTTACGCAAAGGCCAGAAAGAGAAGGGAAACCGGAGCTGTAAATGAAGGGGATGAACAAGTCAGAAAATTGTGCGCTAGAAAGTCGAAGGCGGCCATGAGAACAACGTAAGCTGAACTCAGCAAGAAAAACCCCAAAGCTTCAGATATTCTGAAGATGAAGTCAACAATAGGGCATTCACATATTCTGTGGAAAAATATGTTCAGCTTAATGTGCACGAGGATATTTGGGCGCAATAAGGTTTTGTGTTATCATTGGTGAATAATTATTATTGTATGGGAAAGAAAAAGGAAAAAATGACATTGGATACATCCTAAACCATATTTGGAGAATATTGATTACATTTTCGTATTTCGGTAAAGACTTTTTAAGAATAAAACCTTTGTAATATTTTAAACGAAAGGGACATTGATGATATCCTTCAATATAGTGTAAAATAAAAAAGTGCAATTTATTGTACTTACTCGTGACATCACTGAAAGAACTCACAACAAATTCCCAACATTTTAATAAACTGTTATGAAATATACAGTCTGTCTACTCCTGTATATAATAACATTTTAGCCCATTATGTTGGACAAAAGCATTTAATTATCTTTAATGCCTTTTTCTGTTATGTTCCTGTTATATATCCTTAACCACTTAAACGTATGCATTTGAGATGTTCTGAATTTCACAATATGACTATGATCATTATCATCATTATCATCATCATACCGCCTGCGGTGCCGTATGTAATAAACTCGGGCGTTAAACACTACACATTTCATTTCATTTCATTTATTATTATTATTATTATTATTATTATTATTATTATTATTATTATTATTATTATTATTATTATTATTATTATTATTATTATTATTATTATTATTATTATTATTATTATTATTATTATTATTATTATTATTATTATTATTATTATTATTATTATTATTATTATTATTATTATTATTATTATTATTATTATTATTATTATTATTATTATTATTATTATTATTATTATTATTATTATTATTATTATTATTATTATTATTATTATTATTATTATTATTATTATTATTATTATTATTATTATTATTATTATTATTATTATTATTATTATTATTATTATTATTATTATTATTATTATTATTATTATTATTATTATTATTATTATTATTATTATTATTATTATTATTATTATTATTATTATTATTATTATTATTATTATTATTATTATTATTATTATTATTATTATTAGCAGCAGTGTTAGTAGGGCAGTGGAAGAAAAGAACAAAGTGATCAGTGAACTGCAATCGAGAGCTACAGAAGCGGCATCCATTGTCCAAGCCATTCATTCAGGCGAGGATGAGTACGCGAGACATCTAGCGCCCACGGGAGACAACCACTGGACCAGCGAGTGGAGGGTGATGCCACCTGCAGGTAGGTCAAAGAAGTGCTACTCCGAAGTTACCAAGACAAACCAAGAGTGGCGCCAGTCGGATGTGTCACACGGAAAAAAAACTTATAAAATGTTTGTGAAATCAAAAAACAACCAGAGTGTCGAGTACACTAAGACTCTACTCAAGTCGAAAGTTAACCCTGCAAAAATGAAAGTCGGTATATCTGCGCTAACAACGCTAAAAAACGGGCAGTTACTTTTGGAATCAGAAAGCCAAGGTGAACTCAAAAAAGTTTGTGAAGCAATAACTGAAACATGCGGGTTAGAACTCGAAAGCTATTTGCCGAAGCTCAGGAATCCCAGGATCATTATATTTAATGTTCCAGAGGATATTACCATAGACAATGCAACAGAAGCCATAGTCAATCAGAATTCAGATCTGAATTTAAGCGAAAGTGACATAATTCCTAAATTCGTGTTTGCAGATAGAAGGAAAAACAAGAATTTGGTAATAGAAGTCACGTCACAAGTTCGCAGGTGCATTTCGGGCAGGAAACTTAAATTAGGCTGGCACATATGTAATAGCGACGACTACCTATCAGTTACACGTTGCCATAATTGCTGTAAATACCACCATAGAGCCCAGGAATGCACAGGGGAACAAGTATGTCCACATTGCTCTGGAAATCATAAAATGCAAGAATGCCAAGCACCTAAAGAAAACCATCGATGCATCAATTGCACAAATTATAACAAATACAATGGATCAATGCCGATAAGTGAGAACCATTCATCGCTTGATAAAAACTGCCCATGCTATAAAACTGCCCTGAAGAAGAATATGGAAAGAATCGACTATTAACATGGATGGTCTCGCGGACAGAGGAAAGAATTATCTACGATGTGTACAGGTTAATTTGCAACACAAAAGAGCAGCAATGAATAATATTATATATAATATGAACAACAGTAGCATTGACCTCGCCTTTATACAAGAACCTTACACGATACACAGTAATGTAGCGGGAGTGCCTAAATCTCTAAGAATCTATGAGAGTGGAAAGGGAAGGAAAAGGTCAGCACTGCTTATAAATAACAAAGACATAGATGCCATTCTTATTACACAGCTCTCTGACGAAGACACTGTCGTCGCAGAAATAACGTACAAAAGAATGAAGTTTTACGCAGCTTGTTTATATTTCGATTCCACACAAGATATCGAGGTAAATTTGAGGACAATAGAACGAATTACAAACTATACAAAGGGGAGTGGTTTACTTATAGCAGCCGACAGTAATGCCAGAAGTAAAACGTGGTATGACGTCACAACAAATCACAGGGGGACAGCAATGGAAGATTTTCTAACAGTGTCCAACTTAAACATAGTGAATACTAGGTCGGAGCCTACATTTGAAACTAGAAGAGGCAGCAGTTATGTCGACCTAACTATTGTTAACAACAAGTTGCTAAGGCATGTCAGTGAGTGGACCTGTGGCTCCGTAGAAAGCTGCTCTGACCACAAGGTTTTAACTTTCAAACTCACAAAGCAGATTGAAAACACATCTACAATTGGAATCGATCACACGAGAGCAAAGTATATAGTAAGGAATGAAGATTTCGAGAAATTCGACAGTATTTTCCTTTCCACTGTGATATTTAAATTCAATTGTCACTATAATGAAGAGAACTTGCAGAAATTAGATCAGGAACTAAGCAGCACAGTGGCAAGTAAAACTGAAGCAGAGGAAATGGCAAACCTCGCCTTTTCATGTATCATAACAGCTAGTAATGCAACCTTCAAAGTTTCAACAGGTGCTAAACAGGCGATAAAAAGGAAGACGGTATCTTGGTGGACAGACGAACTTACTATATTAAGAAAAAGGGCAAATGCACTGCGGAGGAGATACCAAAGAACTGTCACCGGCGAAAATCTACGACAGGAGAGGAAAGAAAAATATCTGGATGGGAAAAGGGAATACGAAAGGAAAATGAGAGATGCAAAACTGAAATCATGGAAAGCGTTTTGCACAATAAGTGACGATGCCAATCCTTGGGGTTTAGTATATAAAATAGCTTCCGGCAAACTCCGAACTGGTGTGAGATTGACTACATTACAAAAAGACGATGGAACATTTACCACAGATACTGAAAATACAATCAAGCATATGTTAGAGCACTTTGTACCCGAAGACAATCAAGATAGTGACAACGAATTGCACAAACAAATTAGGAAAGAAATTGAAGAACCCATCAATACTAATGATGATAAACCTTTCACAACTGCAGAAATCATCATTAATATGCAAAAATTCAATCCAAAGAAATCTCCTGGGAAGGACTGCCTATCTAGCGACATAATTACAAGAGCTTTTCAACATCTCCCTCTATTCTTCACGCAAGTATACAACGCGTGTTTAAAGAAGGGATGCTTTCCAAAAGATTGGAAGCAGTCTATTGTCATTCCAATAATTAAGCCCGGAAAAGAAGACTGCCAAGACGCATCAAAATACAGACCAATAAGCCTATTAAATATCGGAGGTAAACTACTAGAAAAACTGATGATTGACAGAATACTACACCATATGTACAGCAATAATTTGTTACACAACAACCAGTTTGGATTTACCCCCCAAAGGGGAGCAGTTGACGCTGCAATGGAAGTTAAATCTTTCATCGATAAATGCTTGAAGTCAAAACAATGCGTAGTAGTCACTAGTCTTGATGTCAAAGGTGCCTTTGATGCAGCTTGGTGGCCTAGCATACTCAAGAATCTAAGACAGCTTAGATGCCCTAAGAATTTATATAATTTAGCAGTGAATTACTTTAGCAACAGAAGAGCAGTATTTTCAGTGAACAACTATACAGCAGAAAGAGAAGTACAGAAAGGCTGCCCACAAGGATCATGCTGTGGTCCAGGCTTCTGGAACATAATGTACAATTCGATGCTGAATTTAGAATATGATCACCGGACAAGAGTGATCGCCTTCGCAGACGACCTGGTAGTAATGACAAGAGGAGCATACAAATCAGAAGCA
>CM060948.1:153036852-153086852 GCA_030765055.1 Mantis religiosa | reverse complement strand
CAAACTTAGATAACTGTTATACTCTAGAGCAACTTGTTGTGTGGAAGTGAAACGTTAGTTTTGGAAGCATTTTTATATATTATTCCTCGAATGATAGTCGAAAAACATGTTTGATAACTTTATAAGTGAATTTATGATTATTTTTTGAAAATATTCACGTTCTGTTTCCAAAGTAACCCTTAATTTATTCTTGCCTATCCCTATAGAATGATTTAAAATAACGTACAAACTTCGGGCATGGATTCCTTACACCAAAAGAAGATGAAAGCGTTTATGAACGTACATCCCACAAACTTTGTTTACTCGTTACTAATGAAAGTACGTTCTTAACTTGAGATTGCCAAGCAAACATTGTATCATGGACTGTCGGACTCCTTCAAGAACTTTGATAAGGTTTCGTATGATTTCTTAGACAGCCATTACACCTCGATAAAAAGGTTTTCCATCCATGATGTTTGCTGCACAAACCAGTTGTTCAACGTTCCCGTAGAAATAAAAATCAAAAGAATTGAGGTTTAGTGAATATTCAGACCACGAAACTGGTTCTCCTCTACCTATCCATATATTACGGTAGATACCATTCAGTGCAAATCCATCAATGTGACTGAAATATGCTGGAGCTTACTTATGCATGAACCACACATTTTGTCTTATTTGAAGAGTTATCTTCGTTTAGTAAGTCCCGATGCGGGATATAAAATGCTCTCCGTCGATATTAAAATATGTCGAAGATCTTACCAGCATCCGCATCAAATCCAAGCTTCCTCGGAAGAGCTATGGGAGATAACCATCAAGGTTTGCATATATTGTAAGAAACGACACAGGGTTGAAGTTTTTTAATCAAGTTTTATCGCTTTAAAACTTGACATTAAATGTTCAAAATATGCCGATCACATCTATAATATTAATTCACTTGTTATTAAGCAAATATATTTATAAATTGCAGATTTCTGAAAAAGTTTAAGAGACGGAACGCCACATAGGTCCATACTCGTTACCAGCCATACGTGAAGTGAGTTGGAGAGACGCGGTCGACGGTTTGATGTTTCAGTCCAAAATCTGTCCTTTAGCCAAACATTGCTTTCAAATGAATAGTCATTTCTTTATTATCTTTTTTCTTCTTTCTTATTTTGACTGTTATTTACTATTTACATTCTCATTGTTATTTACCTCTCTTTTTCTCTTATTAATTATAATATATAGATGTACCTTTTAAACTGCCTTTAAGCATTATCTTATTTATTTAATGTAGCGTTATACTGATGACGTCCAATACAATCTCTTCCTTATGACACCCAATTGATTTCAGTATCAATCTGGTAGGGTGTTCTGGATAAAGTCCGGTAGATAGCGTCTGTAAAACATGATGGAAGAATGTATGGTTCTACCAGATAGGAACCTGCAATTCCAGCGCACACATACATTCTAAACTATAGCACGAGGAATAAAAGCCTTCCAAACGTGTTCATTGTGATAATTTTTAAGTTCATCTCTTACCAACGTCTCGTCTGTAATAAAAATTTTCGAGATAACAATAGATTGACTGTGCCCGAAATAATCGGCAAAAGTTCTCGTGTGGTCGGTAATCGGCAGGTGAACAGCCCTGCAACATTGAGGATACTACGGATGGAGGAGCTGTACGTTGAGGTCTACTGGATGCCATAGCCAATTGTCTTATAGTGATACCTGGATCCGCTTCAGCGCATTGTACAATTTGTTATTTTTGGTCCGACATAAGAGTAAGCCTTTATCTTCCTCGGTGAAAAGCCTCTTGTGCAACGGTTTCTGACTGAGCAGCACGACAACAAACAGACTAAAGTTTGCATGACTCGGCTGTTGTCAGCGTAAAAATACCATCCAATAAAGCGTTTAACAGTGCGTCCAATATCATTCGCGTGGCCATACATTAAAATATCCGCCTGCTCAAGAAATGAATGTCCTGCCATGGTTATATGAAACACGTGCCATTAGCTCACTACTGAGATGTACACGACTGAAACATTGAAGATAGACTAATGACAAGTGAAATCAGGTTTCCATGGCAACACTTCCCCACTACGTGGATACAACGAGTCGAGTGGGTCAAAGCCTTCCTTGGATGAACGCATAAATGAAGTGAGACCATTGAACGTAAAATGTTCATTAATAACAAAGGACTATGAGACATATGCTCAGATGACCTCATTTTCTTCTTTTGATGTAAGGAATCTTATATCCGAAGATTGCAAACGTTAGTTTTAAATTAACCTATATATCTTATGAGGAATCCAGGGAGGGAGAAAAATGTTTGACGCTACATGTACACCTGTAAGTGGCAGAAAATAGTTGGAGTGGATTTAGACTTGGAATGAATTAATATTAAGTGTATAATATGCAACATAAATGGCAAAACTACATATCTTTTGTTCCAATGTGGTATAAACGAATATCGTAAACCTTCTCTCTTCCATAGAGAATAGGCAAAAGTATGCCGATTCCTAATAAGGTAGAAAATTGGTTAATCTAAATCAGTCCCTTTCAGATTTTTAATATGAAAAGCCTAAATTTTATATATAATTAACATTTAAATTTCATATACATTTTTTACGGATTGAATCTCTTGCACATAAATACATAAGTTATGCAATATTTGATGTCATTGTTTGTGTATATAGATTAGTTGGACAATATATAATTCATATTCGTAGCATAAGAAACAGACATGACTTTGTTTTGTGCTAAACCTTTTATTTATATTTTACAATTCATCAAAGTCTCGAAAAAGGAACTTCCATTGACCTTTCCAAATTCACTATATGTGTGAGATAATTCCCACTGAGAAGGAGAGATGAGGAAAATGGGAGAGAGAGGGGGAGGAATCCGAGAAGAATCTGTGCATTTAAGGCAATAATAGGATAAAGCTATAGATTCTGAAAGTACAAATAGAACTAAAGAATACATATATTGCATTTGCAATAAATCATTTATTTCAGAGAAACAGTTGTAATGGTACTGAAGTTCTAGCACAGGAACTCTAGTTCTTTTAGCATACTTTTAGAATTTTAGCTTACATCTACTAAGGGTGAAATTAAAATTGAATACAAAAGATAAACATAAGAAAGAGCTTCTGCAAAAGTGTTGAATATTTCTAAAATACTATATTTCTTAGCGTTATCTACATACATGCCTAGAAATGTATGTTTTAGATAACTTGTTTGCTACTACACAGAACTTTGGTGCACACTGTTTCATTGCTGTTATCTCGCCGCTCAGGACACGTTCAAGAATTTCCAAATGGCCAGTAAATAATAACTAGAGTGAAACATAACCTCATTTCACATTTCACGGCTCTCTCATACAGAGCACCCCTCCTTTACTGGCTGCTAGATATTACGAGATAGCATGATGAAGCAGTCCATCGTTGCTTGGTGGAAAAATGACGGCAAACTGCGTGACGTCAATAAATAGACGCTGTTGGTCATTCTCGCTGTATTGTTCATAACTATGTTCATAGCTCATCCCATCTACCTTGACGCAGCAGGGGTAATCAAACAGTAGACCAAATAGCATCCATGAGTCACTTTTGTACACGAAAACACGCCAAAACTTTTCGTATCCTATAATGCTTTTGTCTATTTAATGTTGGCACAGTTCCACATTGGCTCTATGAAGCTAACATCTTATTGGTTTGAATTCACGTACAACAACACGCATTATTCGACAACGAAACGTCAGACCTGGCTGAGCGACAAAACGGGAACAGTACAGAACTATTTCACTAGAGTGACTGGAAAGTATGGTTACAAGATAACCCATACCACCTGCTGTCCTACATTGAGTTGATGTCAGAGGTTTAAGAAGTCAAACATTAACTTATGAAAGCAGGTCGGTTTCTGGAAGAAAGAGAAACAGTAAGTGCAGCGCTAGAGCCAACCAAGGGTTGAGAACTGTATGTGATAGAGGCGGTTTAGTACATTTTTATCAACGTAACAACTATACATTATATTGGTGCACTTCTATGCACTCAACTGGGCATTTTTGCATTTGCCTCAGGTGAAGATTCCTCACTGTTGTGTTTGTTATTTTAAAAGTCAATTCATAATTAATTAACCCGAAATGGTTTACTTTTAAACAGTATTTAGCTTGATCATTGGGGATTTCTGCCAGTTTAAAACGAAGGGAGAAGGTAGATGTGCCCTCTATTTAAAGCAAATTACATACAGGTGGCACTGGATTCTCCGCTTACTTCTATGATAAGCTATTCAATTCTGTCATCGACAGCAAAACTTAAGTGAGAAAACACGAAATATTGTTACTTGAAACAGACTTCACCTTTGGCCTGCCTTGTTCTTATGGAATGCAGAATGAATTAAATTCTCTTTCAGTGCTCCGAAAGGTGTTTCTTATACAAAATACAGCCTTAGACTGTGTTCTAAAAAAGTCTGGATCTTTATTTTAGCTTTCTAGCTGATTAAAGGACACACATTTTCAAGTAGGTATTTATGATAAACGTTTCTTCACTTGAACGGGAAATACAGTGATAGTGGTTACATTTAATTTTGTGCATACTTTTCACCTCGGTAGAGTAGATGGTGGCGTGTCTGCTTCACTTTCAGGAGGTCACATGTTCGAATCTCGATCAGGGTGAGTTACCTGGATAAGGATTTTTACCTGGGTTTTTCCTTACCATGAAAGACGAATTTTTCGTAATTCTAAGCTCTATGCTGCCTGGACTCATTAAGTATTGTTTCACCCATTTCATTCATAGTCCGATATGACTTAACATACGTAAAATAAAACTTGCTTACTTGAATGTTTTAAGCTCATTTCACTGAAAGATCAATTAGTTTAACAGATTTTAGTTTCATAAAAGAAACCACTTGTTTAAAACATTTGTACTAGAGCCTTAGAAGCACCATTGCTCGTGGTTTCGCCACTTATCTCTACAACATTTAAACTTAGAGTTCACTCACTCAACAGCCTTCAGCTTCTTTGAAGACATTTATAATTATTTCACGCTTAAACAAAGAGCTAATTAAAATTTTTGGACACCATATAGACAAAAATAAAGTTAATAAATTAAAACACTGAGAAAACACTACGCAAAAGCGCGGTTTAACAGCTGCAAATGTTAGAGGAGGAAAATGCACAGGAATTATGAGTTACAAGATTCTGAGTTCACAAACATGATTTACTTATACCACTTTTGCACCACTTTAACGAATCGTTAACTGTTTTATTTGTATCATCATTATTTGCGCAAACACGAAACAATACCTGCCCAACTTTGATTCCTTTAATTCAGTAGTGTCATGAATTAGCTTCTAATGACCTCCCAGGGCCTCTAAAATATAACAATATATTTTACATATGGATTTTTATATATTTAAGTTTTATACCATTAATTATCCAGCATTGGCCGTAATATGGTGTTTTATCCTTACAACATTTAACCTCAGGTTGTACTTGCCCAATAGCTTTGTTGTTCTTTGGAAGCTTTAAAATGTTAGCAAAGCATAAAGAACTGATTTTAATTTTCAGGGCATTGTAAAGACGATATATAATAAACTGCTGACAAAATAAAATTCAAGTGCTTTGCTAAACCACCACAAATCTCGTTTATGCAGCAGAGTGGTTTGCGTGTTATTGCATAAGACTACAACATTTTAATTTATACGAAAATTTGATTGCCAAGCAATAGTAGAAATTTAAGTTGCATAAAATAGCATTATTTACTTTCAGTAACCAACACGCGGAAAAATATCAGGAAAAAAAGTCAAAATAAAGTATTTACCAAAGTTGACTCTGTTATTATTTTATGATAGATATCAGAGGAGATCAGCAAATATTGTTAAGGGCTCACTATTCCTCACTTATGTTGCTAAGCCGTGAATACGTGATTATTGTGTTGGCAATTATCGAGGTAGCTACGATTACCTTTCAAAAATATATAGATGGTCTTGTGAGCCTTTTCGGTCTTACATAAAACAACATAAATTATGTGATATTAAATGGATCTTCGAATATGAAGTAAGACAGCAGTTTTCGCCTTATGTCAAAGTTATCTTTATTATTTAGGAGTATTTATTTATAAAAACAATATTTTAGAAACTTTAAAAGAACCTGATGACTAACAATATTTAATTTGCCGTGTATTTTAAGTTCAAACAAATGAAATATATTATTCTTTCAAAGCATTAGCTTCAATACTCTTTCTAACTCAGCTGCTGCAAGGCAATGATGCTGCTTCCCAAGTTGAGAATGGCAAATAATAAGTTCAAATTGCCGAAAGGAATTAATTTTCTGAACCAACCAACGCACATATCAGCATTTATTCTTTCCGAATCATTGATTTGTGTAGAAGTTTATTTGAGGTTCAAGATAGGCTCAACCTTGTCGAAGTAGATAGGTAATACATGAAGCCGAGGGTCTTGATCATACTTGAAAAAATTACTCCTCGAATATGAAAATTCATGTTTATATACCAAGCACCATCCCTTGTCCGCTGTGACGTCATCAGTTATCCAGAAAGGGTCAGAATTAAGCTTAAATGACTAAATTTATACGACATTTTACTAAAGGCCTAAATATCTAAATTTAACGTTTAGTAATTCACACTGGGCAAACAACGTTTGAAAATTTTTGGAACTCATTTTGGCCATTTAGATGGACCCTTCCGTCATTTTCTGTGGTACCTCTACTCTCTTAATGTCAAATCAAAATGTTTCTCTCTTTTAGGAGTTAATATAGTCTCAAGATCCCTCAAAATATTTCGGCTCTAAAAATGTTTCCCTAGATGTAGCGTATCCTTTTGAAGTAAGGCTTCACAGGAGCATATAAGTAGTGGACGATACTAGTGCTTCCCTTACTTAACCTGTAACCGAATTTACTCTGAAATAGTACCACCCTATTAAGAAATTTGTTTTACTTAAGCAATTTTTCAGCTCCTTTCTTAATAAATAGTTCACCGTGATTTTTATGTGGGTTTCAAAGACAGGTTTTATAATGCTTTAATTAGAACCATTACTGCGAAACACTAAGATGTTCTATAAGGACCCCAAATCAACTGAGAATGTGCTACTTAATTGACCTTTTTCTTTTCCTAAATTCCACAGTGACCTGGTACTCAATTATGCTGAGCTTCATTCAGCTCTGCCAAGCTTGTGACGATATTTAGAAAACTTAAGACAGTTAATGTTTCTTATTCCTTCTCTCAGCCTTAACTGCGGTCTGTCTAACGCAGAAGACAGGAATTTGTTCACCAACATAGGTGCATTCATATACATTGATCAATAAGAGAAATATATTGGACCTTTAGATATCTGTTTGGTCAGTAAATTGCATTATATAAAAAGAATAATTAAGAAAAGATATCCATCTGCCCCTTTTTAAAAATCCTTGCGTTAATTCGTGAATTATAAACTACACCAACCTCATTTCAATTTATTGATGGCAATACTAGTCTCCCTCTATGGAATTTATTGACAGCTGAAGCGGGAGCTAATTTTAGAAACTTTCCAAGTCTAGCGCTGTTTTCGGGGTGAAAACTGATACCGCTCTTCTGCAATTATCGGCAGTGGAAATTATATTTTGTTTTGTTATTACGCACTAAAAGCAGTGGGGAGCTGTTTGTTGTTTTTGCCCGAAAGAAGGGTGTTGCAAACGTGTATGCGCTCAAATGAAATCATTAATGATACAGTATTAATACCAGACCAAAAGGAAATGCTGAGAATCGGCCATTTGCTGATGTTTATATAAGCTAATCCGATTTTGCATATTTAATGTTCTATCACTGTACATTTGTTTGAAGGCTCATCATGAATTGGTATAGATTCAATAAGCTCATATTTAGAGTTAGGACACACAAAACATCTACCTTATCTAATGTGATGTTCTGTAATAGATGCCCTTTAATTAAGAAAACCCTTCATTGAAACTGCCATTTTATGGGAAGACTAAATAACAAAATGTGCCCCCAAATTGGCATTTTTAGTTTCTAGTTGCATTTTAGACTTTCACATGTGTAAATTTTCTAAAATCCACATCTTCAGTTCAATTCAATTAAAATTGCAACGCAGTCATCAGGATTTAATGTGGAATACGCATACAAATCTGTTATGTATATTTGTAAAGTTGTGCTGCAGGTCTTAATTACTTTATTACTCCTTCTACTGTTTTGAAACAGTACTACACATGATATAATTATCATTTGTGGAATCATATTTTATAATTAAAGCATTAACAGTATCTCTGTAAGTAAACTACAGATAAGCACTTTATTTATGTAATAGCTTGAGAGAAAACAAATATGAGTCTTAAATTATTTGCTAAAATGCACACAACCCCAGTGTTCATTCCTTAAAAATATAACAACTAAGCAAGTAAACAAAAATTCATTTCATCAATTTTTATCCTGTTATTTATTTAGACGTATATACAGTTTGAATGATTAATATTTAAATGTACATCGTAAGGAATAATTTTCAAATGAGAGTTTTCCAAAAAATAAAAACCTTGAAAAATGGCGTTTAAAATTATAAATCTAAATTGGAGGTATTATAAAAGTATCCTGTATATGTACAGATATTCTCCTTTCCTATTCTGATCCAGTTCAGGTATTTTAGAATTTCATTTTACCCATTTTTATATAGAAAAGCCCTATAGCTGTTTATTATAATTTCATATGAGGCACAAATTACAAGAAAATATTTAATTCGCTAGATGGTATGCTTTAACAGGTAGTATAGCTCTATAAGAAGTACAAAACAAAAGTACAAATAAAAGTACAAAAGCATTTTTATAACAACATTAAATTCTAGTGATTAATTTTGGCAACTATTGGGTATTTCTTCACAGATGAGTATGATTAATTAATATTGCGTTCTCTTTTCTGTGGGAATATTGTCGCCAGGCATCGTTGAGTTGCTCCCGCGCCGTGCGCGGGCAATAAACAAAGAGACAGACAGAGCAGCCAGCGTGAGGGCGCAGCGCTAATCACCTGCCGAGAGAGAGAGAGAGAGAGAGAGAGAGAGAGGAACAAAGGGAGAAAGAGACAGAAATAGTGCGAACTTTCCCGCTGCACCACGAAAGTCCCTGAAGATTCGGCAGCTTTCGAGAAACTTCGGCAGCCTTCGAGAAACAGCGACTCGGGTATATATGCGGACTTTGGAGCTGTCGTGGGTCAGTTTCGCAGGGAGCTGCTAAGAGTTTCAGTTGCGAGCCAGTGTGCTGTTTATTGTTAGTGTGTGTGTGGACATTTTATCTGTACCGAGTCGATTCGAGAACTGATAATCGTATAGTGATTTGAAGGTGAATTCTTTTGTTTGTTTACGTGTGGTGAAGACACGAGAGACTGTGTTGGTTTATGATACATCATCCTGCTGCAAAGAGGTGTACAGACTGTCTTTCAACGAAAATAAGGAGCATTTTGAATGTATGCCAACTTGACTTTTACGAACCCACAAAGGCACATTTGGTGTCAGGATGGGGAAACGACAGTGGTAGCTGCATTGGCAAAGATTTTAGAGAGGATGGAAGAAATGAAGTCAGGGAATGACACCCTCGCTGCGAAGACGGAAGCGGCAAATAACAACCTGACCGCGAAGTTGGAGTTGACAAATCATAACCCGCTCGCAAAGATAGAAACGGCAAATAACATCTTGGGCGCGAAGATGACCAAAATGAAGGCCGAATGAACCACAGAAATGAAGGCCGTGAACGAGGCCCTCGCCGCCAAATTTGAAGAGCAGTTGGCCGGCGTGAAGGATCACGTTGCGGAGCTGGGCAATCGGATGGGTCTAGTGGACGAGCACGTTGATGACCTGGCGAACCGCATTAACGACCTAGAGGGAAAGGCCGACAGTAACACCAAGTCCCTGAACGCCCTGGTGGAGGACATCGTCGGCAGAAGGTTGAAGGGTTTGAGGGCCGACGCGCTGGGAAGCGACACAACATCTGCGCGCACCAAACTATTGGTGTCCTATCCCAAGTCCAGGACGTCCACTTGCGAGTGATAGCCTACAACAGCAAGACGCTGTCCAAGGCAGAGAAGGATTACTGCGTCACGCGGCGAGAGTTACAGGCGGTGGTAAAGACCTTGGAGCACATCCACAAGTACCTGTGCCGTCAGCCATTCCACCCGAGGACGGACCACTCCGCCCTAACTTGGCTACTCAGCTGTAGGAACCTAAAAGTCCAGACAGCCCGTTGGGTCAAGAGCCTGCAGGAGTATGACTTCACCTCCGAACATTGTAGAGGGAAGAGCCACGGCAACGCAGACTACATGTCCCGAAGACCCTATCCAGAAGAGTTCGGCCAATGTACAAGAGTGGAAGAGAACGAGCGTGCCGCAGCTGTCAGAATGGTCACAGCATTGCCTGCAGACGGTTGTGATAGCGTAGGCCTGAGGAGGGAGCAGCTGGCGGAGGTCTACTTAGGACCACTCTTGAGAGAAGTGGAGGCAGGGACAAGACCAACCTGGGAGGATATGGCACCAAGGAGTGCTACATACAGTTGTACTGGGTCCAATGGGACTCATTGAAGATCAAAAAGGCCGTGCTGTTCCGGGTATGGGAATCACCCGATGGGAAGATGCAGTTGGTACTTCCCCGGGGTAAGGTCCCGGAAGTCTTGGAGAGAGTGCACGCCGGTACTTCAGGAGGACACCTGGGAGCAAACCGAACGATCAACAATCTCCGACAGCGCTACTACTGGCAGAGGTTCCGAGCAGACGCTGAGAGATGGTGCCACCAATGCCACGTTTTCGCGGCGAGTCGCGACAACTAGACTAGGAGCCGCGGTACAACGTCGGAGCGCCTTTCAAGCGCATCGCTGTCGACTTAGCTGGACCATTCCCATTTTCCGACTGAGGCAACAGGTACAACTATGGTGTAAAATGAGTGAGCTGCGCTTAAAGAACATATAGACTGTGAGTAAGCAAGTCTTGTACAACGCGTATATATTTACGTTTTTTCCCTCCATATGGCGCTGATTTTGTGTTAGTTCTGTTAAAATCTTTCGTTTTTGTTGGAATTAGATTAATAAACAACAACTTTTGCAAATGCAGTACGGAGTGATTCTGAGTACGCCATAGCACTTTTGTTTAATTTGGGTGAGAATTATCCTTTCTATTAAATTTTCAGTATGCTTTGGTCATGTGAGGTCTGTTCATAGCAGTTGCACGGGTTCTGAAATGTGGAAAATGCTGACACGCTTATTAATATATAATCGATATTGTATCTGCCTGTTATTCGAGGAGTTACGGGGTCGGTTCCCGCATGGACGAGTGGGATGCTTCGTTGAGACAAGATTATTCCCCATCCTCCCAAAATTCTGGAGGAACGTATTGGAGTGTGAGTGTGTGATTTAATGTACAAGAGCCAAAGAAAATCTACAGTATATATGAGTTAAATCGATAGAACAAATGCATACTTCAAGGGTTTTCGTTTTGGAGATGAATAGTGCCGCTGCCCGAACGGTTACTATGGATTTATCTTTGTTAATAGAAACCTCTCAGATAACGCACTGATTATTTTTGTAAGAGTGAAAGGTGATCTGCCATGCTTCCCGGCCCTGTGCTACGCACCAATGAACGCATCACTTCAGCCAATGGAACTCGCAGGAATCACAAATGACAGATATATGTTTACTCCACGCGGAGTAATCAGTGCGTTATCTGAGAGGTATCTATTACCAAAGATAAATCCCTGGTAACCACTCAAACAGCGCGACAGTACATATATGTGTAGTGTAGTAAAACACACTACACACGATTTGCTAATAATAGCAACACGTATTGCGTCACGTCACAACACGACTCTCTATGCACGGATTTCAACTCAATATGTGTAAACAAGAAGTTCTTCTAGCCAAACGAAGACTGCAAGTGTATACCGTGCGGGCAGAAGTGTGGTAGTAACATCATATCATGCACGAAAAAACAGAGCTTTTACAGACTTAAACAAATTTTGGAATGGGAAAATAACCTAATGCTCAAACTTGAGTGTATATTTCTATATTCTAGTAACACCAAAGTTATACAGAATATCCACTTAACAAGATATCACTAGAAAGATCAGGAAATACATTCTATTTCATGGAAACTGTCCTAAACATATATTTTGATCAAAATCATTGCAAACATTTCTGAGACAATCAAACACTTAGAGAAAAAACATGTATTTCATTCAAGCCCTACTCAGTACCGCAGATGGTAGCGTGTCTGCTTCACTTTCAAGAGGTCCCGAGTTCGAATCTTGGTCAGGGTGAGTTAACTGGATACGGTTTTTCCGGGGTTTTCCCTTACCCTTCAAGAGGAATGGCGGGTAACTCTAAGCTCCATGGACCCTGGACTCATTTGAGCATCATATCACCCAATTCATTCACTGTCCGAAATGTCTTAACGTTGGGGGACGTAAATTACAAACAAAAAAAGAAATCGATTCAACAGGTAGTTTATAACATGGCATTTTCTTGGAGATCTTCTGGGGAATACGCAAACACTCTTAAACGTACTCGTATACACCAAGTTTCGTATTTAACAGATTTATCGTGTTTGAGTTAAACCTTTTTCTATAAATGGTTTTTGGTGACTCACAAGTACTCAAAATTGTCTAGCAAAATACACTAAATCCGTACTTGTACTAGAGTAACTGAAATTCATACTAATCCTTCAGATAGCCGCAATAGATTTCCTGTCTGACTGCTGTCTTAAACCTTTCCCTAAATAGATCATAATTATTAATTATTTTTATCAAATATTGATTAGCTGTAACAAAGTGGTGCATAAATTTTACAAGAGTAAGAACCAATTTATTAATTTTCCCAAACTACTAAAATGTTTACCGAAACAAGGAGGGGACACAAGATTGGACATACAAAGTGAGTATGATTGTGAAAATATTAATCTGCCTCTTCTTTTCTTTGATCAGGCACAAAGACATTGTTATTAAATTTACTGCAACTATAACTAAATGTGGTGAGTACGAGCTGGACGTATATGTACATCATGTAGCATGTTTTTGTAGAGGATGTGTGTAAAGTGTCATGTAGTCTTTTGGTTAAATCTAAGTACAAGGCACGGCGGAAAGTTTGGTGGGACAGTTCCACATACACAAGCTAACACGCTCCTATATAGAGAAGCTTGTTTACAAGTGATTATGTCTAAGAATGACACGCTGCAGCATTCAGGAACAAAATACCCATAAACTTTCTTTTGATTAACCAAGTTACATTTCTTAAGAATGGAATTTTCTCCCCAGTAACGATAGGTTTACAGCGCTATACTCACAAATTACTGCAACTAGAAATAATACAAGTATCATTTAATATTCGTACTAAAGTGAACAAGAAATGGATGCAATACTATGAAGAAAAATCATTTTAAAAGCACATTTAAGGTATTTATATAAATTCACTGAACCATGCACCACATGTGATATCCCCATTGGGAAGCTCCACGTATGTCATATCATCACGTTATGGAATAAGTCAAATATTAGCTGGTTTACTTTTTTCTGTGTGTGCGTGGATGTATTGACTCTTGTGCGTGCGTGCTTGTTACTCTCTGTTCATAAGTCCTTGAAAACAAGATTAACCAGTTTCAAGGAATGCATGGCTTTATCAACAAGGTTTGCGGTATCTGAACGTTCCAAACTGTTTTCGAAACGCAGACTCTTGCATTGTTTTCTGCTTTCTCAAAGTGTCGCGCATCTTGCATTTAAATGCTGCACTAGTAGCTTAAAATGGCGTCACATGAAAAATACAATAAAATATGTGGACCTGATCGGCAGATATGTGTATCTTTATATGTATTCACCTATAATTTGCAAATATCGTACTTTTTCGGCCAAAATTTCAGTCCTTGTGTACCACAAATGAAGAGGAAATGCATTTGCCTTCCATTCAGAGGTGCACGTGGACAATAAATTTGCTGCCGGGCCGTGCGCGAGCAGTAAACAAAGAGAGAGAGAGAGGGGGGGGGGGAGGGTAACAGAGGAAGAAAGAGACGGAGATAGTCTGAACTTTCCCACTGCACCACGAAAGTCCGTGAAGCTTCGGCAGCTTTCGAGAAACTTCGGCAGCCTCCGAGAAACAGCGGCTCAGGTATATATATGGATTTTGGAGTTGTGAGTCAGTTCGCTCCACCCCATTGGCAGGTGAGAAGTTGAGGATGGCCATTAGACTGCAGAAGAGCTCCGCTCTCATGCTGGCTAAGACCCGTAGCTGGCGCCCGGAAGGGGACCTGCGGTTGCGATGGAGAAGAATCTCCTGGGTTCGAACCGCCAAATACCTTTGAATCCAACTGGACCGCGGCTTCACTTTCACTCCGCATGTCAGGTCAAAGGCCGGCCTCGGCCACGCTGCGCTCAGGTAACTCTGCCCCATCTTCCGATCCACAATGCCCATCCGCCTCAAACTGCGGGCGTATCGTGCGATCGTTCCGCCTCTGATCCTGTATGGATACGAGGTCTGGGGTTTGGTGGCTCATACCACCCTGCGCAGGCTGCAAGCCGTACAGAAGAGAGTCTTAAGAATGATCTACGGTACCGACCGCAGGTTACCATCACACTTCCTGCACACCCAGTTTGGAATACCATACATTGAGGACGGCGTGCATGAACGAACGCGCACGTTGTATGTCAAGTTCACTCCTCACCCTAACCAGCTGGTGATTTCACTGGGTCAATACGACCACCGTCTCCCCAGGAGGCGGAGGAGCTACCGTCTCCCCAAGGATGCCCTTAGGTGGGAAAGTCTGCCTCTCCTCCTGCCCCCCCCCCCCCATTCACCGCCAGGTCACGTCACGCCTTGGCCGCGGCTGGAAGGTTAAAACCTGCAATCGTGCCCTGGGGCGCGCGCACGACCTGGACACTTAAACCTAAGCACCTAAATTTCCATCTGGTCTCTCGCTACTGGTTCCCCCCTCTGCTTGACGGATCGCTAGCGACCTCACGAAGCGAGGTGAAACGGGCACTGTCCCCCCTTCATGTGGGAACATCCCGGCACCAGAAGCATCAGTAGAGGCCAACTGCGTCGTCTTACGCAATGACACGCAAGCTCGAGCATATTACAATACTTTTTTTTTTTTTTTACCGCACGGGTAAATCCGCACAGCGGATAGGTTCCGTGGCGTGTAACCCTCAGCCCGGGAGAACCCGGGCGACCTGCACCTGCTCTTGGCTCTTGAGTCAGTTCTGCAGGGAGCTGCTAGGAGTTGGAGTTGCAAGCCAGTGAGCTGTTTATTGTGCGTGTGGACATTTGAACTATACCGACCCGAGTCGAGAACTGATAAAACGTATAGTGATTTGAAGGTGAATTCTTTTGTTTGTTTACCTGTGGTGAAGACACGAGAGACTGTGTTGGTGTATGTTACGTTATCCTGCTACAAAGGGGTGTACAAACTGTCTTTCTAAGGAAATAAAGAGCATTTTGAAATTCTGCGAACTAGAACTTTAATTTTACAAATCCACAAACACACAATATGAATATCGATGCACAAATCCTATATTTTGTATCTTGAATGAAATTTTCAAAAATCTACTGCTACTGCCATTTTGAACAGTGAATTATACACCATTCAGTGAAACGTAATTTTAAATTCCTACAGTTTTGGAGTAGGATGATAAACTTAACTGATATAAATTAGTACTACCGTTACATATGGCGACTCGGTGTCCTCAACCCACGTAGTTTTCTTTCTGCAATCATATGCATGTTTGTCTTTTCCATTTTTGAATTTGGTAATATTTTATGTGAAAGACATTTTATTGTACGTATGTTCCGTTTTTTAAGAATTTAAGAATTATGGAATATACGTAAATTACATTTTAAAATGAGAACAACCTTAACAGTTATTGTCAGTGTACTACGGTATAAATATTTGATCGGTTATTTTTAAAAATAATTTTCAATAAATTTTAATCAAAATATGGTATAATTATGAAAATAATCTTAATTTCCTTAATGAATGAAGTCTTTGTATAGCAGTTGATTAGTAAAATTTATGAATTCATCTTCTAAACTCTGGGTTGCATATCCTAAATAGTTTAGAGACAATGTGTCATGTATTTAGCAGATTTAATATTGGTGGGATGAGGCGTTCAACTTCCACTTATGTTATAGTTGATATAAAGTATTATATCACAGTTTAAAAGGATAGCAGTTGCCTTATCTCCTTGTTTTGAGTACAGTGTACCTGAAATTCAACATCGAGGCAGTATTTCGGAATATTGGTTAGGGCGTATTATCTGTATAAGGATGTTTCGGGGATTTTATTTTATACTCGTAAGAAGAACATGGAACATATCAATTAAAGCACTATGGCTGAATCTTTATCATTCGTGCTCTCTGCAGTAATTGGTTCTCATCTGATAAACATTAATGGTAAAGGCCAGCTTGTCCAATTAATTCACCTAGATGTTTACATTTAAAGAGTTTGTTAATATGTCCTGAATGTCACTTTCCACAATCAAGCGCAAACCATATTCATAGGTCTACTAGCATATAATACGATGTTATAAAACATGTTGAGCATTTGACCTTGAAGGAGTTAGACATACCGGGTACCAAAATCCGCGAAAGTTACATTTGTGGCCCATTTTTTAAAATAAAATTGTAAAAATATAACTTAAGGTAATTTAATAACTTAAGAGTTTGTGTTAGGTTCTAGAAAAATACAAAAGAGTGCAAAACATAAACCTGGATTTCAGTATGATTTCAAATTCATATATGAAAAACTGTTAGTGTGGAATATATTCATAAATTATATATGTAGATAAGGATTTACAAAATTACTTTAGCATTACCTTATACGTACCTATTCGCTGCTATGTTGTTTTTTAGTGATTACCTGTGATTATGCTTTAGTTTTCTTATTTTTCTTAAATATATCTCCTGGTTGATGTGTTGGGCTGTGCTGTACTGTCTAAAGGCTGTATGACTTTGTATGACTGACTTTGGACCCAATTTTTGGTTATACTTTTGGTTACAATATGAATCTTTATATTAATATTTACACAGTAACGGTTACATTTAATTCAAAAAGCATTTCCTTCCTCTAAGTATACGATTAAGTCAAGTTCAATGAATGTTCACATCGTTTATAATGATTTTCTGTGATTGTTGGTTGGAAGAAACAGAAACAACACAACCTGCAAACGATTTGAACAGCTACGTTAATGGTTCCAAAATTATCAGCTTTTAACTAATTTTAATGAATTCGTCGGTCTCTTTGAATGTTCATACATAATGTAACAGATATAGTGAATATACTAACTGACCTCCAATGCCAGGTTGAAATAAATTAAAGACAGCTGTACAAACAGGAGAGCACACGAGAAGAATTGAACATCGAAGCGCTATTATCAATTAAATTTTTAATAGTCCAGAGAAAATAAATAAATAAGTTTGACTTTAAAATTTGCTAGGTTTTCTCGTGAGCTAAGCGGCACCAATTTGTTTTATCGGTTACTGGTGGGGATTGGTCACTTGATAAAATGCCAGGAAGTTTAATCTATAAACATACCCTTTCTAGTGTTTTAAAATGCATCATTAATAAGGTCATAGTTGCAGAATAAATAGTTATTTTACTTCTCCGACCTATTCATTTGGAATTTATTAAATTAGCGTTCACTATAAATGACAAACGTACATTCGGAAAATTTATTAATCTTAAAATACCTTTGCTCCTATTTGAAAAATGCAAATCAGAAATAGTTAGGAAGTACATATGTAACGTTAAATTAGTAATACATGTTTATACTTCAAAATTTAAAGGGATATAATACTCCACTGCAGAAGCCAATTCCTTAAGCAGTATTTATTTATACATACATTGAATAACGGTGTCCTAGTTCTTCAGAATGCCGTTATAAGTCATTTTAAACTATTAGCTCACTCGCAACTTAACATTTTCTTAGAACTATTGAATATGGTACTCAGCATGAAGAACTGTTTAGGCGAAGTTCTTAATCAAAATATTCTCACAAAAATATTCTCTTCAACCTAAATCAATATATTTAATTGAATTTAAACCAACAGTTATTGTGATTGAAAATATTTAAGCACTTAAAGTATTCTGAGTGATATTAATTTTATTCTGAAAGTTCTCACAGTGATTCCATTATTCTGTAATTTACGCGAAGGTAATTTGCTATTAAATAAGAAGGAACATTGGATGCGACAGAAACGGTTTTGGTCCTAAAGGATTTAGAATGCCTTCTTAGAATTAAAATTTGGAGCAGTCGGTCTTGTGCTCGTCGCGTAAAAGAAACGTGTTAATAGAGGAGGCCGACGTCTGAGAGAAACAGAAGAAGTGGAGACAAACAGATAGCCAGACAGTACAAACAGACAGTGATAATGACGCTTCAGTGCACTGACGATTGGCTCTCAATTTTGAATCAGTGTTTTCCTTAGTGTAAACTAAAAATGAAGTGATATTCAAACGAATATGCCCTTCTCCAACAATAGAAACAACAACAACAACGATGACGATGACGATGACAATAATAATAATAATAATAATAATAATAATAATAATAATAATAATAATAATAATAATAATAATAATAATAATAATAATAATAATAATAATAATAATGATAATGATAATAATAATAATAATAATAATAATAATAATAATAATAATAATAATAATAATAATAATAATAATAATAATAATAATAATAATAATAATAATAATAATAATAATAATAATAATAATAATAATAATAATAATAATAATAATAATAATAATAATAATAATAATAATAATAATAATAATAATAATAATAATAATAATAATAATAATAATAATAATAATAATAATAATAATAATAATAATAATAATAATAATAATAATAATAATAATAATAATAATAATAATAATAATAATAATAATAATAATAATAATAATAATAATAATAAACTATGATGGACTACAGTTATTAGACTTTCCCTATATACTGTCGTACATTTTGTAACAGTTTGGTATTATTTATTAAGAGTTTTTTTTTTCTCTTTGCTCCAAGTTTATCGCAGTATTAACCAGAAGTGTTTCAATACAAATTTTGTTGTCAATATAAAGAAGCATACAGGAAGCTGTCTTCTGTTTAACTACTTTTATATTACATGATCCTTACACTGGTAAATACGAGGGCTATCCAGAAAGTAGATTACGTTTTCGTCTGTTTCCGCTAGGGGCGGGGCTAGCGCGGCCATCTTGGGGTCAGAGCGTTGCGCAGCTCAGTCGGCATCTAGCCGTGCTAAGAAGAGGTTCGTGCTGTGCTCCGTTCAGATACTGTGACGGTTTGAAATGTCTGCGTTAATTGAAAATCCCGCGAGCTGCGAGGTGCGTGCAGTAATAAGGTTTCTGACTGCAAAAAAAACTGTAAACCGATAGAAATCTATCGGCAGCTTTGTGAAGTGTATGGGGACAACATTATCACTGAAGGTGGAGTGCGTCAGTGGGTCATCCAGATTTAAAAATGGCCGAACCAATGTTCACGACGAAGATCGAAGTGGAGACCCAGCATAGTGACTGCCGAACTTGTCGAAAAAGTCGATGCTAAAGTCCGTGAAAATCGAAGGTTCACAATAACGGAACTTTCTTTGAGTTTTCCACATATTTCGCGAAGTTTGTTGCACGAAATCATCAGCGAAAAGCTTGGTTACCACAAGTTTTGTGCAAGATGGATTCCAAAAATCTTGACAGAGGACCACAAAAATCAGCGAATGGCTGCAACGTTGAACTTTTTGGACGTTTACCATAAGGATGGTGACTCTTTATTCGATCGCATCGTTAGTGGTGACGAAAACATGGGTGAAACACGTGAACTGTGAAACGAAATTGCAATCAATGCAGTGGGGGCACACAAGTTCTCCCCCAAAAACCCAAGAAATGCATGCAAACAATGTCGGCAAGGAAGATGATGGCGACTGTTTTTGGGACAGAAAAGGTGTGATTTTGGTGGACTTCCTGGAAAGAGGCACTACAATAAACTCTCAAAGGTATTGCCAAACTCTACAAAAACTCAGAAGAGCATTCAAAACAAGCGCAGAGGAATGTTGAGCTCTAAGATCTTGTTGATTCACGACAACGCCCGGCCCCACACGGCAAATGTCACTCGTGAAGTTCTTGAATCTTTTAAATGGGAGTTGTTTCCCTATCCGCCGTACAGTCCCGACCTGGCACCGAGCGACTTCCACCTATTCCCAGCAATGAGGAAGTGGCTGGCTATGCAGCGTTTTGATGACGACGCAGCATAGCTGCAAGAAGAGGTAACGAAGTGGTTGAAGGCGCAGGCGGCCGAATTTTTCGACGAAGGAATTTCCAAGCTCGTACATCGCTACGATAAATGCCTTAATTTGAATGGTGACTATGTCGAAAGTAGTATTTGAGTGTGGCTTTCATCTGTATATAATAAAATTTGTTTCCTATACTTTGTTTACTTTTTATTCCAAAACGCAATCTACTTTCTGGATAGCCCTCGTATAAGGTAACATAATAGTGGAATATATTGCATAAAATAGTTTAAACGTGAAACCAAAGCAATAAATTTTTCGGAAATGGTGAATGCCATCAATAATCTTTACACGATTAAAACTGTATAGTATAAAGAGATTTGTTCCCACTGTGCACTATATCTATCCCTAAAATTTCCTATTTATACAAAATTAAATATGAGCAAATATGACTGCACGAGCTATTCGCAGAGTATTTGACTTATACTGTTCAAGTTCGTTGCGTACATGAAACCAAATTCGTCCATTAAGGTAACTCAGAATATATCATTTAAGTGAAATTTTCATTTTGAAGTTTCTTTTAAAATACATTGCTTTATCTGGATTACCCAACTAAATAAAACTGGAGTGTGGTATGAGACAGAGTATGAAGGATAACCAGAGCATATGTGTCATGACGTTTAAGCAAATCAAACTTGTCCTATGTAAAGCTTGAAAATACACGCATAAGTGGACCTAAATGTAGATAGATTTTCAGTGAAGATGATCAAGTCCATGCGGCTAGTCAGAAGTAATTTTCATTCACATGATCACTTGAGGTTAAGATATTCCGTCACAACATTCCAGTGAGCCATCCAGTCCTCAGTGCCAAAAAGTCACATACTGAGAATTGGCTGAGCAATATTTTTGAGGCAAGGGAAATCAGGAAGCCTTCTAGATAGTATAAGCTATCTTTTACAAACTTTAGAGAAAACAATTATTGTAGCCTGAAGATGAATGCATCCCTGACCTACTTCAATACAAGGACATTTTAGGATTTCTATTTTGATAAAATATGTTTTAGGTGTTTGGTATCTGCTGAAATCACGAAGATATGTATTCGATATATTCGATTATAAGAAGATGTTAACTTTCCCTAAACATATTTTGATTCAACCAGAGAAGCTATGTCAATAAATTTTTTCATGTCTGTTTCGTGTTCAACAATCATATTGAAATTTTGGTCTGATTTACTTTGTAGTTCATATGAGTTCTTCTATATCTGTACCAAGAACAAGACAGTAAAGTGGGTTTTATGGAGTGCTAAGCATTTATAGAAAAAAAAGAGAAAATATTATTAACACAATTTGTCCTTCTTTATCTTCTATCGGGTTGATTTGATTAAATTAAACACTACATATAAGGATTTTATTATACAGCAGTGAATATCTGTGCAAAAACCAGACGAAGACAGTTAGAAAAAAATAAAAGCAAATATTCTATTTTCTATTCATATTCTACTTCACCCTTAACAGCACAAAGGAGTTAGAGAAAGAAGAAGAAGAAGAAGAAGAAGAAGAAGAAGAAGAAGAAGAAGAAGAAGAAGAAGAAGAAGAAGAAGAAGAAGAAGAAGAAGAAGAAGAAGAAGAAGAAGAAGAAGAAGAAGAAGAAGAAGAAGAAGAAGAAGAAGAAGAAGAAGAAGAAGAAGAAGAAGAAGAAGAAGAGAAGAAGAAGAAGAAGAAGAAGAAGAAGAAGAAGAAGAAGAAGAAGAAGAAGAAGAAGAAGAAGAAGAAGAAAGAAGAAGAAGAAGAAGAAGAAGAAGAAGAAGAAGAAGAAGAAGAAGAAGAAGAAGAAGAAGAAGAAGAAGAAGAAGAAGAAGAAGAAGAAGAAGAAGAAGAAGAAGAAGAAGAAAGAAGAAGAAGAAGAGAAGAAGAAGAAGAAGAAGAAGAAGAAGAAGAAGAAGAAGAAGAAGAAGAAGAGAAGAAAGAAGAAGAAGAAGAAGAGAAGAAGAAGAAGAAGAGAAGAAGAAAGAAGAAGAAGAAGAAGAGAAGAAGAAGAAGAAGAAGAAGAGAAGAAGAAGAAGAAGAAGAAGAAGAAGAAGAAGAAGAAGAAGAAGAAGAAGAAGAAGAAGAAGAAGAAGAAGAAGAAGAAGAAGAAGAAGAAGAAGAAGAAGAAGATAAGAAGAAGAAGAAGAAGAAGAAGAAGAAGAAGAAGAAGAAGAAGAAGAAGAAGAAGAAGAAGAAGAAGAAGAAGAAGAAGAAGAAGAAGAAGAAGAAGAAGAAGAAGAAGAAGAAGAAGAGAAGAAGAAGAAGAAGAAGAAGAAGAAGAAGAAGAAGAAGAAGAAGTATTCATATTCAGTTGGAGCCAACATAGGTAATCTGTGACGGTTTTGTAAGTATATGTTCTGTGTTCAGGTTCCATTGTCTACCGCAAAAACTCCTCATTCAGTTTAAAATATCAAAACATTTAAGACGTTTCTCTATTATACAGGTGCAGAATTTAACTACTTACACACAGCGCCGAATGCTTTTTTCATGATAAAAATAGTCATATTTTAATTTATTATGCATTTGGCAGAATCCAGGTTGATTTTAAGATTACGCTTGCTTTCAAACTAGCAGGATTGAAGGATCCTTTAGTCCTTACATTGGCTTAAAAGATAAAGCCACCTTGAGCTTCCCCGGCAACTCCATTTCATCAAGCTTCTTCTTTCTTCTTCTGAAGAGAAAGAGAAGCGATATCTTCTATGGCGCACCATTGCTCGAAGCCATCACTCCTATCAAATAATGCTTCGTGGGTTTGTTTACAGGTCCAGGTTTCCTTACCTCTAAAGCTCTTAGCTTCTGCAATATCCTGAAATCCCTCCGGATTTACTTCCTTCCCATAGTAGTGGAGTTCATTCACGGCTGGAAGAAACTTCCAGGATTATGTTATTCCAGGTCATTTCCCCCACCTGTGAGAATGAATATTTTACCGGTCAAAATGCCTTGAATTTCCTTTGTCATTTTATTACCTTTCATGCCAAGGTTTTAATATTTTTAAATTAATTATTTCTTGCTGATAAAGATATAAGTTCATTAAGTTTTCACTGGACACAATTGTCTCCAATTTTACAATTGTCCCCAATGTCCCCAATTTTACCAGTAATTTTAACATGTGATAATCGCTTTATCATATCTCCATGTTCATTCTCAATAGAATTATCCAGATTTTAACATCATTTATGTCAGACTGTTATCTAAACCTTAAATTATGGATACTATGGAACCTGTTTAGAAATCAGATTAATTATCATAATAGTTTCAGGTAACAAATTTCGAAAACGTAACTTTATTTGGTGAGCAGATAGATCTGCCTCATTTCTAAGATGTACATCCGTCTCGATGTTCCATTGGTTCTTGATACGCGTTTTAACTATATTATAAGGTTATGGTAGACTTAATTAGAATACATGAGTGAAAGAAATCACATGACCTTTAGACTGTGATGGCATTTCCGCCATGCGCTCTTCTTCAGTAGCCCTTAACTGAGACCTTGTTTGGCAGAGTTCATCTCACCCGCCGGCTCAAGTCTGCATCCCGCTCAGAATCCATTTGGGTAGAAGGGATCGGTTGTAAAAACCGGGAGAGTTTGAAGTGAAAGAGTAACTCACCCCCTTGGAAGAAGAAATAAAGAGCGGAGGATGTGAAGATGGAAGGAAGCCGAGCCTGGAGATTGGAAGATGCTATTGATTGGGATCAAAGTTCTAGCTGGGATCCCGCAAAGGTAGCCCGCAACAAAAGAGAGCCTGAGGTTGCCATGCCAACGCTCGCAAGGAAAGGGGATGGGCCAAGCGTGGAATGGCATCTCATTACTACACGTTGCCCCGGCTTTGTTCACCCTAATTGGCTCTGTTTTCACCTTTCTCTTTTCCACCCTTAACATCCGCACTTCTCTTTCTGTGTTTCTCTTTCTGCCGCCACTTCACATGCACGCTTAGCTGTGACGCCACGTATATTTCTCGCACATGCCCTATCTATAATGTAGGTTACAATGCTCATGTTTTCTTTCTACATTCATTTTATTTAAAGTACTAAGGGACCATCATTTTAGCAAAAATATCCAACTGATATCCCAGGGTTTTAGTTCTTTTCTTTTCCTCTGGGATTTCGTGAAAGCTTGAGAAGGAATGAATGGAAAATACACTGGTAGACATATCGTTTTCCCCTATTATGAAACTAAGTCCTATATGGAAGGGATATAATAACTTTTAAATTTTTGCTTTGTCTTAGTTATTAGCTCATAATTGGGTCATACGTTGCAGGGTCTACCACAGATGATAGACAACATTTTAGATAGCCTCACTCAAGACGATTTGGCAATGAATTTGTATTTGCACCAAATATAAGTTTCAAATTATTATGGTGAAACCTTAAAAGAAGTCGCTTAATTAAAACATAGATACCTCAAACACTCATACCAAACACAAACAATTGCAAGACCATATTTATCTATTAACACAACTTTTACGGTGTTTAATCTATTCCATATGTATCATCATTAATTTGTAAGGATAGCTTATAATACAAAGCGGATGTATGCACAGAAAATGTGTACTCGGTTAATTTAATTACTGTTCCCTCAGGTTGCGATACGTTTCATTAAGAACGGTCCAATATAAAACCACTTTTCAGTTGAGAAGAAAACAACTCGGAAATATATCGGTGCATCACCTTTTTTTTCGGAATTCTAAATTTCTTCAAGAGAAATTTTGGCTTGCTAAGATTACTTATGTCAGATACATTTAACGTTACGTAATAATATTGGTGTTAAAAACCACATTCTGACAGCTTGTTCAGCATGCTTTTCGTACTGGCCTTTTGTGTCTGCTGTCATGACAACCAAGAAGCAGCCAATTGCCGTTTAAGCTCCCTCCAAACACATCAAGCTTAACTTGAAGCGGCGAGGGGTGTGGTGGAGGCTGAAACGGGATTAGCTGCTTCAAGGTCGAACTTCCTAATGTCAACATAAAAAACACACCCGTGAGGGAAGCATGCTGAGCAAGCTGTTGGAATGTTTTATTTGTTTATTTTTCTAAATTTACGTCCTCAAACGTTAAGTCATATCGAACGATGAATGAAATGGGTGAAATGATGTTCAAATCAGTCCAAGATCCACAGAGCTTACCCTTACATTCATATTTCAGGACAAGGGAAACCCACGAAAAATCCTTACCCGGATAACTCACCCTGACCCAGATTCGAACTCGTCACCCCTTGAACGTGAGGCAGACACGCTGCCATCCACGCTACCGAGGCGGGCAAAGCTATTAATTAGTATGTGCATAACTTGATGTTCATTATTTAGAAGCTGCTCGACAATATTTGAACAAGAAACGCCTTTTTCACTCAAATTCATAAAGAACTCCCCTCCAGCATTTAAGGTTACCCAATTATTATAAGTTTGTGCTATACACTTTCACTGATACCTCAGATGTCAAGAGAAAGTTGATATCTTTATGTAAGTGGCGCTTGAATACAAAATATAAAAAGGGGCAAGAAACTGTGCTCATTAATTGGTGTTACTTTTTATTCATTAATATTTGAACCTCAAGCAGGTGACTAAGAGAGTGGGATATCCTAGCCAGCTTCTTGGAACTATGGTGATTTCGTTCGTAATAAATCTTTATATTTTCTCGATGAATACACCCTTCTGTATTCTACAATGCTGCGCTATATCACTTCAAGACAGGAATTAGATTTCACTGCTTCTATATAAGCTTAAAATACTGATGAGGCAATATTTATATTCTTAGTCCCCATCATCCTCATCGTCGTCGTCATCAATCATCATTATGTAGTTTTTATTGTCCGTGACGCCAAGAGGTGTTGGAAAACTGTTTTCTTTTAGAAAAAATCTAAGTTTCATCTACTGAAATATTAAGCTTGAGAAGTGTTTCTCTTTCTTATTTTCTTCTGTTAATGTGTTTGTTTCCGAATATTGTAAGATTACTGAACTGAAAATACTTGGATGAATTTGGGAAAAATGAACAAACCATCAGATTATAGCATATGAATGCATACGAAAGGAGGAAGGGAGGATGAGAGGCATAGTCAAATATGAAATTAGAATGAAGGGTAGAATTCAAAGTGTAAAAGGTTTCATTTTTCCAGGTTAAAAGGAATGCCTTGTGAAAATATTGTCATCTAATCTTACATCTAGTGGCGCATGAAATGTCATACAGCCTAATTAGTGCATTTTGAGAACTCCATATATGGCATCACAAGCGGACAGTTGTCCTGTTCCAACATAAATATGTCAATTCGTGAAATAGTGGAAAACGGACATTTCACTATTTATCAGAAAATTAAAGTTATACTGATATTTGTGGAAACAGATAATGCGATGAAGCCACTGAGACCTCTTCCATTCACTTTGCTTTAATTTTATTATTTCTTTTAGAATTATGGGTTTTATTTTAAAAGTTTTTTTAAGCAATAAGTTAATAAGGGTTTCTAAAACTTTCATTGATCTCAGATTTCTGTACAAAATAAGCTCCTTATACAGTTTACCAACTTTCCCAACAAACTGAACCCGACTTTTTGTTTGAGAAAAAACGACCGTGCTGCTCCAGTGTTCCGGCTCTTGAAAGCATCGAGGCAGTTCGGGTGGTCTTGACATGAAGTCTCGGCAAATCAACCAGGAGGACTTCTGTTGTGTTTGGAATTGCTTTTCGGTAAACTCAAAGAATTCTGAATCCAGATCCTCACTTGTTCAAGTACAAATTAACTTAATGGATTAGTTGGTATATGGCAGGAATTTGGAGCCATGGAATCATCGATCCGTTTTACATCGATAAAAATGTTTTATAAAATGTCGTGGTTCTTGCATAACTAAGTAGCCTTATAATTTACGAAAACCGTTCCTAATTTTCTACACGAGACGTTTGATCTACATGTCATGTCGCATCGTCTATTGTTGCCACCTCTAAGTCTGGTATTAAGTCATTATATACACCCTTAACTAGTTAAATAAAATTATTAGGCCTACTAGAACCTTCTAGAAGTTTTTCGAAAAGTTTGGAGCCATGCGGCGATTTCCAATGGATGCATAAGCGAGTGCTCTCGCAGAACATTCTAGTGTTAAGATTGGCAAAGTAAAAAGTGTATTAGCTCGTATTTGGTACGACGAAATGCACTATTATCTGAGAAAGTTGATGACGTGCAAAAAGTGCTGTAACTGCAAAGGAATTCGCGACGTCTTGTTTTCGACTTCCCAGCGAGTGAGCCGTCCGGAGAAAGAGACTACGTCGGGAGTACTACGTTACATGCCTAAGTCGCAGAAAAAAGCGAAGTGAAGTGACGGTATTGAAAACTGAACAAAGTCATTATATATTAGGTTTATTACCTATAATTAAAACTTAACACTTAATTCTGTAGATGAATTGCCAAATGAAAGCATGTACTACATTCACACGACGTTCTATAAACACTATCACCTATAAACTGTTTTTATGATGATAAAATTTCGCTGAAGTTTAATAAATGGGAAAAGCTCTTGCAGAAATTAATTCACTACACTTTTCTTTGTAGATATAATGGCGACATGTTTAAAGGCTAATTGCTAAACTCTCGTCCCATGACATTGCCAAAAGCAAATGATACGCGACAGCATTTTATAAAGGCTTTAAAGCATTGAATCATTCAACATAAGTATCTAATGGCCGTAAAATCACTATATAAAATTAAGTGCCTGTATTAATGGGATCAAAATTGTGTACAGTAGAATGGTATCTATATATTTTGGTTTATCAGAAACATTAAATTCTATAAAATTCGTTCTCAGTGAATTTTACTTCACAGGCTATTCCCAAAAAGTTCAAAATATGCATTTTAATTCCAAAGCGAATTACTTAACCCTGTTCTATTCTACTCAAGATTGTTTGAGCCATTTCTGTGAGAACAAAACGAAAAATGTATTTAAAAACTCGTGTAGCAACTTTGGAGGGCGTTAAACCTAAATACTGTGTTTTATATTTATTTATTTTGTTTTTGGGGTAGTCTGTTTACAGACTCAAGACACAGGTTAGCAACCTTTTGGTCAACTATTTTTTTCCCTTTCAAGGGCACCAAAGTTGTAGGTATTCTCAGTGAAATCTCAACTAGACCTTTTGGGTGGAACAGAATATACTTCTTATCTACTCTAGGTAGGTGACAGAGAAAGTAAAAATAAGATTGATTTCAACAGATATGACTCAAATAATAAATATAAACCTAAAGAGAAATTTCTACTTAGAAAGAATTAAAGAAACATCACATAGGGCATGTTAAACTGGATAACATATTACCGGAGTTTGTCACTTTCGTGTTTGCAGCGATCAAGACCTACATGTTGAACGCGGACATAGCCGCAAGAAAACCAAAACAGCAAATGACTATCGGTCACGCCTATGGATGGTATACTGAGCAACCGGTCACAGGTAATCATGCATCAGATAATTTAGGTATTCCAAAATCGCCTCCTTGCACCAAAGTTCTCTAATATTTGACAGTATACCACAAAGAACGGTATTATTACCAATTTCTGCAGTGCAATAGCATTAAAGGCAGAGTATCCATTCCTTCTGCAATCAAAATAGTCACCTCCTTGCAAATTCCTCGATTATTACTCACATTAATACCCGAGTACACTTGTCGTATATCCAATGACGATGCCGTAAATTTTGCTGTATTTGCTTGTATATTATGCGAAACTTATAATCTTGTATACCACCAGACATATCTCACTTTAAACTTTCTGTCTGGTATTCAGATAATAAAAGCGAAATTGGCATAAATGGGTAGAGCTACTTTACAGTCGTTCTTGTTAAGGTCGATAAGCCCTTGGGATCTTGTTCCAGCAGACCATGAACTGAAACCATTTCTCATATAAATTGCGCTTCCCCATCGTATAGATAGGTTTATTACCTAAGTAATTAAATTGGTAAGATTATTCGACAATATTTCACACAATGCCATCTAGGCTTTGGCTACGCTTTTATATCTAAACGGCTTTCATATTCGCTTTAGGAGGCATTTTCATTAATGTCCAGAATGTTGTCCAAATTTCAAAATTTAGCTCTTTTAGTAGCTGTTTTAAAATATAACTCAAATAAATTAAAAATATGGCTAATATGAAGTAGAAATTAACTTTATGAGGTAATTCGTTGTTAAAATGCGAAATTATTTTTGAACATAATGGAATAATTAGGCTTAACATTTTAGTAATATTTTAACTAAAAGTTACTGTCAAATATATATATATATATATATATATATATATATATAGGATGTGGAATTTTAGACTGTATAAGGACACCTTTAGTTTGTTTTCTATTAAAATAAATCCAAATGAGTTTCCCTCTTTTACGCTGGAAACAATAACCAAGTGACAAAGTCCTTAAATAGTGCCACTCTTCGTTCAAACAAAATATATATGAAAATGTGACACGATGCAGTAAAACCTCACAAACTAGGCACACTTTAACAAACGACATTGATAGGTTTAAATAGATGTCAAATAAACTACTACACCAACAACACCATTCCACAACAAAACGTCAGTTGATATATAAAAACACCGTAATGATAAAGTAGTAGGAATTATCCCAATGGCGGAAGTTATGGTACGAATCAAAGCAAGTTTGTTTGGATGAAGGAAAAATTAATAATACATCAATTATTTTGCCTAAACTAGTGCAGAAAAATAAGTTCACAAATCTCCATGAAATAATTTGTATGACCACAAGAGTAACATTTTGAAATAGAAAACTTTTAAAACTTTTAAATAGAAATTAGAACAATGTCAGTATATGTAAACCATAATTAGCTCTTCTTGCATACTGAATCGAGGCCTTTCCCTGAATAATTTGTCAAGGCTACTATATTACACGAATAATGTGTTTCCAGGTTTATCATTAACGTTGAAAGCTGAATATCCTGTACTTCTACTCTCCATTAATCCCAGACTCATTTCAGGATATTTTTCCAATTCCACTCATTCATCGTCCACGGTCGGGCTCAAATGACCTTACTGTCGACAGGCCCTTAAACCCTAAACACATATTCACTTCGGCATTACGACCAACCAGTACGTTAAAATAGTCATTATACTAATGTTTTACTATTTTGGTGTTCCAACTCGTAAATGAAAAAACACGTAAATACCAGTTATATATCAGAATATGCACCTTGGTAGTGCACCAATAAGATTCGGAAATGATAATGTTTGAGTCCTCTTTGATTCAGATTTAAAACATGTCTTTCCTATGTGCTTTGAAATTTTTCTGTTAACACGTCATTTAAGAAATACGTGTCAATGTTCAGTTGTGTCCTTTCCCTATCTGGTTTAAGGCAAATGGTGTAAGGCTGAGGTAAGATGTACTTCAGATATTAAAATTATCTAGATATGCTCAAAGAAGCTTTCATTTCCTTAGGAACACTTGGCATCAGTACTGGAAATCCGTTTGACACATGCAATCTAAAAAGTGCAGAATGAATTTATGAACAGCAATTTCAAAAGGAGAAGAGCCAAAATTTGAAAAATTACGTAAATAATGTTCGCATTATTTAAGGCACTCCTTCTCTCTATCTACACCTCAGTCTCCTGGCCTTTCTATGTGCCAGGAATATGTCATTTAATGTCTTTTAAACGTCATCCGGAAAGCCATAAGCAGGAGAACATACTCCCGCCACGGTAGCGTATATGGTAGCGTGTCTCCCTCACACTCAAGAGGTCCCGAGTTCGAATCTCGGTCAGGGCGAGTTACCTGGATAAGGGTTTTTCCGGGGGTTTCCGTTATCCTGAAAGACGAGTGTCCGTTAACTCTAAGCTCTGTGCACTCTGGGCTAATTTGAGCATAATTTCACACATTTCATGCATTGTCCGATATGACTTGACGTTGGAGGATGTAAATTACAACAAAAAATAGGAGAACACGACATGGCCCAGTGGATATGATTTTACATTATCTGGAGGTGGGCACGGTCAAGCGGAACGACAAACAGATAAGCACTGCTCTCACTTTCTCTCTCAGCGTAAATATCAGAAGACTTATCGCTAGACAATCAGAATCTTCTTGAAGATTCTCCATCTCGAAATTTCTGTAACTCTGAGTGAATTTCCAACAGCTGCATAAGTGAAAGCTCTCACAATTTGATGGAATTAGTGAGGAATCAGCGAGCGAGAGCGTTTCTGCTGCGGTAAAAAGCGATCTTATCCAAGTGGTGTTCTGGCAGCTTTGCTTAAGTGCAGGGAGTTCACTAACTACAAGGGTTTAGAGACGTCTTGTGTTTGAACTCAGTAGCGAGTATAGTGGGTGTATAATGAGTGGCTACATCTTGTTGCGTATTTCATTTCGTCGTAAGCAAAGGGAAGTGGCAGTGAGAATTGCAACTAGTTGACATTGGTGAGGCAAAGACTCCGAAAAAGTTGAAGTAGATTAGTAGTTTGTGACAGTTAAAAACTCGACAAATCCACAACAAGAAACTATTCAACTTAGGTATTCTTGTTGAGTGATTTGATAAACGAGTGCACTATTCTTCAGGGTAACCAGGAAGCATAGAGTGCTTCAGTAGATGACATCAACTTACTTATACTGAATCCTTTGCACTACATAATATGCAAAATAAGAGGTCAAGATGTAGGCGCACACCGGTCCGTGTGTTGTCTGCAAGTGCCAAAAATATTGTCACGGCAACAGGCATAAAAGTTTCGGCACAAATAAGAAAACAGTCACCGGATAAAGTTTCATTGTAATAATGAGCCTTGCTAAGCAGTTAATGATAGCGCGGCTGGTGTAAACGAGCGCCAGCACGCAAAAGATAACTGAGGTAAAGACTTGCCGGAATAGATTAAGTTACGCTTCTGGAAGTGATAGAATATTTGGTTTCTTTATTCTTCCGGAAATTATTGGACTGATAGAGATTGTTCGGGTTCTGGTTTATTTTAGAACAATCTAGAATTACGAATTAGGTATTATACGGACGTGACGGCTCGCAAAGTGAGTAGTTGTAAAACAGTGAGTTATGAAACAGTGTTGTGAAAGAGGGACAGCTGGAAGTGTTATTGTAACGAGAGCTAATGATGTAATTTGCTGTCACTGTTTGTTATAGTCATCGACCTTGGTAAACTGGCGGTGACGTAGCTGCTGTAATCTATAAGAGTATTTCTACGGAAATAAAGGAGATTTTTAATTTCTGAAACTCGGCCTTTTAATTGTACGAAACCACAAAGTCACAGTATGCAAGAGGGAAAATTCCTTTATTTAACCTTATTTAAAGTATCAGATTTATGTTGGTGACAGTCCCGTGTATAGCAGTGTGCTATGGCCGTTGGATGTTTGTCGAGGTTGAATGCAGTCAGTAAGCTTCATGAAAGCTTTCAAAAGCCGCATTTTCCCTCTTCTGGTTGAAACTCCGAGTTGCTCATACATAACAGTAACCCAGGTATGCATAATTCTGCTCCCCTCTACTATCCTTATTTCACTATTGTCTGCAACTTTGAAATTATACAACCCAAATTAACTGGAAAAAGTGATTTTCGATATATAGAAATAACAAAAAACATTGTAAGTTGCAATTTCACTAAACTTCCTCCTTATTTCCTTGAAATGAGCTTTTATTATGTGCGCCCTTTAAATACTATGATTTTGATGGTCTCATTCTGTAGTGAGCGTGAAAGACCGCCTAATTATTTCAGAGATCTCTTCCTCGTGTTTGAGGTTTTTTCATTAGCCGCAAATCTGCAACACGGGCCCAACGTCCTGGCTTTCGTTCTAAAGGAAGCCATAGTAAGGATTTTTACGCCCAACATTTCCATCGCCCTCTACCGGGATTAAAACCATATCGTCCTTAATACCTCAATTTTTACCTTTTTAAAAATGCGTTTCCCATCAATTCTGTTTCATACAGTAATTTATCAAAACTCGTTGGTTATAAAATCCCTATGTTTCAAAGCCTTTGTTCAATCCCCTTCAAACAGATATCTGCAAAAGTTATAAGTATAGCTGCCCGTCATAATGATGAAGCATGTCCATTTAAAATAACTGTACTTATCGTATACCTAATTTGTGATTTAACACAAGAAGAAAATTTTTTCAACAGAGGTTATAATTATTTGCAGTAATTTGTTATCGTTATTTATTTTCAATTATTCCATAAGGAATTAAGCTGTTATAAATTACGCGCCATGAAAAAATTATTAGCTGTAGAAACGTAATACCATAGCACAAAAACTAAAATTACTCACATAACTGAATTATGTTTATGTAACAATAGTGATAAAGTTTATAATCAATGTCTACTATACTCTGTAACTTTTGGGGCAACACATTTTAAGCAACTGTGCTTTTAGGTAACACTGCATATACAATTGCAAAGAGTGACGAAGTTAGCCGGAGTTTTTAATCATCATGGGACCTAAAGGTGTTGAATTGCATTTATGTTAATTCTATTACTTCTGTAGAAAAGCTCTTGTCAACTCTCTTTATTTTCATGTGGATCATTTTAACTGAAACATTGTGCGGTGTTTTTACTCTTTCAACTTTTCCCTTAGGTTATTGAAGCTTTTGGTCGTTTTACCTTATTTTCAAATGTACATTCCTTCTCACATCCGCATTTCAGACTCTATGGAGGGTAGATGATGATCGTAATTAAAAATAGTGCCCACTACTTGCGGAATAGATGATGGGACCTCCGGATGGATAATCAGCTATCTCAAATTCAAACATGATGATAATCAGAACTGTTTGTGTTGACTTGTAAAATAATTAACTTCCTAATTTAAGTTATGATATAACCAAACATGGATGGCTCAGACGGTTTCATCTGTGGCCCGCATTCAGGAGGTCCATGTTCGGCTCCCGTGGCCAACCTACCTTACCCATGCTTTTTCGGGGGTTTTCTCGGGTCGCTGAGCAATACTGGGTAGGTTAATTATATCTCCCAAATTTCCTGTCCTCCTATTTCATTTCATATGATCTCTCATCTGGTGGCCTCATCTGATAGGTCTGCTGATGTCTCCGAACCGATTGCTGGGACCGTTTTCGAACCACAGAATGGGGGAATGTGTGTTTCCCTGGCCTGCTTGGGGAGGTTTCCATCTTAGTAAAATGTAGGGAACCTGCCCTCTGCACTGCAGTGGCTCCTGGGAACGGCCGCCCTCTGTCTCCTCTCGCCTCATCCTTCCTCCCGGGGATGCCCCTCTTGGGACAATAAGGTAGAATAGATCAAGATTGGCTGCAGTACCAAATCCCCTCCGAAAAAGAGTTATGATATAAAGCTATAAAAGATTTTCCCGCGATGTAATAAAATTGCATTCACTTAAGGAAATATAATGTATAAATAGCAGAACATAAAATTCTTTATATTCACAACTCAGTAGGAAAACCATAAGACAGATGAATTACGGATTGGTCCGGCTAGTTCGCAGTAACTCTCGAACGATAAATTATATTTGAGTGACTTAATGCTGAGTTCTGTTTTTGTGCATATAAGTTGTTTTAATTGCAGACATAAGTATTTTATATAATCAGTTCAGTTGAAGACATCGTCATCCACCTCTAAGCGAAAACGTTTCGACAATGCACTTTTATGTCTGTCATCGACTCAACTTTGGTTGAGTCGATTTCGCTGTTGGTTGCATATATATCATTAGGTTCATATGCTTCAATGTGGGTTTATCCAAATTCTATGACACTGCTATCTCAGTGGTATTTATACAGGAGCAACGGTAAAGATAAATTATTTTGATTCATTTCCTATACATTGTTTCGAAATGTTGGAAGCAAATAAATTTTTTAGAAACTAATTCGTTATAAAATTTTGTTACATAGTTTCTTCACTTAAGTAAAAAGAAATGAAGTTCAGTTGATTCTAACATGTAAATAATAAAGAACATTATTCTATTTAATGCAAATGTTCTAATTCGTTGTAAAACAGCTTTGTAGGTCTCCTAACTGAATGGATAAATAAATAAGGAAGCAAGCAAATAAAATGATTTGGGGGATCTATTGCGAGTGTGCGTGTGAACAACGTAGCTCAAACACCTAAGGTGGGTTAAATACCAAAAATGGTATCTGATCTATCATTTCAAAGGATATGTCACGATGATTTTCAAGAAATCGAGATTATCCTCCACATGGAGCATTTTTAGAAAATTATGATTTTCTAAAAAGCGGCTCTAACGATTTTGACCAAAATACCATAGGTTTCAGGCATTTTCATCACAAACGAAATGTATACTTTGAATGTTCTAGAATATCCTCTTAAGTCATCTTCATTCCGGATGACTTTGTCCTACCAAATCATAAGAAATATACAAAATCTTACACTAAAGGCAACTCATATTTTCATAAAGTACACAAATTACGTCAAAATGTATGTTTCGGGATCATTTTCTAGATATTCATTCCTGTTGATTTGAATTTTCAGATAAATATAGTGCTCTCAAACAGGAGGCCTTTATTTCTTATTTTATATCCTGTGTATGTAAGCAGAAACCATTACATAGTGACCTGATCTTAAAAGATTTGATAATGCTTAAACCAATTCCACTCTCATTTACCCACTGCATCTGTGAAGAAATATGTAAGATATTTTTGACGTGTTTATTTTAACCAACATGAAGTAGATAGAATAATAAACGCTTTTAAGAAAAGTTTATATTAGAGGGATTACAAAGAGGGGGAGGGAGTACGTTAATCATGTGAGATGACACATCATATTTTTCAAATGTTCTCCAATTGCAAACGCTTTGGAAGGAGTAATACATATGCAGTATGGGCTATCATTTTAATGGCACCTCACAGAATATGACGTAACGTAACATCATATTATGCTGTACGCTACGTTGCATTTCTAATTGTTTCAACCATTAATATTTGGCTCTAAGTCAGACTTTGTCAAGAACACTAATGATCTGAAATCTGATATTTGTTACCTTGTACATGGATACCTCCTATCTTCTTGTTTTTCAAGATTGCTTCCTGAGCAAGGCAACGGTTTATTTTTCTACCTTCAGTAAAGCAGTTCCTTAATTGTGCTCATCAAGCTGTTTTTCTTGGGAAGATCGTTTTCAATGTTGCTTATTTCAGCTTGTAACTACACGCCCTTGGTAATTAAAGCTTTTTACTCAAACATGCTAATTTTGTTTTGGGCTTTAGTTAGCGAGCAGGTTTTTATTCCTGAACTCATTACTCTGGTCCTTTTTGTTGACACGGAATGCCTCGCTTGATCTCCGAGGCTTTAGTTTATTAACGCCTTGGAAAGTCTGAAGTCAAATTCCAAAATGGCTGCGCACGCTCACGTGCTTTACAGGAGACTTAGTCTAGCGAGGCGGAAGACGAGTGGCTGCTAAGCGTTAGCTTCTTAGTGAGGAAGTCTTGCTTCAACTTCCCGGCTTTCATTGCAAGAGCACAACTCATGTTTAGCCGTTTGTAATCCTTCACTTGTCTTATGGTGTTACCATATACAAACCATAACACGCATTTGATAAATGTGTTTAAAATTCATTGCGAACAAACAATAATTGTAGCACCAATGTAACACCTTCTGTATGAATCAAAATGAGAAAACGCTACACACACATATACATATATATATATACAAAGATTCACAGCATATGCAGTAATTCCAGGTACTTGTCTGTTCTTATCAACTAGCCTTATTATAGACATTTTCTTTCCTTTGTAATTTACGTCCTCCAACGTTAAGTCATATCGGACGATGGATGGAATGGGTGAAATGATGCTCAAATGAGCCCGCGGTCCATGGAGCTCAGAGTTACCCGACATTCGTATTTCTGGATCAGGGAAAACACCGGAAAAAAGCTTATCCAGGTAACCCACCCTGACCGAGATTCGAACTCGGGACCTCTTGAACGTGAGGCAGGCATGCTACCACGACGCTACCGAGGCGGGCTATATAGACATCTGACGCAATCTATTCACATCTTAGCCTACACACGGTCGGTGTGGAACAATTTTTAAATTTCCATTAAATAACCTATAAGTGGTAACTATGAAGCCTGGGACTTAAGTACTTATAGAGGTAGTAAGCCGTCAAAAAAGGCGCGTATCTCATTGTAAGTGAGAGTCCCTAATGATTTACCGGCAGGTGGATAATTTATTGCCATGATAGCTCAATGGTTAAGAGCGACCGGATGTAGACCGGGAGATCCGTGGTTCAAATTCCGGCCATAGCATTGAATATTTTAGTCTCTCTATCTACTCTTTGCAGTATTTTTAAATGTGTGTAGTATGCATCAGAAATATCCATTTTCTATTTTATTTTAAAATAACCGAGAGGGACGGCTCAGGCGCTTTCGTCCGTAGCCCTCATACGGGAGGTCTGGGTTCGATTCCCGTGGCTGACCTACAAGATCCATTGATTTTCTCGGAGGTTTTTCTTGATCGCCAGGCGAGTGCTGGGTAGGTTAATTAAATCATTCCACTTCATCTTTAATATCATTTCAGATCATCTCACATCTGATGGTCTCTTTCTGGGTAGAGGTGTCGGCAGGAGTCTCGGCGCTGTCGTGACTCCTTGGGTTGGCCGGCCTCTGTCTCCTCTCACCTCATCCTTCCTCCCGGGGATGCCGCACTTTTAGCTTAGGTACAATAAACCGTATGTTTCGGTGCCGAATTCCCTCCGCAGTAATCCTTATCCTAGAAGATCGAATATGATTTTCTGTTGATATATATGTATATATAGGGGAAAACACCTTAAACTAAGGATTGTGTAATGAATGCCTAAAGAGGTATATACTAACTTCTGCTACTGGATAAAATGACCTCTACTTATTTGCCAGATAAAGGAGATTTAGTTACTACTTATACAGTTCCAAAATGCATCCTTTAAAATCACGTAGTGAATTTTCGTTTTAACTTGATATTCTCGTAAACTGTGAACCACTATTCAATAGAGGAAAAACTCAAAACACTTCAGAACTCAAACAAAGCGCAATAGTAGAATGCTTAAAAAATATATGCAGATAATCTATTTAATATTTAAGGGAGTAGGGGTAACAGAACACGCTGTTTCCATCAGATTCATGCAAGGCAAAATTGTGGAATTGGGATAATGTACAAACTACTTTTATGCTTCCTTTATGTAACGCAGGAAAGCATCAACATTACATACAAATGTTAATGCTACATATATGGAAATAATTAAAACTGTTTACAATTAAGCATAACGATGATATTGATTATTTGTGTTTGGTATTTCGCGTGCTTTGTTCTATCGAATTTAAGTATACTTAAAGTGTACTTAAAAGCGACAGCATAATGCCAGTAGACATGCTGGTATGTAAAAGAACTCCTGTGTAACAAAATTCCGGTACACCGGTGGCGATGATGTGGCCCTGATATCTGACATCTTAAATAATAATAATAATAATAATAATAATAATAATAATAATAATAATAATAATAATAATAATAATAATAATAATAATAATAATAATAATAATAATAATAATAATAATAATAATAATAATAATAATAATAATAATAATAATAATAATAATAATAATAATAATAATAATAATAATAATAATAATAATAATAATAATAATAATAATAATAATAATAATAATAATAATAATAATAATAATAATAATAATAATAATAATAATAATAATAATAATAATAATAATAATAATAATAATAATAATAATAATAATAATAATAATAATAATAATAATAATAATAATAATAATAATAATAATAATAATAATAATAATAATAATAATAATAATAATAATAATAATAATAATAATAATAATAATAATAATAATAATAATAATAATAATAATAATAATAATAATAATAATAATAATAATAATAATAATAATAATAATAATAATAATAATAATAATAATAATAATAATAATAATAATAATAATAATAATAATAATAATAATAATAATAATAATAATAATAATAATAATAATAATAATAATAATAATAATAATAATAATAATAATAATAATAATAATAATAATAATAATAATAATAATAATAATAATAATAATAATAATAATAATAATAATAATAACAATAACAATAATAATAATAACAATAACAATAATAATAATAATAATAATAATAATAATAATAATAATAATAATAATAATAATAATAATAATAATAATAATAATAATAATAATAATAATAATAATAATAATAATAATAATAATAATAATAATAATAATAATAATAATAATAATAATCATAATAATAATCATAATCATAATAATATAATGATATAATGATATAATGATATAATAATATAATAATAATATAATAATAATATAATATAATAATATAATAATAATATAATAATATAATAATATAATAATAATATAATAATAACAATAATAATAGTAACAATAACAATAGTAACAATAACAATAACAACAATAACAATAACAACAATAACAACAACAACAATAACAATAACAACAATAACAATAACAACAATAACAATAACAACAATAACAATAACAACAATAACAACAATAACAATAACAACAACAATAACAATAACAATAACAATAACAATAACAATAACAACAACAACAATAACCATAACAATAACAATAACCATAACAACAACAACAACCATAACAACAACAACAACCATAACAACAACCATAACCGTAATCATAATCGTAACCATAACCGTAATCATAATAATAATAATCGTAATCATATTAATAATAATAATAATCGTAATCATAATAATAATAATAATAATAATAATAATAATAATAATAATAATAATAATAATAATAATAATAATAATAATAATAATGACAATGACAATGACAATGACAATGACAATGACAATGACAATGACAATGACAATGACAATGACAATGACAATGACAATGACAATGACAATGACAATGACAATGACAATGACAATGACAATAATAATAATAATGACAATAATAATAATAATGACAATAATAATAATAATGACAATAATAATAATAATAATAATAATAATAATAATAATAATAATAATAATAATAATAATAATAATAATAATAATAATAATAATAATAATAATAATAATAATAATAATAATAATAATAATAATAATAATAATAATAATAATAATAATAATAATAATAATAATAATAATAATAATAATAATAATAATAATAATAATAATAATAATAATAATAATAATAATAATAATAATAATAATAATAATAATAATAATAATAATAATAATAATAATAATAATAATAATAATAATAATAATAATAATAATAATAATAATAATAATAATAATAATAATAATAATAATAATAATAATAATAATAATAATAATAATAATAATAATAATAATAATAATAATAATAATAATAATAATAATAATAATAATAATAATAATAATAATAATAATAATAATAATAATAATAATAATAATAATAATAATAATAATAATAATAATAATAATAATAATAATAATAATAATAATAATAATAATAATAATAATAATAATAATAATAATAATAATAATAATAATAATAATAATAATAATAATAATAATAATAATAATAATAATAATAATAATAATAATGGAAATTAATTATTCTTTCACACTGGCCGTGTGTAGGCTAAATTGTGGAAACGTTGAGTCAGACTGAAAAATTCAATGCCATAGCCGGGATTTGAACCACGGATCTTCTGGTTTCCGTCCAGCTATGGCATTGAATTTTTCAGTCTGACTCAACGTTTCCACAATTTAGCCTACACACGGCCAGTGTGAAAGAATAATTAATTTCCATTAATTAACCTAATAGTGGTTAACTATAAAGCCCGGGCCTTAAAGTACTTACATGTAGTAAGTCGCCATTAAGGTAGTTGTCTCATGTGTTTATGAGAACTCCTAAGTGGTTTACCGGGAAAATACGAGTCAGTTGGAGAATTTCATGTCATATCGGCACGTTGGCCATAGTAGCACAATGGTAGTGCGGCTGGACGGAAACCAGAAGATCCGTGGTTCAAATCCCGGCTATGGCATTGAATTTTTCAGTCTGACTCAACGTTTCCACAATAATAATAATAATAATAATAATAATAATAATAATAATAATAATAATAATAATAATAATAATAATAATAATAATAATAATAATAATAATAATAATAATAATAATAATAATATATGTCCGATTTTTCAGAATAATTTAAAATCTGGGAATACTATTGGAAGTAGCTGTATTAATGAAGCATGTCATTTAGTGTACTTATAATAGAACTAATTAGTCTATAACATTTCTTATATCAGAGATAGTGAGAAAGAATGTGTAAGACTATAGAAATTGCAAAACATGGTGATATCAATAAGTTACAATAAGAATGTTCAAAAGTTTAATAGTAGGTATTATTTATCAATATATGCAACTCACACATACCGAAAAAATAGGTTACACTGAAAGTGCTGAATTAAAATATTGCTGTGCTTGCAGTAGATAACAAAAAACAGAATAAAGTTGGAAAAAAAAACTTTTGTAAGAACATCAGGTTTAGTTGCCATTTGTCAGTCACTGCATATGGGCAAGTTGGTTTATTTATGTTCAAAAGGAATTTTGGATACAGGTGCAGCGTTTTCGATATTGTACATATCATGCTGTAAACTAGTTGCGTTAAAATAGCGGTAAAAAGGTTTAGATGCATGAAGACCAATAACAGTGCCAGAAATGTTTACATGTAGATCGTTCCAATGTATGTTGGTCTGAGTACACAATTTTAAAAGCGCTAGCTTACAGTGCTCAAGTTTTTGGGGTCAACTTCGGCGCAACAGGACGATATTTAGTGTGTTTAAACAAGCGCGTGTCAGCAGATTTATTAGCACATGAAGAAATTTTAGGGTGCAATTTCAGCACTACCAACTTTGATATGATCCCCAAAAGTTGCAGTAGACTAAGCGTAAGCATTTTATTTGTCCATTCTCATACAGTAGTTGATTAAAGCTGTTTACTCAACTAAAAATGTCATACATTTTGCCTCGAGATCGCTTTGTGTATTTGAAAGGGGAGGAAGAGGGTACGATACAAAACAAAAATTTAGCACGTGCCTCGTTTCGTACTCAAACTAAACACCTACCATTGATGTATACTGAAGACTTTCTTGAAATCTGGACCTATTAAGTGGAATAATTTTCGTCATAATTAAGCATATGAAGAACTTTTCAAGGACATTCATTAGAATGAGTATTATATGTTAAGATTTAAATCAGAATTTAAAGACAGTAATTTAATTTCCAGACAAGGTCGCCTTCATTCATACATGAGCTTTTTTAAAAATAGGAGCGAAAGAAAACCTGTTTTAGTTAATTGATGGAAATTAATCATTCCTTCACACTAGCCGTATATAGGTTAAGGTTTGTGATGGATAGAGTAAATATGAAAAATTCAATGCCATGACCGAGATTTGAACCACGGATCTCCTGGTTTCCGTCCAGTCGCTCTAACCCATTGAGCTACCATGGCCAACGAGAGCCCCTAGCGGTTTACCGGGGAAATATACGAGTCAAATGGAGAATTTAATGTCAGGACGGCACGTTGGCCATGGTAGCCCAATGGGTTAGAGCCACTGGACGGAAACCAAGAGATCCGTGGTTCCAATCTCGATCATGGCATTTAATTTTTCATGTTGACTCTATCCATCCAAGAAAATCTGTTGTTAATGAAATATAGAACTCATATATATAAAATGTTCTTCATAATTAAGCATATGAAGAACTTTTCAAGGACATTCATTAGAATGAGTATTATATGTTAAGATTTAAATCAGAATTTAAAGACAGTAATTTAATTTCCAGACAAGGTCGCCTACATTCATACATGAGCTTTTTTAAAAATAGGAGAGAAAGAAAACCTGTTTTAGTTAATTGATGGAAATTAATCATTTCTTCACACTAGCCGTATATAGGTTAAGGATTTTGATGGATAGAGTCAACATAAAAAACTAAATGCCATGGCCGGGATTTGAACCACGGATCTCCTGGTTTCCGTCCAGTCGCTCTAACCCATTGAGCTACCATGGCCAACGAGAGCCCCTAGTGGTTTACCAGGGAAATATAAGAGTCAAATGGAGAATTTAATGTCAGGACAGCACGTTGGCCATGATAGCCCAATGGGTTAGAGCGACTGGATGAAAACCAGGAGATTCGTGGTTCAAATCCCGGCCATGGCATTGAATTTTTCATGTTGACACTATCCATCCAAGAAAAACTGTTGTTAAAGAAATATAAAATTCATATATATATATATATATATATATATATATATATATATATATATATATATACAAAGACTTGTTAAATTACTTTCAGAAACATGGGACAATTTTAAGGCAAGCGAAAGAAAACGGACCAGGAAATTAAGATATAGAAGAAAAGAAGCATGAAGACAAGAAGAAGAGGGCTGGGATACAATATAATGATTGAGTTTGCTCAAAGGGCTACTCAGAAGCGTTAAAAGACCTGGTCGTCATGAAAACTGAGATGGCCCATAAAAGAATATCGAGACAATATCTACATCGTTCAAGTTAATAATCTTGCTTAAAAACTATATAAGCAGAGATATGAACACAAATTCATTTCGAAGAATGGTCATTTTAACGGTTTAAAAATTCGCTGCTGCTTGAATAGTTTTTCCGAGCTGAAGTTAGCTTATCTGTTGCACCCATACTATATATGGAAAATGTATTACTCCCTTCTACTCTCCCTCTATATGAGCTTGAGCTGTTGTTTGCTGGAGAGAACAGACTTATGATAATAATATGAGTAGCCTTTTTTCGCTCTTGCATACAAGCAATTCCATGCTGGTTGACCCCGTAGCTCAGTCGGCATAGCACCTGCCTGCCGTGCGAGGGCTCCCCATCTTCCCCAGAGTTTGAAAGTATGAGAGTGCGAATGTGTGCGTGATCTAATGATTAAAAAGACCCAAATTATACGAGTTAATACCATCGCCAATGGGTGATTTGTTCCAAAGGGGATCGGCCGCCGATATGAACGATATGAACATTGCAGTTAAAGGCATACTATATAGTTTGAAACCACTTCTTAGAAAATATTTGTTGCAGTTAAAAGAAAGTGAAGGAATAATCACATTTTATATAAACTTTATGAGTACCTGTCAGCTGGTAGTGTTCTTTAAAGCCGTATGAATACCACACATCAGAGGTTTCATTATTGACCTTCTCTACAGGAGATGTTGCAAAATTACCTGCAAAAGAAATAAATCGTGTTAATAATACTTCAGCCGTTATTCATAATTGCTCATGTTTACAGAAAAAGGTGACAGAAGTTTTGGAAAATTAATTGAATACAATAATGAATAGTTGATTTTGATGGAGTGTATGATATCTTTGACACAATGTGTCATGTTTTAAATCATAGTGTGTACAAAGTAAGATAATAACATTATTTATAATCATAATTTATAAAATAATTAAGTATATGTGGGGCGCCTACGATGAAGTACTGCAAGACAATTTTATTTAATCTGGGCTACTGTTGATGATTCACCTAACAATCAGCCTATACTTAAGTGTATAAAATGTAATTGGTACTGATAAATCTACCCTGACTTTCTACTTAAGTCAGCTCCTCCATTCTTTCCATAAAATTCTAGCCAAATGGATTAACAGAGTTATTTTATGTCCACCAAAACATTCCCATACAACCAAAGTATAAAATTTACTTCACATATTCTCATTAGTTAATCCATATTCTCATATGCCTAAGACAATGATTTGTTAAATTTAACCCCTACAAACATTTCACAAAGTGCCCGGAAATAAAGACGAAAGAAAACGTATTGTTCTATAACAGAAAATTTTACATGAAAAATAAATTTTAGTAATGCGTATTATGTTATTCGACATAGAATAATTAGTGTATAAAACAATGCCTTTACACCCTTTCTTTGGTTTTTGCATTTTATTAGGTTCCAAAACCACAGAAGCTGGTCAAAAGTGTAGGTTGCGAGTTCATCCGCACCCGCACATGTATTTCCTTCATAATAGCTGAACCTTTCACTATAAGTTTTCCAAACAAAATCCTTGTGCTATAATTTGGAGATTTTTCAAAATCGCGCATTATCACCCTTTCCAAAGATAGAACTTTAAAGCAGCATGGGAGGTGCTTCGGGTTTTATGAGGTGAAAAGTGTTACATAACTGATGTTAATATTTTTGAACGGATTTTATCACAAGTATTCGTGTAGTATCGCCGCGTAAACAATAATCAAAACGTATTATTATCGTTTATTGGTACCTCTCAGGAGAAGCAGTATAATCTCAAATCAATATGTGTACTTAACAGTTCTAATAAGTGAGTCAAAATAGCACTTTTCAGGATTTTTAAAATGTTTTCTCCAACTTTATTTGGTATGAATATTTCAGTTCTTTCGCCAGTTTTGCTTGAAATTTCATATTGGCAGGTTAATCGTAAAGGCCGCGCCGTGGCCGAGGGGTTAGACAGGTTGATTCTCACCAAGGCGGACGGGTTCGATGCCAGGTGACCGCATGTGAGATTTGTGATAGACAATGTAGCCCTTTTGCGGGTTTTCTCCGGCATCTCCGGTTTCCCCCGCAATTATTTCACCAATTGCTTTTTATCATTTTTGCTTTCATCCATTTCGCCCTCATTCCATTCATCTACTTCTGACTCTCATTCCTGGCATTAGGCTGAACACTCATCCTGGATTTCTCTACCTGATCATGAGTTTCGGTTCCTCAACCCTACGTTTAATGGCATAAGAGGTAGAGGACTAAGAATCCTCTAATACCACGATAGTAGTATAAATAGGAAGTTGAAGAAGAAGAAGAAGAAGAAGAAGAAGAAAAGAAGAAGAAGAAGGTTAATCGAAAATGGTTTAAGATTCTGTTCAAAATAACGTTATGTAGCCAATTCTTAGAGATCTCAGACTTTTATTGTCACCATCGATGACATCGTGTCAGTGTGAAAGAGGTAACATTCTTATATAAGAAATTTTACTGCATTTAATGGCAGAATGACCGCCTCAGCAGCGTAGATGGTAGCATGTCTGCCTCACGTTCAAGAGGTCCCGAGTTCGAATCTCGGTCAGGGTGAGTTACCTGGATGATGCTTTTTCTTGGGTTCTCCGCTATCCTTACAGATGAATGTCGGGTAACTCTAAGCTCTATGGATCCCAGACTCCTTTGAGCATCATTTCACCCATTTCATTCACCGTCCGATATGACTTAATGTTGGAGGACGTAAAATTACAACAAAAAACATTGGCAGAACCAAGCATATGACATAATAGTATATTATGCAACGAGACTATAACGTAGAAATTAAAACGCGAGGCTAATAATTATGACACGAGCGTTTTAATTACCATTATAGTCAAGTTGCATACGAGTATTTATACTCGATAATGTATCTAAATTAAAGATTTCATTTCAAGGTATTCATTTCTGGTTTTGAGTGATACTTTTTATGTAATTTGCGTCCTCCAACGTTAAGTCATATCGGACGATGAATGGAATGGGTGAAATGATACTCAAATGAGCCCGGGTTCCATAGAGCTTAGAGTTACCCGAAATTCGTCCTGAAGGATAAGGGAAAACCCTGGAAAAAGCCTTGCCCAGGTAATTCACCCTGACCGAAATTCGAACTTGGGAACTCTTGGAAGTGAGGCAGACACGCTACCATCTACGCTACTGAGACGGGCCTTTGAGTGATATGTTAGAATCGTAAAGTGTGACATAGTACGTAGCTTCCAGGCGAAGAAATATGGATTACTTCTCTATAAACAATTCTTAACGTGTGACACATTTTAACCCGAAAGAAAGTATAGGCAAACTGTAACAGATTGAATTTATTGAAATATGATTTTCAATTAATGTTAATGATAATATGAACGGAACCGACTTTGTCTGAAATATGGATTACTTATGTTATTCAAATATAGATTATTAATTTGAGTATTTAGATAAGTCAATTTGGTAGCTAATATTGAGCGTTGATTTCAAAATAGAATAATGACTCCACAAGGTCGATGATTTCATATTTTGAAACAGTTATTCGAAATACACTACGTGACTACTTCTGATTGGTCGAATAACACTTTAATGAACAAGTGCACTTTAATGAGGCCCATTAAAGTACTGCTACTAGTAGTATAAATACTAAAGTCTGGCATGGTCGAGCATAATAGACTTAACTTGGCGCCATGTGAGGCATTTTGTATATCATAAATATTTTTGTCATTTACTGTGCATTTAACCAATATTTTCCGAAGATTTACTATACGAATTTTGTTTACCTAAGAAACCTATGAGTAGAATGTGTGGAAAACGGTGTCATAGATTTGCAGGGACAAAGAGAACCTTATTTTCATTAGAAATGTTTAATGCGTAATATGTAGTTATATTTGAAAATTTAGAATCCAATTATTTTACCACTTTAGGTATTATATTAAATACCATAGGTCTTCTACTGGCAAACAAAGGTTTCTGCATTTCCGTCAAGAGTCTCGAGGCATTCATAACTTCGAAAATATATTTTAAGAAAATGGGTCCTTAGTTGAAATATTATGCCTAGACCATGGCAACCAACCTACTTTGAACTTGGGTTTACTAATGTTGTATTAACATATTAAGTATGAGCTAAAGCATTACACAAGTGCTGTTAAAATAGTCAGGTAAGAATATATGTATGGTAATATGTAAAACATTATACTTTATGTTTCTTCAGTAAAACTTATACGCTTTCATGTTACACTGTAATTCTAACAATTTTTATATTGAAAGATCATCTTACGATTTTAGGCCCAAATGACCTTGTTGTCGACGGGTGCTAAAACACCACACACTCACTCTTACGATTTTATACATTTTTGAAAAATGACTAGAAAAATAAACACCTTAATAAAGGTGCTGCAGCGAGCATCTTGAAAAGAATTGGGTATATCCAGTATTCCAGAGAAGCAAAAATGTGGATGATAGTATGAAAACTGAAGATTATCTTATTTAAACTGGGAACATGAAATAACATTGTATTAAACTTGCAGCGAATTTTAGAAAGCATCACTATATTTGTAAGAAAAACTACTTGGGCCAATATGTCAGTCAGCTCCACAGCATATGTCACAGAGAAGCTATGGTACATACACAGCAGCCCGTCTTGGAAAAGCGAGTATGCTATTGTCAATACATCCACGCCTGTTTTCCATAACCTGATTTACGGAAGTCATGCGATTACTGAAAGCTAAAGAGAACATCAGGAATACGATGATCAATATTTTTGAAGGATTCACTTCGAAAAACTTCAGGGAATGTAGTAAGAGTATTGCACAATACATGAGGACATAGATGATAGGCATTGGCAACCTTGAAAATAATAATAATTAATAATTAATAATAAATAATAATTAATAATAATAAATAATAATTAATAATAATAATAAATAATAATTAATAATAATAATACATAATAATTAATAATAATAATACATAATAATAAATAATAATAAATAATAATAAATAATAATAATAATAATAATAATACATAATAATTAATAATAATAATACATAATAATAAATAATAATAATAATAATAATAATAATAATAATAATAATAATAATAATAAATAATAATAATAATAATAATAATAATAATAATAATAATAATAATAATAATAATAATAATAATAATAATATTAATGTTAATAATAATAATAATATTAATGTTAATAATAATAATAATATTAATGTTAATAATAATAATAATATTAATGTTAATAATAATAATAATATTAATGTTAATAATAATAATAATATTAATGTTAATAATAATAATAATATTAATGTTAATAATAATAATAATATTAATGTTAATAATAATAATAATATTAATGTTAATAATAATAATAATAATATTAATGTTAATAATAATAATAATAATATTAATGTTAATAATAATAATAATAATATTAATGTTAATAATAATAATAATATTAATGTTAATAATAATAATAATATTAATGTTAATAATAATAATAATATTAATGTTAATAATAATAATAATATTAATGTTAATAATAATAATAATATTAATGTTAATAATAATAATAATATTAATGTTAATAATAATAATAATATTAATGTTAATAATAATAATAATATTAATGTTAATAATAATAATAATATTAATGTTAATAATAATAATAATATTAATGTTAATAATAATAATAATATTAATGTTAATAATAATAATAATATTAATGTTAATAATAATAATAATATTAATGTTAATAATAATAATAATATTAATGTTAATAATAATAATAATATTAATGTTAATAATAATAATAATATTAATGTTAATAATAATAATAATATTAATGTTAATAATAATAATAATATTAATGTTAATAATAATAATAATATTAATGTTAATAATAATAATAATATTAATGTTAATAATAATAATAATATTAATGTTAATAATAATAATAATATTAATGTTAATAATAATAATAATATTAATGTTAATAATAATAATAATATTAATGTTAATAATAATAATAATAATATTAATGTTAATAATAATAATAATATTAATGTTAATAATAATAATAATATTAATGTTAATAATAATAATAATATTAATGTTAATAATAATAATAATATTAATGTTAATAATAATAATAATATTAATGTTAATAATAATAATAATATTAATGTTAATAATAATAATAATATTAATGTTAATAATAATAATA